>JADEZO010000001.1:4846826-5452680 GCA_016807845.1 Colletotrichum eleusines | reverse complement strand
TTGACGTTTGCTTGTGTACCTGCCTAGCCCAGAATGACTTGCACGAGAGCAAGACTCCGGTTTGCATGACTCCCGCCTGTGTCCATGCCGCCTCCGAGATCCTATACAACCTGTCCCCCGAGTACAAGCAGCTCGACCCATGCACCGACTTTGAAGAGATGGTGTGCGGTGGATGGAGGGAGAAGCATGATCTTCGTGCTGATCAGGGCGATGCCTTCACCGGCACCATCATGTCCGAGAACTCGGAGCTTCTGCTTCGTCACATTCTTGAGGCTCCTTACCCCAAAGACTCCCAGGTAATGATTCCTTTTTTTTTTTTTTTGCAAGATCCAAAATCGCAGTGACTGACTCTCCCATCAGCATTCGTACTTTTCCCCACTCCGGCTCGAGGCCGCCGACAAGTCCGCCGACGAGCAGAACTTTGACAAGATGAAGGCTGCGTATGATGCGTGCATGGACGAGGACAAGATCAAGAGCATCGGGCTCGAACCCCTCGCTCGTATACTGGACGAAATCAAGAAAGCGTACCCGATTGAGGGTGCTGCCTCGGTCAACCCTAGCCCGGCCAAGGATACCATCCTCCTTCTCGCCAGATACGGAGTTAGTGCTCTCGTCTCGACCGGCACCGGCGCGGACGACAGAGACCCCGACACGGTTGTCGTGTCTGTCGCCCCCGGGAGCTTGGGACTCCCCTCCAAGGAGCGCTACGAAGACGACAAGCTGGTCGAGAAGTACCGTGGAGTTGTTGTTGAGGTTCTCGGGAACCTCTTCCCCGACCAGAACAAGGACAACCTTGCCAAAGTGGTAGACCTCGAGAAGCTTCTGGCGGCCGCCTCCCCGACCACCGAGGAGAGCGAAGACGTCACCGTGAGTGCCTCGTGCGCCAGACCAGGATTGACCTGTTCGCTAACACGTCGGCAGAAATACTACAACCCCATGTTGATTGACGAGGCTTCTGCGCTCACACCCGAGATCGAGCTTACGGCACTCATCCACGATCTGGCCCCTGATGGTTTCGTCGTGCAGCGCGTCATTGTCATGGCGCCCAAGTACATGTCGGAGCTGTCCACGATCCTCGCTGAAACCGACAAGGACATCATCCAGAACTACTTTATCTGGAAGGCCGTCCAGTCCTTCTCTTCCTACGTCGATGCCGACGCCGTCAAGCCCTACAGGCGGTTTGTCAACGAGCTCGCCGGAAAGGTCAGTTACTCTGATGCCATTCGAAATCTTTCTATTGCATTGCTGACTGTTGCAGGACCCCGAGTCCACCCCCGAGAGGTGGCGAAGGTGTGTCGGCCACGTCGACGACAGCTTGGGCTGGGTTCTCAGCCGCTTCTTCGTCGAGAAGGCCTTCTCGGCCGAGGCCAAGAAGTTTGGCGACACCATCATCACCGACATCAAGACAGAGTTCACCAAGAAGCTCAAAGCCGCAGAGTGGATGGACAAGGAGACGACCGCCAAGGCAGTCGACAAGGTCCACAACATTATCCAGAAGATTGGCTACCCGACCAAGAGCCCCAATATCATGGATCCGCCCAGCCTGAACGACTTTTACAAGTCGGTCGACGTCAGCCCCGAGACGTTTTTCGACAACGCCCTGGCCGCGCGAAAGTTCCAAGTCGGCTACGAGTGGTCGGCCCTGGGCAAGCCCGTCGACCGTGACCAGTGGGGCATGACGGTACCTACGGTCAATGCCTACTACAACCCCCCTGGCAACGAGATTGTCTTCCCGGCCGGCATCATGCAGTTCCCCGTCTTCGATGTCGACGTCCCTGCCTATATGTCGTACGGCGCCTTTGGGTCTGTTGCCGGGCACGAGCTCAGCCACGCCTTCGACTCCACCGGCCGCCACTTTGACCAGAACGGTAACTACACGGACTGGTGGACCGAGGCCACGGTCAAGGCATTCGAGGAGAGGGCAGAGTGCTTCGTGGACCAGTACCACAACTTCACGGTGCCGGGGCCCAACGACGAGCCGCTCCACGTCAACGGCCGGCTCACCCTGGGCGAGAACCTTGCCGACGCTGGGGGGCTCTCGGCGTCGTACCAGGCGTGGAAGCGCCGGGCGCACAAGCACCCGAACAAGGACCTGCCGGGCCTGGAGCACTTCACGCAGGATCAGCTCTTCTTCGTCACCTACTCCAACTGGTGGTGTGGCAAGTCGCGTAAGGACACGGCCATCAACCGCATCTATACCGATCCTCATGCGCCCAAGTGGGCCCGTATCCTTGGCACAATGGCCAACAGTCGCGAGTTCAAGGAGAGCTTCCAGTGCAAGGACAAGAAGCCGACCTGCCAGCTCTGGTGAGGTGGGGTGTGAGAGGGTGCGGGTTGCCTCTTTTTTTTTTTTTTTCTTTGTACAGGGGCACGGGAGGGATTGCGTAGCGTAGTCAGTGGTGTAGGACGTGTCACAGAATGAAGGCTTGATGAATCGGACATATGCTTTGCTGGTTGATAGATGCCAAGCGAGGCGATGTACTTGGTGAGGCATCATCATCCGGTGATGCACCGGCTACATGGTGAAGTGGGCGACGAGTATACAGTAAATGGGCGAAGAGGGGGTACGCAATGTGACATTCATTCGGGAAGCAAGACTCCCAAATCGACGCTTACTGGCAGCTCACACCCTCTCCCCTTGTCTTGATGAACGTGAACGAGCCTGTCAGACTGACGCGGTGGCCAACGTCCTCGGCCGGCTTCGACAGTGCCGAGCGCATCCCGTAACATCCGACCCAAGATGAAGACCGCAAATAGGAACGGGCCCCTTGGACTTCCGCGGGGTGGCTTTAGGACGCCTTTGTGCCTTCCATCGTTGCCGTCTTTGTCTACCTATGGGTCAGGCGTCAAGGGTCTGCCGTGCCCCAATATAGTCACGGCGATACGAAACCCCTGGACTCGAGAACTGATCGAGACTGAAGCGGTGGGGATAAACTGAGAACGACAATCCAAGAGACTTTTATTATCATTGTTTTTTTTTTAATTCCTGGCAAAGTACCACAGACAAATCAAACCATACGGTCAATAGATGACGATATCAATCAGAGTTCCTCGAATAACGAATCGGCGTCCGCCCACGCGAGATTCCGGGTGCGGATTTGAACGACACTATGCAATATATTATACTCTCCATGATCGGACCGATTTCGTACTGCAAAAAAAAAAAAAAAAAAGAAGCTTCGGGGCGTAAAGAGTCTAAAATGAAGTGGTGTAGATGACCTGTAGGGTTCCTCCCGGTTTTCTACTATTACGCCATGCGCGTCGCGATCACTCTAGATGGAGGGTCCCTCACCACCACCACCACCACCAACACTACCACCGGCGGATCTCAAGGCTTTATCGGTAAAGAAGGTTATTACTTTTGACAATGGTTCGAATGAAACCCCGTTTTTTTTAATATGCATATATATATGTATATATATGCACGCACATACATGTATTACGTATATATATATACATACATACATATATATATATATATATGTATATATATTATGCACATATATTCAAATAAATTGCAAATAACGGCATTGGATGAACGGATGTCCGTCGGCGCGTACCAAGACGGTCGTCGGGCCAAGTGCGCATCTCCATTTGCGGTCCTTTCCTCCCCGGTTGCCCGCTTTGTAGTGTACGTGAATAGGTTTGGTGTAGTTCTCGAAATAGCTGCGACCGTCGAGGTCACAAACCCATCTTAGGCCCCCTCCCGGGTTTGCCAACCGGTCTGTGGGGGTTAGTCTTTTCTTTTTTTTTTAAAAAAAAAAACTGTTTTTGGACACTGGCCGGTTCGCGATGGGCTTCTCCCTTCATCTTTGTTATCTACACCTTTTCCCCCCTTCATCTTTCCCCCCGGGCTCATATGCCGAGGAGAGGAGACGCGGGGGAAGATCAATAATAAACCGGAGGTGAAACACGTACGCTTTGAGAGGATCGCGGGCCTTTAGGTGAGTGGGGGCCGTGTAAGTGTACTTGCTGCACATTGGCGAGGCTCTCCGGATGAACCATCAATTAGGAAAAGATATCCCCCCCGCGCCTCTCCTCCGTCCAGACGTTGTGGAGAACTGTCGTGGTTCAAAAAAACAAAACCCCTAAGCTTTTGTTGGTCGGCAAGGGAAAAAGCTGCTGCTGCTCCTTGAGACGAGGCCCGGCCCAGGGGGGGTGGTGCCCGTTTCGCAATTGTCGAGGCCGGCGGGGACCCGGTTGAACGTTTTCTATATTTGACTCGCGGGCATGGGAGTTTTTTTTTTTTCTTTCTTTGTTTTTTCTTCTGGATCTCGTAGTTGGTTTTGTGTGCGGTTCTCTTCAACCCCCGGTTCCCCTCTTTTGGTATCTTCCTTTTTTTTTTTTTTTGGCTGTTTGGTTCTATTCTTGCAGATATCCCCATGCTGTGAACTAGCGTGCAAGGGGGTTTCTTATCTTCTATTTCTCTTCTGCGATTTGTGTTGGGAATGGGGGGTGGGGGAGGTCTTGGATCTTGTGTACCCGCCTCAAGTGGACACGGCAACTAGAGGGAGAGAGACGTGTGTGTTTTACCATGACGATAGGAACGTGTTGAAACAAATGCGGCCTCCGAGACTTTCCGGAACCACCTACATACGTAGTACAGTATTCGTAGATATGGGCGTTATCGCTTGTCTGGACCGCACAGCCGCAAATTCGGGATCGCCAAGCCCTTCGTGTAAGTCGAGCCAGGCACCGGGGCGTGAGGCCGGATTCTCCAATGCCTAAGTACTTGTACGTCGATTCGATATGAACTAAGCCCCTGCCAAGCATCGATCAGTGGGTTAGTTTTACTATGTACCTGTATTATCTATCTATTTATTTATTATTTATTTATTGTCCCCCCCCCCCCTGCCGACAGAACGGGTCTGACAAAGTAGCGCAGGCCCCGCCGATAAGGGTCAATCAACCCGGTCATAGGCAGAGCCTCTGCCGCCGGCAGTCGATTTCGATAACGTTTTCGATCACAGGCTCGCGCGGGATCCCGGGAAACGGTTGCATCGAAATAGATGACCATGCCGGGATGCTGGATGTGGCGAATGTAGACGGCACCGGCGGAGAATGGCGCGGCGGGAACAGAAAAAGCTTAATCAATCATTTGTAAGTACTATTGCGCGTTCACGCAAATGCCCGTCTTCGGCGTCATCTCGGCGGTGGAGGGGCGGGGCGAGTATGGCTATACAGCAGTCAAAGTCGGCGCCGGGGACCTTTTAGACGATTATGCAAACCGAGTGCGTGTATCTCCGGCCTCGACGGCGGCCGGGGGGGGTTTACGCCCCGAGTCACCGCACCCGCACCCCACTCCCGTCGAGCTCCGTGCATTCACGGAGGGAGTGGGAGGGAAGGGAGCCCACCCAGCAGGGAGGGACGGGGTTCGTTGACTCGTGGTGAGGGTATCGGGCACCAAGGGAGTGGGTAGAGCCTGGTCATTATCACATGCTGTAGATGGGAGATTCCCCCCCCTCCCCCCCTTTCTCTCTAGCTTTCGAAGCTTTTTGTTTTTTTTTTAATTATCTTAAATTGCATCCCCAAAACTCCAGCATGCGAACGGGCGTCAGATTGAAAAGATAAGGATAAAAAGAGATAAGAATACCAAGAAAAGTAGGATACCCACCATTAACACACACACACCCTCCCCCCCTAGTCCTCGAGGGTACTCGGGAGAGGGCGTCTCGGCCCAACATTAGCAGGTTCTGCTGCTGCGTTGGGTGCTTCACCTTTTTTTTTTTTTTTTTTGGTTCTTCGGCGGACCCAGACAAGTAGCTTCTCTGGTGGTGTTAAGGGCCGGGTTCCCGGGCCTGGTTACTCTGGTACTCCTCAACTACCATGCCGGGATCTACGGACAAAGTAGGACCCTTTTCGCTAGCCCAAGGCTTCGCGGGCATGTTGTAGGGACCGCCCGGCGTCTCCGCGGTTGTTGACAGGTGGGTTCGAGCTTTTGATTAATTGCTAGTGTGTGCGATGCAGAATCCCAGAGCAATATCTGTAGAGAAGAGTGAACGGGGGAGGGGAGAGAGATATGCTTAGGGGAGGGGGAGGGGGGAGGGCGGGCATGTTGCTAACTCAACTCACGGCGGCTGGATGATCTGCAACACGCTCGTGTCTCTGCTTATCGCGCCAAGAACAAGATACTCCGTCGATACAAATCTGATGAAGGGGTCCCACCGTGGATGCCACGGTGTAGCCGCAGCGCGTGTCCCAGGATGGTGTCGCGAGTGCCAAACTGGCTGGTCCGTCCGTCATGGGAAGAGAGATGGGGGTAGGTGAATCGGGGGGGGGAGAAGAAAAGAAAAAAAAAAAAGCCGTCATCGAAAAAACTGGAATCGACGAAATCCAACCCCGGCCGGATCAGCATTAGAAGAGGCCAGACAGACACTGCCTTCTTCTCGCGGGTTGATCGATGGGCCGAGTCGGCATCCAAACGCGCCATCCAGCGGGTGCCCTTCACGCCCACCAGTTGTCACGGCCGAGGATGAATGTTTGGTGGTTGGCGGTGATGGACATCCGTTCGAATGACGGTTCCAGGACATTGATATTCCATGTTTCCCTTCTTGGTTCTCTCCATGAACGTCCAGACACCTCGCTTCGCAAGCAAAGCCCCCCCCCCCAAAACATGTCTCTCTTCCCGGGCAAAGTGATGCTCTCGCCAACGTGTTTTGTTCCGGCGTCGCAGCGTACGTAGCACTTACCATGGCACGGGCATCCGCAAAAAAAAAAAAAAAAAAAAAAAAAAGCGATAGAAGCTGGCAAACACTTTCGGCCTGCCGACGACGATGACGCGGCGGTGCACCGTCGTTGTCGGACGCCCCCCCGGGGAGAGCTAGAGAGCTACCGGTACCTGGCCAAGCTGTGCCGGCCGTGGCGTTCAATGTGGGTAGCGCTGCGGCGGTGCAGGTTTTTGATGCACATCCCACCAAACGACGAATGCCGTTGCGGCCGGGGCGATGTTCATCGTCGACGCCTGCGGGTTTCGAGGCGCGTCTTGGCGGATGTGATGACCCCCCTTCCCTTTCAAGGTCCAACGGTAAAGAGGGTGTGTGCATACATGCTCGTGTTGACAACCTCTTGGCGGGATAGATGTGCCCTGGTGCTGCTGCTGGTGCTGCTGGTGCTGCAGTAGCTTTGCATGCCGCCGTTGAGAAGCAGAGAGGGCATGGCGAATTTCCTGCTTGGCGACTCGGAGATAGATCATGTCACCCAATCTGGCTAAGAGGTCGCACGAAGCACCACCCTCCCTCCCTCCCTCCCTCTCTCTCCTTTTCTCTCTCTCCCTCTCTCGCTCACTTGGCGCCCTGGCGGGAAGCCAAGTCGGCAAGCGAGAGAACACCAGAATATTCCCTGACGGCGTAGGAGCACTCGCTGGCCCGAGCCCTGTCACTGGCAAATTGTGCCACGGGATTCCCGGTCGGATACACCTACCTAGGGTACGATGGGGGAGACATTACTGCTCTTTAGCTTTATTGCCATGGTCCACCCTCCTTTAGTGGACGGCCCGGCCGCCATGCATCGTCTTGGGTCTTTTTTTTTTTTTTTTTTTTTTTGCCGTTCGACGGCTTCATTGGGTGTCGACGCCAGGCGAGGCGAGACGAGGCGACATGAAAAGAGAAAAAAAAAAAACACGGGTTCGGTTGCGCTCGAGAAGAGGGGGCACGCGCGGATGGCATCAGTCAAGTCGTTCGGCAAAGGGGGGGCGGGAGCGGACAATGATGAGGCCAAACACGGGCCTTTTCTTTTCGGTACCGTGCGTCGTCCCTCGAGGCTTTCCATCGCAATTTTTGGAAGAAGAAGAGGAGAGAGGAGAGAGAGAGAGAGAGACGGACGACGGCGCAATGACGGGAAAAGGAGAAACAAGAGCCAAGCAAGACATGCACCAGAATAGCAACAGGCGGCTACCAAGGGAAGGGGGTGCTTTTTTGTACGTTTTTTTTTTTTTTTTTTTTTGGGTCTTGCCATCCGCCTTCTTCGTCCGAAGTGGGATTGGACTGCTTGCTTTGCTATGCTTCGCTTTGCTTTGCTTTGCTTTGCTTCGCTATGCTGTCGTGCGCTGCGGCGATCCGGCATTACATTCCCCGGGGGGGTGCCTTACGCCTGCTGGAGCCAAGGGGGCAACGCAGTGAGTATGCAGAGACAGAGACAGAGACAGACAGAGAGGCAGAGAAGGTCTGCATAGTAGGGGCATATACCCAGCCGCATATGATTTGCGGTTGCGCATATGCATCATTGTCCGCCCCCCTGTCCGGATAAGTACCTGTATGACAGGCGATGGGTGCCAGGTCTTAGATGATAAACGGCCAAGGAGGGCCAAGGAGGGCCAAGGAGGGCCAAAGGAGGCTTGCACTACGAGCCCACGTTGTGTGGCGGCGGCCGTCTATGTGCGTACATACCACGTATACGGAGTACGTACTGCATGTATGTATGTATGTATGTATATATGTATGTGTACTGGAGTATGCGCGTGGATGTGTGATTGTACAGGTATATACGCATATACGGGTATAGTATGTGCTTTTTGCCTCCTTGAGCCGCGGTCGGCAGCACCTTGGCCGCCGACCCGACAATGCACAATGACGAAAGGATCTCTCTCTCCCTTTGACCGGAGCCGGGCCTCGGACGTCACGGCTCTGTGTGTGGGGGAAATCCAGGTGGACGCCATCACAAGGAAACATCAGCAGGAGGTCTCTTCCCCGTGGGCACCATCCATCCCCCTTCTGCGCGGCACGGCGTGTCACTTTCTTCAAAAGCCGTCAGGACGTGGCGACCCGGCTGGGTCCAGTCAAAACCCTATAGTATTGAGCCCCAAGAGGGACCGACGGAACCCAGGGGTTGTGGGAGGTGAGACTCTTTGAC
Organism: Colletotrichum eleusines; assembly: GCA_016807845.1. Lineage (NCBI taxonomy): Eukaryota > Fungi > Ascomycota > Sordariomycetes > Glomerellales > Glomerellaceae > Colletotrichum > Colletotrichum eleusines. The sequence continues at coordinate 5,443,833 of JADEZO010000001.1, read as the reverse complement.
TTTCCAAGCTGTTGGGGAGGGGTTAGGCGCGCTAGAAGAGGAAATCTTGAGAGACGACGGGCGACCTTTTTTTTTTTTTTAAAAAAAAAATTCTTTTACTTTCACTTTGATTTCAATATCCTCAGTACCTGTTCCTGAGCCTGTGGTCGCCTGCCAAGAGCGAGACGAGCATCAATCACCATTGAACCGTCAGGGGTAGGTAGCCTCTCCCGTCGTCGGATCGGCGGTTGTCCCACCACATCTGTCACTGCTAGTGTGCGGATACAGGAGAAAGAGGAACGAATAGAAATAGTACTTGTCAGTCCGGTGCCGCTGATCTTTTTTGTCCCTTATCGCTGGAACTACGGATACTCTCTCTTTAGAAACGGAAAACGGAGGCGGGCTCCCTGGTCGGTTTCCTCACACGTCGGGCCAGAGCCGCGTTTCGCCCGTGTGGGCTCCGTCTCCTGAGTCCCCGGTTCCCACGAACCACGGCGGGCCACCAAAATAATCCGGTCCAGACTCTTGTGGTGTGGTGTGTGCGTGTGCGTGTGTGTCTCTCCCTCTCTTCCCCCCTTCAATGCAACCCCGGCCGCTTTTTCTGCTGCAGTTGACGTTCTGTGTCGAGTGTTTTTTTTTTTTCTTTTTCTTTTTCCCCTGGTCCCGGCCTATTTTCGTGTCCATTGCAAGTGGGCACCGCGGCTCTGTGTGCGCGCGCATGTGTGTGTGTGTGTGTGTGTGTGTCTATGTACGATGTACCTGTCTCTCTATCTCTGTCTGACTGGTTAAAGTTGGGCGTGTTTGCGATGACATATGGGTGATCTGCGCGGAGCATGAGGGGCACAGAGAGACAGCATCGACACCGAGGCGTAACCGCTGACGTCTCGTCTTCTCCTCCGCAGAGAAAGGTTAACGAGACAGAGTTTAGGTGTGCCCGCGCTGTGACAGACGCGTAATAACTAGATAGAAAGAGGCCGGGAGGGGTGCATTTCATCAGCATGCATTCAGTCCTCCCTCCGGTGCGTACTATCGCATACTTCCCAATGGCAATCTGAAGCCGGCCTTGGCATAGATAGGTGTGCAGCCTCGCACTACTATGAGTGCCTCCCGTCTCTCTATACCGCGTGCCTGCCACTCAGTTGACGGCCGAGCTGCGGACGAGACCGGCACAAATGCGAGCTGACAGCGGCCCAACGTCGACCAAAGACGGGGTGGGTGGGCTTGGCTTGGCTTGGCCCGGGTTGGCTTAGCCTGACCTGGGTCCCTACCGCACATCTACACTACTTCACCATAGCGAAGGACTTTGGAAAAGCGAGAGAGCAGATGAAGGGGGAGAAAAAGAAAAATCCGCCGTGCGAATGAAATCCCGTCATTGCCAGAACGTGTTTCGAGGTCCAAGAGGCGGGTCCTCCCATTCCTTGGCGGCCAGAGCTCAGATCGTGAAACGAATTGTCCGACTCGGACGCCCAGATGTGACCCTCTCCCCCTCTCACACACCCCCCTGCTCTCTCTTGCTCTCTCTCTCTCTGCCTGCCATGCCATGCAGCACCCGCACCGAGCCCTTGCTTTCCCATGGCAGGCAGGCCAGGCCCTACGCCTCCTTTTCGAGGAGCTTCGTGGCGGCGGCGGCAACTTGGCCGGCATCACCCCGTCTGGTGGCGGCGGCAGCGGGAAGAGGGAAGGGAGGGCGGACCGCAGCGCACACTTTTTGACGTGGGTATTTGCTTGTTGATTGTTGCGTGTGTGTGTGTATTCCTTAATGAGCACGGATTTCCATCATCCGATACGTGTTCTGTACTCGCTCCATCGAGTCTACCAAGATGGCGTTCCAGCCCGGCATGAAGCAAAATACACTGCGAATAGTGACCTCCGGGTACCAGTCTGCATGGGTCTATTAATATTCCCCGGCGACACTGCAAACGGGCGCCCGTTGGTCTCTCTCTCTCTCTCTCTGTCGGACACATGCAGAGTGCATCCGTTTTGGTGGATGATCGACGCCGAGATGGCCCCCATGGATCTCAATTACACCGTCCAGATAAGGAAGCCTTGAGGAACCCAAGCAGAGAAGAAGGACTTCTAGCCAGAGGACCTGTAGCCAGAGAGGGTGTGTGTGTGTGTGTGTGTGTGTGTGTGTGTGTGTGTGAAGCACGGCGGCCCCTTGGATAGCGCGGCCCTGGTTATTCATGTGCTCCTGGCGGTCCCCCGATTGGCCACAGCCGTGGCCACGACCATGACACACACACACACACACACACACCCCTTTCTACTTCTTCCAGTCCATCTCCCGCATATCTTCCCCCCCTTGGCATTGAGATACACGCCAAGCCTTGGCACGGCTGCGACCGAACTGCAGTCTTCGCTCTGCAAGGTGGGTGTGACGGGTCAGGAGTGGTACCCCCTTGGGCCCGAAATACTTCGACGCCTGTATCGCTTCACATCGACCGGCCTGCCCCTCGACCCTGACCTCAGGTTCCTCTCTCATCAAAGTGTACATCACCTACCGCGTTCGTGACCCCCGTCTGAGACATCCGGACGGTATAGTAGGCGGCGCCCTTGACCATCATTCTCCAGCCACAACCTTCTTATAGTGTCTTACATAGCAGTCTATAGGGTACATACAATAGTAGTTTGCTAGTCCACAATCCCTCCCCACCCCCCAACTCAGTACCTGGACTAGTAAGCTATCCCGGCCCTTGTGCCACACACACCACGTCTACCGGGCCAGCCCCCTCCCCCCTAACCTTGACATCCTTCCTCTTCTAGACAACTCTCGTCGCCCAACTGGGTCCTCTGTGCCCCTTGGCGGCTATGTACTGTACAGTATGTGGCCGTGGGGGTTCGTCTTGGAGACCCGCGGGGGCCTGGCCACCACCGCCGCCACGTCACACACACACACACACACACACACACACAACACGCCCAAACGCTAGCCCACGTTCTTCCCAAAGAGCCTCAATGACGGAGACCGCAGCGGCACGGCAGGCTGCGGCTCTCATTGTCCGGCACTTGGGTCAACGGCTCAGTTACTCGGCCACCGAGCCCGAGCCGGGTCCAGCTTATCCCTTTTCTTCTTCTTAGTCCCTCTCTCTATCTCTCTCTCTCTCTCTCTCTCTCTCTCTCTCTCTCTCTCTCTCTCTCTCTCTCTCTATACTATAGAGATGACTTAGATAGTACATCCTGGTATCGCCGCTGGGCCAATTTGAAAAACTTGATATCTGTGGGACCCTCGCTCTACGCCGTCATGCCCAAAGCTACCTTCTGCTGCTTGTGCTGGTCTTGGCAGACTGACACTTTGGCGCGGATGCATGGCCGTCGAGCGGGTCTTCTCGTCCCAACCTGCACCCTAATTTGGTGACGAGACTTTCCTTCTCGTACCCGCACAGCCGTCCAAGGGTCAGGGAGCCTGGCAAAGAACTCGAGAGGTGTTGACCGATAAACCCATACCAGAAGCCCCCAGGGCGTGGGAGGGCACGCCATACACTACATAGTATACACACACACACGCAAATACCGAGAGAGAGGGATCTCCCCCGCCAAGCCCACCCATCCCGGTTATCTCTCGGACAGGGGGGGGTGTTGGAAACGATGAAGCATCCACTCTCTCTCCTAGATTCCCTACGGCTCCAGTCGTCTCACACATGCACACTTGGTGTATTTTCGTTCTCTCACACATACACTCCCCCTCAGGGGGCCTCTCTGTCTCTCTCTCAAATCGAACTGCACGTTCCCGTCTCCACCGGACTGATACCCCTCTTGTCACTTCCAAACTCAGTCCCGGTCAGTATCTATTCTGAGAAACACTGGCTGGCTTCTTGGTCTGAAGATTCGGGCACGTTCTTGTCGCACGCCCTCCAGTCGCTCCAAGAACATATATTATCATCCCGTCCAAGACCACAATTCTAACTTCCTGGTCTTGGTCCACCGGAGCCGGATTCCCCTTGGTCAACGAACGCAATTTTTTTACCTTTCTCAATGCTAGTCTAGTTCTTTTGCCAAGTTCTTTCATCATCGACAGCCCACATTTTCTCTTCACTTCAAGAACATATATCACCATCCCCTTTTCTCCCCCAAAAGGTATATCTCTTCTGTTTCGTCCTCTTCATCAAACAAGTCGACACTCACTAGGCATTACCGTCCATCGCTTTATTTCATTTACCCTTCCCCCCCCCCCCCAAAAAAAAACGAGCAAACGACTTATTCTCTGCGAGATTCGACGTGCTTTACACACACACAACAAGAAAACAACACAAAAAAACGAACAGAAAAAGAAAAAAAAAGAAGAAAAAAAATCATAATCCAAGATGGATCGTAGAGACCCGATGGGCTCTTCCTGGACGGAGTCTGAGGTGTCCACACGCAAGAACTCGACGGAGTGGCAAAGATCAAGACCGAACTCGCCCAACCTGGCACCTCTGGACATGAAGTTCGACAAGAGTAAGATGAGCGAGAAGGAGTACGGCGCAAACGTCACACCGATGGTCGAGAAGGGCGCCTCGCCCGCCCACGGCGACAACCACGGCCACGGCCACGGCGACGGCCACATCGACATCAACGACCCGAACCGGCCGAGGATGGCCTGGAAGGCTCGCCTGCACCACTTCACGTGGGCGTGGTACACGCTCTCCATGAGCACGGGTGGTCTCGCCCTCCTCATCTTCGCCCAGCCGCACCAGTTCCCCGGCCTGCGGCAGATCGGCACCGTCGTCTACGTCGTCAACCTCATCGTCTTCACCCTCATCTGCACCGCCATGCTCGCCCGCTTCTTCCTGTACCCGGGCGACTTCAAGAAGTCGCTGACGCACGAGCGCGAGGGCTTCTTCTTCCCGACCTTCTTCCTCTCCATCGCCACCCTCATCACCAGCACGAGCCGCTACGCCATCCCCGAGCACGACGAGACCCTCGTGTGGGCCGTCCAGGTCGCCTTCTGGGGCTACCTCGTCGTCACCCTCATGCTCGCCATCGGCCAGTACAGCTTCGTCTTCGCCAAGCACAACTTTGGCCTCCAGACCATGATGCCCACCTGGATTCTCCCCATCTTCCCCATCATGCTCACCGGCACCATCGCCTCCGTCATCGCCGACACCCAGCCCGAGATCGCCGCCGTGCCCATCGTCGTCGCCGGCCTCACCTGCCAGGGCCTGGGCCTGTCCGTCGCCGTCCTCATGTACGCCCACATGGTCGGCCGCCTCATGTCCGCCGGCCTTCCCAACCGCGAGCACCGCCCCGGCCTGTTCATGAACGTCGGCCCCCCGGCCTTCACCGCCCTCGCCCTCATCGGCATGGCCAACGGCCTGCCCAACAACCTCGACCCCGACCGCGACGGCATCATCATCGACGCCGGCATCATCCGCACCATCGCCCTCATGTCCGCCATCTTCCTCTGGGCCCTCGCCGCCTGGTGGTTCGGCATCGCCACCATCGCCGTCATCTCCTCGCCCCCCGTCTACTTCCACCTCGGCTGGTGGGCCATGGTCTTCCCCAACACCGGCTTCACCCTCGCCACCATCACCATCGGCAAGCAGCTCGGCAACGAGGCCGTCCAGTGGTTCGCCACGGGGATGAGCGTCTGCCTCCTCATCGCCTACTTCTACGTCCTCTACAACCACATCAGGGCCGTCGTCATCCAGGACATCATGTACACCATGAGAGACGAGGACTTTAACGACCACTGAAAGGGCCTAGCAAAGTGGGAGGGTGTGTGCGTGTGTGTTGGGACCAGCAACCAGAGCGTGGATCCGACAAGGAGGTTTTCTTAATGGCAATATTTCAGCTCCGGTCGAGCGAAGTGGCGTTATCATTTTTTTGGGAGAGGATGGGGAGAAAGAACCCCGGCAGCATATTACCATCATCGTCATCATCGTCATCGTCGTCATCATCAGCGTGAGAGAAGCGCGCGAACTCCAAATTGGATTTTTTTCTCTTTTTTTTTTTCATATATATATCTGAATACCCAGCCTACTTCACGATCTCTGCCTGTTTAGTCCCTTTAATCGATCGATATCTTCAGACAAACCCCTTCTTGCATCGCCGTAGAGCCAAATGTAAACCCGTACCATCGGAAAAAGTGCGCGCGGGTGGGGAGGGGGCAGGAGGATCAGTTTGGTCGTCGCACTCTCATAGACTTAACTAGACTAGATAGATCAGACGCGTGGGACAAGACACGCCTGTAGAGGAAACACTCGACGAAGTGTACTCCAGATAAAACAACAATTTGTTGCTCCAACGTGCTCGGTCCGCCTCTCCCACCCCAACTCTCAGACGTGTTCCTCTTGTGTCCTTCCCGCGCACACACACACACACACACACCCTTTGTGCATGACACCCAAATCAAGTAATGAGAAGAGGTCTCTTGTTGCCGCTTAGTCAACCATCTCGTCATCTGTGATGCCGTCGTCGCAGTACGCTTCGTCGCCGAAACAGGCAACTCGTCCCATCTCTGGACGGTCTCAGGACGTACGCGATCCGAGAGCAGAGTAGTATCACCACCGCCAAGTCGCCCCGGGACGTACGTACGTACGCACGCAACACCCGGGACCATGCCCACGTACCCCAGCTGCGTCACGTACGGCTTGTCCATAGTCTCGCTGTAGCTAGACGTGCTGCCTCGGGATCATGCGATAGAGCTCCCCCAGCCGCTGCTAACGCAGCCCTGTCGGCCCGCTCGACGCGGTGGTAGCTAGGTAGCTAGTTAGCCGCGCTGGTCCAGTACAGTTCCCCCGCCACGGGCACCCTCCACGCGGCTTCGACCCGCCTCCCGCCGCTCTCGTAGATGTCGTCGTGCCCGCTCCTCGCGGGGACGACTTGTCGCAAAACAAAAAAGGAAAAAAGAAGAAGAGGCCCCTGATGGGTCCGCACGTGGGCTGGCGTGAGCCTCGCTGCCCGCCTCCCACTCCCACACACGTCGCCCCCCTCTCGTCGAAGGTGTCGACTCCGAGGCCGCGTATCCCGAGCACGCACGGGTCGTCCGTGTGCGACCACCTCGACCGTGCTGTCCTGCCCCCGCAGCTCGCGTGAGCAGCCTGTTTGCGTCGTCCTCGAACTCTGCCAGGCACGAGCGAGCCAGCCAGCGTCGGCCTCCAGTCCGGGGGACCCAGAGCAGGCAGTTCCCGTCTCCGTCCTCGGGGGGGGGGGGGACTTGCGAGAAGGAGAACGTCTCGACGCGGCCGGCGCGGACAGGGGCGCGGGCCGGGCCGATCTGCAGAGCCCCCCGCGCCCCCGGGCGGATGCTGAGCAGGTCGTAGATCCGGTCCCAGGGCAAATCGTCGTCTGGACTTCCCCGTCCACGTACGTCTTCTTCAGGGCGTGGTATAGGTCGTCCCCGGGTCCCTCACCGTGTACGGCCAATAACGAACCGAACCGGTGGTTCTGGGCTTTTGGCCGACAGCTTGATGTGCTCGTATTCGCCCGGGCTCTCTGTACCCCGCTTGCTCGTGCCCTCCCTGGAATATCAGCATTGTGAAGGGCGGCAGATCGAGGTTCAGCATCTCGGAGCCGCACAGGAAGAACGGGCGGACGCCCAGAGCCTGCTTCCTGTATCGTCCACACACGACCGGACCAAGGCCTCTCGTTCCAGGCATATCATCGCCTGCAGGAGGGCGTTGAACGCCCTAACTGCCCTTTCCATCAGGACCCGGAACTGTGCCGTCACCGGGTCTTCCGGGGTCGCGGCTCTCTAGTGTGGGGGCGCAGGAGCGGGGAGGCGCTCTCGGTTGAGGTAGCTGCTCTCGATGTTCGGATCGCGAACCGCCTGGACGACGCCTTTCCAGCACTCCATGAGCGCGTCGGAGCTGTCTGCCGCGGAACCGAGCCAGGCGAGGACAAGTATGGTCATGGTGTAGGTGTACGTCATGAGCGGCAACTTCCTGTTCTTCTCCGCGGCATCTGCCTCGTTGATGCAGATCTGGTTTATCCAGAGAGTGATGAGCTCATCTTTTCTGACGGACAGGTAGCAGCGCCGTGGCGAGAGAGGCCGTGATCCCGAGGCGCGCGCGCACCCCAATGTCAATGCCGCGGGCCTTTGTTTTTGCGGCGGACCCCCAGGTGTACGAGAGCGCCCTGTAGGGCCGCGGGGTGTCGATTGGGGGCTTGGTTGAGACGAGCGCACGGCAGCGGGCTCGAGGCGCACCCAGGGTCGTCTTCGTCTGAAGAATCTGCCCTCCCCGCCCCCTCAAGACGCGGGCGCGGGCGCAGATGCAGAGACGGCGCCAGTGACGTGCCCTGGACGGATAGACTTCGAGGAGCCCTGGTGTGAGTCGATGGTGGAGGGTCGTAGCTGAAGGGAGGGACAGCGCTCCGCCGACCCGGCAACGTCGGCACGGAAGCCCTCGCGGCCGTGTTGGCGATGGGACAAACAGCGAGTGCGGCTCTTCCAGGTTGACGCAAGGGACGCCCAAGCGCAAGTAGGAGAGAGAGGGGGGACGGTGCGGTACTGGGAGCTGCAGGGTCTGCCCTCCAAGTATACCCCCTCCTTTCCCCTCTGTCACGGAAACACGTCAACTTTTGCTATATGCTATGTGGTAGGGCTGGGTGTCATGTCGACCGAGGCCGGGGGTCATGACAACTCCCATTCCGGGTGTGTCAGTTGAACTATCGAATGCGCTTCTGAGAGGGGTTTCTTCGACCCCGAATCCGAACAGGCGTGCGGAAGGAAGCCTTGGCAGCGAAGCACGTCTGAGCTGACAAAAGTTGCGCTCGCCCAGCCGCACCGCGCGCTATTACTACTACTACTACTACTACTACTGCTCGCTGGCATTCCGGGATCACGCAGAGACCTGGCGAGCTGGCATGAATAGCCGGGGGTTCACGGCCGCTTCAGAGCGGCATGCATGCGGGCAATGGTCCTGAGAGGAAATCTACCAGATGAGAGTTGGTTGTGCATGTTGAACCAGAGGTGCTCAGTGTCTCTTTTCTGGATAGAAGATATTCAACGTTGGGCAAATACCCTTTTCAACAGTGACTGATGCTTGTGCCCCCGGTGTTGAGAGTCACGAACAACACCCGGGCGACCCATGATGGTGCGCGCCCAACTAAAGTGCATCCCTCGCACTCTGACATGTGTTCCACAGCCGCACTTCCTCGGCTGCTGTTCTGCCTCTTCTTCGACCAACCGGACCGGCCGGGGAACGGCGGCACCCCTGGGTCGGGGTTTCTCCGGTGCCCACCGTCCTCGCCGATGGGCTCGCGAGTCCTGAACGTCCACGGCCTGGGTGTCGATGGTCATCTTAACGCCGCTCTCACTCTCGACCAGCTGTCTGCTGACTTTCTTCTCCCTTGAAATCTGTAAAAGGTCGGCCAGGACAAGCATCAACCACTCTTGTTGTGTAGAGGGGGGGGGGGGAGGTTCTTGCATAGAGGGCCTTCGGTATGCTCGGGCGTCAGCATGCGGAAGAGAATATTTCTTACTGGCATGTTTGGTGGATTCGGGTATAAGGAGGTAAACACAGTGATTTCGGCTTCGATTCCGGCTTCTCGAGGATCCGGTCTACATTTTCTAGCTCAAAGCATGCCTAGCATCTATACATATAGGCCAGTAGCCCCTCGCACGACACTCGAGGTTTGGCATCTGCGTCTTCGCCCAGTCCATCGCCGCTAATTAGCAACAAGAGGTCACCGGAATGTGACACGCAATGAAGCAGCCGTATGTGGTGGCTATAAGGTAACGTTGTGTCAATCTAGGCCTCGGGCTTTTATGCAATGACATTGAAAATGAGATCATCTACGTGGTTCGGCTTATCCAAATACAAAACAAAACGTCTAAAAAAGAAAGAAAAAAAAAAGGAAGAAGGAAAAAGAAGCAAGGTGAAAAAAACAGACCAAGCCGCAGAGAACCGCTAGCTAGTGAAGCATCATTGTTCCAATCTCCGCCCCTCATACCCGCCCTCCGTCCCAAGAACTCCGGAAAAGGTGCATTCCAAATCTGCTGCGGTGCGAGGGGGGATCACACGGGCCGGTTCGAGATGAGGCGGGTCAGGACGTCGGGGCTCAGGACCAGCCCCCGCAGCCTGTGGCGGAGCTCTCGGCGGGAGGACGCCGTGCCGGTCTCGACCAGCTCTCGGACGTCGGTCGAGCTGATGTCCAAAGGCTGGGCGTCGGCCGGGACGAACCGCACCCACACGCTCTCGTCATCTTTGTGGTGGCAGACTTTGACCGTCGTCGGTTCGTCCTGCGTCGACGGAGCCGACATTGACGTGTCACTGGACGTCGGTTCGTCCTGCATCGACGTGTCCCGGGTCTCATCTTCCGAGGGCTCATCCGAGGATTCGTCTTCCACGCTCTCCTCAGTGACGTTCACGTCCTCCTAGGGAGTGAAGCGTCGGGAGAGCCTGTAGAGTGAGCCGTCGGGCTTGACGAGGCGGCTCGACCTGCCCGCGTCGCTGGTGATGGTTTCGTGGCAGCCCGAGATCCAGCCGTCGTACGTCTCGGACCCCCCAATGTAGTCCGACCCGAGAACGGCGGTGAAATCGATGTCGAACCCGTCCCTCGAGATGGCCCCTATCAGGTTCCTCCGCATCGTGGACCACCTAGTCTCGCTGTTGTGTACCCACCACTGGGGCATGAACCTCGGGTCGGACCGCCAGAGGAGTGCCCGCTCGGTCTTTGACAGCACGAGGCTCTGGCCCTTGGCCTCGCACTTGGCCTCCACTCTTTCGTCGCTGACGGGGATGATGATGGCCGCGATGACGTTGATGTCCCGGCTCCCCTCGAAGGCGCGCCGGAGGGTGTGGTAGTGGCCAAGGTGAGGGGGGTTGAAGCATCCTGCATAGAAGAGGATCCGGTTCGTCCGTCCCTTTTTCAGGAGAGGCTGGTTGTCGGCCGGGAAGATGCCGTGATGTCTGTTGGAGGTCGTTCTGTTTCTGCGTCTGCTGTGACTCTGCGCAAGGTATCTACCCAACTCGGCGGTGTGGTTGTCCATTCCGACCGTCTCGGAATCTGCTCAGTGCCGTAGCGTGGCGGGGGAGGTGAATGGGTGGTGACGGGAGAAGATTCGACTGCAATAGCGAAGCTTCTGAAAACAAAGATGGAATAACGGGTTTATAGATGAGCTGTAAGGAGGACGGATGTCTTTGCTTGGTTTCTGTGTCTGCTGTCTTACATCTTGCCGAGATGGAAATCTTTGCAGTTATCTAACTGTTGAATTTGCCGCCATCACCCCTCCCCCCGCCCCTCTGTATTCACCTGTTGTTCAACATTCAGATTTCAGATTCCACACCGTTGTCGAGACCGTCAGGCCCGTTTCGGGCAGGAACGACTTACGAAAGGGGAACCATGCGTAGACTGTCGAAATCGCCCCTCTCGAGACCTGGGAGAGCAGGCAATGGTCAAAGAACAAGCAATAATATGAGATCAGAACAGAAGCATTCAGTGTTGGAGGCCAAGCGCTTCTTTCACGGGAACGGCTGGGCACTGAGGTTTGGTAACAAGTCCTTCAAAGACGGTCGAGGGGTCGCGTGTTTCGGTTTCGTCCTCCAAGGAGAAAAGGTTAAAGAAAAGGAGGGAGCGGAGCAAAAGAATGAACTTGTATTGCATCTATACTATGATATTGTAATCAATCATGCATTGGCTACTGGGCTCACGGACGGGCTACTGTCGGGCCTATCTCCCACCATCTCGCTGCTTTCAGTTTGCTTGAGTGGTGTGTTCGACAGCTGTCTGTCTGTCTCACGAGCATGTCCCCGGCCAGACCCCTCGAGTTCTGATGACTCCCAACTTGCCTCGATGAATTTCCTGGAGTTGGAACGAAAGAAGAAGGAAAGAAGAGGAGAAGAGGAGAGGAGAGGAGAGAAGAGGTTCGATGAGGATGCTGGTCACGCAATTGCCAACACACATGTCATGCATCTGATGGGGCGAGGCGGAGACAGAAACCCTTCCCCTCTTCTGTCTCTCTGAGGGTTTCCTTGTTGCCGCACCTGCTCCGCCAAGGCGCGATGTTACGTGTGGGCTCCGACGAAAGCCAAAATCGCCCTTTTGAGTTTCCAAGTCCCCGACAATGGACTCGGCCGTCGGAGCCGCAGTGGTCAGTTGCCGGGTTTTCACATAAGATTGGGGCGGCGAAGGTTTTGATAAATCGCGCGTCGAGGTCGATCAAGGGCAGGTCAGGTCAGGCCATTGATGTGTTGATGTTGACACGTTGACAGGCAATTGAAGCATCGCAAGTCTGACGGCGAGGAGGAGGAGGAGGAGGAGGAGGAGGAGGTACAAACAGGTACGTTTTGTTCTTCGCAGTGCTGCTAATACTGCATACCTACTTTGCTTATATAAGGCGCTTTTATATACTATAAATGGTAATTAGGTATCCGTACTAAGCGCAGTACTAAAGCCCTCATCTGCTTACGTAAACCACCCGGTGCACGGAAGAGCCGGGGATGGCTGCGGGGCTGCGGGAGCGGCAGCGGGGACCCCGTCGTGGTTTCGCCCTCCCCCCCCCCCACCCTTCACCCCCCTGCCGACACAGCGGGCGGGCACTGACGTGTGAAGAATCGGAAACAAGTACCTAGTCCGAAGTACCTGGGTAGTCATAAAGATTAAATGTTCTCACTCCCGCTCACTCACTCGCAGCTGTAACTTATCGTCTCTCTCTACACGCCTACTACCCAACCAACAATCCGTGTCTTTGCAGCATTGCTCGTGCTTGTCCTCTCAAAAATCACCGTCTCAACAATGGCCTCCCCTCTCAGAATCGGCTACGTGCCCGAGCACTTTTCCACCCCCCTCCATTTCGCCAAGCAGTACTTCGGCCTCGACGCCACCCTTATCCCCTTCCCGTCCGGGACCGGCCACATGATCACCGCCATCCGCGGCGGCGAGATCGACGTCGCCATCGGCCTGACTGAGGGCTGGATCGCCGGCCTCGGGAAGGAGGACGCCCCCGGCGACGGCGGCTACCGTCTCGTCGGCACCTACGTCGACACCCCTCTGTGTAAGTCGTTGTCCCCTGCCCCCCCCCCCCCCCCCCCTTCACTTCCTCTGCATACCAGAACCAGACTCGATACGGACAACTAACACAAACCCCCCTCCCATCACCACAGGCTGGGCCATCTCCACCGGCGCCCAGCGCCCCGAGATCAAGTCCGTCGAGTCCCTCAAGGGCGGCAAGATCGGCGTCTCGCGCATCGGCTCCGGCAGCCAGATCATGGGCTTCGTCCTCGCCGACCAGCACGGCTGGCTGACCCCCTCGACGCCCCAGCCCTTCTCCGAGACGGTGATCCTCAACACCTTTGAGAACCTGCGCAACGCCGTCAACTCGGGCGCCGCCGACTTCTTCATGTGGGAGCACTTCACCTCCAAGCGCTACTACGACTCGGGCGAGATCCGCCGCGTTGGCGAGATCTACACCCCCTGGAGCAGCTGGAAGATCGTCGCCTCCACCGCCCTCGCCAAGGAGGGCGAGAAGCTCGACCCGCGCGTCAAGGACCTGTTCGCCAAGCTCGACAGCGGCGTCCGCCACTTCAACGAGAACCAGGACGAGGCCGTCAAGTTCATCAGCACCAACCTCGACTACTCCGAGGCCGACGCCCGCGAGTGGCTCAAGACGGTCAAGTTCACCGACGGCGTCGAGGGCGTCAAGCCAGAGGTCGTCCAGAGCACCGTCGACATCCTGAGGAAGGCCGGCGTCCTGGTCGAGGGCAAGGGTAGGCAGCCGGAGGCCATGGTGGTCAGGGACTAAAAGAAGCCCTTCTTTGCTTCTTTTTCTTTTCTTTCTTTTTCTCTTCTTTACTTTAAAAAGTTCCCTCCCAACCCACCGAAATGAAAATAAAGTTAAAAATAGTCTTGCAAAGCTCAGTGACCATCCCGCCCATAATCCGCATCGCAGCCCGTGGCGAGAGAATAAGGCCATTTATTCCTGGCCTCAACGCGTGGCCATGAGTGATTCCCACATGTGCAAAACGGCCCAAAGGATAGCAGCCGGTTGTGGTTCCTAAAAAAATGCTTCAATTGGTCCCCCCCCCCCCTCCCTCCCTCCTGTACTCCCGAAAACGTAGTCCAGACGATGATGCTAGGGTATCTACCATTTTCCATCGTTACTTCGTTCTTCTTTTTTTTAAATAAGCCTTGAACAGTCGCATCTTTTCGCCTCGTGCGTTTCCCCTTATGCGGCCTCGGCCTTCTTGTTCTTCTTCCTCTTGCCCTTGCCCTGGAGCTGCTCGCGCTTCTCCTGCTTGCGCGTCTGCTTGTCCTTGGCCCCGATGACGCCCGTCTCGGCCCCGCACGGCCACTTGGCGAGCGCCGCCGCCTCGTCCTCCTCGCTCCACTCGCGCGGCAGCACCGCAAACACGAGATAGGACGTGTGCGTCTTCAGCTCGGGCTCCGCGCGGTGGATGACCCGGCCCTGCAGCCAGGGCTTGCCCGCGTTGGGCTCGTCCTCTCGGGCGCCGCCGTTCGTCGCCTCCGTCTCCGCCTCCGCTGCCGCTGTCGCTGCTGGCGTCGTCTGGTCCACGTCCATGGCAGTGCCCGCGGCCGGCGAGTCTTCGGCCGAGTTGAGGTCCGCCGTGGTGTGGTACTCTCTCGTGCGGCGCTCAATCTCGCGCAGCTTGCCGACCGCCTCCTTGACGTCACGGGCAACGGGCGGGACGCCGCGCTCGGGCTGGCCGTAGCCGGCGCGGTCGCGGATGACGTTGAACTTCTTGTGTGAGATCTCAACCATGTCAATGTCCACCCAACCCATCGTCCGCATCGTGTTGATCGTTTTCTGCACCTGCTCGATGCAGGGCGAGAACGTGCAGATGTAGACCGACTTTTTGGGGTTCAGCGGCGAGACCCATTCCGCCGGCGTTGCGGCCTCGTCGCCGTCGTCGTCGTCGTTTTCAGTTTTGAGCGTGACAGGCTTCCGTCGCGACAGATGGCGGAGGGCGTCCCAGGGGGCGGGCAGATCGAGGAACACGGACTCGGCTTCGGGGCTCTTACCGTCGACCAGGAACCCGCCGTTGTAGACGTCGCGGTGCGTGAGCTGGACGACGCCTTGCAGCGCGTGCGCCTCGATCTCCACCTGCATCTTTTCGTACCGGTCCTTGTTGAACTCGAAGCTGAAGACCTTGCCCTTGCGCTGCGTCTCGCTCTCGGGATAGCCGTTGTACACCGCGCGGGCCGAGGCGTGCGTGAAACTGCCGCTGCCGGCTCCGGCCTCGATCAGCCGCGTGCCGGGACGGGCTCGTATGCGCTGGAGGATGTAGCTGTAATCGGGGGTGTAGACGACCTGGGTCCGATGGGGCAGGCCGGCGGTCCATAGCTCGGCGGTGGGCTGGAGAATGTGGACGAAGCCGCTGGCGGCGGTGGGGGCCTTCTTGACCGGCGCACTCGACTCGGTTTCGGCGTCGTCGGCGGCAGCGGCGGCTGGCGTGGACGCGTCGGTCTCGTCCTCTTTTCTCTTGCGCTTGCGGCCCCGGGAGCCGGTATCGACGACCGAGGCGCGGATCTGCGAGCCCCACGGGACGTTAATCAGGGTGGAGTGAGGGAAGGAACCGAATCGGGTGTTGAGGACGGCGCCTTCGGCGTAGCCGTCGACGGCACCGGTCGAGTCTCGGAGGATCAGGGGGACGAGGTTGTCGCGCGAGAGCTGGACGATGGCGAGGGAATTGGCCGATGTCCTAGGACCAGGCTCGAGAAAAGGCGAGGGTTGCGCCATTGTGATGCTTCGTACGGCCGATATCAAAGTACTCTGCTGGCGCGTCGGGATGGAGAAAGCGAGCAAGGGACGGGACGAAAAAGGTCGGATGGCGGCAACATCATTTTCAGGCGGGAAAACTTGGCGAGGCTGAGAAATGGGAGAAGAAAAAAAAGTCGAATGTGGCTTGACGCGGGGCAGACGTGGCTGGTGACTCTCTCTCTCCAAAGATTTCAGCCACTCAGACGTCGACGCCACAGCCCCACCGGCTGCAAGGCTGAAGATGGTGTCACACCCTCTTACTTACTTCTTGATAGGTGGTGATCCCCCTCCCTCCCCCCATCCCTCCCTCAGCGTCTTGAGTCACTCTCACCACCCCTCGAAACACCCCCTTTTCTGTCCACGTTCTCTTCCTCCCTCCCCCCGTCCTCCTCCCGCCTTCTCATGATCCTCTTCCTGACTTCAATTTCCTTTTATACTGGATGAATCGACTCTTTAGACTCACCAGGTTTTCGGTTACTCTCTCCACTCAGATACCCACCCTTCGATTCTCTAGGAGGGACTGCTCCACCGTCGCGGCCATGGAGTCGTTGAAGCTGCACAACTCGCTGAAGCCCGGCCAGCCGGTGCCCTTCACGCCCATCAAACCGGGAAAGGTCTCGTGGTACGCCTGCGGGCCTACCGTCTACGACAAGAGTCACTTGGGCCATGCGCGAAACTATGTCTCGACCGACATTATCCGGCGCATCATGATGCACTATTTTGGCGCCGATGTAAAGTTTGTCATGAACATCACTGACGTTGATGACAAGGTTGGTCATTCCCTCGTCTGCCTGAACTGCTCTTTCGACCAAAAGGGGCCGGGCAATTAATTGTCTTGTTGTATGCAGATCATCATCAAGGCCCGCAGGCAGCGCTTGCTCGAACTCGAAAAGCAAAAGAGCTACTCCCACGACGAGCTGGCCAAGCTTGCCCTTACAGCGTTCCGCGCATACGCCGAAAAGAGCTTGCCTCTCCTTCAATCCGCCGATCTCGACGAAAACAACTACCTCGAGCGGAGAGACGGCGCATATGGCAAGGTTCTGGCGGGCGGCACTCTGACCGGAGAGGGCAAGCCCGGCGACGACGAGGCCAAGACCAAGATGCACATCAGCAACATGGACAACGCCGCGTTTGCAATCAAGGACAAGAAGTTCTACCCCGGCATCGACGAGATTCTCCTGCCGTACCTCGACTCCCTCTACAAGGAGACCATCGACACGAGTGACCAGACCATCTTCACCGACCTCACCCAGAGCATGGAGCGCGAGTTCTTCGACGACATGGACGCCCTCAACTGCTTGCGCCCCGACGTCATCACCCGCGTCACCGAGTACGTGCCGCAGATTGCGGAATTCGTCGCGCGCATTGTGGACAAGGGATTCGCCTACGAGTCGGATGGCTCCGTCTACTTCGACATCGCCGCCTTTGAGAAGGCCGGCAACACATATGCGCGCCTGCGACCGGGCAACCGCAACGACAAGTCGCTGCAGGAGGACGGAGAGGGCGCCTTGTCCAAGAACCTGGGCGAGAAGCGCAACGAGGGAGACTTTGCGCTGTGGAAGAAGTCCAAGAAGGGAGAGCCGTACTGGGACAGCAGATGGGGTCAGGGCCGCCCCGGCTGGCATATCGAGTGCTCGGTCATGGCCTCCGACATACTCGGAGCGCAGATGGACATACACTCTGGCGGCATCGACCTGGCCTTCCCCCACCACGACAACGAGCTGGCCCAGAGCGAGGCCTACTACGTCGACAACGCAAAGGGCGAGCACACATGGGTCAACAACTTTTTGCACATGGGCCACCTGTCCATCTCCGGGTCCAAGATGTCCAAGTCGTTGAAGAACTTCCAGACCATCCAGGACGCTCTCGCGACGACTTACACGTCGAGGGGGATGCGCATCGTCTTCCTCATGGGCAAGTGGAATGACGGCGTCGAGATCTCCCCCGACATGAGAGCCCAGGCTTCCAGCTGGGAGGCCACCGTCAACGTGCGTAACGCTCCCCGCCCGATGCAGCTTTTCTTTTTCTTTTTCTTCTTCTTCTTCTTCTTTTTTTTTTTCTCTTTTTCTTTTTCCAGATGATGGCTAATCGTTTGCAGAACTTCTTCAGCAATGTCAAGGCCCTTGTTGCGGATGCGAGCGCGTCAACGGCTGGAGTCGAGTCCCTCTCCATCTCGGAAAAGCCGTCTGGTAGCCTAGTATCGGAGCTGGAAAAGGCCAAGAGTGATCTGCATGCTGCCCTTAGCAATTCCTTTGACACCCCTCAGGCGATGCGCGTGATTCAGGAGCTGGTAAGCGAGGCAAACAAGGTTGTGGTTTCCCAGGAGGCCGAGGCGAATCTGCCTGCGCTTGTTGCGGTTGCCCGCTGGATCACCAAGATGCTCGGGACCTTTGGCCTGGACGAGAACGCCACGGCGCCGTACGAGGGCCTCGGCTGGGCCGTCGCGGCGTCCAATGCGAACGTGGACCCCAAGACGGTGGTGCAACCGTACGCGGCCGTGTTCCAGAGCGTCAAGTCGGACGTGGAGGGGCTCAAGATTTCGGCCGAGTCGGTTTCCAAGCTGCTGAGCCAAGACCCGGAGGCGGAGTTTTCGTCCCTGGCCGACAAGGGCGTGCGCGACCCGGAACAGCTGGCGCTTCCGTACCTGCGGGCGGCGTCGAGGCTGCGTGACGAGCTCCGACGCATCGTGTCGACAGTGGCTCCCGAGACGAAGAAGGCCATCCTCTCCCTCACGGACCGGATCCGCGACGAGGACCTCACGAACCTGGGGGTGTACTTGGACGACCGGCCGGACGGCAAGTCGTCTCTGATCAAGTTCGTGCCGGCGAGCGAGCTGATCGCTGCCAAGAACGAGAAGCTGGCCAAGGAGGCGGAGAAGGCGCGGGCCAAGGAGGAGGCGAAGCGGGCGCGCGAGCAGGCGGAGAAGGAGAAGTGGGAGAAGGCCAAGGTGGCGCACACGGACATGTTCAAGGGGGACGACAAGTACGGCGAGTGGGACGCCGAGGGCCTGCCGACGAAGCTCAAGGACGGCAGCGACGTGCCCAAGAGCCAGCTCAAGAAGCTGCAGAAGCAGTGGCAGAGCCAGAAGAAGGCGCACGAGGAGTATCTGGTCAAATTTGGCGGGGGTAAACCTTAGACGGGGGGTTGTCTATAGCTTAGCATGTCAAATAAAGAAAAGAAGAAGAAAATAAACAGGCAATTTGAAAGGCATTATGAGGTCATTGACGCCGGGGGCGGCTGGGGGATGCTTAAGTTGGTAGCCGGCGAGGGCCCTAGCCAAAGTTCCACATGGCAACCAACTCAAGGGGTTCGAGCCATGGAATCAAGCAAGCAAGCTAGCAAGCAAGCTAACTCTCACATTGCGGTGGGTGCACTTGTAGGGTGCGAGGCTAACGACGTTGTGATGATGATGGAGACCAGAAACTGGGACAAAGCATCAAAAGGGTTGTGTGTGTGTGTGTGTGTGTGTGTGTGTCTGACACCGGGACCCCTGAAATTTGGACCCTGCCAAGCCGGGGGGCTCCGGACGATGCGCCGATCCCGCTGTTTGCCAAGAAATGTGATCTCCTCTGCCCGGGTTTCCGGGTGGCTGCTACGTATAGGGAGGGGGGAAGGGGGGATTGGCTTCTTCTCGTCGGCCGCGTCGATGCATTTCAGGGCCGCTCAGGGTTGTAGATAGCAGTAGCAACAATAGACGGGAAGAGTTGAGAAGCTTTGAAGGAGGAGAGTGGCCCCGTCAAACCGAGGAGCAGAAACAGGCTCGTAGAAACCGGCATGTCCTGACAGGGGGGAGAGGGGAGAGGGAGGGGGATGGGGGAGGGGAATCTCGAGCAGCGAGCGGTCAGCGCTAGTTAGTCTGAGCTTCTCCTATCCATCATAGGTATGCTCCAAAATGCACGGTGGGAACCTTGCCTTGAGCAAATAGTGTCCCAAGTAAACCGGCTTCTGATTAGCTGGCATCAGCACGGCAAGCGCATGACACGCCAAAGGGTCGGTTGCCTCCTTGCTTCCGTCCCTTGTCGGGAGGCCTCGATCTGGTGCGGTGAGTGAGGGGGGTTTTCGTAGGACAGGTAAACATGCTCACGAACCCTAGTGCACAGTAAGCAACCCCCCCCCCCCCTACTCAGCCTCCCCTCATCACGAAGGGCCGTCCCCGCCATTTTGTTCGCATTGCTCGGGGAAGGGTGGGAAAAGGTGCTCTGAGACGCCCGGTGCTTCGCTGACACGTCATGACATGATGTCGGGCGAGGGGGGGGGGAGCGAGGATCCGAGCCACTGCTTGAGATAGGCAGGGCCACGACGTATGCAAATGCCTACAGCGGACAGGACGGTAGGTCGGTAGAGCACAACAAGCTGAAATCGATCGACGCTAGAGGCAAGCTCAGGGGGGGGGGAGGTCGTGGAGCTCTCTCTCTCTCTCTCTCTATCTCAATGCCGGTTAGCCGCGATGGGCCAAGCTTTCTTCGTCCCGAGGCGGACCCCCCTTCTGCTTGTTTCTTCTTTCAGCCCAGCAGGGGTGGCTGACGCAAGCAATGCCGAGCTCCCCGGGTTATGTGGGATGGGATAAGGGAGAGGGGGAAAATTCGCTTGTCCGGATTCGCTACAAACGCGTGTCCATGTGTGTGTGTATGTGTTGTGGCTTTTTTTGCTGGAGAGTTTCTCAACATGCCGGATCCCCCATCTCACAAACAATAGCTCGAGGTCGGGTTCGTCCTGTGTCGCTCAGTAATTGGCCGCTTGTCATCCTCTTGGCCCTCTGGTCCTTTGTCCAATGTCTCTCCCCGTTGCCCCCCCCCCCCCAAATGGCTTTCAATGGTTGATTAGTCCGAAGCCTCGATAAGAGTGCAGAAAAGCCAATCTCAAACCCTCGGACCTCTCTTCGAACCATGTCCTGGTTCTAGACGACATATGGACGCGGATCAAGCCGCCCCCCGCGGGAACAAGAAGCAAAGAAAAGACGCTGCTGATATCCCGACCAAACCACCCCGCCACCGGCAAATACCATTTCCACGATTCGACCATACGTACTACGTCAGGGCCGTGTCGGGGGAGGGGGTCATGGCTAACTCGGCAAACCGACGTCCCATCCTCAATGGCTCACAGCCTCCTCCCTCTCAGCTCCCCTCGGCAGCTAATGTAGCTTCCAGACCTGATGATCCCCGCACCGATGGCGGTTTCGATGGGCATCGCCTGGTTCTTGATCGACCTGGCCGTGCGGGCTACGCAGGGGCGATGCGGCCCCTTCATCGTGTCACAACCGATAGGGAACTAGGGGGCAAAAGCTTGACGTACCGGTATTGCTCGAATTAACTAAGCTTAGCTGAGTCCTCCCTCCCCTCCTTTGGTGATCCACGATCACATGAGAGCTTGGGCTGAGAGGAGAGGTCGGGAGAGGATAAGAACCCCTCGGGCTGCCCTCCTCCCTCCATCAGAGCTTGACGTTGACCACCGCAACATCACTTGCTACAATCATCTTCAGCCAAGACCTAGAGATCATATCCCCGGACAACCCAACCCAATCAACACATACCTCCTTTTTTACCTTCCACCCCCCCCCCCCAAAAGACGCCAAGATGTTCGGATTCGGTACGTGCTGCCACGCCCGACCCATCTGTCACCGTCGCTGACGCAAGGAACAGGAGAGGCCAAGGAGCACCGCGACGCCATCTACGAGGACCGCCACGAGGGCAAGCTCAGCCACGAGGTGGTTGCCGGCGGCGCCGCCTTCGAGGCCATGAAGCTGTTCGAGGACCGTCAGCGCAAGAGCGGTAACGTCCCACCCACCACCGTCCTCGCCTGTCCCCCCCTCCCCTTTCCTCACCACTAACACGTCCTCCACACGATACAGGAGAGCCCGTCAAGCACGCCTTCGCCAAGGAGCTGCTCATGGGCATCGCCGGCGCCGAGGTCGACAAGCTCATCGAGACCAAGGGCCTGGACTACATCGACCGTGAGAAGGCCAAGAGGCACGCCGAGAAGCAGGCCGAGCACCTGTATCAGGAGCAGTACGGCGACATGGAGGAGTACAACCCGTGAGTGAACCGATTTTTGCCCTTGCCGAGCCCCAGCTCCGACGACGGACAGACAGACACACAGAAAAACAGACAGATAGCTGACCACATGCCCGTAGTGAGCGCCGCGGACGCCACCAGGCGACGGACTACTAGACGGGGAGGGACGGCGATGACGAGACCTAACGGCCAGACACATATAAATAGCACGACGACGAAAATGAGAAGTCCTTTTTTTTTAAAAAAAAAAAAAAAAACTTCCAAAGATTGTTTTCATGTTGGAACAACGTGACGCACAGTTGTTGAATTGGTTATATAAAATGTGACGCACAAACAGGTATCAAAGTGGCTTGCTAAATAAACGTCAGCAGCAGAGTCGTAGCTTTCGTGACATATCCCGCACCATTTCTCCTCCCTTGCTCGTCCTCTCTCCCGGCGAGGGCAAACATCCCCGGCCGAGATCCCCCCCCTTCCCCCCTTCCCCCCTATCTCAACTGTCTTACTGCTTCACATCACCCGGCACGACGGCGGCGGCGCTCGACGCCCCGCCCCCGGCGTCCACCCGCCCCCCGCGACCCGCTCAAACACCTTCTCCCTCTCCCTCTGCAGCGCCGTCCGGGTGCTCTCGAGCCGGGCCCCCTGCGGCCTGAGCCGCCACGTCAGCTCCTGGTGCCGCGCCCGCGTCTCCCGCAGGATCCCGCCCAGCGCCGCGGCGCACCGCTCGACCGACGCGCGCGACTTCTTGATCTCGTCGTGGAACGACATGTCGGTGAAGACGTTGTCGAAGAGCACGTCGCCCACGAGGTCGCCGTGGTTGATGGCCACGGGCGGCAGCTCGCCCACGTGCGGCGTCAGCCGGCCCGCCTCCGCCGCGAGCCCGCGCGCCTCCCGGACGGCGGCCTCGGCCCGCTGCAGCGCGGAGCGCTCCATCACGTCCGTCATGGCGCCGCCCCCGAGCATGTCCACGCGCGAGTGGCTCATGGCCTCGTCCACGGCGCGCAGCGCGTCGCCCATGCGCCCCGCCGCCGCCGTCAGCAGCCGGACGGCCTGCTGCTCGGCCTCGGTCTTGGACCGCGTGTCGTGGTACTCGCGCCGGGCCGCGTCCGCCTCGCGCTCGAACCGGTCCTCGTCCGGGTAGCTCGGCGTCGGGCCGCCGGCCGCGAAGACGGCGTCGTAGAGGGTGTCGAGGTCGCACTGCGCCTCGTCGTGGCGCCGCGCCGCCGCCTCGAGCGTCCCGTCCGCGTCCCGCGCCGCCTCGACCTGCGCCCGCAGGTTGCCGTTGACCTCCCTCTCGCGCTCCTCCTCCCGCAGAGCGTCCGAGTACTCGCGCTCCTCGCGCGCCGCGCGCTCGTCGAACTTGTCCCGCTTGCCGACGGCCGTGTGCGCGAGCCGCCGCACGACGCTGTCGCGGTACTTCTCGAGCTCCTTCAGCTCCTTCTTGCGCCGCGCCTCGAGCGCGGCCAGGGCCTCGTCCGACCGCTGCAGCTGGCGCTCCAGGTCGGCCATGAACCGGCGGTGCCGCTTCAGGTCGGGGATGGCCCTGTCCGTCTCGGCGAGGACGGCGAGGAGCTCGCGGTTCCGGGCGGCCGACTGGAGGATCTTGGATTCCAGCTTCGAGGTCATTGTTGGGGGTTTTTTTTTTTTGGTTAGTGCCGTAACGTCGTGGCGTAGGTCTCGAAAGTAGAAGACTCGCACAATCTTTGCATGAAGGCGGGGGGGGGGAGGGTGTGCTGTGCTGTGCTGTAAAGGAAAGGTGTATATGGGGGTTAGTCGACTCGACGTTGGCGACGACTGTCACAACAACAATAACAATCCGGGAGATGGGCTTCGTTTCCGAAATGAATCCACCATTCTGGGAATGAAAATTCTCCCTCCCCCCCCGAGGTCGGCTGGTCGTTATATGTATATCCAGCAATCCTTGGCGAGCAGGACAAATGGAACCCGTCACTCGGCGCTACTGCCACAACGATCAACGGCAGAGAGAGTGGTAGACACGGAGAAACAGGTAAGGACACGGGCAGATAGACTAGTGTAAAGCGATCCTCCACACACAATCGTAGCATGACGGTGACTTGGGGGCCATGTGGCATGCTTGGCCAATGACATCAGACCTCTCGATCATCGCCGGGCGGGTTGCCTCTGCTACGGCGGCGCACCGGCTTGTCCCATCGGGAGGGGACGACGAATATGAACGTGGGTCCATGTTATGGTGTGTCGAACGACACGCCCGGCCCGGATTGCTGGCAACGGACTTATACGGGGATCATCGGTGCTTGGAGGCCTGCGCCCACGGATCAGCACGGCGAGCACTGTCACTGACGCCGTCGCCATGTATCGAGTGTACTGAGCCACGGCGGATGGCATAGTACTATGTAAAAGACCGGCATGTCTTTTTTTTTTTTTTTTTTTTTTTGTCCACTTTGCGTTGAGAGGCGTGCTAGGAAGCCAGGCAGACGGATTCCGTTGGCCAGCAATGACTCTCGCGTACCAAGAAAGACCGCCGCTAGAACCATGCCAAGATTTCCAAGGATCCGGCCGTCAAGGGAGGAGGGAGGTTGTCAGCACTGCTAAATCTCTTGGTCTGATGCTCATGTCTTTGCCCCCGGAGGGCCACACCACCCTTAACAGCAAGGATATTCGTTACTGACAATGACACCTCCTGATTGGGGGGAAGAAGGTAAAGAGGGGGGGGGGGGGACTTTTGCATGTGGCTGATGCGTTGGGATATTCCTTCTCTTCCCTCCCGGCCAAGACCATGAGTTTATGTCGACTCTTCCACTTCCGTTGCTCTCCTTTCGATGTCGCAGATGACCCGGGGCATGGAGTGACCACCACATAGAGTGACCACATTACACTGGTTCTTCCATCGGCATCGGGAAGTCCGTCTAGCATAGGCACAAGCCAAGCCAACCCGTGGAATGACGGGATGGCGATAGCCGACAACCCCAAGCATCAACATCAGAGACTGCCGTTTTCATGCGCATTGACCTCGTTTATCGTGGGAAGCAACTCAAACAGATCCCCATCACTTACGCCAGGGAGCTCCCCCGTATAACATCTCGGACAGACGCACTTCAGGCCAGCCTCGGTTTCCCTCTTCCCCGACTTACTCTGGGCCGCTGTTACGTGGCGAGCGACGGCTGGTATCGTCTACCGACAGCGAGGTTGCCCATCCCCCCCCCTTCTCCACACCGTCGCCGTCGTCCGGGGATCAACCCCGTTGCTATCTGTCATGCTCTGCTGCGTTGGCCCGGTCACACGCTCCCCCGGGCTTCTCGCCGTCGATCGGTGAGTGGTCGCATAGCAACCGGAGCCCGCTCCGCGGCGGCTGCTGTGACGACTACGGGAACTGACATTGACACACGCCTCGTGACCCATCTCCTGCTGGCGTAGGCAGTCCAAGTTCTTGTGAACGCATGGTGATGTAAAACGGTAAAAATCTATCCTAGAATCTGTCTGGATCCGTGACTCCTCGTCAAGCCCGGCGAGCGTCCGCTCAGTCTCGGTGGAAACACATGGAATTACAAGTCGTCTTAGGCAAAACATCCCAGGTATGGTGTTGTTGTAGTAGTAGTAGTAGTAGACTCTCGCGGCTCATACCCCGCCACGGGCTCGTACCCCGGCCCCTCGACGCCATCCTCGCATTCCAGGCGGATGGAGGCAGTCCTCCTCGGCTCCCTCACCAGCATCAGCGCTGCCCAGGCCCCCGTGGCCAAGAAGAAGACGTAGAACCAAGGCAGCCCCTTCCACCCCCCTTTCCTCTCCAGCCCGACCGAGAAGGCCCACGCGAGCACGGGGCCGCCGAGCGGCGACCCGAGGGTGTCGGCCATGCTGGTCAGGGCGTACAGCCGCGAGGTGTGCTCCGGCTTGACAAACTCGGTGATGAGGGCGCGCGAGACGGGCACGCTGGCGGAGCCAAGCGTGCCGACCACGAGGCCGCCGACAAAGACGGCGACGTCGCGGCTGAGGGCCTCGATCAGGGCGCCGCACGCGATCATGGCGAACGACGCCCTGGCCAGGAGCGCGTCCTTGCCGCAGCTGGTGCGGCGGAACCGGCCCCGGGGGTCGGTGATGACCAGCGACAGCCACGGCAGCGCGAGGAGGACGGCGAGGTGGGCCAGCCCCAGCGGCGACAGGAGGAAGGTCGTCTGCGCCAGCCTCCAGCCAAAGTATTTGCTGATGTACTGCGGGAGCGTCTGGCTGTGCGAGGCGTGTAGCGGGCTCTGCACGAGCGACGGCGCCAGGCAGAGGATGATGTTGCGGTCCCGGAGGACGGCGACCGACTCCCGCAGCTCGTGCAGCCCGTTGTCGAGCGCCTCGCCCACCGCGGCGCCCAGGCCGAGCCGCTTCCGGGGCGGCGACCCGGCCGCCGACTGGTCGCTGCGGAGGGTCTCGGGCAGCAGCATCATGAGGAGCAGGATGACGGGCACGACGAAATACAGCAGCCGGAGCGGCGCCCAGGGCCCGTGGCGCTCCATCATGAAGCCAGCCGTCACGGGGCCCAGCAGGCCGCCGGCCACGGCGCCGACGGAGAGGAAGACGAAGTTGGAGGCGCGGTCCCGGGCGGTGCTGACGTCGGCGGCCATGGCGTAGAGGTTGTTGAAGACGACGATGGCGCCGCCGCCGATGAGGCAGAAGAGGATCCCGAGGAGGATGAGGTAGACGCTGGCCTCCGGGAAGCGGGCTAGGACGAAGGGGCCCCAGAAGAAGACGCACACCGTGCCCGAGTAGGCGAGGAGCATGCCCGCCTTGCGTCCGATCCTGTCGGATGTTCTCCGTGTCAGCCAGTGTCGATGCGCGGGCACACTCACACACAAATACACACACACACACACACACACAGACACGGACACACTGGCTACTACTACCACGACCGAGTTTGGACAAAGGAAAAGCAACCCACCTGTCGGACAGGACGCCGTAGGGGAAGGCGACAGCCATGTTGACGACGGCGGAAACGAGGGCCAGCCAGCCGTTCAGCCAGGCGAGCTCCATCTGCACCTCGTCGACCTTGCACTTCATCTCGGGGATCCGCACCTTCGGGCTCAGCCGGTAGTGCTGGTGGCAGATGTGGTCCTCGACGAGGCGCATGAAGGGCATCGTCTGCAGCGTGAACTTGTACGTGAGGGCGAACTTGAGCAGCGCCAGCACCAGGATGACGGCGCGCGGCGAGCCGGCCCGGAAGGGCGCCAGCAGGCGGTCGAGACCCCGGAAGCCCGCCCGCAGGCCGCCCGCGACCAGGCGGACGAGGCTGCCGATGCCCACGCGGACCGAGGACCGTCGCCGCTTCGATGACGACGACGACGACGACGACGACAACAACGGCGGCGGCAGCGGCAGCGGCGGGGAGCGGGACGAGCTGCGGAGGAAGTCCGGGTCGTCCGCCTTCGAGAGCTCGCCCTCGTGGGCCGGGTAAGCGCCGAGGAGGAGGAGGTGGTGGTGGTGGTGGTGGTGGTGGTGGTGGTCGGCCTCCAATTCGTCTGACGGACGTTTCATGTCGCTGCTGTCGTCGAAATCTGGCTTGACTTTGCTTTCCCTTGCTTTTGACTCGAGTGTCTTCGGGCCTGATGGGAGGGTATTATGAGTGCCATTTAGCAACGGCCGGAACAAGAGACCGAGGGAGAGGGCGAGAAATACGAAAAGGACCGGACAGGACACACAGACTGCCAGTTTCCCGCCCGGCAAGGTAAGGGAGTGGTGGTCCTAGAGATGCTGCCCGAGGACACGAGGGCGTTTCAGCCAAAGCGTACTTTTTTTTTGGCCTGGGATCGCACTGGTATGTGAGAGATTGGCGAGCTTTGTGAGGGCTGTTATGGCGGTACCTCATCGAAGCTGTCTCGGACCCCCTGGGCATAGGTGTCCTTGTCGAAGTCGTCTCTTAACAGACCCTTGCAAGATCGTCTCCGTTACATAGTTTGACAACGTAGCACATGGCTTATTTTAGCACAGCGAGCAGCGCGCGCTCTACTCCGTACATACGCATAACATTGGGGTCCCCCCCCCCCGGTGCTGGCCGAGCGTCTTCCAACTTGCATGCCGCGCGCGCCGTTCTCACTCACAGCAAAAAAAAAAAAAAAAAAAAAAAAGAGTCGGCCAGTAGCGTCAAAAAAAAGCATCTCATGTTCGGCGACCCTGAAAGCGGCTGGAGCGATTGAGCACGAGCAGAGAGAGAACCGTCTATTGTCTAACGGCGTTTGTGATCCCATCTCGGCAAATAAGAAAGAGAGAGAGAGAGAGAGAGAGAGAGAGAGAGAGAAAGACACTGAGAGAGGAGACGCCTGTTGTGCTGATCAATATCGGAACAGATCGAGCAGCGGACATGCCGGCGGATTGTCCTCATCTCACCCAATCTTCAAAGTCTCTCTCCTTTTTAGCCTTCGAATCGGCAGAACCTTAACACTGCCAACATCCTTGAAGTCATGCTGGTGGACCGCGGTGCCAAAAAAAAAAGGGGCATTAGGCATCGCAAAAATGTTACCCTTCGCAGCCAACGAAACGGCCATTTCCATATGAAAAAAGTGGACTGATACCATCCATACGTGTAGTGAACTCGACTTCTTTCAAGCTTTATTTTTATTTTTATTTTTATTTTTATTTTTATTTTTATTTTAATTCTTTTGTTCTTTTCGTCTGGAAACTCGCTTCATTATTGACTGCATCTCTTTTGTTGGGTGGTCGATTCATCATGGAACGAACGACCATCCGCTGGTCGCCAAGCAGAAGCTGTAGCATATTCCGCTCATGGCAGAATCATGAGTTGGAGTACCGGCGCAAACACCGCTCACAAGGTGATTCAACACTCACTCACTGCCACTCTCTCATCTGCCGAGAGCCTACCGCAGCGCCGGTTGCGTGCCGAGTTGATCACATGACGACAGGACATAAGACGGGGACACGAGTGCGGGCAGCGTTTCCCGACAAAGGGCGATAAAGGACGAAAGCCCGTTCTCCAACGTCCCGTGTAAATAGAGAGAACGAGGCTTGACTTTGATTGACCGTTTGACCGCGTTTCCCCGCAAGGAACACAATGACTGAAGCAAAGGGCAACTCGTACCTCATCATCGGCGCCGGCGTCTTCGGCGCATCCACGGCCCTGCACCTCATCAGGGCGCGCCCGGACGCCGGCGTGACCCTCGTCGACCGCAACGCCTTCGACGCCCCCGTCCGCGTCGCCGCCTCCTGGGACTGGAACAAGGTCGTCCGCGCCGACTACCTCGACATCGAGTACATGCGCCTCACCCTCGAGGCCAAGAAGCGCTGGGCCGAGGACCCCCTCTGGAAGCCCTTCTACCACGAGACCGGCGTCTACTGGGTCTCGACGGGCGACTTTGCGCGGCTGATGCGGGCCAACTACAGGGAGCTCGGCGTCGACTCGGGCCTCGAGTCCCTCCCGGTGGAGGAGGCCAGGCGGCGGTACGCCGGCATCTTCGCCGACGCCGACTTCACCGGCGTCGACGAGGTCTTTGTGAACAGGAACAGCGGGTGGGGCGAGGCCAAGGAGGCGTTGCGGGGGACGATCGAGGAGGCCGTGAGGCTGGGCGTCAGGTACGTCGAGGCCGAGGTCGCCAGCCTCGAGTTCGACGCCGCCGGCGCCGCGACGGGCGCGCGGACGACCGCCGGCGAGAGCATCGACGCGGCGCACGTCATCCTGTCGACGGGCGCCTACACGGCCAAGCTGCTGGCCGACAGCGCCCCCGAGCGGACCGAGCTGCATGCCGGCGACAGATTCGTTGCCGCTGCCGTCACTGAGGGGTTCACGCCCGTCAACGGAGAGAATGCCAAGCATCTATACGACGGGCCGGTCGGTATCTCAACGGTGCCCCCTTCAAGAGGTAATGTCTCTCTCTCTCTCTCTCTCTCTCTCTCTCTCTCTCTCTCTCTCTCTCTCTCTCTCTCTCTCTCTCTCTCTCTGATCACGGCAGCAAAGCCCTTCCCCCCCCCCTTTTTTTTTTTTCTTTTTGCTTTGAAGCCCGGCCCTCTGACCTTCGCCGCCAACCCCCATCAGGCGCCAGCAACGGGAGCGTTCCGCACTCAAAAGACAAGACGCTCAAGTTCTGGGGCCAGATAATCTTCAGGAACACGCAGCCGCACCCGAGCGGAGGCCGGTTCTCCGCGCCCCCGCCCGCCCCGGACTACGCCCAGTTCGACGTCCCCAAAGCGCTGAGGGACGACGTGGACTACGCGGGGAAGAGCCTCTTTGGCAAAGGCAGCGCCGGCTTCAAGAACGAGAGCTACCGCATCTGCTGGTGAGTGCCAATGCCAAACCGGGGAGAGCAACCCCCGCCCCCCCAATCTCCACCCCGTGGGTTTCAAACGTGAAGAAATTGACTTGGAACCCGGAACCAGGGAGGCCGTGACGCCCGACGAAGACTTCATCATCTCCCCGCACTCGGCGAGCAGGAGCCTCTACGTCGCCACCTGCGGGTCCTTTCACGGCTGGAAGTTTCTGCCCATCCTGGGCAAGTATGTTGTCCAGATGCTGGACGGGTCTCTCGAAGAGACCCTGGCCAGGAAGTGGTCGTGGGATCGAGCCTTGCCCTCGCCTACTCACAGAACCTGGCCGAGGAAAGAGCTTAGTGATTTCAAATAAGCCCCAGAGGTTATAGAGAAGGGAACCGGGGGGGGGGAGGTTGAATCGTTGAGGAAAATCACACAGACCGGACCCTGTCGTCATTCAGCCTGGCCTGTACGGCCTGTGCAGCTGGGATGGGTCAAGTTGCTGTTTGTTCATGTCAACGAGGTATATACTTGATGTCTGAGTGACCATGACTATGGTACCAGTACGGGTCAGGTCGAGTGGTGGCTTCGAGGAGGTCAATTCCCCTGATCCATCTCTGTTCTTTCCAATGGCTCATGCATCTGTTTGGCCCAACTATAGTTGATTCCATGATCTGGGTAGATTGGTATTTATTTGTTACTCTGGTGGGCTGTCTATACTCTTCATCTATATCTGACAACCAAGTCTTTTTCACCGAACCACTACTTCTTCACAACCCACCGCAGCGTCATGCGCCTCTTGTCCATTGCATTCTCCTGCCAACTGCAGGGCCAAGAGACCCACCTCGCCGTCTCCGACCGGCCTGGCGGCGAACGGAAAACATCGAGCCCCTCTATCGTCCCAATCGCCCTGGTCCCCAACCGTCGCTGCCTCCGGGGCGGGCCCGAGAAACCCCGCGTCCGTGACAAAGAACCTCCGCCCGCGGCAGTTGAAGAATATTCGCAGCGCGGACGTGTATCTGTGTGCTTGCGCTTCCTTCTGGAGTAACACTGTACTCTGGAAACCGTCATAGCCTGTAGCCGGCTCCATGTACCGTCATTTCTGAAAGAAAGCTGCGGGCCTCCCCAGTCTATCAGCGGGGTGACAGCATAGATCTTGTCTCTTGCATCAGTGGCTTCGAGCCATCTCGTGTTCCGCAGAAGCTTCCAGCATACGCACAGGAGGATTAGAGCGGTGCCCACGTTGCCAGCCGGATCTCGCCCTGGTTCGCCAGGGACTGCGCCGCATACGGCAACGTTACGGCTCGCATGCCATCATCAACGCTGTACCGTAACCGGTTAAACGCTTCCCATATGACATGTCTGGTTCCCCAGATAACGAATGCTCGTCTTCAATGCCAGCCGGATCTCTCGCAAGGCCCACGTGCGCAGGAACCACGCCCGCCGGAGCAGCGACGGCAGTGCTCCCGGTACAGCTCCAAGGCCCGCATCCAGCAGGGAGTCTCGAGCTTCACGTAGCCGGTCCGTGGCGTCGTCGTTGTTCTCGGCGTCACTCCTCTCGCCCAGATAGACCACCACGCATGCAGTTCCGCTATATAACTGTGCCATGAGGCCCAACCAATCGTTTCTTTCCATTACGAAAAGGCTGGTCGATGCAGACGGCATCGGTCCACGACATTCGTGGCTTCGCAGGGGCGGGGAGTCGCAGGCGCCTCAGCACAGCCGCGCGGCTGCGGGCGACGCACAAGGGCCGTCGTCGAAGAGGTATCGCCACGCTACGACGCGAAGTCAACTACGTGGGTGGCTTCGGTCTGTGTGGCATCGTCCCAGGCCTAAGAGAGAGCTTATATTTCGGACAACCGCGCACGCAGACTAGACGGGAAGAGGTGGACGGTGGCCGGGGTACCTGTGGCTCCCTGCGGCATCCATACGGAGAGCTTACCGCCGCAGAGTGCCTGCTTCGGGGAAGTATGAAAAGCAGGGTGTGAAGAGGGAAAGCTTTGACTTCTGCGAGGTGGGCGGGCCACAGTTGTAGGAAGGGAGACTTTTGTGATAATATCATGCTGGCTCGGGCTGGCGCGATACAAAAGACCTTTTGCACCCTGTTTTCCGTCAGACGTGCCTCGGTTCTCACTCAGCTGGAACAAGGTTTAAGAATCGAGCAACAACACCAACCCTCTCCCCCTGTCATGCATATGCAAATAGCTAGATAGAACTTAGTCGAATCCTTCCGAGCTAAGCTGCTGACACGGCCTCGTCTAGCTGCAACGGCGGAAAGCTAGTCTTCCAAGGTTGTGGGGGATCTATCTATGTCAGGAAATGAAGATGACGTGGACGCACATGCAACGTCTAACAGTAAGCCGTTCTAGCAACGGCTGAATTCCGAGACTCTTTCTTGCATTGGTATATTGCAACGGCGCAGCCTCGGTCTTGACTTGGAGTTGCGGCGGCTTGTCGCCAACCGCACGAGTATACGCAAAAGTGCCTCCTTTCAGGCACCCTTGCGCGAGCCGTCCGCTCTCAGTTCGACAGGGGATTGCTGTGATGCGCCACAGATACAAAGCCGAGGGTCGTTTCCGCCTCGTCGGCCAATTAGCCTTGGCTTGATATGGAACATGTCTTGGACGATCGACATCATCCTCTTGCTGCGCCTTGACGTAATATTTCGCGCCTGTGGTCTGGCATGGCTGAAATTGCGGGAGCTCATTATTCGAGCCGTATTGGTCCATTCCAGTAGATGTACCGATGCTTTGCTGGAATAACCCTGATGTTTAACGAGGCCTCCAAGACATATGCAGGCACAACTTGTCATTCTTCATTCAAACGGAAGAAACGCCAACGGACACTTCATGATAACGTAGGTCACCCTGGAGAAGGGCTGCCTACAATCTCAACCAATTGACAAGATCCGGGCCTCAGGCTAGAGTCGCCAAGTTTTCGATACTATCCAGCTTATCAAAATCATCATGTTCGCAAGTATGACCTGGCTGGCATGTTCCATTTCCACACGGATGGAATGTGTAGAACCCCTAAAATGGAATGTGGCGCACCACCGTGCTTGAAGGGATAAACGTTTGTACACGGAGGGGGGGGGGGAAAGAAAAGAAAAAAAGGAGGGGATCGACAGAGATTGGCCTGACGGTCCCTCGTATTAGTGCCACACGGCCCGCATTAGCTGCGGTCATGCTCACCCTCGTGACGCTTCGCCCGTCTTCCCGTCCCGGGGCGATTCAAAGGGGTCGCACGAGGTCGCGGGCTTCTACTGACGTAACGTGGCGCGAGAAGCCATCTAAGGAAAAAGGGAAACAAAAACTTGGAACGCTCTGATCCGAGTTCTGAGACTTAAAGCGGGCGACATTCCCGTGCATTGGCGACGTTGTCCGTTGGCAAAGACTAAGACAGAGGGTCCTCCTCGATCTTGAACCCAACTCGAACCCCCGAACCCGGAGTCGCCATGAAACGTACGCTCTTGTTTGGATGCTGTCTGGCCATGGAGGCCGTCGCAACCAACTCGTCGAGGCCGTCGACGGCCAAGATAGACACGCACGCCCACTTCGTCCCCGACTTCTACGCCCAGGCGCTGCGGGACGCCGGGCATCTCCCCGGCCCTGATGGGATGCCCGGCATACCCGTAAGTTTTTCCCCTTTGATCCGACACCGACAAACAAAGACACGCTCGCATCTCTGACACTTCGCTGGGGGGGGGGCTTTGAAAAGGAATGGACGCCCGAGGAACACCTCTCGTTCATGGAGTCGGTCAACATCGAAAAGTCGTACCTGTCCATCTCCAGCCCGGGCGTCTACTTGTCCGTGCCGTCGAGCTCCGCGACGGAAAAGGCGATCGCGCTCGCGCGCAAGGTCAACGAGTACGCCTCGGGGCTGAAGGCCGCGCACCCGGACAAGTTCGGCTTCCTCGCCTCCCTCCCCCTGCCCGACGTGGCCGCGTCCGTGGAGGAGATCGCGTACTGCTTCACCGAGCTGGACCCCAAGCCCGACGGCGTCGTGCTCATGTCCAACGCGTACGGCCTGTACTTTGGCGACCCGGCCATGGACCCGGTCTACAAGGCGCTCGACGCCCTCAACGCCACCGTCTTCGAGCACCCCACCAGCCCGTGTACCGAGCACAACCACCAGCGCTTCCGGATCGACGGCGCCGACTCCGGCATCACGCCCCCCGAGTGGCTGGCCCTCAACAGGCCCCTCAACGCGCGGCAGGGGAAGGCCCCGACGCTCGACTTCCCCTTCGAGACGGCCCGCAGCTTCGCGGACTTGTTCTACTCGACGGTGCCGACCCGGTTCCCCGGCATCCGATGGATCATGCCGCACGCCGGCGGCGGCCTCGTCCCAACGCTGGACCGCATCGTCGGCTACAGCGACCCCGAGCTCAACCTGACCGAGGCTTCGATGAAGGCCACCCTCGAGCGCAGCTTCTACTTCGACCTCGCCGGGCCTTGGCCGGTCTCGTCGGCCATCCCGGCCCTGCTGCGCTGGGTGAGCCACAAGAAGATCGTGTGGGGAAGCGACGTGCCCTTCACCCCGTGGGCCCTGGGGAAGCTCGGGGCCGCCAAGTTCGACATCGAAGTAGAGAAGGTCTTCAACGGCACCGATGACGCCCAAGACGTCAGGAAGGGTAACGCCGAAAGGATGTTCGAATAAAAGCGCTTCGCCGCGGATGCATCACGGCTTTCCAGAGACCACGGCAGGGTTCCTAATATATACTTCCCGAGTGCTGAAACTTTTGGTGGTTTTATAATACATAATGCGACGATCAAGGGTGATATCACAATGCCAAATTGATACAGTTCAATGATCTAGGGGTCATAGTTCAACAAATCAGATGCGCCAATCGTACCGAAAGCAAATGTATCTCAATAGCTGGAAACTAGATCCGGTGCGCCAAGTCAGGGCACAATAAAAACTCGCAGCGGCATATACAATCTCATCGCCAGGTGCATGTGTTTGACAACGTCAAAACGTAAATGAGAGAGGTTTTGGGGGGGGGGGAGGGGGAGAAGAAAAAAGAAAAAGAAGAATGAGTGACTTGAGCGATTTCTTTCGGTTTCTTGAGGTGAGCTCGGAAACTCGGAGAAATGGCGTTACAAGAGCAAAACGTGGCCGTGAAAGTCAACCCTGTACCGTTCATCTTCGTCTTATGATGAACAACTCACACAGCCTCAGCGGCCTTACCCGTCATCTTCTCGACAAAGTTGGGCGCGACTCTCGCAAATGACTGGAGAGAGTCGCGGCTCATATAGTCTTCAACTCAACGCCCAGCTCCTCTACCCGCTGGTTTATTCTCAATCAGCCAAGACCGCGGCACGGAGATGGTGATACTCACTCTGTTGATCAGTTCCTTTGCCCCATGAACCGTTATGGCTCCCCTCTCCTCGATCTCCTTGATCTTGATATCGAGCGCCTCGTCTGTCAAATCGCGGAACTCCAGCCGCTCTTCCCATTTCACCCCTGGCATCACAAATTTGTCCGCGACCTCGTTGTACAGGGAAGTCGCCTTGGCTGCTACGAGGAACCGGTTCTTCATGAACAAGGCCTCTTCTTGGAGTTTCTGTGATTCAGAGTGAGTGTTTTGACGGGGCAGCAAAGAGAAGCGCACACCTACCTCTTTCAACTCCGCGTCGCAAATGAGTTCCCGTCGTTCCTCGGGCGTCAGGTCCCCCATGAAAACATCGTCTTTCTTGCCGTCGACACAGAGCATCATCTGTTGGATTGCCGTCAAGAAGTCCAGGAACCTCTTGATCTCTTGCTGTAAGCCATTGAGGCCCTTCAACGCCTCTTCGACGACTTTTTTAACCTTGGCCTTGGAGAAGGAGTCAATAGTGTCAAAAACACATTGGTTGGGCATTGATTGCAGACTCACAATCGATTGCGCCTCTCCAGAGAGCAGCTTCTGCTTATCGGCGAGAGTGTCTGTACCTCGTTCCAAATCTCTGATCTGCGACTCCTTGCTCCTTCGGTAATAATGAAGTATGCCAGCGCCGATCATCACAATAGTCAGTTGCGGCGCCATTGTCTCAGCAGCAGCAGCAGCAGCAGCCAGCTTGCCGGTTGCTTCGAACGTTGAAGCTACGTGCGGGAATTTTTAGCAATTACACTGCTTCATGTGCTTGGGATACTGACTTGGAAGACCGTCAGGCGTCTCAAAATACATTTGGCGTATTGTCTTTTCAAGCGCCGCTAGCCTCTCTAGCTCAATCTTCCGCTCCTCGACATCCTTTTCCAGATCCTTTCTCTCTTCCGTCTTTTGGTCAATTTTGCTCTGAGTTGCATTATGTTCCCTCTCGTTGATACCTGTTGTTTTATGATCAACGGTATGCTTCTCGTGTCCGTACGGTTGAGCTTACTGGATTTCTCCGTGAGGGCATTATATAAGGCTTCAGTCGACTGTTGCCAGAGAGTGAATTCCTCCTGTACTTCCTTAATCATGCGAAGCGATTGCTCAATGACTTTTGATCCGTTCGTAATTTCACGATGGAGTAATGTGTCACGCAGGCGTGACTGTTCAGGGTCGATGAACCGCAGCATGGATTCTATCTGTTGCATCAGGTCAACGTCTATATCATCCGCATTGTGGGGAAAAATGACTAACAATTCCTCCAGGCTTCGGCATGCCGTTGGCCAAAAGGCCAACTCGTGCCATTTTCGTTGCAGTCGATCGGAAAGTGGCTTCCCCGAACTTTATGCAATGGTAGATGTTTCCCGGCAATGTCTTGTATCTAGAAAAGCATGACTCGGTAAGACAAAAGTTCGCCCTAGTGAGATGCCTCCATTCGTGAATGAGCAAGAAAGAGGTCATACTTACGTCAAGTTAAACTCGGAGAGATCCGATGTTCTCGACGCGGATTTGCTGGCCAAAACCTTACATTGTGCCATCACGATGATGGTCTTGGACGCCCCTAGTATCTGAAGACCCCAGTGTAAGGGCTTCGGCTCGGATGCGATATCTCTGAGACAGCTTTGAAGATGCTGGTCCGACATTTTTGATACTTTCTGGCGCGTTGGGGGATGAAAAGCAGTCTTCGTATGGGGATCCGGCACACCTCTTAAATACCCAGAACATGGTGATTCTGCTATGCGGAAACGTGATGATATATAACTTTTCTCAAGAATTCCACCGTCTAGACCATATGCTGCATTGACGCGTGCCAGATGGGTATGCTGATGTTGACGCGCCAGTTATCCAACAGGCTGCACGGTTCGATGCGGTGAGGCTATCCGTGTTATACCTCAAGTGAGTGAAGTCTCGACTCCGACTAATGACTGACGAGGACCGGCAAGGGACGGGCGAAGTACATGTGCGAAGATGGCTAATCGTTTCCGATCTTGTTTCCCGCCATTTGCCACAACGCTGCACCCTCATGCGAGGAATTTTATATCAACCAATCGGCAAAGAAGCATCATGTCATTGCAGCTTGGCCATAGACGCAAGATGCGAGGCAGTTTAGAAGTTATTCTACGTGGCTGCCTTCCCCTCCTTATGGAACCTCCTTTTGAAACATTGCCGGCATCCTTTACATTCACAGTACTTTCCTATTCCCTAGGTGCACTGTCCAAAAGCCCCATGGTTAATATCTCTCAAAGAGCGACATGGTACGTCCTCAGGAAACCGACACCCTCACCACTCACAAGACGTGCACCGATCTCCTACGCAGACCTGTCAACAGCCACGAGCACTAGTTCTAACAACTTCAACACTGTACAGGGTCCGACACCTGAGGAGTGGGACAGCATGAGGACTCACATACATCATATTTACATGGTGGAGGGGGAGCCACTGAAGGTTGTGATGTCCCGGATGGAGTCTGAGCATGGCTTCAGAGCAACGTAAGCAACTCTTCATCGCCGCCCTTGACGGAGCAGCTTGCCGAGCCCCCGTGGCACCAAGATGTACAACACCTACTTTGAAAAGTGGAAGCCGTTCTTCTACAAGAACAAGCCGAGAAACCGGGGAGCAGCGATCCAGGTGCCCCGGACGCGACCCAGACGGCTCCAGAACCACACCCGGCCGTCGACAACCAGTCGACCCGAGGGGTCGATTCTGCCCGTGATTTCTTTCGACCCGTTACTATGCAACGGATACACCACACACGACACCGTCGTCCTCTCGGCGAGGGCGTACGTGTACGGGCTCTTCGACAGCTGCCGGTTCGCAGGGACCATGTTCGACGTCGTGGTGCCCCGCGGCCTGCCCGACAACACGGCGCCCTGGCAACACATCTCGGATGAGTGCTTCGGCGCCTCGGTTCTCATGGCGAAGGGAGACTACCGCGCCGGTTCTCAAACCTTCGACCGCGCCTGCAAGAGGCTGAAAGACGTGGTCGGCGACCACGACTGCGCCATGGTGATCAAGCTCTGGCGGGTGTGCCTCCAGCTGCACCGCCTGGCCGTGCAACTAGGCAACTTTGAAATACTGCGGACCTTCTTGCGGTACTTCTGGGGCTTGTCCGTCATCCGCTACCCCGAGCACCACACGATTCGGGAGCTCCTGGGCGGTTTACGCAGCGTACCGGATGCCGACCTTCCCGGAGTTCTGGAAGCTGGTTACCTCCAGACCGTTCACTGTCTGCAGGAGCGCCTGGGTCTTCAAAATGCCATCGTCCTGTCAACATGGTCCCATTACTCAAATACGTGCAATCGAAAGCGCCCCGTCGCCGACGAACTGCTCTCGGGCTACCGTCGCGTTTTGCGAGAGGCCGAGAGGGTTTACACCCCAGTGGGGACAAGGACGATTGAGATACTGTACGGGTACATGTATGCGGCATACTGCAACGCCCGCGATCATGGCACGACGCGGGGGTTGGCCTTGGAACTGGTCAGCCGCGTTGAGCATCTGCTCAGTTCGTGGGATCGCCCGCAATGGTGCCTTGCTGTTCAAGGCTATGCTCTAGCTGTGAAGCTTCTGTACGTAATCTCGCGATCGACCTGCCATGAGGAGCAGTGTACTGCTACACTCAAGCTGGCAGTTTCCATATTCCAACACGGGGATCGAGAATGCCAGACAAGGGCCGTCATGCTCAGAGGCATGTTAAGCCACGCGATTTGAAGCTATACTTCGGAAAGTGTCGGCCAAAAGTCAATGGTCTTTAGGGTGTGTGAGAGCGAGTACCCGGTGAGGCAGTGAAAGAGTCAAGATGATAGTTACCCTGATCGATTAGAAGAGCTTGCGAATTCCATGGAATATAACCTACCTTGGTTTCTATCCTCTATGTAACTTACTATCTATAACGACACATGTTGTCTACCATAAAACAGCTATATACAACCCTATAACTATCTTTACCCCTAGCAAATACGATATTAAGCTGCATATACGTTGTATTCCCTCACTACATCAGTACAGGACATGTATATAGTGGAATGTAAATCCGTCTGTGTAATGTGTAACACATCTCTCCGTAACTATTGCTACCCTTGGTATAGATGTGTAAAGCCTCTTTAGTTAGCCCCATCAGGCGGAATGTGTGCTGTAGAAATGAAAGCAAAGAAAAGCGGGTGTGAGTGAGCGGTGAGGCAACCTGGCGGTGTAATAGTTATTATAGTCCAGAGTGAACATCGACTCTGGCATCATTTGACCCGTTTTGTTTTGTCGGCCCAAGTAAATCTGGAAGTTGACTACTACCTGCCCTGCCTCCAAGGCGTACTGTAAGTTAACGGATGGATGGCCTGCAGACACGTTCAACTTTGTGGGCGTATGGGTGCTTGAGAAGAACCCGACCCGACACCAGGATTCAGAAACATTGCGACATTCGTTACGAATATCTTTCGGTCTAAATGTCAGACCTCATCATTCATAATATAGAGAGAACATGCGGCTTTCTTAGCAAAACGTCCGTCCTGGTACTCAAAGCCGCACCTGCGGACACCCAGAACCAACGGGCCGATGACACAACACGCTGTTATGCTGAAACGCGCAACCAACCCATTTTGATGCGTAACCCAACGCCTGCTCAAAGACTCGGATTCAAGGCTGTCTGCTGCCATTGACGGCCCACTTCTCGACCAGAGCCCACAGCTCGGCGCCGCCGTCTCCGGACCCGCCGACACTTCGGTTGTCTTCGGCCAGCAGTGCTTTGATCTCCTCCCTGTCTGGCACAGCGTAACTCGGGGGCCTCGTTTCCGTCTCCTGAATCGCCAGTTTGACCCAGGGATCGAGAAGCTGCTTCGCCGCAGGGGGTATGTCCTGCTTCGTCGCCCACGCCATGGCCTGGAGCGCTTGTAAAAGGTAGATGGACATGCGGACGACGCGGGCCGAGAGGCCGCCGATCCTGCAGAGACGCGTGAATAGGTCGTTCGTCGCGGCATGGCCGTCGTTTAGAAACGGCATCAAGTTTTGCATAGTCACAAAAACTTGACGGGTGATGTAGGAGTGGATGGGGTATCGTAGTAGGAACGCTTCTGCGAGGGTGGTGTCGGACACACAGTGTTGCAGGGTTAGGGTTTTCATCGTGGTGGATGGCCCAGTGAAGGGGCCGTCAAATTTGGTTGATGGGTGGAGGGGTTGCAGCAGGATGTATGCCATTTCATTTTCATGCATCCTGAACAATTTTAGAAACTCGAAAAAGCCTTGGCGTGGATTAATTCTGATTGGTATGGGCTTACCTGAGGAAGCATGTCCCGGGAGTGAAGTTGTATTCCATCTGGAATCGGTCGGGCAACGCTTCCCTAAACTCCCGCAACCTACAGTACCAGTGTTTCCTCCGTCTGATGTCTTCTATGCTGCCCTTTATGGTGCTGCCGGAAGTGAGGTACTGCATGATGTCGTACTGCAAGCACGCGAGGCTTGTGACGACCGTCGCCATGCCTGGGACAATTGGTACTTGGGTTGTCGATTCAATGTACGGCCGCCCTAGGACGTCAACGTTGCCTCTCGGCTCTGTTGCATCTCTGCCGTGGTTATCGAATAACTTCGGTATCGTTGGAGGCGGGATGTCGGCAACTGAATGGTAGAAATACGAAACGCGGCTATGACCAAGGTCAGCCAGCATGCAAAGCGACGACGTGGGTAACGGCAGGACGGAGTAAACGTCACCTCTCCATATAAAAGATGGCCCATACGGCTCTTGAAATGCAGAGCATCTCTTCGGCATCGGCGGGGTCGTCCGTATTGAGCATGGCGAACCTCCGGTCAGGGTTGAAGCGCTTATAGCGCTCCCAAGCCATGTAGCGGTACATCTTGGCGCTACTCTCGTCTCCGGCGATGCTGGCCGACCAATCGACAAGGACAAGTGCGAGAATGGTTGGTATTGCGGCTCGTCCATGGCTCTTCTCGACCAGCTGCATGACCTCGTCCCGAAAGGTCCTGGACAGGTCTTGGCCCGTGATGATGCTGAACTGTTTGGCGCTTTCCAGGAATGGCTGTCGAGGGGGTGGGGGAAGGGTCAGCAGCATGTCAACCTAAAGGAAGGCCGGCGCGGGGAGGATTCGAGACTCACGGCTCGGACAGCGCAGATGGCGTTGACAAGGATGGGCGAGCACAACTTGGCTTGCTTGATGTTGGCGGTGCGCATGTCGGCTACAAACAGGCCCTGCTCGAGGGCAGGGAAACAGCAGGCATTTTCCCAGTTGAAAAAGTCGCTGACGAGCTCCGAGACCAGACCTTCGTCGACGACGGTGGTCCAAGGTTTGGCGGGGACTCGGATCAGGCTGTTCTGGAGAGCCGTCTGGTCGAGCTTGGCCAGCCTCGCGTCGTGTGTCCTGTCATTTGTAGACGGGGAGGGGAGCAGAATTTCTGCCTGGCGGATGGACTCCAAGACCCTGATGGGGTCACCGGAAACCCGAATGCGTCTGAAAATTTCCTTTGCCTCGTCCTCGGATTTCGTGCAGACCATGCGGAACAGGTCTCTGTAATGGGCGTTCTCGGTTTCTAGGACGCTGGCCTTGCGCTTGAGGGCAAGGCTCACGGTCTCACCCTGGTTCGCTTCGTAATGGCAGTCGACGCCTCTCTTGGAGCAGTGCTGACATTTTGGACGGTGGCCATCGCACTGGAATGAGGGGAAAAGAAGAAGAAGAACATCAGCGTTTTGGATGGAGGTAGGACGCAAGCGAAGAGATGATGTATGGAGTAGGGTGGGAATGTAGGGTATTTCTCGTGTAAATGGGGCTTTTTTTAATGGTTTTTATATGAAAAAAAAATTGAAAAGAAAAAAACAAAAAAATATAAAATGAAAAAGATAGACAGTGTCTCTCTCACCTTGGCCTTTCTCCGTCGACAGTTATCGCAAGCGACAGCAATGACCTGTCGCTTGGAGGCAGCACGGGGCTTAGGATCAGGGGAAGATGAGTCGGCACTCTGGCTTCTGCTTTCGGCGGTTGGGTTGTTGACGGAGCCGTTGCTGCTCGCTCGTCCGACCGACGCGGGGCCGGAGGGTGAGGGTTGTTGTTGAGCTGCTACGGCAGCAGCGGCGGCTGCAGTGCCTGAAGTGGGCGGAAGCGAGCCATGGGGTTGAGCGCCTGGGGCAGGAAGAATGACGCGACGACGCTTCGGGGGGAGCGACATGAGATTGAACCAACGTCGCCGAGTGCGTTGGCTTTGTCGGTTGGTCTCTTAGGCAGTAAGCAGTAGGTACATATGCGGACGAGGCGAGGCGTGGCGAGGCGAGACGAGGCCTCTCTTGAACAGCGGTCGCAGCACTGGCGGTAGGGATTCCGCCCCCCGTCTCTCGTTCAAAGGGGGGATGATGATCAAGAGAGAGAAGGGGATAAGCATGGGCCAGTTTTGATCAAGGAGGGGAAAACTGAACGGATTTCCCGCTCGTGCTGAGCAAGCCGAGCAGAGCAGAGCGGTGCGCACTTTCCTCCCCTCCTTCCCACCTCGTGAACACCTTCACCTCTTACACCACCTATTAAGGTAGGTAAGTCCACTGGTGTCTGTATCCTTCCCTCATCTTGGAAAGGCTGGATCTCGATTGGTGGGGTCCCCTGGGCAGAACTCCATCACATGGAGGGGGCCAGATACAAGGGCTGCTGTCATTGGTCGGTGCAACTTTCCTAACCAATTGGAACATGTCGGAGCCCGCTCCTACAGTGGGGTGGGTCTTCCAGGTCACCCCTTCCTTCCACTAACGGAAAGATGGGAAAGAGCAAAAAAGCGAGAGAAAGTGGACATGGGAAAGTGCGGGCTGGTGGCGTCGAATTGGGTACATAACGGAGCTGGCTCCTTCCTCTGACGAGCAGGGAAATAAATACCCGGGTAGGTACCTAAGTATAAGACAATTGGGGGAGGACAGACCGACAAGACAGGGCAATGAATCAATTGAACAAGATGTTCCGATGTTAAACCGAGGAAAAGGAGCCAGTCAAGAAAGAGACGGGGAAAAAAAGTCAACAGGGCAAGGGTCGCTTGCGTCCCTTGTACGGATACTCCATCCGAAGATGAGGCTGGTGCATTACCCGTACCTAGGTAGGTAAGTAACCTTTCTTTTTGGTTGGTTGGGTCCGGCCTGGCTCGGTCTAGGCCCCTCCCCAATCGCCAGGTACCTACCTGCCTATAGACACACCGACTCATGAAGGGGTGCCTCGTCACCATCCCATCCCATCCCATCCCCTCCCATCCTCCCCCCGTATCTGAAACGGATAATACCCTTCGTGCCTGCCGCAGCTTTCTGTCGTTGTCGAATATTGGAAAGAGGGCCTGAGATGAGAGTTGTATGGAGGAAGGAGGACACGGAACGGTCATGACGTACCTCCCTCCCATCGGCAGTCGCCTCTATCTCTCTCTCTTTCTCTCTCTCTCTCTCTCTCTCTCTCTCTCTACCCTCTTCTCCTCAATTAAATCTCTCTTCCTTCCTGATCTCATCTACCATTCGCTCCGTTTTGAAAAAAGACATCATCCATCTCCACTTTTCCTTCTCACTCCCTGTTCGGTTCCATCATCGTCTTCATCACACGGTCACACCATACCCGCTTTGCCTCACCCCCTCACTCGGAGTCACTCCTTGACCAGCTTAACGAGAGTGTCCGTCAAGTGTCGTCCGGGAGAGCAAGACTGCAACTGCTTACTTGTCAATCATATAGCATCTCCACCACGTCAACCAGCCCCTTGTCTCATTTTGGAAGAACGCTACTCCGGCTTGCCTCCAAGAGGGTTGAGAATGAATGCGAATGTAATAATGCCGCGCTCGCCTTTCCGCGCACGTTTGGCATTACGCCATGTTTAATACCGCAACCGTGGCCTACTATGTAGGTATTCGCACATCTCGTTGGCCGCGGTGGCCCACGATATCCACGT
This sequence comes from Colletotrichum eleusines, assembly GCA_016807845.1. NCBI lineage: Eukaryota > Fungi > Ascomycota > Sordariomycetes > Glomerellales > Glomerellaceae > Colletotrichum > Colletotrichum eleusines. The sequence continues at coordinate 5,399,744 of JADEZO010000001.1, read as the reverse complement.
TCTGCTTCGCCTTGTGCTTCTTCCATTGGTTGACCTCTGTGGAAAGGACGCGGGCAAGGCTTTCCAAGCCCCTATTCACGGGTTCCGGGCACGAGTAATGGTGTCACATTGTTCGCAATGGATAGAGGTGACCGCAGCCGCGGATGCATTTCCTCACAGGAGCAAGCGAAACTCTACATGCAGCTTGAAAGTCTCCCTCCCACTTGTCTTTCTTCCGTCACCGATGCCCTCCTGGTCTTGTCGTTGGCGGCGCTAGCAATCATGATCATGGCTGGAATGCGCAATTTCGAAATCGCTCCAAAAAGAGCCGATAATACCAGTCCAGATGCCTCCCGAGTTCAAACCCAACCATGAAGTGTACATCTCGCGATTTCCATAGAGTATCAAGCATATTGCCATGGCAGTCATTGGCGCCCAGTACCCATCCGATGAGCCCGAGCCTGTTCCACGAGGTGTTGGTGCTTGAGCCGTAGTGGCTGGTCTTCGAGTAATACGTAGGCTGCCATCGAGGGAATGGGGTGTTGAGCACGCTGTAGCTCGCGACTCTTGAGTAATCACAGCCCATACCCACCCGCCTGTCTCATTAACCAGAGCCCTCGATCGCATCAAGGCACCTACATTACAGGTCCTCTTCGTTGCTACTGGACAGGCCTCTCCCTCCTCTGTGAGTGACGTCTTCGAGTCGTTACCGTTTGCTGGTTCTCCGACAAAGCAATTCAGTGTTCGACAAAAATGAGACAGAGGCTCAAGCTAGTCTTGCTGGTTTCTTTCAAGGATGAGAAACCCGCTAGACGTGCGAACCCAGGAACAGTGTCACCCTCAGGAACGTTAGTAGCAACCGGAGTAGACATGGCCGAGGATTAGGGAAAGCTTAGTGAGTCGCCTCGGAATGAATGACACCAAGTGACCACCGGAGGCGTGTTGTAAAACCGGCCATCAGCCGGCAAGCAAGATGGTTGGCTTATTACTTGCTTACTCAATGACTTACATATCTATCCGGTCCTGCAGGTGTATACTGTTTCTAGTATTCTGCCGCCAATGGGAATGCCCTTTATGATTGGTTACTACGACTAACAAATGTAATTGTTGAAAAAGTCAAATGGGTTGTGAAACGGCCTACCAAGACAAACCCGTTGGAAGAGGCGTCTGCCAAGCCACGCGATTCTTTTCGCTCACAACCGAAATTCGGCCAAGGAGGAGGTGAGGCCGGCCAGCTGTTTTAAGTCTTGATTGACCAAGGCATCCCATCCGTTTGCCTCATCGAACTGAAACAGTCTGCGCCGAGCTTCCGGTTCAACCTTCTGTTTCTCTCTCTCTCCCTTTTTTCCCTCCATTGTCCCGCCGTGAAAGTATAACTGGTTGGCCCCAGGAATGTGTAGAGCAAAGATTTCTACGGACAAGACAACAAAGTTTGGGTTTCCTTTGGGCGAGAAGAGCAACGGCCATTCGAACCTTGCGCCAAGCGTATGGAAAGTAGCTTGATGGCTGTGATCCCTCTTTTCTTTTCTTTTTTCTTTATTTTTTTCCCCAAACACTTCTTTTGATCTGCCAGCTGAGCTGGGCTGGGCTGGGCTTGGCTCCTACATAGACACCTCTCTCCCCCAATGCAATGCATTTTTTAGACTCGCACGACGCTCTGGATGAACCGCTGTATACAAAGATGAGCCAGAATCAAGGCTATCCGCATGGTCTGTTTGATGGTCATCTTCAGGGGACTATAAATGGCACAGGTGTCACTCACAAGACGTGATAGAATCAAAACACCAGAGTTCTGCCAATCCCATATCTACGCAATCGTCTTTTTTTTTTTCCTGTTAAAAGGAAGCTTGACCTCATAATCATGATAGCACAATCGTTCACCGGCTGGCTGCTTCTGACACCTCACGTCCTTGCCTGCGCGGGACACGGAAACCATTATGAAGCAGGCGACGGGAGCCGCGAGATGGTCTCAGGCTCAGCGCCCTCATCCGACTGGGCGTACGAGGCCTCCTTCAACTGGGGCCGTATCGACCCCGGTGAGTTGAGCGACCGAGATCTAATCCCCCCCGGGTCAAGTGCGTGCTGACACCGCCCGCCGCAGACTACGCCTTGTGCCAAACGGGCACGCAGCAGTCGCCCATCGCACTCAGCCTGAACAACGGCCTGGCCCTGGGCCACAGGATCGAGTTCGCTTATCCCAACGAGACCAAGGGCAACTTCTACAACTGGGGCTACGGCCCCGCCTTCACCGTCGCCCACCCGGAGGGGGTCTACACCGGCAACCCGGCCCTCACCTACGACAACGCGACGACCGTCTACCTAAAGGGCTGGCACCTCCACGCGCCGGCCGAGCACCCGGTCGACGGCGACAGGTCCAAGGCGGAGCTGCACCTCGTCCACGTCGACGCCCGGGGCCGCGAGAGGGCCGTGCTGGCCATCCGGCTCGATCCCGCCAGCGGCGGCGGCGGCGCCGCCGACGGCAACGCCTTCTTCGGCCAGCTCCCACCGATGATCGGCTTCGACGACGCGGGGAGGGTGCAGCGGCAGACCAGCCTGGACAACACGCCGGCCCTCGACGCCGCCCTGCGCTTCAACGAGTTCTGGACCTACCAGGGCAGCCTGACTAGCCCGCCCTGCAGCCAGGGGGTCCGCTGGTTCGTCGCCCGCCAGGTCATGTTCTTGGGCGTCGATCAGATGAGAGGTCTCCTGGGCGCGAGCACCTACAGCGCGAGGGCCGAACAGGAGGTCTGGCAACACCGTATCAACGAGTAGGGAGGAGGGCCGGGGTGGTTTTTTGGGAGGGGGGGGTGGGGGGCGAAGCTCTTGGGCCAAGGACCTTGACGCAGGCAATCAACTATTGAGGCCGCGGGTGCGGCGCGTCCTTCCCCTTTTTCATGATTTGGAACCGCATTTGATACCACTTAGATCTCATTTCGTTCAAGCAAAAAAAAAAAAAGACTTTTGAGATTCGGTTGCATTCACCATGACAGATGAGCTTAATTGTTACCCATCTCTCGCCCACCGTTTCAGCGGGAAATACACCGATTGCCCCCTTCTTTTTGGAAAAAGGGCCCGCCTCCGCCCTGTCTCTCCGGCGACAAGGCCGGGCCCCGACATGGTTGGAACATCGACAGCTAGTCATGATCCGCGGAGACCCCGGGACTCATTTTTTGCCCAACTGCGCAGACCTGGGCCGCGGGACACGCGTCCGGCTGCGTCTTTTGGTTCTGACGGGGGTTCACGACTTCTCCACGTTGCCCGGTCCCAGTGTGGCTCTTCGCAATTCGTTCCGGTAGAACCTTTGATCGTCCGGTTTGCGGCTTCATCGAGTCGCGGGAAGCTATCTTGAGCCCGGCAAGAACGTGGAGGAGCCAATCATTACTGGGATGAGAAGAGTTTATCTCCACACGGCTGGTCAGCCGGCCCCCGATCTCTCCAGGAACTGCTAACTCTACTATGCCAAAAGCGGATTAAAGATATTGTTTCAAGAAGAACCACGCGGCCGACCAATCGAGTGGGCTTCGGACAACGCCCGCCTCTCTCTCCACAGGCACGTCGACTGTTGATCCCTCAAGCACAGCCCTGTCAAGCGCAATCACCGTGGCTGGGGAGGCAAGCAGACTTGGCTTGGCGATTGGGACGAACCACTGTTGTTGGCCGATTCCCTTGCCCGCCCTGGCTTGGCAGATGCACATTTGTATAATTAGGCGTGACCGCGCAATGGTACTCTCTGGCGTGTGGTTTTGCTCCGCAGTGTGGAGTTGCAATAGCGCAGACTTTTGCACGAGGGGGGGGGGGAGATGCCAATTACGGAATATGACCGGTCATCTTGACGTAGTTCTAGTTGAGGCACAGCATATTGGGTAGATAGCCAGCCGATTGCCCCTCCAAAGGGGACCGAGTATTAGTTCCCTACGTCGGAAACTTGAATTGAGTTGGGCTTTCACGCACGATTCCACCCCCGCGGGAGCTGAGCGATATCCATGAATCCTACCATGTAGACAAATGTCCGCCATCCCGCACCCTCCCCCCCCCCCAACTGACTTTTGATGCGCGTTTGGAAACTCCAGTGAATAAGTGTCGTTTCGAATTGGACCTGCCACCAACCGTGCCCGTCCCGATGCGCTCCGAATCTGCTTCCGCTCTCGGGCTGCTGGCCGCCGGCATGCTGCTTGCCGCCGGCCCGACCGCAGCTCGGCCGGACGTCTACGCCCGATCACAACAGATGCGACGACAGAACGCGAAAGACTGTGCCGAAGACCTCCAGGACATCCTGGAAAACGCGCCGACCAAGTCCGTGTCATGGGGCGCCACCGCCTGCGACTACACGTCGACCCTCTCGGGCGCCGAGCTCTCGGCCACCTACGCCTCCTTCCGGAGCCGCATGTCCTCCTGGTACAGGGACGACGCGGAGGACATCACGAAGCTCGAGGCCAGCTGCACGCAGTACGCGTCCATGTTCAGCCAGATTCGGTACTGCTACGTGACCGGGCCGGTCCCGACCGCCACCACGGCGACGCCGACGTCGTCGTCGACGACGGTGGTGACCACCACCAGCACGGGCGCCGGAGGCATCACGACGGCGACCGTGACGACTACGGCGACGCCCGACCGGAACAGAGGGATGGACGACGGGGCCAAGGCCGGTATCGCCATCGGCATCGTTCTCGCCGTCGCCCTGCTCATGTTCATGGGATACAAGGTATTCGCGAAACACCGCGCTAAACGACTAGACGCCGCCGCGGCCACAGCGAACGGGGACGCGGGGCCGGAGATGGGCGCCACGGCCGCAAAGTCGGCGTCCCACGACACCACTGTGCACGCGTACAAGTCCGAGCTCGACGGCGCGTCGCGGCCCGTCCCCGAGCTGGACCCGAGCTCGCTGTCGGAGCTCGACCCGGCGGCGGCGGTCGCGGTCCCGCGCACGACCGGCGTGCACCGGCACCTGGCCGAGCTGGACCCGGCCGACGCCCCGGCCCAGATCGCCGAGCTGCCGGCCGACAACTACGACCCGACGCTCGGCGCGGACTCGCCACCGCCTGCGTACCTGTCGCCGCCGCGGCCGCCAACGACGGCGGACGCGGGGTCGGCCCGCGACACGCTCTTCTCGGCCGTGTCGCCGACGACGACGGACGCGGGGACGGCCCGCGACACGCTCTACTCGGCCGTGTCGCCGGTGTCGCCGGACTCGAGCACGATGCAGTCGCGTCACGGGCCCGGGACGTCGACCATCCCGGAGAGAGAAGACGCGCCGCCGAATGATAACGGGCACGCGGGGGCTTCGGCGGACCAGGATTTGACGGTACAGCAGGGGTTCGGGCGAGGATGGCTGCCGACAGAGAGATGAGGTTCTAAGGAATGGGTGTATGGTGAGGGTGCGGAGCTCAAGGTTGCAAGCTGCCGCGGATTCGACGCAGTGGCGTCTCAATATGTTTCTTTTTCTTTTATTGGTTGAGTGGTGGACAGAAAGGAGCGTGGGCTGTATTGTTAAAACCAGGACGCTAAGCGGGAAGTCACAGCATGATCAGCTATCAGTATGAACTTTAGATACCCTTCGGACGTACATATATTCACTGCTACAATAAACAAGGCGAGAACATATTCACCAATTGATCACTGGCGCAACTTTTCGCAAGAGTCCCGTAGACCTCGATGCTTGTCTCTTTACCGAATGCAGCAGAGACTAACTAGCTCCTCGTCTGTTTCTTTTTACCCATCAGGTCCATCATCCGAGTCTTCCACAGTATAAAACCACGTCCTTGTCAGCAATGAACCACGGCGCCTGTATGATTACCCAACTTCGGGCCTCGAACAACGTTTGGTTGGTTGCACACGAGGTAGCCGTTGCTGCAACTGGCTTCTGTCCGACTTGATGTAACCCGGAGAGCAATTGTCGTTTGGGGCCGTGAGGATGACGCAAACGGCGATGGCGGCTGGCGCATGAGTAAAACGCAACAGAGCCCGAAGCACCCACTCGAAAACAACGGCTTGTGTTGCTAACCGCCTCGGCGACTGATATTAACTGAAAGTCTCGGACAGAAACTATAAGAGTCTTGCCACAGTGCCAAGGTCTTTCGTGGCAATTAACGCTAATATCCCAGAGAGTGCGACTGGACCTCACATAACCCAAAGTGGACCCCCCCCCTCCACTTTTACTCCTCACTTTCGGCGATACATGACGATACATTGTTCTGTGATGTTAATTTATTAGGCGAAACCGTTAAATTCAACATTATTATCAATATTCATATTAAAACCATATTATCCTGTAATTCTAATATCTCTATTTATACTACTATTTATACAAAAGTCTGGCTAAAGGACCCTATAAAGATATAATTCGCCTTACTCCTATTACGTTAGCTTATAGAAAGTAAGGCAGGCTTTAGGTAAGGTATCGCTTAGACTGTGATGTACCTCTTTGTAAAGATAGAGGTGGTTGGTACTTATGGTATAGGCAAAATGTCATATAGATAGAAGTACTATAAAACTATTGGATAGCGGACTTGGTTGCCGTGGTCTGATTCGTCCTGCCCCGTATTGGGGTTATGTGAGGTTCCAGTCGCACTCTATGGGATATTAGTCTGCTCCTGGCTGCGCTCGCTTCCGTTTGATCCGTGCAGCATGATGTTAATACACGGAATATATTAATAACAGGAACCAGTCAGTCACAACGGACAGTTCCCCCCCGGTCCGGCGACCGAAAGAACAACCCGGAATCGAACGTCGCTCATCCAATATATTCCATTCCGAAGATACATGTGTGTCGAATTATGTATGTCAGAAGAGTAGGTGGCCGAAAACTCTAGCTACAATCAAACGCCGTTACACGTGTATGTTCATTCCCTAGGCCCATTAATTATTGTCCCAATTCTCTCGCAGCCCCAGACCGATGATAAACTCCGATTCTCCGCGGTGCCCAACTTTTAGATAGCTCCATAAAAAAAAGAAAACACCCCTTGCAATGCCAATTTCGTCGGCGCCGTGATTCCATCTATTGAGTAGCCTTCGGGGCCGGGGTTCCCGAGGAAGTGACCGTGGACGTGGCGCACACCAAGACGGTGACGGTGGTCGGCGTGGTCGCAGGGACAGTGACGACGTATGGGATCTGCGGCCCGATACCTCCCCACCAGGGCGCGGGCACTGTGGTTGTGGTGATGTGGTTGCAGCCGTGGCAGTCGGTCGGTTTCGTGACGGTCACGGTCTGGTTGTAGACCGTGATAGTGGCCGTTGGCTTCCAGTCGCCCGTGAAGCCAGGGTCAAGGTAAGTGAACGTCGTCGTGCACTCGCCCGGGTTTGTTGTTGTAGAGGCCGGTGCCATGGGTTGCGTAGGGGGCGGTACCAAGGGTAGCGTAGGGGCCGGGGCCATGGGTTGCGGCACCGCGGCGGCTGTGCCCGCGAGGGCCGCGAGCGCTAGGCTGATGATGCTGATCATTTTGATGTTTTGGGTGTAAGTGACGGATGGGCGGGTAGTAACCTGACAACTATATTGAGTCTGCGGCTTTGTGAAGAGTCTTGGCGAGAGGTATTTATATCTCTTCCCAGAGCCATACCTTGCCCTCGACCGGAATGTATGGATACAAGCTGCCCAAAGTAAGCAATTTCGGATGAGCCGAAAGAAAGTTTGTTGCCGTAGGTGACACTTTCAGCCAGTTGACCTAATTTGCCAAGCCATCCCATATACTCTCCTTGTTAAAGAGGTCCTTATGCTAGTTAAAGTACGGTTACCAGGGGGGTCCCTGTCATAAAAAGGTTCACGACAGCACCTTCGGGACCACAGTAAAAGATTTTCCCTCTAGGGCGATCCGAGAATAGTCTTGTATTAAATAGGGGACGTGTCTACAGGCATTTTTATTGAATAACTGCTATACTACATAATATGTGAAGCTTTCTATCATGGACTGTGAAATTGCCCCAATCCCAGTCATTCCATCCGGTTAAGGATGGATGACATGGATACTCTTGTCGGCAGCCCCATAGTTAAACACTTTCCAAAGCTTGTTCCCTAGATATCAGCCCCCAGACATTACGCTCGTGCCGCGCCGAAGTTTCGAGCAGGTGCGTTAATAGAGAGAGTCACGCGCAATACGAGTGAGCTGTGTCCACCTGAACTTTATCTGCCGTCCATCTATGTATCAATAAGTCTCAGGCGCACATTCATGCCATGGCAAATGGTCTTCAGTCCGTTGCGATTGAAATATGGAAACTCGCAAGATGCTCCCAGAAGCTCTAGGCTTTCGAGCACACTCGTTGTTGGCTTACAGCACAGTTTTGGAAATTCTCAGGCCGAGTGTTGATGTTACAACTGGACATGGTGGCAAATGCCGGGGATTTTCTAGCGTGTACAATAAGAAGCGCGTGATGAGCAATCAACTATGCGGCCCGAATATCGGACTCGCACTTACTGCGCCCAGATGCTGCCGGTCCGCCGCAAGTATTCTCTGCAATATACTATGGAGGCCTGCAGCGATGAGCGCATTCTTGTTATTTGACTTTGAAAGGCCCCAAAGTGTTGTTCAATAACGGACCTCAATTTACTGTGTGTCGTTTGTCTATCATTGGTCCTATTCAGTGGTATGGCCTACTCCGCTTGCCACTATATCCATAGCGTAAACAATTCTCGCTTGCGAGTGTTCAGACTCATCAAGAATGGGATAAATCATCACATCTTTAGACTTTGCTCGCGGCCCGGCTTGGAGCACGGATGCGGTTGGTAACCGCCCTTTAAAGTCCAACACATCCTGGCAAGGTTGCGGACCCTGGGCCAAAGGCTTGTTGGCTGTTGGCTGTTGGCGGTTGGCGGTTGAATAACCAAACATTAAGGGTCCGTAAAATGTTGCTGTGCCAAGGAAATGGAGAGGGCTTTGACAAAACAGACTTGACGGCAAGTGTCCGACGAAGACCGTGGCATGACTTCTTAATACTACAGAGATGGAATTCGTCGGAGTTCTGGCCAAAATAAACACCAGACTCCTGATGGGTAACGTGCTCTAATTAAGCGATGCCAGACAGTCTCACTTTCTTCCCACTCTGCCTCATCGCCAAGATCAAGCCTCCTCCAATGAAGGCGCGGAAGTCTCTCTTGGAAAATTTCGAGTGACATACTGTCTTATCGGAAAAACTTGGAAGGGTGAACAAGCCAAGGAGGCTTTCTTCTTGGATCTAGACAGTTCATCGGAAGGGGTGCTTCCCGAGAAATTCCCAGTTGTCCCAGTTCAGATGAGGTCTAAGAAAAAGGCCTGTGGTCTGTAGACTGGTGTTGTTTGGCTTCCGTGATCGCCGTCACCACTAACAAGGAATCACGGGTTGATGGGTTCCAAATGTCCTTCCTCGGAGCCAGGGGTTTCCCACGTCAGCAGTCTCTCCTGTCTCGACGGTCTGTTTTTTTTTTTTTTAATTCCTTTCCTTCCTTTTTTTTTTAAGGTGACCGGCGTATACGGGAGAAAATGTCGGGCAGAGGGTTGTCAAGCACGCGCCAAGGAGCTTGCCTCGATAACCCATATTGCAGAACGAGACTAACCAAGACACACAAGGTCCGCCGCCGCTTGTGGTAGGCAACTCGCGCTTCCGCTGACGAACCCCGTGAGGTCGGCGGCGTCGAGACCGTGGAGCCCCAGCAACTCTGGCCCCTCCCGCCGGATTGAGAAACCATAATACCCAAACGACACTGCAGCCTCGGCGAGTGGTGCGCCGGACGGGCAAGGCGCCGCAATCTTAATTATCTTGGCCCATTCATCACGAAAAGCCCAGTCCGCGGCAATGGCGCTGGCGCAGAGGCGGGTTCCCGATGCTCCGGTCCTTGGCTGATGTGAATACCTCACCAGACCTGACCGATGCAAGTGAATTCCGGAGGCGTGGCGGAATTAACAGGGAGATGAGCACGATCGAACAGTGACCCAAGAGCACGTCCGGGCCGGACGTCAAGCAGGCTATATAGAGCTGTAGATTTACCCCTTCTTTATCAAGGTTTGCTTCACATCGCAGCAGCCTGTCCCACCCACTCTCTCGGTATCTAACACCAAAATACCCTTGTATATTCAGAACCCCTAGTCGCTCATTTATTGTCTCGCCCGAATTTCCACCGCAATGAAGTCTGCCTACGTCCCCCTTCTCCTGGCCACCGTTACCGCCGGCACCCCCATCAAGCTCGTCACGGACGTCGCGCACTCCCTCGGCCTCTACAGCAAGGGAGGCGAGGACGGAGGCCACGACGGCGCCCCAGGCCCCTTCTCCTTCACCTCGACCTACGACGTGGTCGCCACGCCGGACCAGGTCGTCGACAGCAACAACACCTTCACCGGCGGCCTGGCCGGGGCCGTCGGCTACTACAGCTACGGCATCAACTCCTACGACAACGTCATCTGCTACAACATCACCCTCGTCGGCTTCAGGGGCGAGTACCAGTCCCCCGCCGTGTCGGCCACCCACATCCATCAGGCAGCCCGGGGCCTCTCCGGACCTCCTCGGTAAGTCCCGGAAAATAAAAACAAAAACGAGGACATTTTTTTTTCCCCTTCTTCTTCTTCTTCTTCTTGTGCTGATATCCGTAACAGCATCGCCTTCCCCAACCCGACACCCGTTCAGGGTTACCAGAACGTCCGCCGCAGCATCGGCTGCCTGAGCGGCCCCTTCCTCACGGGCGTCAACGCCTCGGGCGTCGACACCGGCGCGGGCTTCACTGTCCGCCAGATCGAGGAGAACCCCTCCGACTTCTTCACCGACGTCCACTCCAGCCTGGCTGTCCCCGGCGCCGTCCGCGGCCAGCTGAGCGACGGTGCCAGCAAGGAGGACTGCGGTTGCTAAGGCGGGAAGAACCAAAGAGCCCGCGTCGGATCAACGGATCAATGATGATGATGATGGCTACTGTTCTAATGTTGCTGGTGGCAGTGAGGGCATCGGCAGCTATCACATGTATTGATTGATAGCGGTGCGCGGTTACTCCGTTTAGACGTCCATTTCGTGTTATCTAATTCCCACTATCATTTTCCTTTGTCAGAAACATATTATCCAAATCAAATGCATGAGCCGGTATAGATGCTTTGCGCACAGAGTGATCATGGGACATGGACGCCCTTTTGGAACGGTGCATCGGGCCTTGGCCTGATATGATCCGACACCGAGTGAAGAGCGAGAAAATGCTCACACCTCCGGCGCAGGCTGGACCTCTTCAGGGGCGAATCCAGGGCAACGGCAGGAAATTGGCTTGTCTTATATCAGGAATAATGGTGTCTAATTAAAAGTGACAAAGATTCTTGGAGACAACCCCGATGTGCAAAGTACATGTACTTCACGTGCACGAGCAAAAGTTAAAGCTGTCTTACCCTGGAGCTGTCGTCAAGAGCTGTGATTGGTTTACCCCAAAAATCGGGGTTTGAGACCCATACCGAGAAGCGAACAGGTGAATTATCTTACGGCTTCGTTACATACAAACGTGTCGCTAGTTGCTGGATCTTCTTCACAGATGCTTCATGTTGAAACCCCAAACACATGGGGGCCGTATGACGTATGGTGTTTCTCGTTGGAGTCGAGTCCCCGAGCTGTTGCGATATGTAGCCGGTTTTGGAATGATAGAGAGTCCTCGGTGCGGGTTTCAGGACACTCGTCCGTCAAGCGCCCGGTTGTCGAGCCCAGTCTGTTTGGCTTCAGTGGAGGAAAAGGCGTTCCAAAGTGCAAAACGTTTTCAAGCGAGAGAAGTGTATAAACTCTCGGGTATAGATGAGGAAAAGAAGAGAAAAATCATGCGTTTACCTCTTTTTCCAGGCGTTCTAGGCAAACTGGTTGCTCCAGCTCGGTGTAGTTGTGTAAGTGCAAACGTTAGGGAGAGAATCGGCATGACGGCAAAGCTACGGTAGCCTTGTCCAGTCGTGACCAAGAAGCCACCAACAATCCGGTGCTGTCTATACCCATCAGTTAGTGATACAGGATAAACTTTCAGCGGCAGTGATAATAAGCCACAGCTGGCAAGCTACATGTACACTAACCTGTTGGGTCCAAAGCTGAGGTCTTCACGAAACCGAGAAAGAGGGAGAGAGCGTGTGTGTGTGACGAAACCGAGGAACCCCTGAGCAGCGATGCCGTCTTGGCGGGCCAATCGGATATTGGATCTACCGGGCGTCTGAACCCTGCCACTCTTCCTACTTGACCCTGTCCCTTGGGACGCTTGCCATTGCTAGGATTGACTGACTTCGACGTGGCTCTGCGGCAACAGTTTCCTAGCCCAAGCCAGGAACTCCCTGGCCCATCTGAAGCCCTCGAGACACTGCCAATCAGCCCAGATGTGAGTCACGCAAACACCAAAGAGACGGACTCATCGGAGCATATTCCGATGCGTCCGTCGTGTAAAAGCGGCTTCCCTTGCAATCGGCACGCTCATGTAGCCCCCTCAGCTATACGTGGCCGTCGTCTTTGCCCAGGCAAAGGCTTAGGGGCGTGTACCTTGTCTTTGCGCCGTCAAAGGCATCGTATGAGCTCCAGACCAAGCGCATATTCGTGATGACGATTGTGAATGGCCGGATATGGTTTGCTCGATGTTTATGAGAAGGCTTAAGTTGGCTGAAGATACGTGTACGTCCTGCCATGGGTTCCCAGGTGATACCTAATCACCAATCGACCGCGCCGTAATATCTGATACGGATATGGACACGCCGGTCGACTCCGACGGCCGCTACCCTGCCTTGTGCAGGTGCTCGTCAATCCCTATGGAAACCCTGAAGAACTAACGACACTGTCTGGGATGCTACCAAGTCCAGCTCTAAGCCCCTCTTACATCGGTACCCAAACGCCTTGTGAGATTCCACCGAGCCAGCCAGGAAGAACGCAATCGGATTTGGGAAGGGGACAAGGACGGGTGTATGAATAAACAGCTGAGTTGATCAGATAAGGGGGGTATATCCTAAGGGGGTGTTCATCCGGAACTCCCGTGACGCTCGATGAGGATCGCATCAGCAAATGGCAGGAGATCACCGTGCGTCTGTGACTCACCAGCCACCTCGCCCTGGCGCTGGGCCACGGCGAAGGGCCATAGGTCTCTCTGAGGGTGCCTCGACTCGCTGCCAGCCCCGGGTGTCTCTGCTGGTGAAGGCGGCACTAAGCATCGGAGTCGTCTCCTTCTCCCGACCACTTTCATGGCTGGCTCTGGCAAGTCGGTGGGATTGAGGGTGTTGTTAGCGGCTTGGCAGACCAACACCTCGCGCATATTGCTGTTTAAGGCAAGCTTTCGTAATGGTATCAATACTTCCGAATCCTGGTTTCATATTTCTTCCCGGTCCATAGACGCAGAAATGCGCCACCGGGCCACCCATAACAATGACGGCGGTGCTTGTTTCGAGTCTGGCTATCGAGTCGTTATCTCGGGTCGGTGGCTTCGTTTGTCGGTTAGTTCCCGGGGGACATCGACTCGGAGCTCGGTAGTCGGTATCTCCAAAGCCGACTTTTGTTCGATGAGGCAAAGGTAATGGTTCGCAACCTCCGTTGAAGGGGTACATGGAAGAGATGCGCCTGGCTCAGGAGCTCGAGACCGATGGCACCGCGGGCATGCAGAACAGGCTACACGAGGGATCGTTGCCGGACCCCATTGTTCGCCCAAAAGCCAACAGTGGGCTGCAATATCTCCCTTGCATGTTCTGTCTTTGGGGCGTCGTTCTGTTAATGAATGGCGGGCCTTGACTATTGCCGAGAATGAAGTTGAGGGGCTGGCAGTGCAAAGGAGACAGTGAAAACAACCGTCGTCGTCCATGCCTGGCGTCCTTTGATGGACATGCAGCATGCTGCGCATGGAGCATCACCGACAAGAATAGTGTCATCTCGCAGCATAACTCCCCCACCCTAGTTACTGCGCACGCCCACATTCTGCGCACCATCACCACCACCATCATCACTACTATCATCACCTATTTCACTGCCTTTCCCACCTACCTATATATAACTTCCGGCCTTACTGGATAATTCGTATACGCTGGATTCATCCGGACTATTTGTTTTACCGATATCTGAGTTTTACGCCTGTATTATATGCTCTATAGTGGTAAAGGTGTTGCTTGGCGATAAAGGGACTTTTTTCCTCTTCTGTTGCTGTCAGTTATCTAACTAGAACTGTAATATACTTACTTGTTGTTATAGACTAAACAGTCTGGATGCCTACTCATTCTAGCCCTTTTATATCTTTCTAGATAGGTGACGTATAGTATGGGTATCTATATTACTACCCAGCTGGTTAAATAGATATAACTGATACTGTAGATCAGCTGACCGATAAGGAGTTGACTATAGGATAATAGATATCTGTTTATCCTACTGTTGGCTGGATAGTTGACTGCTTGTTAGCTGGCTGGTTGATGCCTTAGATATTAAGGAGTTAGATAGTGTCACAGGACAAAGACCACACCTAGCTGGAAGACATATAGGTGGTGTTGACAGCAGTGCTTGTGAGGCAATTCAAGCACTGGTGGACCTTTTGGGTTGATGGGTCAATTGGGTAGATTGACCCGACCGATCTACTGTGGCGAGGCGTCACTGTCAACGCCCTGTTACATCTAGACAGTTAAACCAGGCCTAGATAACGTCAGTAGAATATACTTTATATCGCTAAGAATTAATTACCTTATATCTCTTGGTCTTAATAGATAGGTTTCACTATAGAAAACGCTTTATCTATCTCTTTTCTATAGGTTTTTAACTATCTATTTTATTTATTAATAGTTAATAGAGTAACCTAGTGATTTTTAGGTATATATATATATAGCCAGCCAAAATACACTTTTAGGCCTAAGAAAGTCGCTAATAATTAACCCAGGCAGTATCTTTAGACTGGGCACGTTGGAGTTAAAGTCGTAGGGTAGACTCTAGGATGCTCTATTTACAAGCACCATAACGGATACTCTGTCCTACAGATATATCCATAAGTGCCTGTTAGAGCTTATATTCGGTATATTGCTTCATTATATGATAAAGATGATATCCTGAAAAAATAAGGTTGCTTACTGAAGAATAGAAAATGTTGTGATACTTTGTATGTGGGTGGTGATGACGATGTTGGTGTTTCAGACCATGCGCAGGAAGCGGGGTAGGGGAGTTATTAATGTTCAAACGGGCATGTGAGTCGGCACCCCGGGCACATGATCCCAGACGATCATGTCTCTTCGGGACGACCGCCGAGGACGTTGCTTGGTCGTGGTCGAGGTCACTAATCACGGGCGATGAACGCTGCGTACTATCGATTGATTGCCATGCTTGAAAGGGCGTGCAAGCCTTGATCAGTCACTTCTCCGACGCTCTCACCCAAGATCGACAGCGAGATGGGGGAAGACGACGTCCAGACATCGGTTGCGTTGCTGGCGTGCCGCCCTTCCATGGCCGCCAGGTTTGGATGCAGTGATGTTTGGGATATTACGCATAGTACGAGGTGGCGCTGAGACAGGCAAGACGACATTCGCCGGCTGGACGCCATCTCGGCCGAGGGACAACGATTCGAGGAAAGCGGGAGGGACGAAGGTTCAGGGGCGCAGCTGTGTGCCGGCCTAAGAAGAAGAAGAAGAAGAAGAAGAAGAGAAAAGAGAAGGAATGTGCTGGTTGAGTAATGGTGAATGGAGATTTCTTATATAATACATTATACATAATTGTTCACTCTCGGTGACTGGACCGGGCCGGGCACGACATGGGGAACGCAAACCAGGCGGGCGGGAGCTTCTGTGGTCTACCCGGCCATACACACACACATGCATACATACATACATACTATGTAGTGTAGAGTGAGTGTATGTCTGCAATGAAGGGTGCTGTGTCAATTCCACCATGTCAGGCAGAACAGACGGAGAAATGCGAGGCGACCCTACGGCATCTCACTCGAATCGAACCAGGACCGAGGGATCCTTACAGGCAAACTTGGCGTGCATGCATGGCCGCGTGGATATTATCTTTCCGTAAGCGGCCGTCATGGATACGTATCCGTGGTGGGCCGAGGTCGACTCGCCTAGGTTCGGTAGGGTGGGTAGGCAGTATGTGTATCGGAAGAGGGCACACACACACACACACACACACACACACACACACACACACACACCAGACGCACGCACACACACGCGCCGCGGCGTTGACAAGCATTGCTTTTCCAGTGACATTCAACAAGCGAGCGGAGTCACCGTCAGTGACAGTCCAAAGGACGGAAAGGGTTTTTGTTAGCAGAGAAGGGACCATGTCGAACGTGACAGTAATACATGTACATGGACTGCACACTAATATGCTAGCACCTACACTGACTGCTTCGTACACATGGCATACATACATCCATACCGAGATAGCATTTACACTATCCGTACTCCGTACCGATAGGGATATAAATGACGACAACAACCCCTACGCGACCTAACTCCAAGATATGGTGACGGCAGGATTCGGCCTCGATTGGCTGGGTGCACTTCCGAAGGAAATCGTCCAATCAGCAGAACGAAGACGGAGAGGACAGTGTGGCATTCTGTTCTCAAGGGATCTTGTCTCAAAGGATAGACAAAGAAGGGAGAGACAAGGTCTAAGGAATGAATGCCATGTTATCTGACCTCCGGGGGAGAGAAAAAGGTACTGGGAGGAGGAGGAGCTTGGACAGCCAACTAACTATGTTTTTCTTTCTCTTTACTTAGCCCCACATCGGAGGTATTTCCGAAGCTTCTCATTGGCTAGTTACAGAGCCGGATCATGCTTAGTCATGCAGTTGTGGAACGTCACGTACCGCTCCTTTACCATGGCAGGTGGACCCACAGATCCATGCAGGGAAAGTGGGTCCCTAGTGTAATCTTTTTCTTTTTTTTTTTTTTCTCTCTGTCGCTGTTGCATCGTGTTTGTCACCGACTGACCAACCACCAACATAAATAACAAAAGGAAAAAAAAAAAAAAGGCGAGGAAAAAAAAGGGTGAAAAAAAAAAAAAAAGGCCACCCTCCCTCCCCCTCCCGTTTCTCTATTTCCTCGTCCAAACATACACTCAACACACCACACGCAAACAAATAGACACGCACACCGCACGGGAGGTCTTTGTTAACCTGCCTGCCTGGCTCACCGCCCACCGAATGTACGACTCGGCGTCCACATCCTCCCGGGATCTTCGGATGGAACAGGCGGCCAACGGTACTCAGAATGTCGTCGGAGCAAGATTATCAGGATCTTTTTGGCCCTCAGGCTAAAAAGGCCAAACGAGGTCGGGTGAGTCGGGGCTTCTGTTCTGTTGTTGTGTTTTTCTTTCCTTTTTTACCCAAGCTTGCTTGCTTCTGCTTCTGCTTCTGCTTCTTTTCTTTCTTTCTTCTTTTCTTCCTTTCTTTCTTCTCTGGCTCGATTGTCATGCCGGCCATTGCCCTCTCAATCCCAATCAATCAATCACTCAAACCGACTCGCCTCCGTCGATACCCCTCTTGTGCTCCTCAAATTGCTGACTTGTTCCTCGAGCAACAGCTCCAAACCGACAAGTCCGCCAACGCGATCCGCATTCGGGACAACCAGCGACGCTCGCGCGCCCGACACAAGGAGTTCGTCGACGAGCTGCAGCGCAAGGTCCAGGAGTACGAGAAGCGCGGCATCGAGGCCTCGCTGCAGATGCAAAAGGCCGCCCGCGACGTCGCCATCGAGAACTCGCGCCTGCGCGCCCTGCTCGCCAGCCGCGGCGTCACCAGCGACCAGGTCGACGCCTACCTGCGCTCCTTTGACGACGACCCCAAGGCCTCGTCTGCCATCTCCATCAACACCACCCTCGCCCCCATCCTCAGCGGCCCCGTCGTCCTCGAGCCCTCCCCTACCCAGTTGCCGCCCCTGCAGGAGCACTTTGGCAAGGCATTCCCCCCCGACCCCGACAATAACAACGATGACGACGACGACGCCGCCGCCAGCAACAAGAGAAAGTACGGCGACGCTCTGCTGCCGCCCGTCCTCACCCTGACGCCGACCCCCGACGTCCAGCAGGCCTCCGCCCTTGACAGGCTCGCCGTCCTCGCCGACGCCAGTCTCAACCGCTCCTCGACCCGGCCCCCACATCATTCCAGCACCCCGTCCGAGCCGTCGCGGAGCCCACACCCCTACGATCGCATGAGCCAGACGCCCCCCCGCCCTGCCGAACCCCAGCGCCATCAACAACCCCACCAGCACCAACGACACCAGCAACACCACCACCATCTGCCCGCCGCCTCTCCTCACGAAATGTCCTGCAACGCCGCCGCCCGAATCATCGCCGACATGCAAGGGGGCAACGGCGACGACCGCAAGACAAAGATAGCCCTGGGGTGCAGGCCCCAGGACGATGAATGCTTCGTCAAAAATACCTCCATCTTCCGCGTCCTCGACCACCGATGACAATGCCGATCATTCTGGGATCCCATCGACCACACCGAGTCTTGATTTTCTTTTTGTGTCGTCCCATTCATCCCCGGTGGGCCCGACGACTCTAGGTTGTTGTTTTTTTGATCTGTGTTTTTCGTCTTCCGGAAGATAGGGGTCGGACCGTCGGTGGGAACACCCGCGCGCCTCCGATCCCGTCTGTCTCGCTCTGTCCTCCGTGGTTCATCCCGTCCGGGAGACGAGACGGTCGGGCGGACCCTGTCGAAGATGGGGGGAGACAAGCGACTTGAGACGGGCGAACCATCCCCCCGCCGTCGCCGCCATGCCACCGCAGACGGCCATGGCGAGAGGGACGGCCGGCACCAATCCCGCAGCCTTGGTGTCCACCACCGAAGCGATGGGACAATTGGGCTTGGCGTCGCCTTTTGCTTCCGTCCGGATCGCTGCAGCACATGGATGGACCTGAATGGTTTACACTGCCACTCGAAAAAAAGCTTGTGCATGCTGATCGGACGAGACATGTCCCGATCTCTCAAGAGACCCCAAAGTTGTCTTTTTCCGACAATTGTCTGTGTGCAGGCATTGTCGTCAATCAACGTCGTCGTCCGCTCTCTGTCTTCGCGGCCGGGCTTAGGCATGGTAAGCCCAAGCCCGGGCGTGTCGGCACGAAGCGTGGGTAATGCAGCCGATCCTAAATGGAAGACGTGCAGGCCTCACCTCGTCTTGTCCCCCCCCCCTTTGGAGAGGGCCATGTCATGCTGGGCGCACTGTATGCTGCGTCGTCTCGCCGGCCGTCATTCGTGGCGTGCATGTTGTCGAGAGCACACTGGTATATCAGGGGGCACACTGCCCGCCCCCTCCCCCTCCCTAAACCCCCTTCACCGTTGTCAAACGAGGCTCATAGTATCGCCTGGAATCGGCACTTTTGACCCCGGGGTGCGTCAGCTTCGGCATTAATTGTTTGTCTAGCTGTACATGTTTAATGCCGTAATGTAAAAGAAACATCAGAACAAAACACTTTTTCATTTATGCCCAAAACCCCCTTACCTACCTACTTTGTGAAAGCCAGCCCCAATCGGACATACATACGGGGCCGCCTGTAGACTACTTTACTTTTCAAGCACCGCAAGGAATATTTCCCTCCGAGCCCATGTGGGATCGATCCGGCCTGAAGGAAACGAACCGCGAAGCAGGGCTGGCTGGGCCCGAACTGCAATAACACAAGCCTTTAAGACCACTGATATAGATCCTTCCTCCCTTGGCTAGGCGGCCGCTCCAACGCGGAATGGGCGGCGTTTCGCTGGGCTGGCTGACTGACTCTCGAATTAGTTTTTCTTTTCTTTTCTTTTCTGGATCTGCGCGGAGGATCACATGCTTGGTGTGCGATCAGCACTATCAAAATGCCTCGCGCCATGCTCCACGTCGCAAACCGGCTTGGGGGTATCATTTACTCCATTGGGGGCCAAGATCGACGTATAACAAGAATGACAACAACAACACACACACAGACACACAGAGGTCGCAACCCAAATGCAACCGCTACAGTCGCCGCTTCTATCAAGAAACGGCGATAACCCAATAGCAAAACCATGAGCCTGGTCACGCCTCTGCCTGTTGCACCCCCGGCTCTACCACATCCTTCTACTGGAGCAGAGCCCAATCTCGTGTTAGGGTCGACGACTGACGCGGTGATTATTTTCCCTCACGCCTAGCGAAGCAGAATAGCATGCGGACGCCAATAAACAACCGCCTATACCGGGGCCTTTCCCCGCTCACTGGTCCTTGACGCCAAGAGCCGACAGGCGGACGTAGCAGTCCTTGGGCTTATACGTCAGACCCTCCCGGGCCCCGTACCCGGACAACTCCTGCGGGCAGGGGAGCAGCTCAAAGTTCCACACGATGAGGGTCAGGATGATCCTCAACTCCAGGTACGCCAGCCTCCGCCCGAAACAGCCGCGGGTTCCCAGACCGAAGGCGAGCTGGGGCCCGGCCTGCTGGTCGAACTCGGCGGCGCCGGTGGACCCGGCCGGCGGCTCGACGAGCCAACGCTCCGGCCGGAACAGCGAAATGTCGGCATCGTCCCACGCCCGCGCCGAGACAAGCGGTATGTACATACATAGTATACACTAACGGCCTCACCTCAAAAGACCCTGCATTTGTATGGATTCGGTTCCGCTACACAGTGGGCTCTCCTTCGTGGCTACGGAATGATATCCGGCATTCAGCCATGTTTAGCAGCTACCTGATCGACTTCGCATGTCCGTGACTTGGCTTTTGGGCCATTTCTCGGCAGACCCACAGCAACCCCTCCCGCCCGTCGTGCTGAACGGTGGGTGCGGCGAGGAATTATCTGAGTCGTTGACAAGATGAGACTCGCTCCCGGCATCGTTGCACCTATGACGGTTATATTAAACATGGTATGATACGGACCTTTTGCGATGGTCAGTTTTGAGTTGACACTGGACTTAACGTTTGATTTCTGTTGAAAGCTATCCCGTGCAGCAGACTGAATGACTTGTACGTCTCCTTTCGCTGCGGCAGCGCATTGCTCATCTTCAGAACCATGAGTGACGAGCTACTACGGAGAGTGGACAGCCTTGGCAACAAATATAGAAGTTACACGCAATTAACTTTGGCGTCTGAACACGAGACGGTGAGTGTAGTAAACCTAAAACGGTTCGCCATCGCTTTTGTGTCGACTTTCAAGGATCGTGTGAGAATGAATACCTTTGTCTTTTCGCAAGGGCTGAGCGCCGAGGTCAAACCCGACCATCGGACGATATCACAGCCTCACAGGAAGAATGTCTCAGTGACAGATGGAGCTCAATCTTTATCCACTCAAATCTTCAACCTCTTGACTTTTCGGATGTAGGTAGTCTTAGATGCCATTCGCGAAGTATGATGAACCGCAGTGGAACGAACTGTGAATAGTTGTTCCATCGGGAAACCAACTATGGCCCGCTAGCTTGGGTAGACATGATTGCCATTCAGGGTGGTCTTTCCACACGAAGTTACTCCCTGATTCGCAATACTAGGAGATTCCTGTACTACACGCAGACCAGCCAGCTCGAGGAGCGACGATTGGGGGACACCTCACATGTGTTGATCGAGGAACCCTCTGCCTCCTCTTGACCACTTCCGGGAGCTCCGAGCGTTGAATGCACGTATGGGCCCAAATTCAGAGTTCGTCTAACCTTCGAGACGTCTGACGTCTAGCTTCCGCCCGTGCCTTGCGATAATTAACGGTCCAAGTGCAGGCACCGTTTATTGCACAGAGCACCCACTGGGAGACGTTGCATGGCAAGCACACAGCTATGTTGCCTGCGGCGCGATTCTGATTCCTCCGGCTAAGCATCTGCAAATCAAATCTAAAGATAATTCTCCGCCCCAGGTCACTCCAATCTGCTATTTTCGGCACGTTCCGTTGTGGCCACGGCCAGTTGAGCTCGACAGGATTCCCAGTTCACCCTGTCAGCCCAGTCGTCGTCTACAATTATTAGCTCCATCCACCACAGCTGTAGGCCGACAATTCCGGGTTCATTGGAACTTCAGTGGGAACCAAACGAAACGGGGGTTTTGAGATGGCAGACCCGTTCGACAACGAAACCAAGGTGATGGGCTTGGTCGAGCAACCGACGGACTCGAAAGGCGGCTTCGCCCGAGGCGAGCCTCATGGATCGCCGCCACCTGGCGAAAGAGTCTTCGACCGGAAGCTTCTGTACAAGCTGGACCGGAAGTTGATGATCGCCATGTTCTTTCTCAACTTTTTGTCCCTCATGGGGAGAACGAACATCGGGGCGGCGCTCATCCGCCAGCTGCCCCAAGATCTCAAGCTCGACGCGATGAAGGTTTTCATCGTGCTGACCATGCCCGCGGTACCGCTGATCCTGTTTGAGGTGCCCAGTAACCTCCTGATGCGGTTCCTGGATCGGAGATTCAACTTCTCTTACATGTGGTACATGTGCCTTTTGGACGTCTTGCTTGGTACGTGTCCACTGCCAAATCCGCGGCTTCGACGACGTTGTGCGCAGCCTCTCACACAAGAACAGGGGCCATCACGATCGGCCAAGGCTTTGTGAACACATTTGATCAAATAGTGGCCACGCGTTTCTTCGTCGGCGTGTTCGACGCGGGCTTGATACCGGGTTGTGTCTTCGTCTGTTCGCTATACTACCCTCCGACTCATCTTCAGTGGAGGCTCGGTCTCATCACCGTAGCCAACATTTGCTCCAGCATCGCTGGCAACTTCCTGGCGTATGCCATTGCAAACATCAAGACGACGGAAAGCTTCAATGGTTGGAGATGGTAGGTTGTTGGACCGTGGCACAGGGGCGCGCCTCCGTTCTAATGTGTGATAGGATCTTCATCATCGAAGGCATCTTTACGGTTGTCGCCGCCTGTGTATGCGTGGTGGCAAACGTCGGCCCCCCCGAGAAGGCGAAATTCCTGACAGAAGAAGAGAAGAGGGCAATCAAGAATTCCGTGGAAAGTCGGACGACGAGTAATGGCGTGTGGGAGGAGTGGAAGATGTTTCTCACGAACCCGCTGAACTACTGCTGGGCAGCGCTTTACTGCTTCACAACGACGACAGCCTACTCAGTATCCATCTTCTCGCCGTCTTTCGTCAAGTCGTTCCGCCCGGAGCTGGATGCTACCGAGATACAAGCTCAGATCGTTCCGATCTTCGTGGTGGCGGCAGTTGCCTGTTTGTCAACGGCCTATGCCGCCGACCGCCTCAACCACCGCTCTGCCTTTGGCCTCGTAGGGTTCGTCTTCACCATCATCGGCTACGCTGTCTTGCGTAACGGTGGACACCAGAATTCCGCCGTCACCATGATGGCCCTCTACTTCATCGCCGCCGGCACCTACATCACCCTCCCGATGATCTGGACCCTCGCCATGCAGAACCTGCAGACACCGTTCCAACGAGCAATCGGAAGCGGTTTTGTGGTCGGGGTCGGAAACACCGCTAGCTACATCTCGGCTTGGATCTTCAGGACCAGCGAGGGACCGTTTTACCGACGTGGGATGACTATCAGTATGGTACTGGTAATCATTGCGTTTGGGATCCTCTCGGGCACGTGGCTTTTCATCTCTATGCACAACAAAAGGCTGGACCCGGAGGAAAGAATGGATCCAGCTGCCATACCTGGACAGGGGAAGCCTACTCCGAAGAGGTTCAGGTATAAGGCCTAAAGCGTTTTTCTAGAGCATTGTGAGGCATAGTGAGTGATTGTGTGCTTTCGTCAGAAAGCGACACAAGATCATGGACATACTGTCACTGAACAAACACCTGTAGGTCTCACCGGGGAGCGATCAACCTTGGGATCTACTTCAGAAGCACACAATGAATAACGATTCCAAATGGATAGACAATAAAAGTTTCTGGTACTGTAGTTTTGCTATTACTGCACTTGTGTTCACTCTGAATTGCCTTGCTGTACAACCTAGAGCCGATTGATGACCAGTTGGAAATGAAGTTGTGACCATGGCTGGGGTGTCTCTATAAAGTCGACGAATCCTGACGATAGTCCGGTCTAACTGTATCATTACATCGTGCTTGTTGTCTAATGGTCTCGGTTTAGCTCAAGTTGCTTATCTAGGTAGTTGACCTAGACGTACGCTCCTTTCAACGTAGCGGCGAATGCCAGCCTAACACCTATACTGAACCGATGACGCTGTAGCCGATGGTTGAGCTCAAGAGCAAGAGCTCAAACTCGGGCCATAGTTTGGCGTCGGAAAAGGTACATAGGAAAAATGGTCATCATACTCAATCTCAAGTATGGAACAGCAAGACGTCCGATTCAACAACACCCGCCGCCGGGCAGACCGCATCATGATCCGAGTAGCTCGCAATTAGTGTTGCGGGACCGTAGGCTCGCAGCACCGCCCGTGCTCTGCGGGCTGGCCCGCGGCGACGGACGCCGCCGAAGAGTCGGCAGGGATCGTGAATCGGGGGGCCCCGGAGAATCATAAAGCTGTAGAACTAGACATCACTGTGCCCCATTCTCACAATGGAACAACACATTGAGGGCGAAGGATGGCTCGTGCAAGTGCTGTACCATTCTCTCGTGAATCATGACACGGTGTCTATCACACCGATTTTGTTGTATGTCGTACCCCCAATCCACTCCCATTCCACGACCTCGACCTTGTCGTTACCCCTCTGTACGAGGCCGTATACTCTGCCAGCCAGGTTGGCAGCAATCTTGAATGGCCTGTCGTTGCCCGACATGGCCGAAACCTCCCCCGCATTCGACCATTGCCCTTCCGTGTACGTCGTCAGCACCGGCGCCTTGTTCTTCTATGTCGCCAAGACGTGGATGACGAGGTTGTTGGTGTTGTTATAGCCGCTCGAAAAGGCCGCGATTGTGGCGTCGGTCTTGAGCGTCGTGGGCAGCGTGCTGTTGTTCCAGTCGTTGTCGTTGGTGAGGGTCAAGTGGGTGAGTGAGCCCGACTCGGCGGTGTAGAAGAGGCTCATCCTCTTGGCCGGCTCTTTTGTGTAGACAGGGATCAGGGACAGCCCGGTGCCTTCCGTAGGTTTGCCAAAGTCTGTGGAGATGCCCACGGCCACCCAGTCCGCCTTTCCGCCGGTTCGTCGGAGTATGCGCAGGGTGCTGCCTGAATCCTGGTAGACGACCAGGTTGGAGAGGTATGAGTCGGGGCTGTATATGCCGTTGGAGAGCAGTTGTGACTTGGGGCTTGCTATGAATATGTCTAAGACTCCAGACTTATCCCAGGACATACTGTAGACAGGGTTGCCGTTGATCTGGCCAGCGACCTGGTTATCATCGTTCAGGTAGTAGATGCGGATGTCGCGGGTCTGCAGGAATTTCAGTTAGGCAACGATGACTAGGCGGCGGTCCGGGATCGCGGTGGGAACTAACGGTATTGCTGTGCCAGAACAAGCTGTTGCTGATCGGGGTGCCCGGCTTGATGTTGCCGTCTTTATTTGCGACACTCAAGGACCAAACTTTCGTGCTCGAGTTCCACGACGACATCATCAAGTTGTTCAAGCGGAGCTGGTAGAACACCAGATGGTTGACATAACCGTATAAGTCGGTGAAATTTAGGGCTCCGAGGTTCGTGCTGGGGAGTATGTCCATGTCGCTCGTCGTGGAGTTGTTGGGGCCGTCTTTGCCGTCGCCGCCTCCGCTGCCACTTTCGCTCCCGCTCCCGCTTCCGCCGTCTTGCGGGCTGCCCGAAGAACCACTCGGTTGTGCCGGGCTATTGTGTGTAGACAGTGCGCCGCCGACGCCTCCTCCTACTGCCGCGCCGATAACGATGATAAGCGCAACGGCCAGAACTATCCAAAAGACCTTCTTCTGGATGCCGCATATCGTGCTGGGCTGCTTCTCCTCACGAATCTCCTCTGTCACGACCTCAGGCGGGTTTTGGTCTTTCGGCGCGTAGTATCCGGTGTCGTAGGAGCCCCCATTCCGGTATGCTGCCGCGGGGCTGCCGTCCATGGAGTGGATGGGCTGCATCATCGAGTAGTCGTGGCCATACTGATGGGCCACTTCCGGGAACTGGCCGTCGGGGTTGTGAACTTCGGGCAGGTTGTTCTGGTCCGCTACGCGGGAATTCGCGACGTCTCCCGCGCCCCATCCACCTCCATAGCCTGATCTCTCGTCGACCTCGAGGCCGCAGTAGTATCCTGCAGCCGCATTGTTGTTCGGGGACGTCATGTTGAGGCGGTCATAGTCGGTCACGGAGCGAAACTCGTCCCAGGATGAAGAGTGAAAACGGGCAAACGTGGGTATGAAGACCTAAAGGGGGGAAGCCCACTCATTGAGGGCACAATAATACGCCAACGACTTCGGAAATTAGGCTGCAGCATGTGCATGCGCGCTGCTGCGGATGCTTCGCTTCTTGCCCTTCCAGGATCGTGCTCCATCTGCGCCAAGGGTTGGCAGGGGAGGGATGTAAGGGCGAATACCCCTGTCCCGGACGGCTGTTCATCTCTCTCACTCTCTGCATAAGCGCCAACCGGCCCCATCGCCGATGGACCAAGCCCCGCGAATGAGTCCCCCTGTCGGTGGCAGCTCGTACAAACAAACATGGACGCAGACACTTGGTAGCGCCGGCCGAGGTGCAGCGTGAGCCAAGGGTGATTATAATTCGAAATAAGAGGGCCATTAGCGGGCCATCATCATAAGTCAATGGATGCCAAGGGGCTGGACTATCATTATGGTTTCTTTTTCCTTAACTGACTATCTTTTGGAGAATCGGGAGCTCCATTATCTGCCCGTGGTAGTGGGTCTATGTGTCACCATCTCCAGAATGTTTAGTCCGCGAGTACCCAGGTCAAGACTACTACTAACTCAAGCTGGGTCTTGAGGAAGTCTAATCGGATTGTCTCGTTTGCAATAGTCGGATCTTGAATATGGCGAAACGGTGACAAGCTATAGGAAGGCTGGAGACCAACCAACATGCCCAGCGTTTCGTTTCCAATTGACAATAATAGTTGATATTTGTGGTAGGTCCCCAGCCAATCCTACAGGGAACTACAAAACAGAGGGCCAGTTCAGCAATATGCAGTGGTTTGGGGGACCATGATCAACAGAAACAGGAGCTTGTTGGTCCGATACGTGCTCTAGTCGTAGCTGTGCCACAGAGCCACAGGCCGCATTCCTTCTGGCTCAGAGTTGTAATTTTCTCGAGGTGCAACCGTGTTTTGAAGTTCCCGAATCCCGCCTCGGCCCGCCGTTCCCGGTAAGCCGCGTCTTCTCTGGACCACCGGCGGGGAAACGGGCGTGATGCGGCTGGCGGCTGAAAGCGGCATCCTACAGGTAAATGGTAAACGGCTACAGAACGAGCTTGCTGTGGTACAAGTGTCATGAATGCCGGTGCCAGACGATCACGACGGGAACAGAGACTTCCGTGCGAGTGGTCTGGCCAAGCTGGCGGGCTTCCTGTAATAGCCACACCTGGGAGGCCGAAGTGGAGGGATTTGAACGACGACCAATCACAAAGCTTCGATTGGTGGCAGATCCGGTCCCCCGACATCCTCGGCCATCGCGCCGTCGACAACAGTCTTCCCCCGCATGATCCTCTCGGGACGCTGCTCCGTGGGGCGACGAGGTCTCGCTGGCGGACGTGTGTCTCTGTTGCCGGCGTGCTGGAATGCCGAGAGGTTCGGCGTGGACTTGAGCGCGGTCCCCACGATCAGGAAGATCGTGGACAACTTGAAACAATCACCCCGGGGTGGTAAAGGCGAATGATCACAACCAGCCCGACACTCCTGTGGAGCTGGGGATTCCAAAGTAGAATGAGCCAGAACAGTAATTAGCATTTCTGGGCCCGTCGTAATTCGATTCCTTCGTCGCATTCTTTAAAATAAAAAAAAATCGAGTACATGTGATTTTTTCCTAAAACTACCTGAGCGTCCCCTTTTCTGCTAAGCGACCTTTAGAAAAGCTTCAGGGCGGCTTCGATCCGGCCAGACACTTCGCCGAACCCAATGAGCGCGCCCTCCCGGCCGCTCCAGCCGCGGATGTTTATCGTGTCTCCGTCCTGGAGGAACCTCCTCTCCTCGCCCCCGTTGAGCCTGACGGCCTGCTTGCCTCCCTTTGTCTGCTCGAGGATGCTGCCTTCGGTGCCGGGTTCGGCGCCCGAGATGGTCCCCGAGCCAAACATGTCGCCCGGTCGCAGGTTGCAGCCGGTGATGGTGTGGTGGGCAATCATCTGCGGCCACGACCAGAGCAGGTTTCTGGAGTTGGTGCGACTGAGCGTCGTCTTGTCTCCGCTGGCGGCTAAGGGGGGGGTTCGCTGCGTTAGCACTCGCACCACCCGCGTGACGCGACCGAAAAGATGTTTGGGGGGGTTGTTGTTGGGGGAGGGGGGCTTACTGATTATTTCGACTTCCAGCTCCACGTCCAGGACATTGTCCTTGTTGCTCTCGCGGAGATAGGGCAGCAGCTCCGTCCTGTTCTCAAGGGCGGCCGTCTTGGCCCCGGCGAGGGCGTCTGTGAGCACGACCCACGGACTGATGCTTATGCTGAGGTTCTTGGACGTGAAGGGGCCAAGAGGGATATACTCCTAGGCCTGGATGTCACGGGCGCTCCAGTCGTTGACGAGCACGTAGCCAAAGATGTGCTCCTTGGCCCGGTCGACGGGCACAGGCTTGCCAAGCTTGTTCTCACGGCACAGGAACATTCCTATCTCAAGCTCAATGTCAAGCTTCTCACAGGGCGCAAGGGTAGGGGCTTTAGGCTCAGCCTTAGGGTCCCTCAGAACCTGGCCCCAAGGCCAACAGATGGGGGTGCCAGAGATGACAACGCTGCTGGCACGGCCGTGGTAGGCGATGGGGAGGTGCATGTAGTTAGGCTGCAGGGCGTTTTCCGGGCCGTGGAAGAGGACGCTGAGGTTATACGTGTGGTTCTTGCCGGCGTAGAAGTCGGTGTAGTCGCCGATGGCCATAGGCAGGTGGTTCTGGACCTCAGAGCGGGGGAGGAGCGCCGCTTCGCATAGCTCTGCGTTGTCTTTGAGGAGGCCGGCGTACGGGGTGCTGTCGCCAAGGATGGATTATAGATACGTCCGCACTTGGCGGTGGATGGGCCGGCCCAGGGCGGCAAATTCGTTCAGCGTGGGCAAGGAGAAGACAGAGATGTGGTTGTGGATCGAGGGCAGGGCGCGGAAGCCGCCGGCCTTCGCGAAAGCCCTGAGGTCTAGGATATGGTCTCTAATGGCGACTGCCGGCCAATGAGCCGGGTCCGACTTTGAGGAGATGATGCCGAACGGGATGTTGGCCAGCGAGAAGTGGCTCTTGGGGGAGACGGGGACCCAGGATCGTGAGTCTGACATTGTGACGGGCCGAATTCCGAATTGTTGCTGAGTTTGGGTGATGGCACGAAGCTAAAAAAAAAAAAAGAAAGAAAAAAAAGATTAAAAAAAAAAGTCAAACGGGAAAAGCTATTGGATTGTTGCACGCAGGTAGCTTTCGAGAGCTCTCAGGGACTCAGTCTGAGACTCTTGAGGTTAATCCAGGTTTTGGGAGCTGTGTGAAGTTTCCGAAATTCCGCAGCAAGCCGAGCGGATAGTAGTGGAAACCGGTCCGCCGCGGAATGAAATGCTCACTGCGGGGTACTTAACAACTCGGGGGCCGTGGCGGGCGGGGGAGGGGAGAAAGACGCTTTGAAGGGGGCTGGAGTAGAGCAAAGCCGCGAGTAGGCGAAACGGGCATGGTGCCATTCCGCTGGTTGCGTACGGGGGGCCCGCAGCGTGTACAGCTCGAGGGTTTTAGAAGTAGAGGTTCCGCTGTGACTTGGACAACTCCTCGGCCTTGCCAACGCTGTCTGGCGGCACACTATGTACCGGGGCTGTGACGATTGGTGGTGTCATGGACCTCGGCCGAGGCTCGATCAGTGCGCCCGCGAGTGGCCGCTGAGCCGGCACCGAGCCCGGGTCTCTCACGGGATGCGGCGCAGGCATGTAGGGGTCCGACACGAACGAGACCAGGGACTGAGGGCTGGGGCCGGGTAGTTCGGGGACGGGGCTGCCGTATTCCGCGGCCTTTGAGCGGAACCAAACCTCGATTTCGTCGGGGGTCTGCAGGGGCAGAACCTCCCACTCCTTGACACGGTCGACTTTGTTCTGCCTCGGCGTCCACGCGGCCTGCGGGAGGGGTGCGGGCGAGGATGCAGCGCCGGAGCCCGGGCTGTCCAGGGTCCCAGACAGGACTCTAAACAGGGCGGCTTCCGTCTCGGCGAGTCGGGTCTCTAGCCTGTTGAGGTAGCCATTGGGGATACCTCTTTGCGCGGGACGTGAGTCCAGAATCACGCAAAACACGGAGGGAAAAGACTGAGTGCCTACCTCTTGCTCTGCTCTGGATATTGGCATCTCCCCGGCTCATGGCTGCATTGGAGACAGAAAGGTCTGCGGGGAACGGGGACGGACGCTGAGTTTCGAGGCTTTGGTGCTACAGTGGGCGAGGGGGGGAATAGAAGAGGCTTGCGGAGCCACTTACAGCTTTCTGTCACACTTTGAAGGCGTCAGCAAACGGATATGCTAGATGATGGTGAGATTCGTCCCGACACGACGAGACGGGCTGGACAGGACTGACCCTTCGTTTCCTCTGTCGACAAGACTCGCAGGCGATCGGGCTTTGCAGCGCGTCGCCATCGCCTCTGCCACTGCCACTGCCATCTCGCAACATGGCTGAGCAGGTGGGTTCCTGGATGCAACGAAACTCGTGACTCGATATGATGTCTTTTTGAATCAACAGAGCCACTAAGACCACCGGTTCGTTCTCGGCTCACGGTCTCTGTCTGTCTGCGCCGGTGATCAAAGCAGAACAACACACAAAGAGTCCCACCATCGACGCGGAGTTTGTTTTGTCCGCCGGGCCCCATTTTCCGGAATGTGCCGCGTCGACGCGCCCCACTTTCGGCCGACTTCGCCCCGAATCCGATCGTCTCGGCGCCTCCTCCTCTCGCAGCGACGTCCGACACCGTTTCTTCCCCTTTCTACACATTCTCATCTTGACCCTGTTGATCTGTCTGGCCCCCGTTTTTGGTGTTCGCATCCATGCACGTCTCCTAGCAAGCCGTTTCACGCCCCCTCCCCCCCCCTCTTTCTGAACTGTTCTTTTGTTCCTCGGCCAATCCTTGTCAACCCCTCGTTTCTGCACACCATGTTCCGGATCTCCGCCGTCCCTCAAGCCGTGCGTTGAAGACAGCCCCCCGTTCGACTATACTGAGCCCGTCGCTCCATTTCCTCCGTCCCGCATGGAGACCGTCGAGTCCCCCAATGTCGCCACGTCCGAGTCCGGAACCCTCAGCCCGGCACACTTGGCCCACTCGCGCAAGCGGAAGCACTCGGGGTCCACGGACCGTCCCACCCGTGAGTATGGGCTGATGCGCGACACGGGCAGACATGACACGGCCCGTTTCGTCGGTAGCGGTAGCGGTATCCACTTCATCTGGGGCGTCTACGTGAGGCTTGCCCGCAAGTCCGCCCTCACGACGTCCTAGTCCAACACCATCAACGACCTGGTACCGGGCGAGGATGACCAGTTGCGCCACGAGACATCGTCGTGCGACGGCGACGAGCAGAGTCTCTGGCGAGGCCATGAGCTGCTCCGGGACGTCGAGGGCGGCGATGCGAACCCTCCCCCGTTCGAGCAGCTTGTCAAGTGGTCCAAGAGCTACTTCAAGGCCTGGCACCCGACTCTCCCCTTCCTCAGTGCCCTGCATGTCCTGAGCCTCTTCGAAAAGGTCGGCGCGAACGGCATGGCCTCCCTCGGCCATCTTGAGCGCTCCATCGTCAAGTCCGTCCTGTCCATCTCGCTGGCCGACAGCCGCCGGGGGGCTCCCTTTGCCCAGCCGGTGCTGAGCCCCCTCGTCTTCCGAACTGTGGAGGAGGCCATGTCGGCCTTGCAGTTTGCTCTCTGTCAGCCGGCATCGATCCAGGCCATGCAGGCCGCCCTCGCCATTTAGCTGTTCCTCGTCTCCATGCTTCGGCTGAACTCGGCATCCCGACTTGGCGGGCTAATTATGAGGATGGCCTTCCACCTCGGCCTCCACCGGTGCCCGTCGAGATACCCTTTCTTCACCGAGGAGGAGGCCCACATGTGCCGACGCGTCTTCTGGTGTGTGTACTGCATAGAGAGGTTCCTCTGCCAGGCGCTTGGTCTACCCCTGGACATCTGAGACGACGACGTCGACGTCTGCTACCCCGGCGAAGAGAGGCATGGTACCCTCCCAGACGGCGAGGACGGCCGGCTGCAGCTGCTCATGTACCTGGCGAAGCACGCCCGGATACAGGGGCTCATTCTGGAGCTGTGGAATAAGTCGATCCACTCCAGGGACGACACTGTGGACCACGCGAGCCATGTCCAAGCGGAGCTAGCGAAGTGGTCCAACGAGATCCACGACGCCGTTGGGGACGACCCCGCATATGAAGAGGATGCCCCTTCGGCGCCCATATCCCCGGGCCATCGGCTGTTTCTGCTTGTCCTGAAGTATGAGTCCATGATCTCTCTCAACAGGCCGATGATGACTTTGGACCCTGTGAGCCTGGCCTACTCGGCCGGCTTGCAGAACTGCATATTCGCGGCCAAGTCCATCTTCACCGCGCTGAGGAGGCATCAAAGCCGGAACAAGATCCCGACTGACCCGACGAGCGCTTGTTTGCTTGAGCCGATGCTTCAGCCCTCTTTCACGTCGGCTGTTTGGATCAGCGCTTTCATTCTGATATACGCTGCATTTGAAAGGCAATTGCCTCTGGCCAGCGCCCTGAAGCGTGTACCCTTTTTTTTTCTTTTTTTTTTCCCTTCTCGAAAGCGGGTGGCGAGCCTAATCCCATCTTTTCGCAGACACGTCGAGTCCGGCAAGGACATACTGCGCCACATTGCTGTCCGAGACACCTCATGGCCTGAATACTGCCTCTCCGCCATTGACGAGCTCACCGCGGCTGTCCGGGAGGTATCTGTCCCGCCGAACACGTCTCGCCGGGACCCAGGCGCGGGCGATCCTACGCCGAGCGGCCACCTGCGCCCCGACGCCGGGCGATTGGTACCACCCAGCAGCAGCAGGTCGGACAGCTGCGGAACCTATCATCCACGACCCCGGTTTTCCCCATCCGTTGTCGCGTCTACGGGTCGGCCGGATGAACAAGGCCTCGTCGGCCCCGACGGCACCATGTGGTCCCAGCGAAACACAAACGACGGGATGTCAGGGCAGGATGGCCGGCCGGCGCGATGGTCCACGCAGACGTCGCCGACGACGCCTGGCCCGTCGGTCGACCCAATATGGACCACCAGCACACCCGGGGGCCGCCAGTCCGGGTTCCAGGCGACGACGGTCCAGGAGAACTCGCCCAGCTTCGACGCCCAGCCGTTTTCCGTCTCGTTTGCCGCGGCTCCCTTCCCCTCCGCGCCGACAGACGCGGCCGACACTGCCCCTGGGGAGGGGCAGGAGTCCATGGTATGGTACGATCAGCTGTTTGCCAACTCGTTCGGCGCGATCGATTACCCGTTCTTGGCGGCGGCGCAGTTCGATCCATCGATGGACCCTGCGTGGTCCTATCTCAGATGAGGCAGAGCCTCTCACGTTCGTCAACAGGTCGATGTTGTCGTGGTATGTACGAACTCCAAGCTCAATTGTGTCGATACCAGGCTCCCTGGATGAGCGCTGGAGGGTTGGATGAGTGAAGTAACGGGACCTCCAAGTTGATATCCCTCGCAGTCGACCACCTGGGTGCATCAAGTACATGACGAGTGGTGCTGTAAGTCTCTAAGTTGGTTACTATTGAACCTCATGTCTCGGTGAATCAAAAGACGCTCGCTCAAAGAACGTACCTCGGATTCATCTTCGTGACCAGTGAGATATCACTTCTTCCAAGCCGCGCTTGTCCCTCCTACCAAGAGGCATACTTGGGACCGTTCGATTCCATCCTTTTCTTCGTCGGGACAACCCAAGCCCGCAGCGTCCACGCCCCAGCAATGCAGGCAAGGCCCAAGGCGGCATTATTGGCCGTAGTCGTCAGATAACGAGGTCCATCGCCTTCCGGGTACGGCAAGGTAGAGAGGTCAAAACGATGTCCGAAACGATGTCCGAAACGGTTGAGAGAGAGCGGCATAGAACTGGGTGGGGGTTAAACGTACCAAGTAAGCGGTGCAGATGGACACGGCATCGGGAGCGACGTCGACAATGGACAGACCGACTGCTTTCTCCTGGGTCGAGCTCATGGCCGTGCTGTAGTGGGAGTCTTGTAAGCCCGGGGTCTTGCTCGAGCCCGTCGAGGCAGGCGAGACTCAAAAATGGAGTCTCGATCGAGCTGCCAGCCCAAAGTCAGTGTTTGGTTTGTGCTGATGGGTACCTGTCAGCGACTCACGTACTTCCAAAGAGGCAAATGCACCCCCGAGATCGCATCCATCGCAAAATCGCGCTTCCTAACGAGGGTGAATCTCTCCTCTGGGCGTGCCTTGGTAGACGCCTCGACCTTGGGCCCGGACTCGAGGTCGCGGTGTTGTTGTTTCTTCTCGGAGCATGCGGGCTTGGATGTTGGTGTAGTTGGATGGAGTCTAGACGAATAGCGGGAAGGAGACGAGGTGGCGGATCGAGCAGGGCAATGATGGAACACTACTGGGCTCGGTGTCTGCTATTGAAAAGAGATGAAAGAGATTAGATTACCAGGTGCCGTATTGTCGCCGGACCTCGCTCCAGCTGTCTCTGCTCCGAGGTTGTTCTCAAGCAATAATCATCACTTCCATTTCCCCGGACTCATACTGTTCCCGTCGGAACGATAAGCCACCGGATTCCTTGGGGCAAAGAGTGAGGGATGACTGACGCCTAGACGCGGAGAAATGGCCCAGTTAGACATGTTTCCTAAATGGTTCATGGCTGAGGGACCACGGGCTCTCACACCCTTTATATACGGGATAGACACGAAACAACAAAAAGATTTCTATTGCCTTCTACGCCTGCTCTACGCGGAGGACGTTTCGATCAGAGTCTAGTATAACGCGTACATGGACCTTCCTCCGACCATCTTGTCCCGAGAAGAAGGGCTCACGCGCTAGCTTGTCCAGATACAGCTCGTAGGCGGGCATGTAGCCCTGAACGAAACGCACCACCTCGGCATCCGTCATGCCCGCGCCCTTCTTCTCCCGCAGCGCCCTCTCCTGGTCCAGACGCCAGTGGTATACGTTAACCAACTGCTCCGTGCTGAGGTGGAGGAACGCGTCGAAGCGCCATGGACCCATGAAGGTCTCGCAGTACCGCTGCAGGTTTCTGTTGATGAGGAGGAGGTGGCCCAAGGCGTGACTCGCCAGCGTCGTCGTGGAAAGTTGAGAGTTCTCGGCGTTATTGTTGTTGTTGTTGTTCTCGCTGACCTTTTCCTTTGCCTCGAGCCATTTCTGCTCGACTTGGGCATCTGAGAGGGGTTGGAAGCCGATACACCAGCCTTCGAAGATGAGGACCTGCAGGGGTGGGCTTCGGGGCACGATTTCCCACTGGTCGACGGGGACTCTGCCTCCCTCGCCGCCGAAGAGGCTCTTGTCGAACGCGGGCCATTTGATGGTGCCCGAGCCAGCTTCTGTCGGACCGGTGTCGAAGACATCGTCGAAGAAACGGCGCGCCAAGCCTTCGTCGTGCGTACCAGGTTGACCACGAGTGCGGAGGAGACCGTTTCCCGGGTTGGACTCTCGCAACGCCACCAGCTGTTCGTGGTCATGGTAGAGGTCATCGAGCGAGATCGTCCTTGTGCTGATGCCGTGTTGCGTGGTGAGCGCATCTGTGAGAGCCGCAGCCCAGGTTGACTTGCCGCTTCCCTGCAAGCCCGAAAGACCCAGAATGAAGGGACCAGTGGCCTCGGCTATGCGCGAATTGATGGCTGGTAAGATGTGCTGGATGACTGCATCCAAGGCTGCTGCGTCGATCATGTTGAGGGATTGAGGAGCCTGTCTGTCTCTTGACGCCCTTTGAAATGAATGAGTCGGCCAAGCTCGACGGTCTGGGACCGAGGTCGGAAGCGCCACTATTAGAGAATGGAGACAAGTGTTCCCATGCCCATAAACCCCCAAAAAGCAATTAGCAAGCCTTTTGAGCCAGTTCCAACTTCAGGATTGTCGATCGGAACGATCCAACCTTGGCTGATGGGGTTGCGGAGACGACTTACCTTTCGCAAGGTTGCAAACGATGTGCTGCGGAGTTGACTTTGTCCGCGGGCACACGTCTTGGCCGGCGGATAAAGTCACCACCGCGCCGCCTCCACCAACAAGCAGCAATCCCCCAACCAAGTCCACAAACTCCCGCCGGCTGTGGCGGGTGCCCGGAGATGGACCGCGCTGGGGACGGACATCTCGCCGTTGTCGGCGAGCCTTGAGCGGTTACAAAAGAAGCCGAGTTTGACTTCGCCGAGATAAATATACTCTGCAAACACAATCAGCATCACAGTCAGAATCCAGAACTTTGAGTTGGGAAAAGGAAGACGCACCACCCTTTCACCGTAAACCCTCGTCACTCCGCACCTCATCTCGAAACAACCACCCACCCCCTAGCAAACCAGAATGTCGCCCAGCGCGCTCCTCGGCCAGAGGACGTACAGCATCGCCTCCATGGGAGCTGATGGCATCGGCCCAGAGGTCATCGAAGCCGGCGTCGAGGTCCTCAAGGCGCTCGCCGATGCCCTGGGCACGTTTGAGCTAAACTTTACCGACTACGACTGGAGCTCTGAGACGTATAAGAAGACGGGAAAGTATATCCCCGACGGTGGTCTCGAGCAGCTCAAGAAGCACGACGCCATCCTCTTTGGCGCCGTCGGTGCTCCCGGTAATCATGCCACCCCTCCTCACCAACACGACGCTCATGCACCGGTGGCGTGTGTTATTACTGACAAGGAAACACAGACGTCCCCAATCACATCTCTCTCTGGGGGCTGTGTTTAGCCATCTGTCAGCCCTTTCAGCAGTACGCCAATGTCCGTCCCACGCGCGTCCTTCACGGCACACAGTCGCCCCTGTGGAACTGCGGCAAGGGCGACCTGGACTGGGTCATCATCCGCAAGAACAGCAAGGGCGAGTATACAGGCCAGGGCGGGCGGTCGCACCGGGGGCTCCCCTGGGAGACGGCCACCGAGGTGTCCATCTTCACACGGCACGGCGTCAAGCGCCTGATCCGGTTTGTGTTTGAGACGGCCCATGGGCGGCCGCACAAGCTCCTCACGTTTGTGACCAAGAGCAACGCGCAGCGCAACGGCATGGTTCTCTGGGACAAGGTTGTCTACAAGGTGGCCAAGGAGTTCCCCAACGTTGCGCTTGACAAGATGCTCGTTGACACCATGACGACGCGGATGGTGCTCGACCCCAAGAGCCTGGACACCATTGTCACGACAAACCTGGTAAGTGTGGTCTCGGTCTTGCTCTGGCTGTCCTTCCAGTGGTATCGAGGCAGAAGGCTGACAGGAGCCGGTCGTCTCCCCCTCGCACAGCACGCCGACATTCTTTCCGACCTGGCGGCTGCCCTTGCCGGGTCGATCGGCATCGCGCCGACCAGCAACCTCGACCCCACGCGCAAGAACCCTTCCATGTTCGAGCCCATCCACAGGTCGGCGTTCGACATCACGGGCAAGGGCGTGGCCAACCCGGTGGCGACCTTCTGGACGGCGGCGGAGATGCTTGAGTGGCTTGGCGAGAAGGAGGCGGCGACGCAGCTCATGGAGTGCGTCGAGAGCGTCACGGGCAGGGGCGTCGTGACTGCGGACCTGGGCGGCAAGGGGACGACCAAGGAAGTGACTGCTGCGGTCGTGGGCGAGATCAAAGCTACTCTCGGGAAGAGCAAGGCTCAGTGAGTTGGCACGCACGGAGAGGATATCGGATGGAAGGAATATGGGTGGAAGAGTTGTCGAGTGCAATGGCTGGTGAGGTGGAAGTAGATAACCATAAGGAGGTTCCGAGTCCATGGAAGAGGGAGCATCATGGGAGAGCTTCATTCATCCTTTTTGTATTTTCTCTTCAGAATAGATCTGCTAATAGCCAGGCGCATTTATTGATATATTTTTCGTATTCATCAGCTACTGTCTGTGTAGGGTGTGAGATGGAAGTAGAAGGTCCAGGAAGGGAGAGGAGAAGGATGTAAGTGTCAGTGGTTGAAGTGGAATGTCTGTCGCCACGAGAAAATGCCGAAAAAGTGACAGAAGAATGGAAATGCCCAACACATTGTCGAGGAGTCGAGGACAAGAGTTGTAAAGAGTCGAGAGGCATTCAGTTTGCCGATGTCATGGACACTCTGTGTGCGGCTGGATCACCCGCCGCCTTAACTAATAACGTCCCGCGAACAAGGTGATCAGGTGAACCAGGCACCTCTGCGGTATCAAATGGTACGTCAGCGGCAAAAGTACGCCCAGCGCTGCTGAAACTTATCTAAAAAATGCCAATCCATTTGAACTTGTATACATATATGGTAAAGTTGACAACATGAGCCATTGGTAAACGTGTTAGGTTTAGAGAACGACGATTATGAATTGCGCTAGCTTTGTCATATCCCCATCGGCGATGAGAGGGCGCCCGGAAGATCTGGGAGAGATCTCCATAGCTCCACAACCAACCAGGTAGAAGACAGAACACTTCCAATTCGACATACAACGGCATTTACAATGGCGGACTGTGATACATGGTCATGTATACGCCGCGACTCTGGTAGTAGCAGAAGGAGATCCAAGTATTGATATGGGACGTTGCAAAGTCTGCCTCCGGACTGTACTCGTCATATCAGCCTCAATGCGCATCAGCGGAGAGGGGTTTGGAGAGGATTGTTTCCTTACAAAACCCGGTGGAGCATCTTTTCATAGTGGCCATCCGCCCACTCGTGCCAGTTGAATTTCCTGAACACGGCTGACAGATTGCGGTTCACTTCCAGGTCGTTGGCGTGGAATGCAGAGACCGGCACGTAGACCTTGGCCTGGGGCACTGAGAGTCGGTCCGAGATCTCCCAGTTTATGTCCATGCCCTTGGGGGCCGACTCCACGGCCACAGGACGGGAGTAGTTCGTATCGTGCTCACACGCGGGGTCATTGAGGAGTAGGTGCCAGACTGACTGCAGCCGTCGAAGACCCTCCAGTGTTACCTCGTCCGTGACCCGGCCCCCCAATGTAACAGCGTCGCGGACGCAGGCGAAGGAATTGCAATTGATACGCGCGTAGAGTTTCACCCGTCCCTTACCACCGGTTGGATTGACGCAATCCACGCTCACCAAGTTAAAGAACGGCGTCGGCCTGTTCGCTTCGGCACACGATCGGCACATGTTACTCGCGTCTTTGCGGCCACCAACACCGTCATCTTGGGTGTTGCTCCTTTTGTTTTCGAGAAAGTATAGTCCCAGGATATCGAGTGCTGCACGCATGTTTGCTCCGATATCTGGTAAACCACGCACCGCATCAAGTACGAAGCCGTTATGATCTGCAAAATGATCCCACCGGGCCCCTATAGCCGAGAGTTTGAGGAGTGGACAGAGCCCGCACTTCAGCACCCTGTCCGCACCGACAAAATCGATACCCAAAAAGACCCGTGGTAGCCAGGTACCAGGACGGCTTTGGGCTCTGGCGGTGTCAATTTCCTCTTGGTCCTTGGGGCCAAAGGCTTGGCTAAGGTGCTGATGCCACCGCGTGTCCACCGAAGTCATTTGGGCGGCCACGGCCACATGTGAGAAGCTGGAGGTGGTCCATGACTCGCCAAACGGATCTTCCTCTGTCCCCGTCTTGGGACCGAGGGGCTCAATGTAGAGCCGGGCCGTTGGTGACTGACCTTCACACAGGTTGAAGGACAACTCGATCGGTGAGCCGTTGTAAGTTAAGGCCGACTTGACGTATGGGTGAGGGTGTTTGGGACCCAGTGCTGCCACTGCCGCGCGCAGACAGCGGATATGAGCTGCCCGTTGTTCGGCCGTATAAGAACCAGTTTCTGACAGGTACGTATCAAACCGTGGAACCAGGTAGCTTGACCAGAAGTTGATGTCGTCAGGAGCAGTATCCAAGTATGGAGCCGCTTGATCAGATATTTGAGGTGGGATCAACGCTGTGATCGACATGTTGACGGAGGCCCTGATCTGGAATATGAATAATTTGGCTGATTTGGAATTTTGTTGAAAATGTTCTATGGGCACTCAAGCAAATAGGTCGGAGTGGCCTTTGTAATATAGTCTTGGCTTCGAGAGCTCTGAGGGCTTCCGACGGCTCCAAGGGCTGCTACGCAATGGGATGCCAAAGGAAAGCGGAGTACCTCCAACATGGCAAAACTCAATGTGGCTCATACTTTTATCGTGTGTTCTCATAGGCTCTGGTATCTATACAAAGCTTTTTGGTCAGCCAGTGAGTGCCCTTTTGCGTCTAGAGTTTGCCCCCTCCAGTATTTGAAAGTGTTCCACTCTTACCAGGGTCTTGTGAGGTGGCATACGACAGGTGCACCATAGTAGGGCATTACCGTAGAGTCTGTGTAGATACAGTTTTCGCTCAAGAATGCTGCTTCTCTAAATGGTTCAACTAGATGTAAAACCGGGCCATTCAAGGTTTCTCACACATGCAGTGGGGACCCAGAAGTCTCAACCCATTATACAGTACCTACCTAAGTTACTACTTTTCGATCCCTTATATCTCAGAATCCTAGTGAATCAACTATTATAAGTAATTTTAATATTAGTTTACTCAGATATTTATAATCTTAGAGATTTAGCTCTAAAGTTATACGGTATTCAAATACTAAACTCAAGAGAAATTTTAGTTATAGTGGACTGTAGTGGTATACTAGTGCGATTAGTACTGTATTTCTTAAAAGCTTAGAAGTCTTTCTTTCCAGAATACTCTAGCTCTAAAACCAAATACTCTAAACGTTAGATAAAACTATAACTAACATGGTTAGGTACTTATATAGTTATTTTCATGAGAAAATAATGACTTTTCCCAGTAGAGTTACAAGTTATTACGTACTTCTAAGAGAGTAGGTTGGTGGATTTAACGTGGTACACTGTAGGCTGGGCCGAGACTTTTGGGTCCCCACTGTAGTATTAGAGTGTTCCACCTGGCAGACATCTCGCAGGTGGATGCAGGTAACCTGACCATAGGGGGGGGGGGTTACATGACCCAACGCCCACTTTAATTTCCTAGTGGGTCCACCTGACCATGGTCGGGTGCACTTAACCTCTGTGATCTGATTGGCTAGAAAAAGAAAATGCGGCACCAGTTAGTGAATTGCCTAATTGGGCCTAGCGTGGGCTACTGATTGTGCGTTCTCAACCCATCCTATATAAAAGTACAACCCTTCCGCAATTCTTCCTCTTC
Source organism: Colletotrichum eleusines (assembly GCA_016807845.1). Classification (NCBI taxonomy): domain Eukaryota; kingdom Fungi; phylum Ascomycota; class Sordariomycetes; order Glomerellales; family Glomerellaceae; genus Colletotrichum; species Colletotrichum eleusines. The sequence continues at coordinate 5,358,681 of JADEZO010000001.1, read as the reverse complement.
CCTTCTCCAACCCATCCACAAATAGTCAGCGCCCCCCTTTCTCAACTGATTCCTAACTGATTCTGAATCAGTATATCTGGTTGCCTACTATGCCTTCCTATAAGGATACGGTAAGTGCTGGAATTATTCCTAAATTTAGAACCTATTCTGAATCGATTCAGGACGATTACTAGAAGTACTTCCATAGGGAGTTCAATGGCCGTAATCATAAGCGCCTTGACAATCTCCCACCTTTCAAGTTCAATGAGGTAAGTGATTCAGAATCGATTCTAAACCAATTCTGATCTAATTCAAGATAATAAGGTGAAGCTCACGCCAGGCAAGGTCTACTGCCGCTTCAGTGGCAAGTCTGGCTCCATCACATATATCAAGGTAAGTCTGAACTGATTCCTAATTAATTCTTGGTTAATTCCAAACTAATTTAGATTCTAAAGGATATCCGATTCAGTTCGGAAAGCAATCTCAAGAACCATATTAAGAAGCATAAGATAGGCGGCGTACTGGTTAAGGTTAAGGGCCAAAAGGCAGGCGCTAATTCTATTAATAATAATGATAATAAAGCTGCTGGTAAGTGATTTAGAACTGATTCAGGAGTAATTCAGAACTGATTCTGAATAGAGTTCACTTAGATTCCACATATAGGTAATGATCTTGTGTCAATTGATAACATCAATGGCGCGCCACATCTTTTGTGCAGTTTCATTTCTTAGTGGTTATGAGCCCAGCTTAGCTCTGTGCACGAGAGTGTGCGAGTTCGAGTCCGGTCGCACGCACGCATAAAAAATAGGATTCTTACCTAGGAGTTGCTTACCTAGGGTTCTTGCCTATCATAACATAACTGTGCAAGGCCAATAGTCTCTATAGCCCTTGAGGAGGTGACTTAGATTCCACATATAGGTAATGATCTTGTGTCAATTGATAACATCAATGGCGCGCCACATCTTTTGTGCAGTTTCATTTCTTAGTAGTTCTATAACAAGATCCTTGGCTACACCACAGGCGCCCTTAGTAAGGGAGATGTCCTAACTCCTTCCAAGAAGCGGAAGGCCAAGACCCCCTCCTGCGCATCCCCATGCGCAAGTGTGGTGGGAACATGGTGGTAAGTAGTTTATAACTGATTCTGAAATAATTCTAAACTGCTTCTGACCTGATCCTAGCCTAACCTATCCTAAATATAAAAAGACACTAGTATTACCAGCAGATACAACCATTGCGCTGATGCAAAGAAGAGTAAGTTTCTTAGACTGATTCAGAACTTATTTAGAGTTAATTCTGATTATAATTTAGAATGCCCTCCTAATACTCGCGATGATAACTGTGAGGTCTGGGCCTGTTTTTAGGTGGATAATGAGGATGGAATCTGAATCGATTCAGAACCAGTTCGGGATGCTTTTGGAATCGCTTTAGGAACTTGATACCCAATGAGCCAAAGTTACAGGAGTTTATAAGAAGTAGTAATTCAGAATCAGTTCTAAATTAGTTTAGGCCTATTTCAGTCTTTAAAGAACTAATTCAAGATCAATTCAGCACCAATTCAGACCTAATTCTAAAGTAATTCTAACTAATTTAAAATAACTTATAATTATTATAAGTATTTAATTTGATAATAATACTAAGAATTAAGAATTAATAACTCTTATTTCTTATAACAAAATCTCTATATAACACTATAACTAAAGGTTATATAATAATATAAATAAGATAACTAGATTCTACTAGTAAAATGGATAAGAAAAGTATATAGGTTGTCTCTAAGACATTAGTAAAACTAGTAACTAAGCTAGTCTTACTTAAATAACCCCTAGATATCTAAAGCAGCCCCTAGATATCTAGAATAACCCCTAGATATCTAAAGCAGCTCCTAGATATCTAGAATAACCCCTAGATACCTAAAATAACCCCTAGATATCTAGAATAACTCCTAGATTCCAAAGATAAACCCTACATACTTTATAACCCCTAGATATCTAAGATATCTAGAAATAATCTGTTACAATATATCTTATAACCTTTTATATAAGAAGATAATATTTCCCTTATAGAGAAAGAATTATGATCATGAATATCAACACTTTTACCTCTACCTTTTACTCTTCTCTATCTTTCCCTTGACCATCGTGAATTTATATTCTTAGTGGTTATGAGCCCAGCTCGATAGAGAAGGACTTTATCTCTTTACTTCCCCTTTTTACCTTTAAGACTTGCTACAAAAAGTTAAAAAAGGATTTATTTATCCAAAAGCTCAACCTTATCAGGGGACAAACCACATTGATAAGGGAACTTTATGGAAGAACAACTCTAAGGCTACTACACCTCATACCCAGCAATCCATATTCAACGGAATAGAGGGATCGGCTTACCGGGCAAGTTACACACCAGCTATATTTTACGTCACTACAGCTCCGGACGGATAACCAACCCAACAACGCTCAGAAGGTCTATCGGTTACTTTAAGATCCAACCGATAAAGGATCTTTCTTCTTGCCTCCAGCTGGAATTGAACCCAAGACCTCTCAATTGGTAGTCAATCGATTGAGTTAATTTAGTAGTTGACTAGACTACTAGACTAACTGGTCTGCTGTCTGGCTGGTGAAAGCTTTGGTGGATTACGCCCATATATATCATAAAATCGACTTCCAACGCAACGCAAGCCAAATACAACAAACCCACATACTTTCAATATCTATTTTTCACAACAAATCCAACCATAACCTTCAATATCAAATCCAACCACTTCCTCATCTTTTAAAGATGGAAAGATCTATCAATATCCCCCGCCTTTCAGGTAGCTCTAACTACCTAGTTTGGGCAACCAGATTTGAGGCTTTACTTATAAGTAAAGATATAAACTCAAGTCTTATAACACCTCCTATAACTCCTGCTCAGCAGAAGTCTGATAACAAAACTTTAGCTTTTATGAAGCTGTTTTGTGAGGATGCCCTTTACGGGTTATAAAAGATTCAACTACAGGATTTGAAGCTTGGAAAAACTGAAGGATCTATATGAACCTACAGGATTTACCAATGAATATCTTACTTGTAAGGAATTTTTCAATACCTCTTTAGACTCTTTTGATTCTATGGAGAGTTACCTAAATAAGGTAAAAGAGCTTACAGACGACCTATCCTCTAAGGATATGGGTTTACCAAAACAAGTTATTATAGCTTGGGTATTAAATAGTCTGGATAATAGTTATGAAGGCTTTATAACCAACGTAACACAAGCTCTTAGAAAAGATGCTGATTCTTATACTATAGAATCTCTTTTGCAAATCTTATAGATGAAGCAAAAAGAAAAGGCTCTTCTACAGTCCTATATACTTCTTTTAGGCCTAAGAAACCTTGGAAGAAGATAAAAGGATTATATTGCACATATTGCAAACTAAAAACCATTTGGTTGAAGATTGCAACTTTTACATCCAAATAAGGCTCCAAAGTCCTGGAACCATAAGGATAAAGAAAGAATAGAAAGAAAGGCAAATAATAAGAAGAAGAAGCTTTATAGAGCACAGAAAGCTCTAATAGCTAGAAAGGCTATAATAGAAGAAGATTCTGATTCTGATATACAAGAAACAGTAGATAAAATCACTGAAGAACAAGAAGAAGATCAAGAAGATCAAGATCTTATAGATCTAGACTTTGAAGACGTAAGTAATTCCTACGCTTCTATATATATGACTTCTTCTAATAAGACTATAGGTTGTAATATAGCACCTATAGATAGAAATTCAGTTCTTTTCTGCTTAGATACAGCAGCTACTGTAAATATTATAAATAATAAATCTCTTTTATAAAGACTACATCTATAAACCATAATATAAAGGCACCTTATACACATGAACCTAATGGTATAATAGAAAGAGCTATAAGGACTATAACTAATAAAATAAGAGCTTTATTACTACAAGCTAACTTACCCTTATATCTATGGGGAGAAGCTGCCCTTACAGCAGTCGATTTATATAATATAACTCCTCATAAAGCTCTAGAATATAAAACACCATATGAAATAAGGAATAATATAAAACCTAACTTAGATAATATAACTACATTTGGATCTATATGTTATTATAAGAATAAAGATCCTAAGATAAAGAAGTTAGATAATAAAGCTATTAAAGCAATAGTGTTAAATTCTAGAAGCAATATATATAAAATATATGATTTTCAGAAGAAAACTACCTTTTGGACTAGAGATATAGTAGTTCTAGAAGATCAATTTATGCCTTCTCCTATAAATAATCCCCTACGTGACAATAACAGTGGAAGGGAAGCCTTGAATCTAGGAGAAATAGATAATAATAATAATAATAATAATAATAATAATAGTCCTATAACTAATAATTCCAAGATAGTAGTAGAAATTCCTAAGCTAGATAAGATAAGAAGCTTAAAGAATATACTTGGGTAGCAGAACAAGAAAGCGCTTTATATACTATAAAAGACTGCCCTATAATTAAACCAATACTTTCCACTATAAATAATAAAGATAATCAAATAAATAGGTTTAATAAAGCTTTATATATCTTATCTATAAATACAATCGATGAACCCTCAACATATAAAAGGCAATAAACTCTATATATAGAGATAATTGGATTCAAGCAATGGTTGAAGAGGTTAATAATCTTCATAAGATGAATACTTGGAATATACTTCCTCTACCTAATGGATATAAACCCTTAGGAGGAAGATGGGTATATAAATTAAAAACAGATATAGCGGAAAATCCTATAAAATATAAGGCTAGATGGGTAGTACAAGGGTATAACCAATATATAGGTATAGATTACCTAGAAACCTTTAGTACTACCTGTAAGCCAGAAAACTATAGAGCTATATTAATAATAGGCATAAAGCTAGGATGGTATTTTAGACAATATGATATCTCTAATGCTTTTTGCCATGCAGATATAGATAAAGAAATATGGGTACAACTACCTACTGGATTTTCATATAACCATAACATAAATACCCTGGAATATACTAATAATATAGAAAAAGTCCTATACTGTAAGCTAAATAAAGCTCTATATGGACTAAAACAAAGCCCTAGACTTTGGTATAAATGGTTAAGATCTATAATAAATAAGATAGGCTTTAAAGAATCCCCTTATGATGAAGGAATCTTTATAGCAAATAATAAGAATATAAGAGCTATAATAGTATGTCACGTAGACGATATAATAATAACAGCTCAGTATGAAGAAGACATACGGTACTTTTATAAGGCTGTATATAAATATATAGAAATAAAGGACTTAGGAATTCCGCATACGTTTTTAGGGAACGAAATAACTATAAATAGAAAAGATAAGATCTTATATATACACCAAACAAAATATATAAATAAACTACTAGAAAAGTATAATAAAAAGGATATAAATCCTTATAATAACCCTATATTACCTTCTATAAAACTAAGGAAAAATATAGAACAAGCAACAAAAGAAGATATAACAAGATACCAACAAGAAGTAGGATCGCTACTATATGCTAGTTTAAAAACTAGGCCAGATATAACATATCCAGTTAATTTATGTGCTAGATATATGAGTAACCCATCTAGAGAACACTTTGTAGCTCTAGATAGAATATGGGGATATCTTAATAAATACCCTAGCCTTGGATTAATATATAACTGTAATATAGACCTACAGTTAATCTTATTTTCAGACTCTAATTGGGCTGGAGATCTAGATGATAGAATGTCTACAACTGGATATATAAGTACTTTTGGTTACTATAATATAATAAGTTGGAATAGTATAAAACAGAAAACAGTTGCTTTATCTACTTGTGAAGCTGAATATATGGCTCTATGTGAAGCTATAAAAGAATCTATATATCTATATAACTCTTTCTCTTATATATATAAAGAGTTAAATTTAGAGTTAACTCTTAATAAGCCTATTATATTAATAGATAATGAAGCAGCCCAAAGGATAACTGAAAATCCAGAACTGCATAAGAAAGCTAAACATATAGATATAAGATACCACTTTTCTAGACAAGCTGTTAATAATGAGTTAGTCTCTTTATATCATATATACACTGGAAATAATATAGCAGATATCTTTACTAAACCAGTTAATAAAGAAGTATTTAAATACTTTATAGAGACAATAAACTTAAATATAAAGGGGTTTTTACCTAAAGAAACTATAGATAATAAAGAATTACTTTCTAAAAGAAAGGTTAAACAGCTTATACACTAGGTTTCCCCTTATAATTTTTTTTATTTTTTTATAAAGGTTTTTCTATAACTATAACTATACAATTTTCCCTTAATAAAGGTTTTATAATAAATATTTTTTTTTATAAGTTACACTTTATAAGTATAACTTAAGGAGGAAACTAAGAATTAAGAATTAATAACTCTTATTTCTTATAACAAAATCTCTATTTAACACTATAACTAAAGGTTATATAATAATATAAGTGAGATAACTAGATTCTACTAGTAAAATGGATAAGAAAAGTATATAGGTTGTCTCTAAGACATTAGTAAAACTAGTAACTAAGCTAGTCTTACTTAAATAACCCCTAGATATCTAAAGCAGCCCCTAGATATCTAGAATAACCCCTAGATATCTAAAGCAGCTCCTAGATATCTAGAATAACCCCTAGATACCTAAAATAACCCCTAGATATCTAGAATAACTCCTAGATTCCAAAGATAAACCCTACATACTTTATAACCCCTAGATATCTAAGATATCTAGAAATAATCTGTTACAATATATCTTATAACCTTTTATATAAGAAGATAATATTTCCCTTATAGAGAAAGAATTATGATCATGAATATCAACACTTTTACCTCTACCTTTTACTCTTCTCTATCTTTCCCTTGACCATCGTGAATTTATATTCTTAGTAATACTATATCTTGCTCCATTATATGCCGATTATATTCAGTACACCTGATATTTAGAATTAATTAAGAACCAATTTGGAATCAATTTAGAAGTCTTTCTAGACTTACTTCTGGATATAGACTAGTAGGGGAACATATCGATAAGTCCACATATAAGAGGCCTCATGTAAGACTTTAACTGTGTTTGTGTTAGAAGTAAATTAATCCTAGTCTTCTAACGGTATTTAAGAGCATTTCTAGTTAAGGCTAGCAGCAATAATTCTTCTAGCCTTATACTAGGCCTAAGCAGTTATCCTAGGTTTAGCTATTAAAAATATATCAGAATTCATCCAGAATTAATTCCAGATTAATTCAGAATTACTTACAAGCTAGTTCAGAACAAAGGACCTAATAGTCCCCTTCTGATTGGCATAGTAGGAGGCTTTACATCCTATTCTATAGGGAGTCTAGGTCACGGTCTTCAGCACAGTACTACTCAATACCATACGTAAAGTGGACTATACAGAAACGTATACAGCGTTCAACCTACCAATCCCATGGTCGCTGTTCAGGGTCGTATTCCTTTGAGAGGTATTGACCAAACCTTTTCTAAGTTAGTTCTAGATTAATTCTAAATTAATTCCTAAGTACTTACTAATTAGGTTTTTATGGTCTTAGTCAATAGTAACACCAAGAAGGCCACAGCCATGGAGGTGCTTCCACTGAACAGAATACATATAGCGCTCCTCAAGAATTCGAAACACAACTGTATACATCTGTTGGTACATGTCTATACTCTCACAGTTTAAATATACCTAGAGGAGAGGGATTACTACTTCTAGATTAGTTCTAAATCAATTTAGAATAGGTTTAGAATTACCTTTCATTAAATAGGTACTATACCAACCCCAAATAACTTTAACCTTACGCTGTCTAGCAAGATACTTATAATTAGTATCTAGCTAGAAGGTTATAAAGGTGTTTTTCTTCTATAATTCAGCCTGCTCCTTGTGGAAAGTAATATATATGTAGTTACCCCCATTATCCTTAAGGTATTAGATATACTATTCTAAATTAGTTTAGAATTAGTTCTGAATTAGTTTAAAATCAGTTATACCTAGATCTAGCGTCACACTTGGGCATATTGGTACTCATACCAAACAGCAAGACAATCACAGCCTACAGGGAAGCTAATAGCCTCTTGCTTCTCAATAATAGTCTTTAGATAATCCATATTTAAAAAGCTTGTATAGATATCAATAATGCTTTTTCCACTAAACCTATTACAGAACTCCTGAAGCTCTAGTGATTAAAGGAAAGCATCTAGAATTAATTCTAAATTAGTTCTAAACTAGTTTAGAAAGGGTTCTTAATCTCACTTAGACCAATTTTAGGCCGATTAATCTTCCTAATTACTTACTGTAGCCCTTAGATAATACTAGTTGGGGCTTTTACAGGTAGGGGTGGTAGGTGTTGATAGACCCCATGTGATGTTAATAGAATAACAGGTGTTACAGTACGATCAAGTGGAATCCAAAAGTTAAACTTTATAGGGCAAGATACTTGGAGAATTGATTCAGGAATAATATGATTTATATCTATTTAGAATTAGTTCTAAACTGATTCTAAACCGATTTAGATAACTTACTATATCGCTTTATCTTCCAACGGTTACTTATAAATAGGTAACACTCCTTATGATACCTATCAGCACTATCTTCTTATTAAAGGACTGCCTCTATAAGAGGTAGATAAGGTTAAAACTTAATAGGAGGGAATCCTATATAATAGGTCTCACTCTTATAGCCACGCTTACCCTAGTGTAAACATAATGCTATAAGTTGGGTAGTTCTAGCAATAAACTTTTAAGGATTAGCTTAGAATTAATTCTAAACTGATTCTAAAGTATTATAACTTACTCTATAGCCTAAATTTGTTATCTGGAGGGAGCAATCAGTATAAAAGGGTGTACAAGCAATCTCCCTTTCAAATCGTTATAGCTATGCTCTTGCCTATCTAAGAGAATATAGTTAGAAATAGGTTCTAAAGTGGTCAAAAATCAATTCAGAATCAATTTAGAACTACTTATGCAACTGCCTTCTTCTCAAGATTAGGCTCATGGGCCTTCTTTCTAAGGGCTGCAATATCCTAGACTATTTTAGGTGTAACTTTTGTATGCTTCCAAAGAGGAAGTTCTTGGTTAAAGTAAAAGCAAGCCTTACCACCTGTACAACTATATATTAAACGTAAACAGACTGCATTTTGTAGCAAGGCTGATATGGTTTGCTTTGGAGGAAATAACCGGACATAGTTATACTAGATCTAAAGAGAATTAGCTATAAATCAGTTCTAAACCGATTCAGAACCCATTCCCTACCATATTCTAAGGGTTTTAGATATCCTCTTCACTTATTGTTCTAGTATCTATAACATATAGAACACCTTCCTCACTTGTCTCTAGGTACTCAATAATACAAGGAGTATGGATCATCCTTTGTACTAAGGTATAGGTATCATGAAGGCTGTGGTGCCCTCTTCGGCTTGATTCTACTGACACTAGTATTGGGCTCTGATTAGGCCCTAGATTAGTTTCGGTCTATTTTAAAGTTAGTTAGGAATAGATTCAGAATCGACTCGGAACCAATTTAGAGGTGATCTACTAAACGTTCTCAGGCTATTATATACCTATTGGGTAGGCTGAGGTACCCAAACTAGATCAAAGGCATGTAGGCTTTCTCTTGCCTTATTGTCTAGTCGTTGGCGGGGGAAAAGTGTTATCTCCTCCTCAAGTAGGGGGAAGATATCGTCGTCTGGTATGGAATCCATTCTGAGCCCATTCCGAATCAGTTCGGAATCGCTTCAAAATCAACCCACTTGCGATTCGTTTTTAATCAAGAAAAAAGGTTATAGAGGTTTAAGTTCAGTTTATTTCCGACTTTACCTGACCATGGTCATGTAATCTTGTGTCCGCCCCACTAAAAAAATTAAAGTGGGTATTGGGTCATGTAACCCCCCCCCCCTATGGTCAGGTTACCTGCATCCACTCTCGCAGCTAGTGTTTGAGCGGAAACCGTAATATCTACCTAAATTCTACGGTAGCAGTGGGTTCCTTGCATCTCACAACAACATTTTAAATGCTGGCGGAGGTGGGGGGGGGAGGGGCAAGATCGCAGTTGCAGAATACGATGATGTTGTCATTCTACTTGCAGCCAATATTTGGGTTAGAGTATAGGTTGCCGAGCGCATAAATGCGCTTTACTTACGTACCTCGACGTCGGTACTGCTTGTTGGTTCATCCTTTTATCCGCCATTGGACCCGGGAGACGCTTGCTGGAAGCGCATCTTCATCCGGTCAACCGGGGAGTGCACGACCCGGCTGATGTCATAAACCTCCTCTTCCTGGACTCCATCGAGGCCTTTCTTGAAGAAGTTAAATCGGCGAACTGTAAGCGCCAGCACAATGCGCATCTCCAACATGGAAAGCTCTTGTCCGATACAGTTGCGTGGTCCGCGCTCGAAGGGGCGGTAGGCAATATGCCGCGTCGTCGGTATGTCCTCAAGGAAGCGACTAGGGCGGAAGGCCTCCGAGTCAGTGCCCCAGTACTATGCGCCCGTAGTCAGTCTTTTATTCGGCCCGTGAACCGTTACTGTCCAATCATGATGCTCAACTCACCTCAGGGTTTTTCATGAGGAGAAAGTTATTCACATAGCAAATCGCCCCTTTCTCTAACCGCACCTTGTCACCGTCGACATCAATGAAGACGTTTTTGGTGAGCATGCGTGTCGTCCCGGATATGCCTCTGAGGCGCAGCGTCTCCTTGATTACCGCAGTTGTGTCTGGAAGCCTCTGGAGCAGTTGCGGTTCCTCACGTATTCGAGCCGAAGCATTTTCCCTTTCTGCCCCAAGCACGGCGTCGTGCTCTCGGCGGAGTTTCCCTAGGACCTCCGGGTGCTTCCAAAGATAGAAAAAGCACCACTGTAGCGCACACGCGGTCGTGTCCTGCCCGGCCAAGATGACCGTCTTGAACTGGTCCACACACTGCCGAACCAGAGACGGGGTCCACGGATCTGATCCGATGTATTTGGCGGCGAAGCCCGCCTTCGGGTCCCGCTGGATAATGGAGACAATCCTAGTATCAAGGATCCTGTAATATATGGGTTAGAACTCCCGTGTCTGGTATCATGTTTGAATACCCATGGTGGAGACGGGGGTAATGATGATTCTTGTACCTCTGGTAGTGCTTCAGCTTACGCTTCGCAGACAGGCGGCGAACAGCTGCTAACAAGCCAGACCCGAAAAACTGTGGTTGGAGGGCCACACTGTCCCGCAGGCAGGTTAAAAGACCATTCGGCCCTTTCTCCTTCTCACCTTCAACTGACGTCTGACAGCCCATCTCGTGCGCGACAACACAACTGCCAATGACATCAGTCGCGAGGTCAGCTAGAAAATCGCCGAGAGGCACGTCCACTTCGGCTCTAGCGGCTGCAAGCAGCCTTGTGACAAATTCTTCCGTGTGGTCAACGATTCGACCCAGTCCCGAGTAGATGACATTGGGTCGAAAGACTGTAGCCTCGGAAGACATTACCCTGTCAGCTAGCAATTCGGACTCTGTGAGGGGGCTATTGCCTCAGGTGAATGAACTCACAAGGACTAAGTCGTTGGCGTACGTGCCGCCATTCCTGGCCCTGTGAACACACAGCTCCGTCAGTCAACGGTCTCCATCGCCCTTCGCTCCAACAAGCTGTTGTACTCACCTGGGCTGAGGAGACTGAAGTCGCTCCAATCAAGATTTTCATGCTCTCCGGCACTGCCATCTTCGGTGTCGACTCTGGCTCAGTATCAGTCGCCCTCGTCAGCTGCTCAGCTATCACCGGGTCGGCAATGCATATCATGGGCAGTTGACGCGGCCACAAGTCGACGAGAAACCATTTTGGTCTGCCAAGATCCTTCCAAATGGCGTACAGACCATAATCTGCAGAGAGTTAGTTGCCAGCACTGCGCCCTGATCGGTTTGAGTACAGAACACAAGGGAGCTTAGTTGACTCGCCTAGGTGTCTATCTGATGGCACTAAAGGGGCCAAATTGCCCAAGTTTCCGTTGAAAAATGACCTTGGCGCACCGGGTATAGACCGCCACGACCGTCGTATGATTATTGTCTTTCTAAGAAAGTTTACACATCGTAGAAATACAATCACAATAAGTGCTGAGATTGTGAAAAGAAACACTGCACAATCCATGATCAAGTGGTTGCAAGAGTTTGTAGAAAGTTTAGTACTAGTTAGATTAGCGCTGGCCTACAAAAATCAGGGACGAGAAGTGGGAAACTGATTCGTAATATATCTATGGAGCCAACCTAAATACCGTGGTATGCGTGCTATGAAAGTTCGCTTTCTCTGACTCGCTACCAACCTTGTCCTAAGGCTAAAAACCCATACTCGAAAACTGGCAAATCGACTACTTCGGTCGTATATACGTATCAATCACAATACGTCACTGGTGCCCGGTTCTGAACGAGTATTATAGCGGTCAACCTATGGGCTCTTCGAACAAAACTGTATCTTGATAAACTTCCGAACCAACATGGCGGCGTAAATAGCCTCAACCTTCAGGTGAAAGGACCAGACCCTTGCTGAGGGAAGCTCTAGGTCGGCAATTGAGCTCTTGGGGGAGCCTCTGGCTGGGGAGCCATCACAAGCGTGTGTAAGGTAGTTGGACGTTCTAGATAGTTTAGATTTTTCCGACTCCTTACTTCGGCCGTCGTCGACAGGTATGCCCCAGGCCCTCCTTCTTGGCTGCCCCGTGGTATATAACGTGTTTAATGGGTTATAAAATGGAATCAACGTCTACAGCAAAGGGCACGTACGATTGCTGTACAGCCTACATAGCACCACAACTCCGATATTGAACACTCAAAACCTGTTGCGTTGTCAACATCACCACGCTCGAATACAGAACATGTATGATTTTGGAGATCAAACAGCTGCAGTGGCAGCAAGCTGCGGTGTTCCGCCGGGTGCGATAGAGGACATTCACCGCGTCACTCCGATGCAGGAGGGGCTGTGGGTAACTAGCCAACGAAAGAAAGATGCGTACAACTACGAGTTGGTCATGAAAGTAAGGCGGAGGGCTGTCTGCAGGCTTCTTGCGGCTTGGAAAGAACTTGTGAGGATGACACCAATGCTGAGAAGTTGCCTGGCTGTGACCACGGTGGAATCCGGACGTGGAAGGGCAAGGGCAAAGCGCCAACAGCTCGTGCAAGTAATCCTGAACAACAGTTATCTCGGGTCTGAGAATATCCTTGAAAACACTTCGTCGGATGCTGCGCAGAAGCTTGCGGCCCTCGGCATGGCACGGCTCCGAATTGAGCTTGATTCTCCTCTCACGGAGCCGGAACGTACAACACAGGATTCGGCCAAGATGATTTTGAGTCTACACCATGCGCTGTTCGATGGCTGGGCAATGAGATCGGTTCTACAAGAGTTGAAGAAGTGCTTTCTTGGCGAGCCCATTACTCCTCCACCGCCATTTCGGCGATTTATCGAACACCTGGACGACGGCACGGGCCAAAGCGGGGAGGAAGCTCGCAATTTCTGGCACGATATGCTCTTAGGAAGCAGCCCGACAGAGATCGTGGCCTGCCCTGCTGGCCACGAGCCGGTCACGGATGCCACTGTGTCATTTGTGGACGAGAGGCCTCTCTTATCTCGAGGGCCAGGGCCAGGGACTGCGACCGCAATAACAACAGCGACAGTGGTCCAGACGGCATGGGCCCTTCTTCTGGGCGCTTACTCGGCTACAGACGATGTGTTGTTTGGCGTCATCACCTCAGGCCGTGACAGCGACGTACCCGGCGTGCTTGACATGGCAGGGCCGACAATGGCGGCGATACCAAGCCGCGTGGTTGTGAATCGAGACGCGCCAGTAGAGCAACTACTAGAACAGGTCGCTCGCGACTCACAGGCCGCCCTGCCGTATCAGCACTCGGGTATCTCGCGAATTTGCCGCGATTACGCCGGCATGACAAGCTTGCCACAGGTCCTCTTCCTCGTCCAGTCGTCCGACGCAGACGTCGTAGGCTTCGGCGCCGACCTGGAGAATGGCCGAGGCGACGGTGTTGGTGACTCTGATACCTTGGGCCGTGCCTGGCGCGTGGTATCGCACGTCGATTGTGTGCATCCGTACGCGCTGGTGGTTGAGTGCTGGATCCCGCGCCGTGGCCCCGGATCAGACTCATCTCAGTTCAGGCTTATGGCCCATTACGATTCGCGCCTCCTCACCAAGACGCAGTCCGGCCGCCTTCTGGAACAGCTTTCTCACATGATCATGACTTTGAACGCCCACCTCGAGGAGCGGAAGCCTTGCTCGCATACTGTCACAAGGGTCGGCGACCTTGCGATGGCCAGTCCCGGTGACATTCGTCTCCTGCAAAAGTTGAATGCTACGATACCTCCTCCTGTCGAACGCTGTCTTCATGAGTTGTTTTTGGACAGCCTCAGAACCTATGCCAATGCTGTCGCTATTGACGGGTGGGACGCGAAACTCACGTATGCGGCAGTCGACGAGCTTTCCAACAGGCTCGCTGAAAAGTTGATGTCTCGCGGTGTTGAAGCCGAGGTAGGTGTTGCTGTCATATTGAATGGCTTTGGAAACCCCCTTTTCAGTCGTCCGCTGACAGGTGCCCCCCACCCCCCAAGTCAAGAGTTCTGGTCCTCTCTCGAAAGTCGGCATCGGTCGTGGTTGCTCTCCTGGCCGTCTTGAAAGCTGGAGGAGCCTTTGTCTCGTTGGAGCCAGCTCACCCGGATAGCCGCCTACGAGATGTAACACGCATCTCAGGCGCCCGGGTGGCTCTCGTCGAGCCGTCTCTCATACCTCGCATGAACAGTTTGGTCCCGTCCGAGTACAAAATAGATGTCCTGAACATGGCAGACGCAAGCCTTGCCGAGATGCAGAAAGCCGCGCACAACACGGTTTGCACGAGACTTCCCAGAGTATCCCCATTCAGCCTCGCATACGTCATCTTCACAAGCGGAACCACCGGAGTTCCCAAAGGAGTGGAAGTTCAACACCGAGCCGCGTGCTCAAGCATCGTCGCGCGCAGAGGTCCAGCCGCCATGAACATGACGCCAGCCTCCCGGGTATTGCACTTTTCCCCTTACTGCTTTGACGCCATGATCGACGAGATATTCATGACCTTGTCCAGCGGTGCTTGCATTTGTATCGCCCGCGAAGACGAGCTACAGGATGACCTATGCGGTGTCATTAACAGGTACGCCACCACTTGGGCCTTCCTCACTCCTACAGTGGCTCGTACAATAGATCCCAAGAGCGTGGCTGCCACCGGCATGCTGCAAACACTCTCGCTCGGCGGTGAAGCAGTTCTGGCGAACGACATTGAGCAATGGCGTGGGAATGTCGCCCAGCTCTGCAACGGATATGGACCAACTGAATGCTGTGTCATATGCGTCGTTGGAGACCTTCTCCATGAGAACAACGAGCTGCCCCTTCACGGGGGCTATTCGTATCTTGGGAAGCCTCGCGGATGCATCGCTTGGGTGGTTGATCCGAAGAACCCAAGCCGCCTCAGCCCCCTTGGGGCAGCCGGCGAGTTGCTCGTGGAAGGGCCAAACCTCGCTCGAGGCTACTTGGGCAATCAAGACGCCACATCTGTCAAGTGGATCAACCTTCCAGAGTTTTTCACGTATCCTGAGACCAAGAGCCTGGGATCTGATTCTGAGCGTCGAGCATACCGCACAGGTGACCTTGTCCGCAGTACGTATACATGAACTTCTTGAATTACCTATCGTTCCTGACTGAAAATTTTCGTCTTGGCGCAATGAAGTGCGACCAGATGGGTCATTGTTCTATCTTGGCCGCGTTGAAGGCGACAGTCAAACGAAGCTCCGAGGGCAACGTTTCGAACTATCCGAAGTTGAGAGCCACGTGCTATCTTCTCAGGGTCTTGCACAACAAGGCGCACGGGAAGTTGCTGCTTTCGTCTTTGATAGACGTGGCACCTGCACGCAAGGTCAGGATCAAGGTCGACTCTCTGGTGCTACCAGTGCGACGTACAGCACGAGGGCTCTCGCGCTGGCTTTTGTACAAGACGAACGGGAGACCGACGCCAGCAACACTACATCGAGGACAAGAGAGTTGAACAGGGCACAGGTGCCACAGGTGTTGCCCATGCCAGAGGGGCTCAGAGAACAGCTACGTCTCGTGCGTCGGAGCTTGAGTGCTTCTCTTCCAGCATACATGATACCCACCTACTGGGTGCCCATCAGCAAGATGCCTCTGATGCCATCGATGAAAACAGATCGTCAGAGACTTGCCCAGCTTATGCAAGGTTTCCTTGCACACGAGCTTGCAGATTTCTCAGCCGAGGACAGTACTTCCTCCGAGTATAAGGCAGCCACGACTCCAACGGAGAAGAAACTCGTATCGCTGTGTGGCTCGTTATTAGACATTGACCCGGGAAAAATCAGTATCTCTGAAGATTTCCTCGCCCTCGGAGGTGATTCTATCACTGCAATGCGCCTGGCTGCATCCTGCCGCTCGGAGGGCATACATTTGACGACTGCAGCAATCCTCAGGCTTCGGACCATTGAAGCTCTGGCACAGGATCACGGAAGCGGAGGCCTCGATGCGTCACCTGATGGATCAAGCAATGGCGAGACTGGAAGCTCGTCTGTACACTCGACGCTTCCTCCGGCCTTCTCTCTTCTTGAATACCTAAGCATCCCAAAGTTTGAGGCAATTCGAGCTGCTGTAGATACCCTTGGTGTCGCTGCGTCATCCATACAGGACATATACCCGGCAACCCCACTGCAGAAGGCTCTGTTCACTCTTGGGAGTATCCATAAAGATTCTTATAGAGGCCTATTCGTCTTTGATATCCCTCGAAACGTCAATCTCGATCTTATTCAACGTGCTTGGGCTGCCGTCAAGGCCGCGACACCAATCATCCGCACGCGTCTGTTCATGTTTCACTCGGGTATCTGGCAAGCTGTGATCCAAGATGACGACACGCCTTGCAGAATCATCGCTTCGGACAGTTTGGAGACGCATCTTGAGAATCAGCGGGCCATTTATAGAGAAGTGGCATTTGGTTCGGAGCTCTTCTCTGCACACATTGTCGTCGTGGACAACAGCCGGGAGCCGAGGCGGAATCACTTCGTCTTGAATGCCCACCATACGGTAATTCCAATCATTCCTTCTGACCCAAGTGTTTTGAAACGAATGCCATAGTCTGGCCGTTGCTGATACCACCTCGCAGGTGTATGATGGATGGTCGATCGAATCCATCACGGAGGAGATCGAACGAGCATGCGGTGACAATGCTCGTTTGAGCACAGATTACTGCAAGAGGAATGTCTACTCACAGTTTGTGAGCCACATCGTTCACACGGATCCTAGGTCGAGCTGTGACTTTTGGCGAGAGTATCTTGGCGACACCCAGAGCACCTTTGCGAAGTTTCCAGAAGTTCAATACGATACACACCGACACCCGCAGGGTGCCCTCACAAATTCGACGACCGAGATGAGGTCAACCCTGCCGGACTCGTCTTTCACTTTGTCGGTGGTCATATACGCAGCCTGGAGCCAGCTGGCGGCCGCCTATGGAAGCTCTGAAGACGTCGTTTTTGGTGTCACCAGTCACGGCCGAGACATCCCGACACTCTCACACAGTTGGGATATCGTCGGTCCGACGATTGCGACATTTCCGCTGCGTGTTCAGGTGCCTTCAGGATCATCTGAAACTTCAGTGCATGGCTTTGTCAAGGCAGTGGAGGAGAAAGTAACCATGATTACGGCCAAGGGATTTGAACACTATGGACTCGATGAGATCGCCAAAGCCGCTGCTAGCGAGACCGGTGGCACTTCTGCCGCTTGCGCGTTCCAAAGCCTGGTCATAGTGCAAACTCCGCGAGAGGGGGAGCCAAGGACGAGGATATTCGAAGCGGCAAGAGATGTTGGCGCCAACGCACACCCGTACCCCTTAGTTCTGGAGGTAACCCCATTGCTAAACAAGGGAGAGCTGCACATCTCGGCCCACTACGACTCGTCTCTCCTGGCAGTGGAAACGGTTCGGCGGCTCTTGGGTCAGTTCGAACACTTGATTCAGGAAACAGCCCGCCTGGGAAGGCCTGGAACCAATGCGAAGCTCGGAGATGTCAACCTTCTGAGCGCCGCCGACGCGTTTACCATTTTCCAGAACTGGAATGCCAGCTCGGCCCTCCCACCTCGAGTCGAGAGTTGTGTCCACGATCTCATAGCTGCCCGCGCCGACAAGCAGCCCTCTGACCCCGCGATATGTGGTTGGGACCTCAGCCTCAGCTATGCCGAGCTAGAAAGGCTCGCTAGTCGCCTGGCCGCTGCCTTGATTAGTGAAGGAGTCCGGGCAGGTCAGTTTGTCGTCATATGCCTTGAAAGATCGGCATGGACGGCAGTCTCGCAGATTGCCGTGCTCAAAGCTGGAGGTGCTTGCATCCTGATGGACCCGAAGTACCCAAAAGGTAGGTAACCCCGGATCCATGCTTTCATGGAATAGCCATCGGCTGTCGGATTCAGTTGAGAAAACGAGATGCCCCGTCCGTACTAACCGTTGGCTGACAACTGCCGCTCGATTTCATAGCTCGCAACGAGGACATAATAGTCCAGTCTCAGGCCAAACTGGCAATCGTCTCCAGCGCAACCAAGGGTCTGTTCGATGATTCACATACTCTTCTCACCACAATTGTTGCCTCCGAGGTGCTCCAGCTACAGTCCACGCCTCACACGTTCTCATCCTCCTCGGATCATCTCACCACAGTGACAGGCGACAGGCCTGTAAGACCATCAGACGCCGCCTATTGCGTCTTCACCTCAGGCAGCACAGGTTCGCCGAAAGGCATCGTCATCGACCACGCCGCTCTGTGCACTTCTGCTTCCAACTACGGCCCGATGTTGGGCCTGGGTCCTTCGTCTCGTGTTTTGCATTTCGCATCTTGCACGTTTGACGTGAGCGTCGGAGAAGTTTTGTCGACTCTCATACACGTAAGCTGGCCAGCCAACCTGGAGTCTCACACATTCGTCGCTGGGGTACGATCATCCATGCTGACCAAGTACTGATATCAAAGGGCGGTTGCGTCTGTATACCCGAGGAAAACGACAGGATCAACGACTTGCCTGGCTGTATTGATTCCTTCCGCGCTAACTGGATATACCTTACGTCGTCTGTTGCGGCGTTGCTCAGACCCGAGGATCCCAGAGTGTCGTGCCTGAACACGGTGGTAGTCGGGGGGGAGGCCGTACAACAGCAGGTCATCGAGGCTTGGGCTGAAAGTAGCGTGACCTTGATCAACGCATATGGGTAAGTGAAAGTGACATCTGACCGCACAATTATGGACAGCTGCTGATGCGAGAGCGGCCGGCAGTCCGGCGGAGACAACAATATATTGCTCGTCTCGCGTAGTACCTACCAAAGACACTGACGCTAGAGATATCGGAAAAGCTATGGGCTGTCGCATGTGGATCGTCTCCCCCAGCGACCATCGGCGTCTACTACCCATCGGCGCCACAGGAGAGATCGTCGTGGATGGCCCCATCTTAGCACGTGGTTACTTGAACCAGCCAGACAAGACCGCCGCCAGCTTCATCACATCTGTGCCTTTCCTCCCAGAAGGCCACAGAGCATATTGCACGGGTGACTTGGCCTGTTATGACGCCGGCGGGAATTTCCACTTCCGTGGTCGCCGAGATACCCAGATCAAGGTGGCCGGCCAACGTGTTGATGTCGCTGAGGTGGAGATGCAAATCATGCATTTGCGGGCATCCTGTAGCGTGCAACACGCGGCTGTCGTTCCTTTCAAGTGGCGAAACCCATGCCATACCGGCGCTGTGATGAGAGAGTCGTCACAGTCGGTGGAACTTGCGGCCTTCATCGGCTTTTCGGACGGTTTCAAAGCCACCTCGGTAGCCGCGACAGAGGGAAATTCCGGACCCGGCCAAGCGACAGCATCTATCCTTCCTCTAACCGAGAATATTCTTGAGAGAGTGCTTCGAGTCAAGGATCACCTACAAAGCTTACTGCCAGCATATATGTTGCCCGCCGTCTACTTGCCCGTAGCTGGCCTTCCCAGGACAACGTCGTCGAAGCTTGACCGCAAGGCGCTGGAACGAACTGTGGAAAGTCTCTCGGAGGCAGAGCTACGCGTCCTATCCGCTCGGTCGCCAAGCCCTAGCTCAGATGCAGATTGCAGCATGTCGGTAGGCAGCGAAAGCGAAAGCTCAAGCTCGAGTCTGCCTCACGATGACCTAGAGTCGGAACTGGGGTATATCTGGAAGCAGGTGCTCGGCGGGGGCAGCGGCGAATCCAAGGGAGACGAAGGCATACGCACGATGGAGAACTTTTTTGCTCTCGGTGGCAGTTCCCTCTCTGCAATGCAAATCGTCTGGCAAGCCCGATCCCAGCAACTGGAGTTGTCCGTCTCAGACATATACAAAAATCCGACAATCTCGCAGTTGGCCGAGGCTATACGCGCACGAGCACGAGCACGTGGCACAGGAGGCAACATATCCATACCGCCGCCAGTCACCGAACGCATAGGCGACACCCCTGGCCCCTTCTCCCTGGTCACATCAGAGGAGAAGGCTGCTGTTGAGCTTGAAACCGCACGCTGTCTCGGCATCCCTGCTGATGGTATCGAGGACATATACCCAGCGACAGACACCCAAATCGCACTTCTGCTCCAGACGGAGCAGCAAGATCGGCTATGGGTGGCACATGATCAGTGGGAACTCCCAACGGACCTCGATATCGAGAGGTTTCGCGCAGCGTGGGATGCCGTGGTTGAGAAATGCCCTATACTGCGGACACGCGTGCTGCAGATTGACTCAGAACCGCCGGCCAAGCCCAAGGCCTACCAGGTCGTTCTGCGACCTGGCGCTGAGCAGGATGCAGATGAATCGAATTGCTCTGCAATGGGGTGGTTCGGAAAACCTCTTTCTATACATCGCATTCTCGGTGGCTCATCTCACGGTCCAAGTGGTCCGAGCCTGTTTGAGTGGACGCGACACCATGCCATTTGTAAGTCACACGGAACAGAAGGCTTCTTGGACTGACATAGTCACTTCCTTTATAATGGAAATCACACACCAACAAACGCAACATCTACTAACTCATTCCTTCTAGATGACAAGTGGTCCACTCAGCTCGTCCTCGGCCTGGTAGCCGACATTTATATCGGAAAGACGCCGCGGGAGACGCGGCCGTTCTCAGAATACGTCCGCACGATGCAAAACTTGGACAAAAAAGCCGCGAGGGCATTCTGGCTGTCGGAACTGGCCGGGGTTGGCGCTGAGGCCTTACATGCGAGCAGTTTCCCATGCAGCATCGCAGCCGAACTCTCCCAGAGTCCAGTCGTCTCTGAGCCTGCCACTCAAAGCCAGATGAGGCGAAAGTTCACGCTGTGTGGTTTCGAAGACGGCTCTCCCAACAACGAGTGTGGTGTCCCGGTGGCGGTGCCAACCGCCCTGGAGGCGGCTTGGGCTTTTGTGATATCAGCCTACACCGGCTCGCAGGATGTCCTTTTTTGTGTGGTTCAATCAGGCCGTATAAGCGATGTTGATCCAAGCATCCTTCATACGCTCGGCCCAACCATAACTATGGTGCCGCGGCGGGTTCGTCTTGACGATCAGCTGGACATAGGTACCCTTTTGCGGTCTCACCAACAACGTGTGCAAGCAGCGGTACCGTATGAAGTCGCCGGTCTCGAGGTGATGAGAAAGGTGCTGGCTGGAGGGCATGCCTCGCTCAGCAATCTCCTCGTCATACAGGCAGCCACTGGAGGGACAATCAATCATGACGAGGCTGTCAGTGATGATGGGCTCGCTCCTCTTGGCTTGCGTCCAGTGACTACCAGGCTTGCCTCGGCTGACGCTACCGCATTTCCGTTCGGGCTTGTACTCGAATGTGTTATGCCCCGCTCCAAGAGTGGCCATTTCGAGCTGATTGCCCATTACGACGAAGGCTATATCGAAAAGAACACAGTTGACTGCCTACTCTCCCATTTTGAGCATGTAGTCAACCAGCTGTTCCTGCTACGTCCCGAGACCGTGCTGGGAAATGTCTCCATTTGGGGCATTACCTCTCAGCCGCGTTTTGTACACGACGATCCCCCGCCAGCGGCCGTGGAGGCAGGTGTTCATGAGCTCATAGCGAGGCACTGGCATGCCGATTCTCACCTCGTGGACCGTCCTGCGGTCCTCATGCGCGCGGGAGTTGGTGATGGTGGTGTACCATCACATCCGACCCTAACCTACCGCGATCTGGACAAATATTCTAGGATCATCTGCAATCGCCTTACCCAGGAGGCAAAGATACGCCTAGCGCAACCCCGTGGTCCGGAGAAAGACTTACCGAGGCCGCCGCCGTTCGTGGCAATCTGTTTGGAAAAGTCCCACTGGACTGTCGCGGTCATGCTTGGGGTGTGGCGCGCGGGAGCCGCGGTCATATTGCTAGACGCCGGACTGCCACAGCATCACTTGCGCAAGGTTGTTCAAAAAGCCAACGCCATCCTGGTTATCGTATCTCCGGTCACTCTTCATATGTGGGAGGAGTCTTCTGGCAGCGACATGGACGGGTCAAACATCAAGAGTGTGCTGATGACTTTCCCCCCGGAGAAGAGTCTTCCCTATGAAGAAACGACACTCCGCGTCTCAGAGCCTGGAGATGCTTGTTACTGCGTCTTCACCAGCGGATCTACCGGTCAGCCGAAAGGCGTCGTCATCCAGCATCGAAGCATATGTACCGCCGCCGTCCACCATGGGCGTGAGACGGGTCTTGATCACACTTCACGCGTCCTCCAGTTCGCGTCCTACTCCTTCGACGTAGCCATTGACGAGATCGTTACCACTTTGATCCACGGCGGCTGCGTGTGTGTAGTCGGCGAGGAAGATCGCAGGTCCCCGGCAGACTTGGCGGAAGCCATATGCGAGATGGACGTCAATGTGGCGCTGCTGACTCCGGCCGTGCTCCAAACCCTTGACCCCGGCAGTGTTCCATGCCTGAAGACCATGGTGATCGGAGGCAGCCCCATCACCCCGTCGCTGCTGGCGCTGTGGGGAAGCCGTCTTCGCTTGCTCGCGGCTTACGGCCCGTCCGAGTGCAGCGTCACGGCAACCATGAATTCGGACGTCAACAACAGTCCCCTGGGCACCATCGGCCGCCCTGTGGGATGCCGAACCTGGGTGTTGGGTCCCAGCCCTGCCGGCTTTGACGAGGCCGTTCCGGGACAATCGAGTCCAAAGCTGCTGCGGCTGGGGCCACTCGGTTGCCTCGGAGAGTTAGTCGTTGAGGGTCCCATCTTGGCTGAAGGCTACATCGGCGACCCGGAACTCACAGCCAAGCGCTTCATTCTAGCATCAGACGTGGCGGGAGGGTTCTGCCAAGCCACTGGATGCCACCCAGAGACGCGGTTGTACAGGACCGGCGACCTTGTAAGGCAAAACCCGGACGGCTCTCTGTTGTTCGTCGGTAGGGTGGACTCCCAGGTCAAAGTCCGTGGTGTGACCGTAGAGCTTGAGGCCATCGAGCACTGCATTCTCCAGAAAGCCGGCGTCCGAGGTGCCGTCGTTGTTTGTCCGAAAAAGGGTCCTTTCTTTGGCCGCCTGGTAGCTATTGTACAACTCCAAGAACGAGGCGACGAAATCGAGAGCAGACCGTCTTCGTCTACATTCACCACGGCCCCCGAATCTCAGATCATCATCACCGTTGTCCCGGATCACTCTCTAAAGGCTGTCAAGAGCCACGTTGAAGAGCGTCTTCCGCCATCCCACGTCCCAACAGTTTGGGCAACTGTCTCACGCATACCCCTCTTACCCTCCGGCAAAGTCAATCTCGCAGCTTTGCGCAAGCAACTGGAGGATGCCAACGACATTCCCTTTTCTCACGATGACCCCAGCCACTCGGGCCTCTCCCCTCTACAGAGAACACTTCCGTCAAGAGGCGGAGACCAAAGAGCACTCGTGTCCACATCTTCACTCGAGACCAAAGTCAGAGAATTGATGGGACAGGTTCTTGGGGTAGACCTCTCGCTGGCGCCAAGCACCTCCACATTCGTACGGCTCGGAGGCGATTCCTTACTGGCAATGCAGTTGGTTGTTCGTGCGAGGAGAGCAGGCCTGTCTGGCATCAGCGTGAGCAAGCTGCTCATGGACACCAGTATCGCGGAGCTAGTTCAAGTGGCCGAAACAGCAGCAAGGTCGGAGTCTCAGAATTCATCATCATCGATAACACGCCCGACATGGCCGCCAAGGTCGAGGGTGCCGGCGGCCGCAGAGACCGCAGAGCATACAGAGACCATCTATAACCAGCATAGCATCGCCCTCACCTTTGCGCAGCGCATGTTCTTCGCCCACTACCCCTTCGGTCCGGGCTACTTCAACCAGAGCGTTTCCATGTCCATATGCAATCACCACCCGGCCCTCTTGCTGCCCGTGGGACCTAATGATGTCCGGAGACATCTTCTCACCCTGGTCGAGCGGCATGACGCGCTGCGCTCGCGGTTCTGGAGAAGGCGGAACCGGGCGCCCGACGGAACTGGAGTATGGCGCTGGGAGAGCGTTATCACAGATGATGTGGCCGGCTCTCTGCGTTTCCGAACCCATGTCATCGAAGATTCCGGGCCCTGCAAGACCGTCGACATTGCACGGGTTGCTATGGAGACGCACCAGAGTCTGAACATCAGCTCCGGCCCTCTTTTCGCTGCGGACTTGTGCTGCCTACCGAACGGCTCGATGGAACTGCTGTTGGTCGCCCACCATCTGGTCGTCGACATCGTATCCTGGTCCATTCTCCTCGGTGATCTGGAGGCATTGTTGCTTGGGACTAAGCTTGGCCCAAATCCAGCCTCACCACCACCAGCACTCGACTCTGGGGTTCCCACCGAGACTAAAGATGACAACCAGCACGCAGATATCCCGGGAGATACCTGCAACGAGGAAGCGGCGCTCAAGTTCTGGGGCGTAGAAATAAGTGCTTCCTCGGTCGGCTTGGTGTCCCTGGCCGACTCCCGCTCAGAGAAATTCAGTCTCTCTGTCGGACAAGACGTCACATCTCTTCTATCCAAAGCTGTTGCTTCCATTGGCCAGGTGGAAATGGGAGACGTTATAGAGGCTGCCTTGGCTACTGTCTTTGCAAATTTCTGCCGCAATAGAGGCCGGAAATCCCCGCCCCTTATTTATACGGAAGACCATGGGCGTAACTTTCATGACGAAGGAAAAGAAGGCTCCAGCAGCGAAAGAGTTGGATGGTTCACACGCGTTCGTCCTGTCCAAGTCTCTCTCTCAGCCCCAAGCACTTCTCTCCTTGAAGCCATATGGCGTGCCAGGAGCTGTCGGCGCAGATCTCAAGGCATGGATTATGGGGTCACAACATCGATACCCACCCTCCCCTTGGAGATGGTCATCAATTACACCGGTAGACCCTTGATACGCAGCGGTGTGTCGTCCAGGTCCGGTTTCTTGCAGCCTGCTTCAGTGACGACGGCTGCCGAGCTGTCCACGGTACCGGACACCGACCCATGCTTGGATCCGTTTGCCCTGATCGAGGTGCTGGCAGTGCTGCGCGAAAAAGAGGGAATAGAACTGACAGTGACCTACGACTCTCGAGTTCAACACGATGACATGTTGCGCAGCTGCATGGAGTCCTGCGTCCAGGTGCTCAGTGACGAAGCAGCGTCGGCCTCCGGATGGCACAGCAGCCTTCGCCTGCTGCCCGGGCTCGGTGACGAGACAGCAGAGTACGCAACAAGCCAGGAGCGCCGGAATCAGGTGATGCGCCAGCTCGGCCTGGGAAGCATGGATGACATCGAGACCATCCGGGCGTGCAGTACACCTCAGACTCAGATTCTGCTCGCCCAGGCCCAGGCTCGGGCTCGCGTACCCAACAGCTCGGTGTACCACGTCCGCGCCGTCTGGGAAGTCTCTCTTTCGAAGAATGATGATCATGGAACCCGGACAGCTGACGGTGCCCACGACCACGCACCCGTTCTTGACCTGGCAAGACTACGCGACGCTTGTGAGATGGTTATCAGACACCATCCCTCATTGCGAACAGTCTTTGTCCAGCTTCCCGATATGGCAAACCCGGTCCAAGTCATCCTACGCGATGCCTGCGCAGACACGGTCGTAAGAATAACTCCTGGTGACGCTCGCTCGGCACCGACGTCTGCACGTCTCGAGCTGCATGTCAATCATGCAGCCTTCGACGGTGCCTCAAGCGCCATGCTCCTACGGGACATAGCCTCGGCATACGCTGGCGAGCCATTGAGTCCCGAGAGCGCCTCCGCGGCCCACCGGTACTTTGAGCACATGGAGCAGGCCCAAGGACAAGTCCAGGTGGCCGACGCGTTTTGGACCCAGCATCTACGGGCTGCGGAGCCGTGCCATCTGCCACCACTGGGTTCCGCTTCTAGATCCGACAAGTATGGCGATATTGAACCCGCTCTTGGAACCTTCACCGAGAGTTTGTGCTTCGAAGGTCAGAAAACTTCCATTTCCAGCTGGTGCCGGCGATTCAGAGCAACGACAGCCGTGGCCATCCACACGGCCTGGGCTCTGGCCTTGAAGTCATATTGTTATACAGATACAGATGCAGCCCACGACATCTGCTTCGGTTGGATTTCCTCCGGTCGAGACTTGCCGGTGGAGGGACTGGAAAACGCGATAGGCATGTTCGCCAACATCCTTGTTTGCTGCGCACAAATAGGCCCGCATACCCTCCTCCGGGATGCCGTGGCAGCCGTGGCTCGAGAAACGGCCCAGGGACTCGAGCATCAGATTGGCAGGCCGAAATTGCACCGGCACGGCGCGCCTCTCTTTGACACGCTGGTGACTATCCAGACGGTTCCAGCATCCAGAGACACATCGGGCTTTGACCAGTTGTGCTTCCAGCAGGTGGAGGGGGTTGACCGCACAGTATATCCTTTGTGCCTCAACGTCGGACTCGCAAGAGACAACAGCCAGACTGCCGAGTGTTGTATCACGTACGACACTGTCAGGGTCTCGGAGACAGCAGCTCTTGCTTTCTTTGCCGTCTTCCAACGAGCCTTGGCCGCAATCATCACAACCAGACCTGACAGCGCCGCGACAATCGCCGATATCGATCTCTTCCCACCTCTCCATCACGAGTTAGTGCGCAAGTTCAACAACAACAATATCGAGCATGGGATTGGAGAGAGTTGCCAATACGCTCAAAAGAATGGCGCCCCTGACGAGTTGTCTGCCTCGGGTTCTCCAGCTTCTACTGTTGTGTCACTCTTCTCCCAGCATGTACGGGCACGCCCACACGCAGTAGCCGTCGAGGCCTGGGACGCTTCCTTCACCTATGCCCAACTCGACGCGCTGTCTACATCTCTTGCCCATCACCTGATAGATCGCCTCGGGGTCTGTCGAGGACATCATGTTGTCCTGCTCTGTGAAAAGTCGGCGTGGGTCGTTGTGGCCATGCTGGCTGTTTTGCGCGCCGGCGCGACGTGCGCACTGCTGTCTCCGAATGACGGGCTGCACAGGCTGCACAACATGGCGGTAGAGCAGATGTGTGCCAAAGTGATCATTGCGAGCCCAGTCCACGAGGAAACGGCAAGGGCCCTCCTTCGCGACGGCAACAAGCACAACAGCAAGATCGTCGTGCTTGATCCCGACTTGGACCTGTTCAGAGACACTGCCCGCGCAACAGCGCTTCTGGACCTCAGCCGGCCTGGCGATGTGGCTTTCGTGGTGTTCACGTCCGGGAGCACTGGGAAGCCAAAAGGTATCAAATTGGCGCATTCGTCGCTGTGTCTGAGCGTTCTCAACTACACCCGCCTCCTGGGCATCTCGGACAAAACCCGCTTGTTCCAGTTCTCGGCCTACACGTTCGATGTCGGCATCGGCGACATGATCGCGTCGCTGGCTACTGGGGCTGTGCTATGTGTGCCTTGCGAGGAAGACAGACTCGGTGATCTCAACGGAGCCATCGGCCGTTTCGAGGCGAGCTGCATTGTGCTGACTCCGTCCGTGGCTGCCCTCCTGCGGCCTGAGCGTATCAAGAACGACAGCCTTCGGACAATAGTCCTCATCGGAGAGGTCGCCACGTCCGAGTTGTATAAGACCTGGCACGGCCGCGTCCGGCTCTTCAATGCCTACGGGCCGGCCGAGTGCAGTGTCCTCAGCACAGTCCGCGAAGTCGCGTCTCCCGATGAGAACCCTGCCATCATCGGCACTGCTGTTGCCCCGCATTGCCGCGTTTGGCTCGTCGATGTTGCAGACTCTTCACGCATGGTTCCCGTTGGCTGTGTAGGGGAAATCCTCATCGAGGGACAACATGTTGCCTCGGGCTATCTGAACGACCCGGACAAGACATCCCGAGCCTTCTTATCTGGTGCCAAGGCTCCTACAGCCATCCGACCTGTCCTTCCGGGCGCCAGGCTTTACCTGACTGGTGACTTGGCGAGACTCGTTCCGCATCAAGGCCTCGTTTTCTTAGGTCGCAAAGATTCCCAGATCAAGCTCCGAGGACAGCGCATCGAGACAGGGGAGATCGAGTTCCACGTCCGTCGCCGAGCATTGGAGAGTCTGAGTAACCTTCGGCAGTCTGCAGCACATACGTCTCCTGGAGGCGAAAGTAATCACTGTGTCGGTGTGACGGCAGCCGTAGTCGTTGTGAGGCAGCTTGGCGGTGAAGATGCCTTGGCGGCCTTTGTGTCTCTTACTCCTGGGAGTGGGGAGACGATAGAGGATGGGGATCGGGGTGAGGATGGATACTCCCGGATGGATGCCGGATTCTTCGACCGTATCAGAAGCCAGCTCAGCCTTGATCTGCCACCCTACATGGTTCCACCCATATTTCTACCCATCAAGCGCCTGCCGCAGACACCATCAGGCAAACTCGACCGCAAGAAACTGCAGCAAGTGGCGGCTGAATCTTGTCCGCACTCAAAGTCACAGCCAAGCCCTCGAGCTTCCCAAGGCTTGGACGTGACGCAGGAAGAGAAACGCATATGCCGTGCTCTTGAATCATTACCAACACGAGGGCTGAATGGGAATACGCAGCAGCAGCAGCAGCAGTCACAAGCCCTTGAGAACACGTTGACCCCGTCGCAAAGATGCCTGCAGTCCCTGTGGGCCCAAGTGCTTAGAGTCAAGGCAGCAGACATCGGCCCCAGCGACAATTTCTTCAGCCGCGGCGGCGATAGCATCCTCGCCATGCGTCTCGCAGCCGCCAGCCTCGAACAGGGGATCCGACTGCCCGTCTTGACCATCATGAGAAATCCTGTATTGTCGGGGATGGCAGCTGCGCTCGACCAGAGCCGGAGAGCGGCTAGTGGTAGTGACGCCAGCGAGTTGCGGCCCGGGGGTCCAAGCCGGAACGGAAATACGGAGGCTTCACCCGGCAATACTGCTGCTGTTGATGTCTTGGTGGGCTCACCACCTCTGTATGCACAGAACGGATTCCCTGCAACGAGCTTCCAGCAGGCAGTGTTGGCTTTCAACATGGCACCGGCCCGAGGCTTCCTGAACTACTTTGTCCTGAAGCTGGACCCTCGAGTAGACGGTACCCGTCTCGAGACGGCTTGTCGTTCTCTTCTAACGCAGCATCCAGTTTTACGATCGTCCTTTTCTCACGAAGGAGACCGTCTTCTCCAACGTATCCGCCCGCTTGGGGCGGTAAGTTTCCACACACTCGACATCAGTCCTGTAGAAGACTTAGAAGGGCTGAAAACCGTCGATGATCATGTCGGTAGCTTGATCGAGGCCGATAGAAACGCGCCGTTGGCGTGGGGCGACTGCCTAACAAAAGTCTTTATCATCCGGCACCGAGGCACAGGTGCCTTGAGACTCATCTTCCGCCTTTCACACGCCTTATACGACGGTATGTGCCTGTCGGTATTGTGGGGCGACCTCAGCTCCGCATACGATGACGGCTGCCGACCGGAGGCTATAACTAGCAAACAGGAATACGGCTTCGTGCAGTTCGCCTCCGCTGTTGCAACAGACATCCCAGAAGCCGCGCAGAAGTTCTGGCATGGTCTCCTAGACGGCTCTGACATCACCCCCGTCGTCGGCCAGGCCGACCAGCAGGGTACCATTGCGCTTTCGCGTCCGCCTCCGAGCATGGGCCTAATGCTAGGCCGAGAAGTTGCGACCGTATCCAACCGCAACCTCGCCATGCCCTCCGTAACGCCGGCCTCAGTGCTCAAGGCCGCCTGGGCAGTCGTCCTCGCGGCCAACTCCCATCCGTCCTGTCGTGACATTGTCTTCGGGCACGTGGTGTCCTGTCGCGAGACCCTTGCCCCTTCGATGCAGGGTGCCGTTGGCGCATTTGTGAACTGCATCCCGGTGAGAATCGACTTGACCGGGTCCGCAGCTGGCGGCGCCACTTGCACCAACACGGGTCCCAACTTTCAACAGCTTGTAGAGCAGGTCCAGGCGCAGCACGTCGCCGGTCTACCGCATCATGGCGTCGGGCTCGGCCAGCTCATCCGGTCGGGAACCGTTCAGTGGAAGTATGCACGCTTCTGTTCAGTCGTTCAGTACCAAACTTTGCCTGTCTCCAAGGCTAGAGGCCTGTCTGTTATTGGGTCTGGGCCACTCGAAGGGACGCGCATCGAGGTCGATGGCCGATCCGGAGCGTACGCTGATATGTGGGTCACGGCGTCGCCTCTTAATGCTGAGAGCACCGAGCTTGACCTTCGGTATGATATGTCTGTTGTTGAAGACAAGCTTGCACGGAAGTTACTCAAGGCGCTTTGCACAGTGTTGCGTAGCATGGGTACCGAGAGTAACAGTGTCAGGCCGCCCCGGGAATAGCGTCATGGAGTAATCACATTAGCTTTATAGAACAAGTTCAAGATGATTTCGATTTATCAGACAGGCATAATCTCCCAAATAAACTGTTATTGTGCTCGATGCTCCTGTTTTCGTGACAGTAAGGTAAGGTGTCAAGGTGAAACCAAAAACGGAGCTCGTTGCAGAAGCCGTCTGGTGGATACGAACGACGTCCCCACTCAGATCACCATCGGCTTCACTCGTTTCCAACAAAAGAATTTTAAGCCCCCTGACACACCCGCAACGAGTTAGCAAAACATAATTGTCGCACTGAACTGGGGGAAAAAAGACATCGACTGGGGTTGCAGGAAGGGAACCTGGACAAGCTGCCGACATACCTCCGAATAATATACGTGAGTCTTTATTACGTATCGCCAATGAGAATAGCCCCTGTTGGCTCTCCTGAACCCTGGGACCGGTATTAATCAGTCCTGAGACTGGTTTAGTCAGTGAGCCGAGCCTGTAGTGCCCCCCATTCCACCAGCTTTGCAACAGCCACTTCAAGGTGAGTAGCTGGGTGAGGCCATCGCACTTGAACGACAAAGTATCCCGCCACCGGCAAGAGAGTTGAAAGAAACCCACAGGTTGAAGCGCTTGTGTAGAGTTGTTGAGAACAAGAGGTGAGAAGAGCATTGAGAAATTGCGTGTGATAATGTCTCTGCCGCCAAGTGATGAGTAGAGAGAAAGGTGCAAGCCGAAGCCATTGCCGCTGCCAAGGGCAAGTGGTGTAGAGTTTTGAGAGATGTCGATGAAGCCGACAGCTTCGCCGTCAAGAGTTGATGCTGAGGAAGTGAAAAGGGCACGGATTGTGCAAGTGTAAGTTGAAGACACAGAGTGAATGAACATGCCAGGAGACGCCAATGGTGTTGACGTCTCTGCCGCCAGGTAGTGAAAATGAGGGAAAGCCACAAAGTGGAGTCATTGTCGTTGCCAAGGACAAGAGGTGAAGAGTGTTGAGAAATTTTGATAGTCTTGACATCTCTGCCGCCAGAAAATGGTGTAAGAGAAAAGACACAGAGTGGAAGCGTCAACAGACGTCAGTAGTGTTGACGTCTCTGCCATCATATGTGAGATGATGGCACGGAGTGAGAATGTCAAGAGACTTCAATGTTTGAAGACGTCTCTGCCACCGAGATTGAAAGTGTGAGTTGGAGATTGAAAACAACACAGAGCGAGAGTATCGAGACGTCAATTGTTAGACGTCTCTGCCGCCGAGAGTGAAAGTGTGGAAGTGTGACAGAAGACGACACAAAGTAAGAGTAACGAGACGTCTCTGCCACCGAGAGTGAAAGTGTGAGTTGGAGATTGTAGACACAGAGTGAGAGTATCGAGACGTCAATTGCTAGATGTCTCTGCCGCCAAGAGTTGATGAGAGAGAGTGTCGAGACACAAAAATGATGTGCCAGCTGAAGAGTGTTGCACACACAGAGTAAAGATGTCGAGACGTCAGTGATGTAGACGTCTCTGCCGCCAAAAGATGAAGTGAGAAAGTGAAGACACATGATGTGTCAGATGAATAGTGCTGGGGACATAGAAGGATGGTGTCCAAAATGACAACGTCTGGGACGCTGTTCTGCCGCTGATTGATTCTTCGTGATTGAGGATGTCACTGGAGAGTCTGCGCCGCTCGTGCCAAGGTGAACAATGACCAAAGCAACCCAAAATGAGAGGAATGAGCAGGAGGGTTCGCAGGGATTGAATGTGTCCGGGAATGAGGCAAGGTGTGTTTGATTGAGATGTGCCTGTCGATGAACAAGTTGGTTGATTCCCGGAACTGGATCGTGCCGAGCCAAATGGGTAGAGGCGGCTCATTGTCGGATCCGTTCTCGCGTTAGTTCGCCGTCTTCGATCGCCATCGTCGCAATTCGGGCTACTAACGACCGACACCACGTGAAGGTGCGAGTATTGTCGGTCTGGTTTGTTCAAGAAGTGTCCTTCTGCTCTTCCACAGGGACCCTCAACGGGGTTTGTGGGTATGGCGAGTGCAATACGTGCCCTCCAGCTCCTCAACTGGGGGTCTTGGGCCTTAGCGGGGAGGCCAACGGTGTTTTGTCGGGGCGAGCTGCTAGCGGCGGCCTGCTCAAGCCAAAGGAGACGTTACCGGAGTTCGAGAGAGAAAAAAACCAAAGCGTGTGCGAGTGTCCCATGTATTCCGTGAGGAATACACACCTACGACAACGAGGAGGTGTTGTTGTGACGGCGGATAGGGAATCCACGACGCGGGGGCGACGGCGGCAGTGGCAAGGCTCCAACGTCCAACTGGTTAGCCTGCCTGAACCGGAGCCCGTTGGCGCGGAGCATGTACGCTGGCGAGATGGTCGTGTCGTTGTCCATGTTCAAATGGTGGCCATATTGGCCCACCCTTGCGGGCTGCCAGAACCAAAAAGGCATCTGGTACCACTTTCCAGAGACTTCCTGGGCGTTCGCCCACCGACTGCCCAACGAGTACGGGTTGGAGGGAGGCTCGTCAAACACCAGACGGCCGTCGGCGGTCTGAACAGCCATTGTCCAGTGCCATCTGCGACGTCGTTCCTCATTGACCCGATTCTGAAACACAATCGCGTTCCATTGGAACCGAATCATGTCGACGGCGGCGACGACGGTGAAGAGGGAGGAGAGTGCGACAACAACGTAGCTCCATCGAGAGAGGCCACGCATGGCCGGCGAACCAAGGGCCCATGACATGACTCCCAACGAGAAGGCCGAGTACAAAAAAATGAGCGGCATGAATAAGCAGTACTGGATTGAAGAAGGATTAGAAACAGGCAGTGCATCAGAAGTGTGAGACTACACACCGGCTTCATCGTGTGCAAGTACACGGGGACCCACAGCCAGAAACACTGTTAAATGCTCAGTCAGAAGCAGTCCCATAATGTGTCTGAACAAAAGGTCTGGATAATGAATGGGATGAGAACTTACATAATGGTCAAAGACCGGCAGACAGCGATTGTACCCATCGCGGCAATGGTACATCCGGTCGCCTCTCCAGAAGCTGGCGTTGAGACAGTCGTGCCGACACCAGTTCGGCCGACCGCCCTCCCCGCCCAGAAGCTCGAAATCGAACCGCAGCGACGTGTTGAAGTCCATCTGCATGACGGTACGAGGCCGCGGCGCCACTGACCCACTCGGCATTCGGTACGTCTTTGCATGGAAATTGGTGATGCACCAGCAAAAGCTGATGCACCCAGCCGCATTCAGCAAGAGAAATACGTAGACACCGAGGAGGGATCGGGCCAGCAGCGCTTCCTTGGGGACCAGAACCAGAGAGCATTGGAGGAAAAATCAAGAAGGATGATCCGGAAGTCTGGATGAATGTCAGTGATTTCGTCAGAAGATTCAGAGGAAAGTTCGGAAGGAAGAAAAAAAATAAGGGTTGAGACAACTTACACAAGACTTCCATCAACATCCACGAGTTGATGAGGAACATCCCCACGAGGAGGATGGGCAGGGACAGGAAGAAGCAACGCTTGGCCAAAGCCAAGTATGCGAACCCCAGTCCCTGGGTCCAGAAGAGGAAGAATCCCTAGAAGAGATCCTGGATCGCCATCGTAAAACGAAGGCGAGGCGGCGGCGGTGGTGGTGGCGGCGACGGTAGCAGCAAGAGAAAAAAAGGCTCACGGTGGTCTAAAAAGACGAGAAAAAAACAACGACAAGGCGGTGGTTGTGTGTTTGATCTGGACAAGGAGAAGTCAGCACGGTCAATGGAAGACGAGATGGATGGAGTGGGATGGGATGGGGTTGAAAGATGGCCAGATGGACGACTGAAGCTCCGTTTGGGACGGAACGAGAGGGTATCCGGGCATCAGAAAGAGGCCAGGAAAGGGAAAAAAGACGTGAAACGGAACAGGAGATGTGTTTTGATGGTGATAATGATGGAAAACAGGCAAAGGTTGAGGGTATCGTGGGTGCATACTTTTCTTCAACTTCGTGAGGCCGAGCAAAAAAAAAAAAAAAGAGAAGAAAAGAGGAAAAGTGGGAGACGTCCGGAGGGGGAATAAATCGTCTGAGGACTCACATCGCTGGGGGGACGCTGGTCTGGGGAGGCAGGAACGCCTGGATGAGTGGTTGCCGTCTGTCTCCTTCCTTCATATCGTTGCTCTTTCGCACCTTCCTTCCTTCTTTCCTTCACTTCTTCTCCTCGCGAAATGGGCAATAGTTCACGTAAGGTGGGAAGGTACCTCAGGCAGGCAAATACGGTGGGAAGGCAAGGCATGTACAATAAGGAAGGAACACATCTTGGGTATGGACATGTTCTTCTCTCTCATCCAACATGCAAGGCCGCCACGTCATGAGACCAAAAGGGAAGTAGATAGACGAGAGATGAGCAGATGAGCAGATGACCGGATGACGAAAGGACGACGATAGTCGCCTGCCATACATCGATGGCCGAAGCAAGCCCCTTCCGATGGAAGCAGCAGTCATTCGTCAACTGCTGCTGCTGCTGCTGCTCCTGATGGTGATGGTGATGATCCTCCCAATGACTTTCTCGGCCAAACAACCAGTTGGTGACGCTCCCCAAAGCTCCGAGATACGAGGAGCAGAATGCGGCTGTGTTGAGACCAATTGCAGAATACAACGAGAGGCTGGGGCTTGATGGGCTCCCAAAGAGGTGTGTCGACATACGCAGAGTGCAATTATCAAATGTCCAGACTTGGCTGACTCTTCTGCATTCTGCAAACAAATGTTGAACAAAACCTGGGAGACATTCGACTGCTGAGGTTGCAAACACACTGGAATCATGATTTTTGTAAAAGAAAAGAAAGGACCGTATCTGCACGGTAACGACTGACTGTATTGTTCTCCTACATGTGTATGGATGATGATGATGTCCTCCTTCCCTCTCTATTGTGGCGATTGCCAGCCTTTCTTTCTCACGTGGCTATTAACGACCATGGTCACCAGCATCTCAGTAACTCGAAGTGTGCCAAGAAGAGCCAAAGTATAAGCCACTTAACAGGTTGGAGTCTTCTCTCCAGCCGACTCTTGTGGTTGACTGACTTTTTACAGGAGCGCCTTATGGTCCCAAGAGACATACGACATTGTACTTATCATTGCCGACACTTGAACTATCGCTTCCTCGATACATCGACAATCACGCCTTCTGATCGGCCTTGGTGAGCCTCGGGGGGTTGTGTGGATTGGGGAAGGGAGAGGACAAAGAAGCGAGCGAGCGAGTGAGTCGAAGAGGGAGGTGGGATAACGAGAAGAGGAGGAGAAGGGAAACTCCACGCGTGCTCGGGGTTGGGAATGGAAGCGGTTGGGTTCGTAGGGACTCTGGTTGACAGGAAACTGTCTGCTCAAACGTTAGTTTGCGTTCGCTTGGTGTTGGGGATAAGAGCAGAGTGAAGTGGGAAAAGAAGAAATACAGGCTCTGTAAATGAAGAGACGCAGTGGGTGCAACAGATGAGACCTGGCAAGAATCAAGGCTCCCGAGGGTTAGTGAAGCATGCATTTATTGTATCCTTGGTTCTTGTGACGGTTGGCATGACTGTCATGCCAATGTAGATGGTCCGAATGATAGACATCGTCTTTGGACTCTGATTCCCGGCGGTGGATTTTGAGTTTCGATGTAGTTTTCAAGAGCCGTGGTATCGCGGTGGTGTGTTCTAGGCTGTAAGTTGAGAGATCCAGATAAGTGGCTAAGCTTGATGTCTGTTGTCTGGAGTTTGTGAGGGGAAAAGGAGATGGGTTAGGTGCGACAGATATATAAAGCGCCCTCCCTCCCTCCCTCCCTGAGCCCACGACGTTGAGAGCAATCAATCAATCAATCAATCAATCAATCAATCAATCAATAAATCATTCTTTTAAGACCATCAAACCCCAAACCGTCAACTTGTCACTCAAACCTCTGCGGCATTACCCACTGGCTCGGGGGTAATCACACGACACCGTCACCACGAAACAAACCAAAAAAGACCATTGAGCACAGCTCTTGGTTCAATTACACACTTCGAATCCACCATGAAGACCACTCTCTTTTCTCTCATGGCCCTGTGCCTTGCCACGTTCGCCCTGGCAGGGGATCCCAAGACACATCCCAGCTGGAACGTGCCGTACCCCGACGATCGTCTGCCCATCCACGAGCTCCCAGAATGCATGCAGGGCTGCATGGACGAAAAGAATGGCAAGATGGCCTTTGACATTTATAACGTTTGGCGGCGCACGTTCTGCAGAGACGAATTCGACACCTTCTTCACGTGGTACACGTACCACGTGGGCTTTTGCGCCAAGAAGTGTCCCAAACCCTACGACGCCGAGAGAATCGTGGCGTGGACGTACAAGATGTACGGGTTCCCGAAGCACTCGGTCCCCTCGGGCCGGGATGATTGGAAGAAGCTGTCGGAGTATTCCAGTGATGAGTTGCACAAGGCATAGATGGACGAAGAAGGACACGACGATGTATGAATGAATGGCAAATGACGGGTATTATCGAGGGATTCATCAACCATCATGGAGGATTTTGTTTGAAAGGGGTGAGTTTGGAAAGAGGGAGCTTCTGGAAACTAGTCATGAGGAGAAGACATCAACACCACCGCACACCAACTACATCGATCGGCATCTCTGGTCTCTCCTCAGACCCGACCTTTTAATTAATTACTCTCGCACTCCACACACACACACACACACAATAATAATGCTAATCGATGGTCTTCAATTGCCACCATGTTTGCATCCACGTTTCTGTCCGCGCCTTCGTTGCTGCTGTCTGTGAGTCCTTGAATTTTGATGATGCGATTTGGCTTTGATGACCCGCACAGAACATGCATCACTCCGAGACGGTGACTTGCGTGACCAGCCATCCACGGTGAGACATCGGTGAGATGGCGGTGAGCGGGAGGTGAGTCAAAGGTGAGGGTGAGCTGAGCCGAGCCGAGCCGAGCTGAGTTGGCGGGGGTACCCGGATGGGCAATGCGGTACGGTGCGGTACGTATCTGGTCAGTGCAAATGGGGGGCTAAATGATGTCGTGCTGACTGACAGCTTTTGACACGATTAGCCGATCTGGAAATGCATCGAGGAGGAGACAGACGCAGGTTGCAGCCGGCCGAACTGCAGGTCCGGACGGGGCTGGATTGGGAGCATCGGCCGTCGGTGAAGGGGGGCCAAAAAAGAAATGGCAGGGGAGGGGGGAGGAGAAGAAAAGAGGAATGAAAAACAGAGAACGTAGGTAGCCCAAAGAATCCGGCGGCCTGACTAGTGCAGATACATGGTAGATGTGCCTCGGCATGAAGTGAAGAGGGGAGGGAGGAGGGCGTCCAACCGGGGGAGCATTGAGAGCGCCATCTCCCCGTTTCTACCTATCGTCCTCGTCTGTATTCGTACGGATGGATACTACGTAAGCATGTATCGTGTATGGTGTATGAATGCTGACGACATGTCTCGAACCCTCGACTGGCGATGATCAGACGTCTTCTACCAGTCTGCCTCAACGGCGCCAAAGCACCGAGCAAAGGATACGGTGAGTGATGCGAGGGAGCTGACGGTGCTCATGGACCGGCTCAGGGCCGATGCGCTTAACCCCGACACGGCGAATCACGTACTCCTCATGTCATACTCGACCAACAACCGCCGGATGATCGTCCGAGATAGGAGAGACGTGGTCACGCACGGCGACGAAGACGAGGACGAGGACATGGACGTCGACGAGGAGGAGGAGCAGGAAGGGGATGCCGACGACGACGAGGAGCCGAGCGAGCGAGGCGGCAAGCACACTAAGAAGACGGACTTCCACCTCCCGTGCGAGATGGCGTTCCACGGCCTGATCGCCGACGAGGGTCACGCATTGAAGAATCCACAGTCGCTCACCTACATCATCATCGAGAAGTTCAAGAAGAAATTCTTCTGGATCCTCACCGCTACGCCGACCATTAGTGGCATCCGCGACCTGTACGGATATCTCCTAGCGTTCTAGGACAGCGCCTTTGGATACAACACGGCCGCGGCCCTCGAACCCGAGCTTCTCGAGACAATATACAGCGACGAGTACGTGGAGGCGTTTCGGCGCCGCGACAAGGCCGCCATAAGTACACTCGGGGTGCCTTTCAACGAGCTCACGGGTCAGAGCGAGGCCGCCATCACCCAAATGAAGACACACAGCAATAAGCCACGTGAGCTCACCACAGAGGAGTCCGATAGACATCGTCGGTACCACCAAGCGATGAAAGCCGGCGTGCCGGTGTATTTACTCCATCCCGGCAACTTTCACAAGTAAGGCAAGCAGCACAAGTGGGATGTCAAGTTCACGTCCACGGCCTTCAAGAACACGTTATCCCAGTGCCAGATCCACCGGGGCATACTGACTTCGATACAACTCCCCGACGGCAAGACGACGTGCCCGGGCGAGCACATGCCCGCTTGCGAGGTCCAGACGGTCGAGCTCGCCCACATCGGATCGGCCGACATCGCAGCCCTGAACACGTTGATATCGCAGTACAGCAACGACATATTTACCCCGCCCCCCAAGAACATCCTCCCGACGGTCGGAGGATCCGGAGACGTCAATAAACACGAAAAGCCCCGCGTCAACCTCGCCGCGATGAGGAACGCATCTCTCTAGGTATGCCGCACGCTAGCCGTTACACATCCGGCGGATTGCAACGCCGATGATTCTGTCTAGCTTCTCTTGCAACCGAGTTTCCTAATCCGGGGAGGGGCTAGAAACGACAGTGCAGCCCGCACCGCGCACCCACTGCGAGCCCCTCCTTGGGAATGGTACGTGGGACGGACGAAAGCTCAACGGTCATGACCCCTCCTCTGCCTACTGTGCTACCCTACTCACCAGATACGCCATCCATCTAGCAGGTACCGGTAAGTATATTTGGCCAGTCTGCATTTGTTTCCCTCCGCCCCCGGCCATCCCCGCCGTCCACCGTTCCCGCACCTCGCTCCGCCTCGCTTCCAGGCAACCAGGGACCCCCCCTGAGACCTGTCAGTGCCGGGCGCTAGGGCTCTTGATGGCACGGGCGGTAGCTGCATGTTAGGTAGTGAGAGTGTGTACGGATACACTGCCTACCAATTACGACGGAAGACACGCAGGTAGGCCTGATACGAAAGCGGTGGCTGGCTGAGAAAGCCCAGTCAAAGTCGCCCCCCCCCCCTCTCCTCTCGTACCTCGGCATGGCGTCATGCAGAGTTGATCGGTTCCACCATGGGAACCGATACTACCGTGTATGTGTAGTGGAAAGATAGGTACTGATACAGGTAGCCATTCGGCCAGTCGGCTCAGTCGGTGTCCCCGGTCTTCGGAGCGAGCCAGCATGACGATCACCGGTACTGAGGACGGAGCGCTACGTAAAAGTAGCGTGTAGGGATTAAGCTGCCTACTGAAATACGTACTGCTATACGACTGCTTGTGCGTGCATGCATCCCGCCCCAGCCCCTTTGAGGGAGGTGTATGTACGTGAATCCTAGGTGTATGTACGCGTGTATGCTGCAGTATCCGTATGCGCGAGTGTATTTATATGTACCCATGCACGGCCTTCCTAGCGACATGCTTCTACTGCGTGCATCGGAAGCGAGAAATCCTCCGGACGACACGCCCCCTCGGCGGTTCCTCCGGGGAATAATCACCAGTCGAGGCCCTGCCATGTATATGTAATCGACATATACAGCACACTCTGCTAGTCTGTACGACACAGCGACGGACGGGGCCTCCAGGCCTCATCCCTACTAGCCCGTGCCCCGTGCGCCGGAGAACATTCCTCGATTGTTCGCTCGAGTCGAGTCTCGGGAGCTCGTGCGGGCCAATGTCCCTCTTTGGTTGTCGTGCTCCGGATGGAGGGAGGGAGGGGGCGCGCGCGGGGCACGAGAGAAAAACAAAAAGGTCTGTGACATGGACATGAGCCCAAAGGTAAAAAAAAAAAAGAGGGAAAAGGCACACAAAAAAGTGAAAAAGAAAGAAAGCATTGGGGTCGAGGGAGTGGGCGACTAAGAAAATTGAGGTGCCGCCGCCGCCCGGTGACGAGGCTCGGAGAGGTAAACAAGCCCGTCACTACGACATGATAAGGCGGAGAAGCCAAAAGTATCAAGTGTGTGTTGTTGTGTGTGTTGCGTCTCTGACTTTCGGGTGAGAAGGCCGATCGACTACTAATACCCCTGGGTTCCCCTCCAGAGCCAATATGGGTGACTCTTTTTCTTTTCGAAGAGTTGTCTAGCAATCTGTGGTGTTTTGTACTTGTCTCACTGATATCCCTCCCGTTGATCCCTTCTTTTTTGCCCCTCGATATTCTTATTCTTCTGACCCTCTTCCCGGGCACCCTTCACAAAACGCATCACAACACCACAATGCCGGCGCAGAACCTCTCCGTCGTGCTCGCCGAGCGTCCCACGGCCGAGATCGTGCCGGGCCAGACCTTCAAGACGGAGCAGAAGCCCATCCCCAAAGCCGCCGACCTCAAGGATGGCGAGATCCTCATCGAGAACTGGTACCTCTCCCTTGACCCGGCCATGCGCGGCTGGTTGAACGTTGTGTGCCTTTTTGCTACTACCTACTTGTAGTATTCTTCAAATGACTTGCTAACGACCCGCTTCCCCCCTCCCCCTTCCCAAAAGACCGCCGCTCCTACATCCCCCCCGTGCAGATCGGCGAAGTCATGCGCGGCGCCACCGTCAGGCGCGTGCTCGCCTCCAAGTCCCCCAAGGCCAAGGAGGGCGACGTGCTCCCCGCCTTCGGGGGCTGGTCTGAGTACAGCGTCGTCCATGACAGCCGGGTTGAGCCTGTGTCGTTGTACCCGGCCGTGTCGCAGCCGGTCGACTACCTCTCGGGCATCGGCATGACGGCGCTGACGGCCTACTTTGGCATGCTCCGCATCGGGGAGCCCAAGGCCGGCGAGACCGTCGTCGTCTCGGGCGCGGCCGGCGCCACCGGCAGCGTGGTCGGCCAGATCGCCAAGCTCAAGGGCGCCCGTGTCGTCGGCCTCGCCGGCTCTGATGACAAGTGCCGCTGGCTCACCGAGGAGCTCGGCTTCGACGCCGCCCTCAACTACAAGGACCCCGAGTTCAGGCAGAAGTTCAAGGACGCCACCCCCGACTTCATCGACGTCTACTTTGACAACGTCGGCGGCGACATCCTCGACATGGCCCTCGCCCGCGCCAAGGAGTTCTCCCGCTTCGTCATGTGCGGCGGCATCAGCCAGTACAACTCGGCCACGCCCCAGGGCCCCAAGGTAAGAGAGACACCGCCCCGTTCCCCTTTACCGGACGCCCCCCCCTCCTCCCTCCCCAGCTGGGGCCCCATATACTAACCTCTCGGTGCCGTCCCTTCCAGAACTACGCCAACATCATCACGATGCGCATCAAGATGCAGGGCTTCATCGTCTTCGACTACATCAAGGAGTACGCGCAGGCCCGCAAGGAGCTCGCGGCGTGGCTCGAGGAGGGCAAGATCAAGCGCAAGGAGACCATCATCAAGGGCGGCCTCAGGGCGGCCGAGCAGGCACTCGTGGACCTGTACAAGGGCATCAACACGGGCAAGCTGATTGTCGAGATCAAGAACCCCAAGGACGCCGCCAAGCTTTGAGGGGCGCGTCTGTCCGTCTGTCTGTCTGTCTGTCCGCCTCTTAGGGGGGAGAGAGGGGGTTGTTGATTTCGGAGGAAGCGGAGGAGCGACAAAAGGAATTGCCCGGCGAATGACTTGATGAAACAAATGTACAATTATGCGTAATGACCTCGGACTTG
Organism: Colletotrichum eleusines; assembly: GCA_016807845.1. Classification (NCBI taxonomy): domain Eukaryota; kingdom Fungi; phylum Ascomycota; class Sordariomycetes; order Glomerellales; family Glomerellaceae; genus Colletotrichum; species Colletotrichum eleusines. The sequence continues at coordinate 5,316,301 of JADEZO010000001.1, read as the reverse complement.
GTTACGGGATAGATGAGGTAATCTGTCTCCGATGGGAAGCGGACGAAATGGCAAATAAATAATTCAACGCTTCAGATCGTTCTACCGGGTGTGTCCGAGATGTATTTACCGGGGCCTCGGATCGATGCATTTTATGCATATCAATATGCACCCCACGGTTTATTCGCAACTAACAGATTGTCCCAACCCCCCGCCATCGCCAATCTTGTCTTCCCCCCCCCCCCCAAAGTTCAAGCTCCTCTAGCTTCCACAAACCAGGAACATCCCATCCCTCGACAAAGCTGTTTTTTTCGTGTTGCCTCGGACACAAAGCTGCAAACAGGCAAACCCCTTTCGGGAGAGATAGTCCCACCTCCGCACGAATCCCCCTGCTCGACATGGCAACCTGATCTTCGCCCTCTCTGAGCTGCAGGCGGGCTACCCTCGATTTCTTTCGATCGGCGCGGCCTGCTCGGGGCGCATCCCAGCACCACGAGACTGCGCGCGGCCTTTCTACGAGACTTTGAATACCCCGACGGCGACGACACGCAAGTCTCGTCTTGTCACATTGCGCAGGCACTGCGACGGAAACGGTCGACGGTCGACGGTTACGACGGTCCACATTCCCGGCCATCCACGCAGCTGCCGGCCACTTCCCGAATCCACGTGCCTGGGAACTGAGACACCCCGCCGCGCTCGCTCAAACGCCGCATTCCATCGGCGGGCTACGAAGGAATCGCCCAGCCTCGGAGTCGACGGTCATGATATAGAATCCCCCGCCGTGCAGGAGAGCTGTGACATTTCGCTAGGCTTCTCTGTGGAGGCCTACGACGAACCCCTCAACGATTCGAGGCGCACACTCGCTCCCTTTTTCCTTACTCAACAGCGGCTCGAAACGACTGGTTGGCTTGCAGTAACGCCTGACGACAACATCAAAGATGGCCCTATCACCCGAAGAGGTCGCGCACCTCCACCGACAAGCGAGGCGTCGCGCCGAACGAGCTGTAGCCGAGATGTCCTTCCGCGACGTCAGCTCTGATGAATACCTCAAGAAACTGTGGGCCAAGCGCCGGCCAGGGCGGCGGTTCGAGGTTGGAGATATACCCGCCGCCGTTGAGATCGGCGAAGAGCCACTGCCACCATCACAGCCTGAATTCAGGCGCCCCATGGGCCCCGAACGGCAACGGACGCACGCTCGTACACAATCCGCCAGCGCAATAATAACAGGACCCCAGCAGCGCGCGACGTCGACACCCGTAGGCCGCAGAGCTACGCTCGGTGGCCCGTTGACCAAAGCCCATGCGCCGTCTCAGAGGTACTCGGCTCAGCATGCTTCGAGCCAGCCGGACCTTCTCATGCGGGCCACGCAGCGGCAGTCACTCTCAACCCCAGGCCCAGCCATGGGCTCCACGGCGGCGCGCTCGTCACCGAAGCCGCAGCCTCCACGGCCACGGTCGAGCCTCAGCATATTCTATCCCCGAAAGTCAGTCCGTCGAGTCGCGTCTTTTGCTGCCGTTTCTTCCAGCAAGGTCGATCCACCAGAAACGGGCCCCACGCATCGACAACCCGGTCACGCCCGGAGTAAATCGGTCCATGCTACGGCGACTCCGTCAGAAGCTCCCGTGCGGGCCGGGACCCTTGGCAAACGAGGCTCGCTGCGGATGCTCAAAGATAAGATCAGGAGAGTTGCCAGCTCCTTCGAACTACGATCGACAAAAACCGAGAGCGCGGGGCTCGGCGGCGACGACGGACTGAAGCACCGCTCTAGCAGGAGCCTCCTCCTGCGACCGTCACGTAAGCTCGGCTCCCAGCTGCGTCTGGGCACTGTCAGTGAAGAGTGAGCCGAGGATGACCGACTTCGTCACATTCTCTGGATTTTTTTATTATGTTTTATTTTTGATAACTTCCGCATGAGCAGCTTCCCAACGAAGGAGAGTCGAATTGGGAAAGCCACATGTGTAGCGGCAGCGTCTCGAGAGAAACCGCATTCTGTACGATCAACAGCGATGAGATGACGACCTTGACGGATACCAGAATCTAATGATGTACTTTATATTTGTTATTTAACCTTTTGTTACACGGGCCAACACACCCTGTTCACACAAACGCCCCCGACAGTCCTTCTCTTGGCCTCTGGCAGAGAAATGCTATGAGATGCTCGACGCCGACTTGAACTGGGGGGAGAAGGGGTAGTCGGTATATCCGGTAGGGAGCTTTGGCGTGTAGAAATATGTCCGCTTGTAGTTTTCTAGCTTGATGCCTTCCCTGACGCGGAAGACGAGATCCGGGTTCGATATGAAATAGCGGCCAAAGGCGATGACCACGTTGTACCGTTTATACGTCTCTTTAACGGCTTTTCATGCCGATTCGGCGGTCAAGCCGCCGGCGACCAAGACCAGGCTTGCGTTGTCCCACAGCTTGACCAGCCACCTTACCGTCCGCTACCTACCGCAGTCTGTGTCTTTGTTGCCGCTAATCCAGGCCTTAATCAGGTGAAGGTACACCAGGCCCAGAGGCTTCAGCTGCTTGACTAGATATCTGAAAGTGGGATCCGGATCGTCCATCAGTATGCCTTGGAAGTCGCTGTATAGGCTCAGGCGGACGGCCGTCCGGTGAGCCCCAACGGCGTCAATAACGGCCTTGGTCACCTCAAGGTGGAACCGCGCCTGCTTCTCGACGCTGCCGCCCCAAGCGTTGCCCCGCTTGTTGCAGGTGTCCTGGAGGAACTGGTCTGGGAGGTACCCATTGGCGCCGTAGATCTTGACGCCGTTGAAGCCGGCCTCAATGGCGTTGCGTGCAGCCGTTGTGTAGTCCGCAATGGTGTCCAGGATGTCGGCCTCGCTCAGCTCCACCGGCGTGGGTGCGCCGTCAGCGACAGGCACCGCGCTCGACGACTCAAGCTTCAGGCCAAGCGACTCGAGCACGTCGGCCTTGCCGCCGCGGCCGAGGTGCCACAGTTGGCAGTAGATGAAGGAGCCCTTTTCGTGGACGGCATCCGTCACCTGTTTCCAGCCGGCGATGTGGGCGTCGGTCCAGATGCCGGGCACGTTGAAGCGGCCCACGGCGCGATGCGAGATGATTGACCCTTCGGATATGAGCAGGGTGCCGGGCACGCAGGCTCTCTGCGCGTAGTACTCTATCGTCTGTCGTCAGCTTTTTACCAATGACTGCGTGGGGTTGGTTTGTTCTTGGGGGGGTGTTTGATGCCCACCCTTCATCATCGGGGTCGGCGTCCATTCGTCATCGGCGCGGTACCGCGTCAACGGGGCCAGGGCCAATCTGTTGGATAGATGAGCCGACCCGACGGACAAGGGCGAGAAGAGCTTCGACATGATGGCGATCAGTCAAATAGTTTCGCAGCACTTGGGCCGCGAAGCACTTTTGTTCACGAAGGAGGCACGGCAGGTTGAGAATCAAAGTAAGATGCAGCAGAAGAGTCCAAAGCAGCAACGTTGACATTAGGTATTCCGCCGTCGTTGCGACATTACTAGCGCGTACGCATCATCCTGGTCTTTTTTCTCTCTTTTCGTCTGTCTTCCTGACACACTCATGCCGATGCTTGCCGCGACGTCGGGGAACGCCCAGAACGGATGCTTCCCAAATTTGCCTCATGTTATAATTCCGCCATTGCTTCTCCAAGATCCATTGTTCAAAGAAATCCCCGTTGACGGCGCCCCTCGTGGCCATGGAAATCCCACTTATACCCGACGTTACAGCTCCAGAACCCACACCGCCTCTCATCCCGACTCGGATGCGCCATCGGCACAAAAGTTGCCGACAAAGAGCGTCGGATACGCGATCGGCGACGACGGCCACCAGTCTTGTTCCCGCCACCCACGCCGACCCCATCTAGTGTGGATCGATCGCCCACGTCGGAGTCAACTCACTTATTCCCGGAAGGACGGATGGGCTCAACAGGCGTTGACGTGATGGAAACCTGTAAACCCCTTGCGGGTGCGCCCGACGCGTGTGCCCAAGAGACCCCCGGACAAATGAGAGCCGGCGCATCGGTACCGACGCCTGCAAGCTCGATCTAGACCGGGGGCTCTCTCAACTTCTTGACTTTTTTTCTTTTCCTTCTTGGGCTGCTTCGCGGAATGGATGCTCCTCTACCACACAAAGTGACTCGAGGAGCACGCCGCTGTCAAAAATGAAGGAAGATGCGCCAATCAAGGATGACAATACGAGCGAGCAGACGGCGCAGCAGGTGCTCGGATCGGAACCAGCATCCGGCGATAACGAGGCCAAGACGCCGCCATCGCCGGCCGAGACACAGCGACCGAAAGACGACAGCGACGCGGAGAGCGTCGGCGGGCAGAGGAACACCATGTCGCGGAAGCGCATGCTGCTGGCCTTCTCCGCGCTGTCCGTCTGCCTCTTCGTGTCCTTCATCGACCAGACGAGCGTCTCGACGGCGGTCCCGGCCATAGCGGGGGACCTCGACACGGGCACGGCGACGTCGTGGATCGGCACGTCGTTCCTCATCGCGTCGACGGCCTTCCAGCTCATCAACGGCCGCCTGTCCGACATCTTTGGCCGGAAGAACCTGCTCATGGTCTGCCTGGTGCTGATGGCCGTCGGCGACGTCCTCTGCGGCTTCTCTAGGACCAAGGAGCAGCTCTTCACGTTCCGGGCCATCGCAGGCATCGGGGGCGGCAGGATCAACAGCATTGTCATGATCATCGTCAGTGACATAACGACGCTGGAGAATCGAGGCAAATATCAGGGTAAGCGATTGTTTCTTTATGTCTCTCATTCTCTTCCTTTCTGTCTCTCTCTCTCTCTCTTTCTCTTTCCCTCCCCCCCCCCCCCCCCTTTCTCTCTCTTGCTTGAAAGTTACGAAGCTCACAGGCCCCCCTCTCTCCAGGTATACTCGGTGCCGTTCTCGCCCTGGCAAACGGAGTCGGTCCCTTTGTCGGCGGCGCAGTCGTGCAGCAGTCGACGTGGCGATGGGTTTTCTGGATGGTCCCCATCATATGCGCACCGGCGTCCGTCACCATCCTCTTCTGCCTGCCCCTCAAACACCAGTCCGGCAACTACGCGGACAAGGCCAAGAAGATTGACTACGGCGGCATCGCGCTGAACATGGCCTCGACTCTCCTGGTCCTGATCCCGCTTTCCGGCGGCGGCGTGTCGTACCCGTGGTCTTCGCCCTTTGTCATCGCAGCCGTGACGGTCGGCGCCGTCCTGGGCGTGCTCCAGGTTACATACAAACCCAGTAGAAACACTGAAGCAACAAACTAGCAATGTACCCGCTAACCCTCGTACGGAGGCTTTGTTCCCCCGCACACGAACGAGAGCGTGCGAGGAGGCGGGGCGCTATTAGAGTGTGTTGTTGGCTTTGCCGTTGTTGTCAGCGGGACCGGATGCGGCCTACCGAATCATGCCGTGGAAGTGCCGGGCTTCGAGACCCCCCCCCCCCTCTTGGCGATGACGCTAGCTCCACCGGAAAAAACAAATGTCTTAGTTTAGAGCCTCCATATGGGCGGGGGTGGGTGGATTGAGTTGATTGGGTCTTGACGGCTGGAAGCCACATGGTGCTACTACTTCTACACTGCTACGGTGGCAGATAGGCATGCGGCGGCGGCTAGTACAAGTTTGTCCGTGTAAGTACAGGTACATCATGACGATAGCCAAGTGGTATCGGCTAGATGACATATGGCATCATCCCAGCGTTGATGCAAGCGAGGGGAGAGAGAGGCATGGATGGATGGCGTCGGTTAGGTGGGGGGAGACGAGCTGTATGGGAACAGGAATCAAGACCAGGTGCCAGGTTCAATTTAAAAGAAAAAAGGGAATAAGATTAGACTTGCTTGGTATTATAACCCCAACTCGATATTGAAGGGAGAGAGAAGGAAAAAAAAACCCAAAAGAAGACGTTTCCTCGATGGGATTCAACCACTTGTTCCTCCCCGAGGTGGGCTCGAACCACCAACCTCCAGATTAACAGTCTGACGCGCTAGCCAATTGTGCCATCGGGGACGAGCTCGAAACGAGCTGAGAGGATCTTGTTGGGTTCCACAGGCTTCCACACGGCTTATCAATGCCACTCGATCGGTTCCGCCGCGGTGGGTTTCTTCCGCATTGTGTGCTGAAACCCCTCAAAAGAAGAAAAAAAAAACAGGAAAAAAGAAAAAAAGATATGATGAAAAAAAGAAAAAAAAGAAAAAAAAAAAGAAAAAAAAAGAAAAGGTCTCTAGGATCCTGGTTTCAAGCTTGTGATGCAATTATAACCATATATACGGGCTCGGGATCTAGGTAACGTCAAAGGACGAATCGAGTCCAGAGGCCAATGATGGGTGGGGTGGAAAACCGGCATTAGGTGCGCCAAGAACAGGGTTCTCATATTACTGCCGGAGCTGTGAGTTTTATTAGTATAGAATAGCTGCCAGGGCAGAGTTATTGTTCTGATATCCCGGGATAATTAACCAGTCGAGTTGGTATAAATGGATCTAGGAGGGCTCATCAGTTTGCAAGACCTGGTATGTATACAGAACATGCGATCCTACTCCCACTGAAAAGATACCAGAAGAGCACATTGGCGCAGCGGCTTTTGTTCTCAGGCCTGACGAATCCCGGCTTCATCTGAACACGACCGCGCCGCATACATGTAGCCTACAGCGAGCCTTCTATCCCTCGAAAGCATGCGAAAGCCGTTGTAAATAACAAGAGCCCTATCGATTTGCACGAGGTGCATTCATGCAAGACATCATACTGCAAGTTATCAATCATAGCTTGGCACGATGCACACCAGGGTCCCACGCTCTGGAGAGGAAAGACGCTGGGTGACTGGGCACCCCAGTCTCATATATACGCTTCTCATCAGCATACGAAGCGGGAGGGCATAAGAAATGTTTGAAACGGTCTTTCTTCTTTTCCTCTCCTCTTAGGTTATTAGAGCGTACTAATCCGTACTCACATATCCCCAATAATTAAAATGGCCAGCGCTTGATCGGATCATCCGAGCCGGCACGCAGCGCCGTTTCTCCTCTAGTGAATTCCGCATGATCATCGACCTCTTTACCATCTCCCCTATTTTCTCTTTCTTAAAAACCAGAAAAGCTCTTTCCCTAACCCGGAAATGCGGGAGCCTTCCCGTTTTCCTGCACCCCCTCTGTTGCCCTCCCTCGATTATGCCGTGATGGACAAATCAGTCGGTCGAGGCGTTGAACTTGAGGGCGGTGGAGGCTTTGCCGGCCTCGGCCTTGTCCAGCTTGATGTTGTTGTCGAGCTTCTTCTGCTCCGTGGCCATCGTGTCGGCGACGTCGGAGCCCTGCGCCTGCTGAGCCTGCAGCTTCAGCATGGTGGCGGTGAGCTTGAGGACCTTGTTCTTGATCTTGCCACGCTGTTGTTTTGGAGGGATCGAGTTAGCTACAGGAAAGGGGGAAAAAAAAAGGAAAAAAGGAAAAACCGCTTCGATCAAATGGAAGCAAGCAAAAAGCACGGGGTCGCCACGAACCTGAAGAGCGTCGGCCGCCTCGCCGGTGGCGGCCTTGATGGCCGGGTTGAAGGCCTCCTTCTCGGCGTCGTTGGCGATCTGGTTGACGCTGTTGAGGAAGTCGAGGTCGGCCTTGCTGACCTGGCTCAGGTCGGCGGGGAGGCCGGAGAGCTTCTGGAGGGCCTCCTGCGCGGCGTTGCCGGCGGTGCCGCCGCTGATGGAGAGCTGGTCGAAGGTCTGGGTGGAGAAGACGTTGTTCTGGCGGGCGCCGAGGGGCGCGGCGGCGGCGAGGGCGGCGAAGCCGGCGGCGACGAGGGAGAACTTCATGTTGGCGGTTTGGGGGAAAAGGGAAGGGTTTTTTTTTTTTTTTTTGGTTTTGTGAAGTAAGGTCGACGATGCGTGACACGAAAGGAGGGGGACGCTGACCCGGATGAAGAAGAGAGTGACCAAGTCGCGTTGGAAGAGATAAGACAGCACAGCTGCTTGTAGAAGAGAAGAAAGAAACAAACAAAAAAGGTTGTAATGAAGGTGAGGGCGCAACGAGGAGAGAGGGGGAAAAGAACCGGATCCGAGAGGCGGACCGAGAGTCGTCTTTATAGACTATTTCTTCGCACCATCTGCCAACCCTTTCGCGATGGCCAGAACGGTTACGGTTACATGCTCCCGCCGGCGTGGCCCAACATGGGATGATGACATGGGGCTCGAGCCGATCAATTGAGACGTTAGTTCCCCCCTTCTCTCCCCAAAGGTACAGCTCTGGGCGTGTATTCTTGCTCTTCCAAAGGGCAAGAGGCCCGCCCAGTCTATAACAGTTCCAGCGGCATGGGTGAGATGAAGCTGCCAAGACGTTGCGAGTGCGGGTGCAGGGCCGGATGGGGAAGCCAGCCAACGGCCCAAGCTGTCGAGGGCGACAGGGAGGGGCTGCCCCGACTGGGCGGCAATCTTTACGTTATGACTTGGAGGCTCGCGTGGATCTTTGCAGGCAAAGGCGGAAACCTGAACAACTGATGAGAAGGGGACGAGATGGGGTCTGAGTTGAGACGGGGCAGACCGCATGCTGGTCAGCGCATCCTAGATAGTCATCCTGTCAGTGTTAATTATAGTGGCCCAATGTTGCGGGTCTCTCCCCCTTCCTCCCCCTCTCCCTCCCTCTCTCTCTCTCTCCCTCTCTTTCTCTCTTGTGATCTATCACTGACTGACTCTGTGAACACGGCAGGTTCACAACTCACAGACAAACTCGCGCGCATCAATGACGGGGGATGGAGGGGGGACAGCAACAACACTGGTGTTGACGGAAACGTTCCGAGAGAGGCCTTTGGTTCCCCCACCGTCACCTTACCTAGGGGGGTTTCACGAACCCCTGCGTCTTACTGCCAAGCTTAACTTTCAGACGTGGGAGAGGAGAACGTTGGACCGGGCATCCCTCAGTCACGTCTGTCTCTCTCCCACACTCTCTTTTTTACCAGGAGGGTTATGACTTTGAAGATATATCGGGCGGACTCTTGCAATACCCTGCAATGGATTGGTGCACGGTCGATGCAGACAATGATGTGCAAACCCCGGCGCATCCCACCATGGTTCTGGGTGTTCCTGAGTCGGTGATCTTATGGTGATCCCTAATGCCACAACAACAAAAAAAACCGACAATATCAGTTGCCTGTTTGTGCAGCCTCCTCTCTCTCACTCTCTCTCTCACTCTCTCTCTCTCTCTCGCAGGGGTTCTTGCAAATGCGAGCTCATCCGATCTCTTTTCGGCCGAATCGTGAGACTTTGGACACCGGGTCTGACAAAGTGTCGCTTGACTCCTCATACGACTCCCAACGCGATGCGGCACATATACGCAGCATAAACTGCCCATTCCAGCGTCTGGACGGAAAGTGACCCTGTCGAAGGCGACCGCACACTCCTCGAGGAACAGAGGTAATAAGGATTGGCCCCCGTCCGGTTCCCAGCCGCCCCCGTCGCCGTCGGTCGAAAGAGAGCGCAGTCGCGGAGTTGATGGGGCACACCCCGGCATCCCGACCAGACAGACTCTTGCGACGGAACGCTAACAAAACAAGCACCAGCTCATACGTAGCCGCTGCTGTGGGTATGTGCTTGGCCGCGGAAACCCCCCCTGGGTTGCCACATAAACCAAGAGCGGCTCCGTCAAGCTCGAACCCAGGGAGCTCTGAAACGGATGCCCGTCGCCCCCGTTTTCTCTGTAAACCACATAGGACGTCGTCTCCTCTGGGGGGCTCAGTTTTCCCTGATTGTCATATGCGTCTCATTATGGTTTGAACCCTACAAATATCCTGAGCAGTTTTCGCCGAGTCTGGACGACCCGAGCCAGTCACGGGAGGAACTATCTGCTGTCCCCGCCTTCGCGTTCCCGTCGTCCATGCTAATAACGGCCGCCGTTGAAAGACGCTGGGTAGGCGCGGGGAAAGTAATACGAACTGGATAATAGCCCCTTTTGAAAGAAGCGACGAACTCCACTGGGGGACACGAAGACAGGGTTCGCGTGGACGGATTGGATCATTGAGACTTGAGAGAATTCATCAATAACATTGCGATTCTATTCTTGCGCTGCGTCGCTTTGCCGTTGCCCCGCCTCGTCGAGCTCAGTCGATATCATATATGGTGTCCAAGTCGCATCCTCATCATACACAAATTAACATTGACACAAAAGGGTCGCAATCACAGAAACACCGCCGCCGCCGCCGCCGCCGCCATCGCCAAGGGCAACCCGCCGAACCCGCCGCTCGCAGCAGAACACACGTCCGCGCCGCCTTTGCCCTTGGGCTTCGTTCCGCTGCCGCCGTCGGAGCCGCTGCCCTTGACGGCGCGCTTGCAGGCCCCGTTGTTGGCGTCCGCAGACGTGGTCGCCGTCGAGGTCCGGGCCCCGGCGGCGCTCTTGAGCTTGTCGTGGCCGTCGACGATGGTGATGGCCGTGAACCACGCCGCCGACTCGGAGCCGGCGAGCACGGACTGCGCGTTGGCCGAGCCGGACGCGCCGATGGAGCATGTCGCCGAGTCGCCGCGCTTGCAGTCATAGGAATCGGACCTGAAATGGTTGTTGGTCACGAACCTTCACTAACCCCCCCCCCCCCCAAAACACACGCACATACTCACTCGGGAATCATTGTGGAGGGGATAAAACGTCACACACTGAATATAACTCACCCGAAGCCAATCTTCATCGTGCTGTCGCCGTACGTGAGCGTCACGCCGCTAAACTGCGAGCACGCCGACGCCGACCGCCACACGGACGTGCAGGCCAAGAAAAGCTCGGTCGAGGACGGCGCCGCCGTGATGACGGACGCGTAAATGTTGTCTCCTGCGCGGGTGGACCGCGGCGGCATCCACACGGTGGTCTTCTCCGTCGTCGCGGACGTCGACTGGGCCGCGGTCGGAGCGAGACACGCGGCCGCGGCGACGAGGAGGAGGAGGAGGAGGAGGGAGGTAAGAGTCGGGGGAACCATGGCCGGGCTCGCTCAGAGATTCGGAGAGACGTCGCGCTGACGTGCTCCTCGGCGTGCGTAATGTCGGGTCTAAGGACGGAGCGGGTGCGGTCATTTTATGTGGCGAGCCAGTGCTTATCCCTTGCGAGTTACAAATGTCTCGCCGGACGGGTCCTTCTGCAATGCTACCGACGATGGGGGCTTGGTCCGCCGAGTCGGGCATGGATGGCCTCTTACGCCGCCGCCGCCTGGCTGCCTACGAGAAGGAAGCGGTGCTTTTTGGCAGGGTTGGAGCGATGGTCCAAAAACGGTCCGCGTCCGCTGGTGAACAGTCGCGGTGATGGACAGAAACGGCCAAGTCTAACAGCTCTTCCTAGGTGTGTAGTTGCTCGGCATTGGCGGTGTGGCCATCCCCGGTATCCTGGTTCGCCCTGCTTATGTGCCATCTGGGAGATTGGCCAAGCCTACCATGCCTTCATTCTCTCGTGTGTCCCAGTCGACCTTTGAGAGGGCGATCTCGCCAAGGCTGCGCCACGATAAACCATTGGGCCGGGTAATATCAAGTCTGACTGCAGATACTTTAGCGAGCCGAATGGAAGGTGACTTGAGGCGCCAGGCACAAATCTGACATGTGCGGTCGACCACATGGCGTTCTCCATCAGCCGGAGTAAATGCGACAGTGGTGTGCCCAGGGTTGCAATGAGACCAAGACCCGACAGCCCCGGTGCCGGTGCCTAGTTGGTCCCCGCACGTTGCCGGCCGTACTCCGGTTCCAGTCAGCGCCGGACCGCCCGGTGAACGGACCGGAAACCTCCGACCTCATCCCCGTTCAATGCGACACGCCTCTATGTGGCTCAAAAGTAGAAAAGGGGCTGGTTCTTGAAAACTATGTACGGGAAAAAGAGACGGCTAGATACAAGGAAACCTAGCCGCCGGAAAGCATGTTCATCATGGCCAAGGAAGAACAAGTGGACGCTACCCGCTGTTTGTTCATTCCTTGAGGGTTACCCGGACCCTGCCACTCCGCTCGGACTGGGTGATGAGGACGATATTGTCCGCACACCTCAACTCTTCCTCGACGTGCCCGTCGCTCGAGGTCGTCGCGCCCTCGAGGATCCACGCCGTCTCGTCGGACACGATCTGGGCGACGCCCTGCCAGTAGTTGCCCTGGCTGGAGTGCCGGCTCTGGACCGTGAAGACCAGCAGCACCGCCAGGCCGCACGCCATGTTCAGCGCCACGACGGCGAAGACGACGAGCAGGCCCCGGAAGCCCCGGGGCGTCAGCACCCGCACCGACGGGGTCAGGGCCGCGCCCTCCCCGACGTCGAACTGCGGCATGGCCTCCTCGATGACGGACCCCGACAGCGCCGTCAGCGCCGACTGCATCGCGACGCCGGGCCGGTTGGTCGCGTTGAGCACGTCGGCGAAGATGGCCTGGTACTCGACGTGCGGCTTGACGTCGGATATGCCGCTCCCCTGCGGGTCCATGAAGACGGAGACGTTGTTGGTGCGCGGCGAGTTGTACAGGTCGTTGACGAGCTTGTTCGTGAGGTACTGCGTCGCGTTGAGCCGGCGCGGGTTCCTGGTCGACACGACCGAGAAGATGCCGCGGTCCGTCGCGCTCGTGTTGTAGGGCCCGACGCCCATGAGCCGCTGCACCTGTTTGGTGTTCCACGTCATCGCCTCCGCGTTCCACGAGACCTGCGCCCCCTCCAGGTCCCTCTCGCTCGAGAGCTCGGCTTCGGCGTAGTTGAAGGCCAGCTGCTGGAAACAGATGGACATGTCCAGCCTCAGCACCCCCTTTTCGATCCTGACCCCCTCCGGCGTGCGCCCGCCTATCGACCGCTCCCATGTGATCCATTCCCCGTCGGTTGCCGAGATGTTGGCCAGCCCAAAGTTGCCGACGAGGAACCGGCCCGCCGGCCCCCTCCACAGGTCGTGCGTGCCGTTGTTCCTGAAGAAGAGGAACACCTGGGAGTAGGCCGTCACGGGCTCGTCCGAGATGGTGTGGTTCTGCGCGCTGGGCCGCGCGTTGGTGCCGTTCGGCACGCACAGGCTGTCCGCGAAGCCCTGCCTCGCCTGCGCCTGGGCGAACTGGAACTGCGGTATGGAGCAGTTGAAGCTCGAGGGGAAGCAGCTCCCGTCTTCGCAGTTCGGCGGCAGCGGCAAGCCCGCTTTGCGGAACGTGGCGCCGTAGGACACGTTGCCGTGCACTTGCAGGAAAAAGGGCACCGTGTCTGAGAAGGGCGGTGGCATGCGGACCGAGAGGGCGGCGGAGACCGAGGGGCGCATGCACACGAAGCGCGATTCGAAGCCGTACGTGCCGCCGTCGTACCGGCGGAGTGTAGACAGTTTCGCGCTCGAGACGGGGAGAAACGTCCTACGGACAGTCTTGGTATCGCTGACGCCGAGCTTGTCCGGCCGCGTATCCGCCGCCGGGGGGCCCTCGCCGAAAGGCACGTAAGCCGCCGGCCGGAGGGCCCAGTTGTTCATTTGGCGGTTCAGGGAGATCACTTCGGGGCTCATGTATGCTTTGACGGTCGTGTTCATCGCGTCCCCGGTGAGGGAGGAGACGCCCAGGTCGGAAACCAAGAATGTAGAAGAGAACTGAATAGTGACGGTGGTGAGGAGCAGAAGCATGACGAGCCCGGCCTGCAGGCACGACTTCCGTGCCGAGGTGACGAGCAGCCACGCCAATCTCAGGGGCCCGTCGTTGATGCATCGGATGATGGACATCTCGGCGACTCGTGAGAGGGGGACCCCGTGTCTCTCCAGCACGACGCCCGCGATGAGGCTGGTGTAGATGGAGGCTTGCGCGGTGACGGCGATGCGCAGAAGGACCGTCAACAAGGTGATGGCTTGCGTGACATACTGGCGGAGCATGATCCATCTCCAAAGGGCGGCCGCGCCTCTTCCGTCGTCTGGGCCCTCGCCCGACCACAGGAAGAGGAGGAACCCCAGGATGCCGAGGACGAGCGCCGTCCCGCCCCCGACCGTTGCCAGGCCGAGACGGCCGAGGCCGTGCTGGAGGCGGTCGACGTAGCTGGGCGGACGAGCCTCCTTCAAGTCGATTTCCGGCTGCAACGCGGGCTTGGATGACTTGAAAAGCGTCATTTCTTCTCCAAAGTATTTAAACGAGGCCGCCCCGACGGCCGGATCACTGGGAAAATGACGGGACTCAAAAAGCAACGCACAGCAACGGGAGGCGAGGTGTGTCGGCTGCGGCACGGCAAAGACATAACAATACACGCCCGGCTGGCTGGGACGCGTTAAACGAGACGACTCTTAATGGAGCATCGTTGTTACTTAAGGTTAAAAGAAACTCTTGTCGACGCCCATGATTCTCAACTGCGATCTCCGATCCCCCCTCACGGCCCCTCTTCGACGAGGTTCTTCTCTTTGTGCGCTTAATTACCCTCCCCCCCCCCGCTAAGACGTGCATATTCCCAAACGTTGGGCTCCGCAGGTGAAGCTACAGTGGTATCTCGGGTCGTGACAAATCCGCCTTGCACCCGAATCAAGGGCCCTGTCACGTTCGGCTCCGGGCTATCGGGGCCCATCGGAGCTCGAACTTTTGAGTCCCGTCATGTTGACGGTGCACACGAGGGGGGGGGGGGGGATGGGATGCATGAATGTCAAGCGGGAACAGGATGCGCGATCCCGAGCGGAGGGGGTGTTGGGCGGACAGTGCACGAGAAGCGAGACAGGGATCCTCCGGCGGCTGGCGTCGCAGAAGCCAATGCAGAGGCCCAGGATGCTTGTAAAGGTCGAACGCGATAGGTCTTGGTTCGTCACTCTGTTATCGCGAGGGGGAGGTTGCGATTAATGTATGTGGCCGTGATGCCGAGTGATGCGTGCTCGCGAAGCTGCGTTGCAGGCATAACTAGACGGGGAACGTTCACCCCCCCCACCACATGGATCGTGCGACTGTGAAAAACAAAAAACAAGTTTGCACATCTTCCCAGTTTGGAAATGGTAGGCGTTTGGCGCAGGGATATCGTGGCCAGGCGAGCCAACATCAACATTCAGTACATGATGGATTTAGAGGAGGGGGACATGATTTGTGAAATACACAAAAAAGCACACTTTGAACTGGAGGCATCCTTGAGCTGTGGGGGCCACGAATGAGGGGAAAACGTGAAATTAATTACTATGCCGCGCCGTGACAGGCAACTGATACTTTGCGTCCGTCAAACCGGACTGTAAGTTCTCGATCCGTTCGTTCTTCCGCCCATAGCCCGTTCAATTATATGCCTACCTGAGACGCTTGTCTATCGTCACAGATTGACTCACCTCAAATTCACGACCCATTGATTCAAGCAGAAGAGAAGCGGCATGTTTCCTGAGGCCCCCAAGGACCGCTTGGGAACGAACGATCCAAGCGGGGTCAGAACAGCTCACTTTTCTCAAGTTACCGCCGTAGACAGTTTCCGTTGTGCTTCTCGGAATGCCCCTTACCGGTCGTCAGCCTCTCCCCAAATGGGTCTTCGGGAACAAAGTACCAAACGGACTTCTAGAGACGTCATCGTCCCTGAGAGGATGCGTTGCGCACGAACCTCTAAGCATGTCTTTACTATTAGCATTCGTCATGTCCTTGGGCTCAAACAATTCATTAAAAGGGTCTATATTACTTGGGTAGACCTCACGATCAGATCAGATAACGTCAGGACCCAAATCTCTTTCTTAATGCGTCCCCAAGAGCCTGCTTGGAGGGTGTTTGTTTGTTTTTGAACTATATGCCATTCGGCCATTATGCTTCACGCAGGGAGACGGCAGGATAAAGTCCCAACTCATCTTCTTGGCCGAGACACGAGCGTTGGTTGGCAAGGCTTGCAACGGCGCCCGGATGGGATTCTTAGCGAAGCAACCCTAGAAAACAACCCCTGCGAACCAAAGAGCGTTACCGTACCGGTTACTTCACTTGGAGTCACTGGATGCAGACCATTGCTCTCTAGTCTGTTCATCCTCGCTTACAGTAGTATCGTGGCGTTAAAGAGTTACCAGTATAACCAACCCATCAATCAAGCTTATCATTGCTTAGTGACTACCTACCTAGCGACAGCGAATAAGCCTAGTCAGATCGTGTCAGACAGAGAGAAATTGATCGATGATTTATCTGATTGATCGAAGCCGGTTTCAACGGTCGTGGAAAAAGAAAGACAAAAAAAACCAGGTCGTACCCGGGTTCGAACCGGGGTTACCAGAAATCTTGATGTGATCAAAATCTGGAGTGATAACCACTACACTATACAACCCTGTAGCCAGTGACTTTTGCGGGTCCTGTTGCTGTGATTGGCGGAGAGTGACAGTCGGTATATCAAGCGTATCGGCTGCGGAAGCTTGATAGTCCCACAACCCACCAATCAACTCGGCCGATCTCAATAACATGGTTCACCTTGCCAGAGAGTTAAGTATCCGTAAACTCCAGAAGATAAACTAACTAGCACGGCAATTGCGGATCCACTTTTGTGCAGCGTACGCCTCAGACTATTCGTCACACTAAACAACAATGTTCGCTTTCGCTAAATGTGCACCTCCACAATGCGTTACATTATCTGTCTTGGCACTCATTCTACTGGAATGACTATAGCTACAATATGTAGCTGTTTACAAGACTGCCAGCTTGGCACATCCCTGACTGTGTGGGCAACGATGTCCGAACGTGCAATCAAATGCAATCAAATACCACATTATAAGGTTTTTGCCAACCGATTGCACTCCGCACGCTCCGGAATGACACGATGTGGGCAGCTGACTCCTTTTTCATAACCAAACAAGAAAACAAGGACAGGTTCATGAGCATATACCACAATGACAATCGCCACATAAAAGGAGCATTCTCTCAGCGACGCTCGAGGAACCTCGGATGAGCTCCCTCCCAAGCCTCGTCGGGTCCGGCTGCAGTCTTTCACTAAACGTCGACGCCACTCCGACCATGGGTCGCCTTCTCAGCATCGCTGCCTTCGCGATAGCGACGCTTGCTGCCTTCACCCGTGCCCAGGATCTGGAGGCTTGCCTCGAGTCAGCCGGCCTCGTCACGTCTTTCCCCGACACCAACGCGTCGTTTCCCCAAGACACACGCTCGTGGCAACGCCGCATCACTCCCACCCCGGCCGGCGTCGCCTGGCCCCGGACCGCCGATGAGGTCGCCGCCGCCCTTGCCTGCGCCCGGGAGGCCAAGGTCCTCGTCGCCGCCCGCGACGGAGGCCACTGCTATGGCTCGTACAGCCTGCCCAACGCCGGCCTCACCATCAACATGACCAACTTCCAGGACGTCAGCTACGACGGGTCGACCGGCCTGCTCACCTATGGCGGCGGCGCCCTCGTGAGCCCCGTCGTCAGCTGGCTCTGGAAGACCCACGGCGCCCGCTTCCCCCACGTCCGCGCCAACATGGTCGGCCTCGTCGGGTCCTCCATCGGCGGCGGGTTCGGCTCGCTGTCCCGCATGCTCGGGACCCCGATGGACTACCTGGAGGGCGCCACCTACATGCTCTACAACGGCACTGTCGTGAACGCGTCCCGCGCGGAGAACCCGGATCTCTTCTGGGCCCTCCAGGGCGCCGGCAGCTCGTACGGCATCATCCTCAGCCTGACCACCAAGACCTGGAAGCCGACGCACCCGCGGGCCGTGAACTACACCATCACCCTCGCCGACAGCTCCCCCGGCGCCGGCGTCGACGCCCTCCTCGCCATCCAGGACCACTACCTCGCCGGCCGGTGGCCCGACGAGCTGACCTTGCGCTGGTCCCTCACGGCCCCGCCCTACACCGGCTCCGGCTTCTACTGGGGCGACCCCGACGACTTCGACGCGCTCCTCGAGCCCCTCGTCGCCGGGCTCCCGAACGGCACCCGGCTCGCCCGCACCGTCCAAGACTTTTGGGCCGTCGAGAACGTCGCCACCCCGTCCATCGACGTCCCCGTCGACGCCTACCCCCCCCGCAGCTTCTACCTCCAGGCCCTCGTGCTCCGCGAGGACCAGCCCTTCACCAGGGCCTCCGCCACCGCCCTCTACCAGTTCACCACCCTGGCCTTCAACCGCACCGACCTCGCAAAGTTCGGCTTCATCGACCTCTGGGGCGGCGGGCCCGCCAGGGCCCTCGCGGACGGGGACACCGCCTTCGCCCACGCCCGCAGCCTGTGGCTCGTCCGCTGGGAGGGCCGCCTCGCCGACGGCCTCGCCCAGTTCCCCGCCGACGGCGTCGCCTACCTGCAGAACGGCCTCGAGCCCTTCAGGCGGCAGCTGGCGGCCGAGGGCGTGCCCCTGCGCGGCTTCGTGAACTACCGCGACACCGCCCTCACCGTCGACCAGTGGAGCGAGCGGCTGTACGGCGACAACTACGCCAGGCTCCAGCGGCTCAAGACCGTGTACGACCCCGAGGGCATGTTCACCGCTCACCCCCAGAGCATTCCTCTTCCTGGCCGGCAGCCCCCACCTGCCATCAACTAAAGTAGACGTTGCCAATGCTTCCGGGTCTTGGTAATTCCGTATATATATGCTTCACCAAATGTGTCTCTTCCGGACGCTTCTGAGAATATAATTCAGGCTCCAAATCAAAGGCTAAATTATTTTAAAACTGTTTCTTCTATTGGCCAATCCCTACGGTTGCGTCCAGTCTAGACCACGTACGACCGAAGCATTCAAACAAGCCATTTCTTACCCGCCTTGAGCTTCACGCTCGACTGGCCCCAGTGACCTGCGTCGAACTTCCACGCCCAGACATCCTGACTAGCATCGTAGCCGGCCTTGTGGCGAGACTCGAATCTGCCGACGCCGGCGGCACGCATCAGCGACCTCCACGGCTGGTTATCGTCGCCCGTCTCGATCCTGAACAGCTCACAGCTCACAGCCCAGGTCCGTCCGGGCGTGCTCGATCAACGCCTCGAGCGCCTCGAGGCCGTAGCCTTTCCGCCAGTGCCTGCCTGCGGTCTACGCCGATGCCGAGGTCCGTCATGCGCCTCTCCCCCGGCGGGAGGGTCGTTGTCCCGGGGAGGAACTCGGCGGGGTCGACGAGCTCGAAGGTGTTATAGCCGCCGTTGCCGATCAGCTCATTTGTTTCTCGGAGGATGATGACGATCCAGCCGTTCTCTCCTTTTGCCGTGAAGCCGGCAAACTTGTCGATACGCGTGAGGATCCTGTCCAATCGTCAGGTCCTTCTCGGGCTGCTGGAAACGGGAAGTTGTCGGGCGCCGTGAGATAACCGAGATAAGCCTCGGCATCTGACTGGGTAGCTGTGCGGATGATCAGTCTTGGGGTGACGATCCCGAGGGTCGTTCCGAGCGTGGTTCGCGTCGAGTCGTGTGATGATGCCATTGTGGGGATGATTGTAACATGCGCCAAGACGGACTTCGCTAGACTCGGGCTCCGTTTGCTGCGTTCAAAGGGCGGATGAGGAAAGAATGGCTCTTGTGGCGGTCTTAATTGACTGTGAAGACAGCATTCTGGGCCACAGCCAGAGGATCACACGCACAACCTTATATCTGTTGGAATAAATTAGATGGAAGGGCCTGTCGAGGGGCTCAGCATCCCCTGCCAGTCTGCTTTGTCGCAACCGACTGACGACCTACCCGTTGTGGAAAGGTGGTGAGTCATGAGTGGGAGACCACATGCTGCTGTTTTCCCCCTGCTATATCTTTATTCACTTAAGATACTTGTATATCTTTTGGATAGAGGTATGTTGGGAGTCTTTGCCGTCTTGATACGTTGTGCTTGTAATAAGGGATGGTAAAACTCAATATGTCTGCTGCCACCGAAGCTTGTGGTGGCGAGTGTCAGCGACCCCAAGGTTAATATGTGTAGCAGCAAGTACTTTCATGCAGCCAGAGAGACGAGCAAGGGTACCGCAGGTGGCGAGGTCACAGTTCAGAGAGCCAGCCATGTATGTACCTAAGTGACCATCCGGCTGTGCAGACACAATTGTTTTTTGTAAGCTGTGCAGGGGCCGCGATAGCTTCCGTATTACCCGGGCCTAATCACCACATGACTGTTTGACTTTGCTTAGTCCTCTTGGAGGCAATCATGGTCATTGGTGTATGCCTCTATCTATAGGTGTAACCAGCCTTCCATGACTAGGCTGTAGGGTGGAGTGGAAGAGGTCTGATACTATTTATTACCAATTGTAATGTCCTTTTAGAGGACAGCCGACAGCTACGGTTGCCAATGCATCGCTTGGGACTTTGGAACTGGAGCGACTTGCCGCTTAAGCCTATTTAAGCTTCAATTAGCCAAATGCAGCCTGGGTCCACATGGTTTCTCTTCTCTTTTAAGACTGGTAGTTGTCAGTCATGCTGCATTGTAATGTAGAGTTACAACTTGCCCGCTAGAACGGATCTAACAGTAACCGGGATGACATTAAGAGAATAAAAATAGCACAGCGTCATCACGTGAATAATCCGCATCGGCAATGAGGCATTTGCTAAGTATATGTATGAAGACCTCAAGGCCCTTTATTTAGACTCCCCATTCTTGCACCCAAGCTCAAAGTTTGGCATTATACCAAACATGGGATATAATATGTCAGCCTAGCCCCACCGTCCACCGATTCAGGGCAGAGTGCCAGAGTGGTTAATGGGTGTGACTCGAATTCGAATCGCTATCACATGGCTTCGGCCGCATGAGTTCAAATCTCATCTCTGTCGCAATTGGAACCATTCTATTCTTTTTTTTTTTTTTTTATGATGTTTCCTCTTTCAGCTTGTCGTATTCTTCTTTCGTTTCCCCCGTGTTTCATTTCCAGTTTAAGCCGCGAGTGATCGACACCTACAATGCTTTATGCGCCGTACGTTCGGTCGGTCTATCAAGACTTGGGTTGGCCCGGTATGTATCCGTATCGTCTCGGCCGAGTCAAATGCGACATTTGCCGAGACCAGCTCGCCTACAAAACGGGAAGTTATATGCGCCGTTCCCACGTCGCAAAACAGGCAAACGGCGCGCGGAGCCCGTCGACAATGATGGAACCGACCATGTATATTAACTAGGTACTCCAGCTTCGCGTCTCTGACCCAAGCAATGCCTTTGTTGCGCCAGATTTCAGCGCGCATAGCTTTGTCGAGCCGCCGGCGCAAACCTCTCTTCCTCAACCTCCGCATAGCCGCCGCCGCCGCCGCCGCCGACGATCGGCATCATATTGCTCCGATCATGCCCCTCAAGTTGCGGTTCGCTACGCCGGCCGACGGCCCGGCCCTCGCCGCCATCTACCTGTCAGGGTTCCACGACAGCCCGGTGGCGACGACCTGCTTCCCCTCCAGCTCTCAAGCCTGCCGCGACTTCCTCGCCGCCTCCTTCGCCGAGGAGATGGGCAACCCGCGGTCCCAGTTGCTCGTCGTCACGGACCCGGACCTCGAGGACGACCCGGACCTCCCCATCGCCTGGGCGAAATGGACTCTCCCGGCCAAGGACGGGGAGAGCAACGTCGAGCCGCTGCCCCCGAAAGAGACCTGGCCAAAGGAGGGCGACCCGGAGTTCGCCGATCACTTCTTCAGCACCATCGGGAGGAGGCACGCCGAGATCATGGGCGACGTCCGCCACTACTACCTGGAGATCATCGTGTGCCGGAGGGAGCACCAGGGCAAGGGCGCCGCCACGCCCCTGATGAGATGGGGCTGCTCGAGGGCGGACGAGGAAGGCAGGCCCGCGTTCCTGGAGGCCGTGGGCGCGGCCATGCCCATCTATGAAAAGTACGGGTTCCGCACTGTCGATCACCAGGATGTGACGGCGCCGAACGGGGCATTGATACAGCTGAACTTTATGCTCAGGCCAGGCAAGGCCGCCGAGGGCTGCAAAAGCATATTGGCCAAGCTGGGCAAGTCGGAGTAGATGTGCGCCTTTTGGGATCCAAGTGTGGGGGATCATGTCAGCACGGGGCGTATTGTATGATCATGATACGATATTAGAATGGGTATGTATGTACGGATACATAAGAAAAGTACCAAAAACCACATCGTGTAGTGGGGACCGTGGGAGAGAGACCACATAATAATAGAATTTACTATTGTTACCTCGTGGCACAGCACACACACACACACACACACACACCATTGTGCGCAAAACTGCTGAGCAGCTCCGCGGCCGCGGCCGTCTGCTATAAGCCGTGTTGTATCTAAGACGAATGTGGTGAGGTATTTCTTCTTCACGCTCACTTGACTGCATTGTACTGGCTAATTATTACCAAAGCCTGCTCGCCTCCGCAATCTCATCTTACTGCAGGCCGCAGTCTTTTCTCTTTGGTTCTTGCATGTATCTGTTGCTTTCGACAGGTTCGAGACCAACGGCTTATAAAGTAGAAACGTTAAGACAGAAACACAGAGAGACAGACAGACACATCCTTGTTCCCACAATCCGATTGCTGTTTCTCAAGGTCGTGTCCTCGGTCGATTCCCCATATCGGGGGGTCCACCGGGGAAGTTTCTGCTTTGGGATTAATTTATCTGATATTCTAGCTCGGCTGGGAATACCCTGCTCCCGTTGGCCACAATACAACCTTGCCCCTATTTCAACCTTGCACACCGATCTTTACCATGCCCCCCTCGAAGTGGGGGAGCACGGCGTGACGGGCGGCTGTGGAAGCCGGAAGGCGGTGGAGATGACAATCCGCACAACAAAGTGATCCAATATATACATACTTCCGGCCAAATGTCATTCCCCGCTCCGGACTCACCAGCGACTCGCGCGCGCGCCGCCAACCGTTGCACCATGGCCAGCGACCCTTTCAGAGTCATCATCGTCGGCGGCGGCCCAAGCGGCCTAACCGCCGCCTACGCCCTCCACCACGCCGGCATCGACTTTGTCGTGCTCGAGCGGAGGACCGACGTCGTCGAGGACCTCGGCGCGAGCTTGGTCCTCGGGCCCACGAGCCTGCGCGTGTATCACCAGTTTGGCATTTTCGACCAGCTCGCCGAGATCGGCGCGGAGGTGGTTGAAAACAACGCCTACACAACCGACGGGCACATGTTTAAGACGACCAGGCTGTTCGACCTCTTTCACGAATAGTAGGTTTTCCCCTTCCTTTATCTCATCCTGGTTAATGGCTTGGCTTCCGAGTGTGTGTGTGTGTGCGTTACCGTGCCCGCTTACAAGTTCTGACACGCATGCAGCCATGGCTCGAGGCCAATCGCGTTCCACAGGGCACATCTCATCCGGACCCTCTACGATAACCTCCCAGAGGCCGCGAAATCGTGCTACTTCACGGGGAAGAAGCTTGCCGGCATCGAATCCACAGATACCGGGGTGGTGGTCACCTGTGCAGACGGGACGTCCTACTCGGGCACC
The DNA here is from genome assembly GCA_016807845.1 of Colletotrichum eleusines. Taxonomy (NCBI): domain Eukaryota; kingdom Fungi; phylum Ascomycota; class Sordariomycetes; order Glomerellales; family Glomerellaceae; genus Colletotrichum; species Colletotrichum eleusines. The sequence continues at coordinate 5,293,176 of JADEZO010000001.1, read as the reverse complement.
CTCGTTCTCGGCGCCGACGGCGTCCACTCGGCGACCCGCCGCCTGATGCGCGAGCTCGCCATCGCCGAGGACCCCTCCCGCGAAGAGACCTGGGACCCCGTGATGCCATTCAAGACCTCCTACCAGTGCCTGTGGGCCTCCCTGCCACGACCCACCGAACCCGGCCGGAGCCACGAGACGCATAGTACCGATAGGTCTGCCATGTACCTGACCGGCAAAGAGCGCGCGTGGATCTTCCTCTACGAAAAGCTCCCCGAGATGACGACGGAGCGCATCGCCTTCTCCAACGAGCAGCTCGAGGAGTACGCCGAGAGATTCGCCGAATGGCATCTGACACGGACGCTAAAGGTCAAGGACGTCTTCAAGGAGCGCTTCAACGTCGGCGGCGCCGGCCTGGAGGAGGGCATATGCAAGAACTGGAGCTGGAACGGCCGCGTGGTCCTCGTCGGCGACGCCGCGCACAAGTTCACGCCCAACGCGGGCCACGGCCTCAACGGCGGCATCCAGGACGTCGTGGTGGTCTGCAACAAGCTGCGGGGGATCCAGCGCGCCGCCGCCCGGGAGGCCGGCGAGAAGGCGGCGGCGCCGACAGCCGACTTCCCGGCCCTGCAGCGCGCGTTCGACGAGTACCGGGAGGAGAGGCAGGAGTCGCTGCTGGCGGACTACAAGGCGTCGGTCATGGTCACGAGGCACCACGCGTGGGCGTCGTGGTGGGACTGGTTCATGGCGCGGTACGTCGTGCCGTTCGAGTTCGTCCAGAGGCTCTTCGTCACGTACATCGCGACGCCGCTGATGCAGAAGGCGGCCGTCCTGGACTTCGTCTCGGCGACGGAGCGGTTCGAGGGCTCCTACGCGTGGCTGCATCCAATGCCCAAGGCCGTCACCAACGGTGAGGCCATGTAAATGCCTCGATCCACGATCCCTGGGGCTGTTTTCCTGTTGAACGAGCATAGCGTTGTTAGGAGTTGGATGAGTTTCCGTATACACTTGATAGTCACTCGGCCGGCCTAGGACACAAGGGTTGATGTGCGTTGGTGGCGCGCGGGCGTGTGTGTTCAGTTGGGCCCCTTCTAATAGAACCGAACCTTGGCTTCCGACCTCACAAGATGGCGGAACCATGTTCGGAAACGTTTTCGACCTATTGCTAATATAACATGGGATGGTAGAGATACCAGCAGTCTACTGTTACAGTTGCGGCTCTCGACAGTTCGAGCCAACGGTCCCGCGTGCTTACTGACATCACTCGCAGCGACGACGGAACAGAGTCCGTTAAAGTTGACGGTTAGGGTCTCCGCATATCGACGATGATCGTCTTCTGAGTTGTGACCAGATCAGGGGGGGGGCTTCGAAGCGCCTTCATCTCGTTGGTTCGCACATACCAGGGTGATTAATAGTACATCACCACATTTGTTCTCTGCAGCGCAGTTGCATCGTAGATATCATGACCATGTACTTCATGCAATGCTTATCATTGGGGGGGCCGCGTAGTAACCACTTGTGGCTGGCGTTCTACTCACACTCAAGCTGACGACAGCAGATAGATGGCCGCAGCGAACACGGAATGATACTCCGCATGCAGCACGCACGTATTTCCACAGCATGGCTTGCTTCTTCGTATGAGGCAAGCCGAATATGAATATTGCGATCTTGGGCAGAGTTACCGACTTGCCGGTGTCAGCATAGGCCCGAACGCTGCGCCGCCGCCGCCGCCGCCGCCGCCGTCACCACGATGGCCTGAAGCCTCCGGGTGAACAGATCCAAGAAACTTGGGGGCACTGCCAAGGCACTGAGGGGCACAGCTAATTGGCCCGGCACGTAGGAGGACTGCTGTCAACGACACGCGGCGAGTCTTGGAACCGCCCCCCCCCCCTACAAGACCGACATGCGTCATCTCACGGTTTCCATGCTTCATTGACCAAAATCATTGAGGAATCGGTATTCTGTTTAGGGGCTGGTAGTACTGCCTCCATTGTTATCATATAATGCCAACAAGATTGAACTCGTGGACTATCAGGCTTTAGCCATCTATATAGAGGGCTGACTCGATCAGGCGGTATTTGGCATTTTCAGAGTTGATCACTAGGTAAACCCCGCGGTCAACACCTACCTGACGCCATGCATCTCACTCACATTGCCGCGCTCTTCCTTGCCACCTGGCCCGCGTCGGCCCAGACGGTGGTGACAATCACGCGAGGGCCGCCGAGCCCGACCGCCGAGCCGGAGTGGACATCGGACGACACCTTCACGTCGGCGGTCCTCAACAGCACAAACTGGTACCGCGGCGAGCACAACGCGCCGGACGTGGCCTGGAACGGCACCCTCGCCGACTTCGCGGCCGACTACCTGGACGGCATGCGGGGTGACAGCTGCGACTTTGAGCACTCGGATGGGCCGTACGGCGAGAACCTGGCCATGGGGTACCCCCGACGAGCGCGACGACTACGACTTCGGCAGGGGCGAGTTCGGCGAGGACACCGGCCACTTCACGCAGCTCGTGTGGAGGAACGCCACCGACGTCGGCTGCGACCGCAAGCTGTGCGGCGACGGGCGGTGGTACATCGTGTGCGAGTACTGGCCGAGGGGCAACATCGTCGGTCAGTTCGTGGAGCAGGTACAAGAGAAAACACTCGGGGCGAGGACTGTCCCCGGGATATTGATACCGCTCGGGGCCGTTTTGATGGTGTCGTGCTGGACGTTGGCTTGAGGAAAACACCGAATCTAGCCTTTGGCCCTGGAGTCAGCGGGGGTGAATGTCAGAAGCTAGCAGCTGGATTCTTGGCCGTAGGACGCAGACGCATGAATAGTTTACTACCCCCTACACTCCATGTCCTCTTGCAGTGCGTGCGTGCAAGTCTCTCGGTTGGCGTTGGGGCTGCCAAATGACCCCCCCCCCTCCTCTGTGACACTTATTCTTTCGAAGTAACTGTCGAGGCTACTCGGAGAATCGGCGTAGCAAATCTGGCCAGGGTGAACCGAAGCCAACCCATATATCTACCGCAAGTACCAATCGATCCATGCATTCCGTGCCGCCTACCGCTGATTGTGTAATCTATATATTCATCCTACCGTCCGTTGATTGGTCGCCTTACGTCGCTTTTGGGATGCATCGCTTTCGCTTACATGCAGTCATCACGATTATCGATCAGCCACGAACACGGTTTCCACGCAGAAGCGAATCAAGACTCCTTCCAAGTAGCATGTGCATGTTATCAGGTTTGGTCTAAACGTCATTTGCTGCTTCCGCTGTTGCCTTGCAAGACGGGGGGGGGGGGGGAATATGCCCCCCTTCAATGATTTATTTCAGCCGATGACAAATTTGCATTACCCATGACCCAGAGATGAAACCACCGCATATAACGAAGGGGGTAGGCTCTCGCTCGCGTCGCCTGGGCTCGTCGTTTGACGGTGGCCCCATCGCAAATCTGCTAGCTCCGCCCTCGAGTCAACAGTCATCGACGCCGTGCTTAGCTCACTGGCTGCATTCCATTACCATGAGTAGCAAGTCACGAATCAGAAGGATTGTTGTTTGTGTCGATGGGACGTGGTACAACCCGGACGGCAAAGAAGGCAAGCAATCCTGGTCCGCGATGGCTATTACAACTGCCCGGCTCTATGTGCTCACTGCGAACCAGGCGAGGGTAAGGGGAACAACACCAACGTCTTTCGCATATTCGCCTCGGTAAGGTTTGGAAAGTTCACGGACCAAGACGGAAACGAAGTCGAGCAGGTATGTCGAGTCTAGAAAACGGGATCCGGATCCGCTCTTTGACGTCCAATGTGCACGTAGATTCCAAAGTATTTCCCCGGCATCGGGCTTGAGAAGGATTACAAGTTTCAGAAACTAAAGGACGGTTACTACGGGTCCTCGTGCAAGCAGCTCATCGAAGAGGTGTTTTATGTGCGTAATCCCACCACCTGTCATCGGCTTGCTGGCTTACAGACCGGTAGTATTGCTGTACTCAAATCAAGTCGAGCGACGATGAGGTATGGCTGTACGGTTTCAGCCGAGGAGCCTGTGAGCTGCTTTTCGCCGCACGATTCCTAACATAAACAGACAGCTGACTTGAGACAAAGACGTGGTTCGAGCAGTAGCTGCTCTGTTGCACAACAACACGCTCAAGCAAGAGGCAGCCATTGCTGCAGACAAGTCGCTCTGGAAACGAATCACACGCTTGGGTCCAAGGAAGAACAAGCCCGCGGGAGAGGAAATGAACGGGCAGAAGTTCTGGCTCGGGTAGGATGATGCACCGCTCCCTTCGTCTGGCGTTTCTCGTCTTTTACTGACCATCGGATTTCCAGCCAAGAGACTGGCCGCGAGCCGCCAGTAATCAAGCTCCTGGGTTTGTTCGACACGGTGCAGCAGTACAACGACGCCGATGAGTTCGACATTTCCCACGTCAGCTCCGTAAAACAAGTTCGCCATGCCATGGCGCTGAACGAAGAACGACTGTACCTGCCGCCGGTCTTGTATGAAGTCCGGCGCGGGGCTAGTCCGGCCGAAGGGAAGGGGTCCATTCGACAGGCATGGTTCATGGGGACTCACAGTGACATGGGCGGGGGCGGCCTGGACGACGGGCTCTCCCTGTACCCCTTCCAGTGGATGTTGAACGAAAGCCGGCAGCTGGGCCTGGGGCTCGAGTACAACCCGCGTCCCCAGCTGAAGGACTTGATACAGGACCCCCTGAAACTGGCATTCCCGAGTCCGCCGCCGCTCGACATGGTTGCCGATCCCAACCATCTCGGCAAGCCTCAGCCGTGGACTTACAGGTACTCCAGCGGAGCAGACGTTGTCATGTATGACCTTCGACGCTCTCACCGGCACGGCAATCTGCAGGCTGTGTTACATAACAAGTTGAAAAAGCAGAGCCTTCGGAGAGCCACTCACAACGTCCAGCTGAACCGTAGCGTGTTTGGCAGCTTGACGACGCTTGGGAAACGAAACATCTTCAATGACGGTGAGGTTGGGGGCCTTAATGGTTACAGTAGAGACTGTGGGTGGAACCTTTCCCCCAGTTGCCGCCGTTTGTCTGAATGTGATACTGATCGGTCGACACTTAGCACCCGACGGGACCATTATACACCCGTCTGTATATTTTCTGTTGGACACGTACTCCACGCTAGGAATCAAAGAGGCCCTGAAGGACCTGGAAGGAGACTTGAGGTCATTCAGAGCAGCACATATGACACATATTTCCAACGGAGAAGCCATGCCGTCCGATCCTTGGATTAGAGATCTTCTTCCGGAGCACTCCACCTGCAGGATCCTCATCTGTGGCAACACCGGCGTTGGGAAGTCCACCCTTCTCAACAAGGTCTTTGGTTTTCCAATGGTAGGTCAAATCTCCATGTCGCTTGAGAAGCATGCTCAACTCAGACTTAGACCCAAGAAAACTCGGATCAGAGAGGCCAGCATAACATCGAAGACGGATTCGAGTCTGACCACCACCCCGGCATCATCATACATGATTCGGAAGGCTTCCAAGCTGGCAACCAGAAGGAAGTCGCGGTGTTCAAGAAGTTCCTCAAGAAACGTGCCGATAGTAGAAACTTGCGAGATCAGCTTCACGCGATTTGGTATGCGATAGCCCTCTCCCCTTCAACGCTCGACGCGTCGAGCGCATCTGCTGACATGCCGGTTCCTACCAGGTTGTGTATCGACACCGACACTGATCGTCCTGTCCAGTCGGCTCTGGCCAATGTCCTCCAGGAAGTGGTCAAGAATGTTCCCGGAACCCCGCTCATAGTCGTGGGGACCAAGAAGGACAAGTTCATCAAATTACGTCGGCTGGACGCCGGGTCTGGGAAGGCCGAGGACGACCCAGAGGAGGCGAAGCGTGTCGAAACGGAACTCTTGTCGGAACGAGAGGCATTGTTCCGAAGCAAGTTCGAGACCGAGCCCGAGACAGCCGACATTTGGCATCAGCTGAACGGCGAATTCGCCTTTGTATCCCGATGTAAGACCATCCGACTGCGGATGAGTCTCTTTGATGCTGACACGTCGGCCGTATAGATGACCAGAAATCCGTCAAAGAGCTCGTACATAAAACGACGAGGTCCTTCAGCGACACAGCAACGTCGGAGGCAATGATCGCAGCGCAGATCCCGGACCTCGATGCCAAAATCGACCAGGCTGTGGAGAAGACCTTACAGCTTCTTCGGACGGCGGTGAACACCGCCTCCTTTGGGGCAGGCTTCGGGCTCACGTCGTTCGTGGCCACGCCCTCCATCTCGAAGCACCTCTGCTACGAGATTGCGCACGGTTGTTTCGGCATGTCTTCGGCAAAGGTGGACGAGATCAACTGGGCCCTGAGCCACCTGGTGTGGGCGAACCTGTCATCGTTCATGACGCAGACCCTCGGCCAATCCAGCATGATATGGGGAGGTATAGTGTTCCTGACGGCAACGACTGCCGTGGGCGGTATCCCACTCATCTTCGGAGCGCCGCTCTTCGAGGCTCCTGCGGCGGCGCGGATGATCATCAAATGCGCCTGCGACCTGATACTCATTCTCGATCAGGCCTTCCGAGACGGAGGCAAGAACGTGAGCCGGGAGAAGATCCAGCGGGCGACTGCCATGTACACGAGGAACAGTATTTCGGTGACAGAAGGCGGCGTCCAAGTCGTCAAGTCCCAAAGAAGACTCGTCCATCAAGATGTCAATAGGCTCATACCTCTAGTGTCATCCGTGGCGAAGGAGGCGCTCCGGAAGAGGAGCGCAGCAGTGGCCCTGGGTGCGTATCGGCAGAAGAGCGTATCAGAGTATCGGGATGGCATTAAAGAGATTTTGGTCAAGTGTAGGACCTCTCAAGCGGAAGGCCCAGAGCTCGATAATGCCGAAGTCGCGTCCATCGGTTCAAGCACCTTGTATTCTGAGTCGGAAACTCTCGACATCCCAGAGGACAAGGAGGAGATCAAACAGTTTCTGGGAGAGATGGACGAGGAAACGGTGAACGAGGAAACATTGAAACCCGATAGGGTTGACATTCATGTATGAAGGGCGCGCATGGTTAACTAACACGGGTGGGAGGAACAACAAGACCAACTCTACGAATCGAGCAACCATAATTTTTGATGCTGATGTTGATGCTTGCATTTGTTCCATGCTGCCACCTTTTGATGTCAATGTTCCCTATCAGCACAGGTGGAACACTGCACACATGGATGGCCCGAGAAACGGCGCCACGCCAGCATCCCGCCTCCAGAAACAAAACTGATTTCATCATTACTATTCTGCTGGTTCCCGTCGGTGCCAGCCTGGAAAAGAAGGTAGACTTGCGGAACGTCTTAAAAAAACATCTAATACGAGTACAACACAAGACTTCGTAAAAAGTTCTTAGATCTGAATTGAACGTAGTCTTATAGAGATACACATTGACAGGTCTTTGAGGGGGGAAAAAAAAGAAGAAAAAAAAAAAAAAAACCTCTACGATTCCAATCGAATAATTTCTATTCCCAAGGACCTCAGTGCGAAGCATTAGTGATCATGGTGGCCATCGCTTGCACCATTCCTTAATGCTCCTTGCTCGTGGGTATAGGCAGATGTCGCCGCAATCTCGTGACGATCTCCAGGTACTCGTCACTGTTCTCCGAGGTGATGATGTTATGGCGGACGAAGAAGTCAAGCATGACGAGAACACAGTTGGGCTTGAACTGCCCCTCCAACATCGCGCTTTTGACCTGGGGGATGCTCATGAGCGCGAAGCCGGAGACCTCGTCGTCGCCAGGCACGGGCACGATCGATTCCGGAAGCTCGAGGTCGTAGACGTAGAGGACACTCGGGAAGAACGTGCCCCTCTGCCGGTTCATACTGACGTACGTGACTGCCCCGACCGCGCGGGCGTTCTCCTTGACAAAGTCGGCGGGGAGCGACGCTTCCTCGGCGGCCTCGGCGACGATGCAGTCGAACGGCGAGTCCTCGGCCTTGACGCCGCCCGCAACAGTCGTGTCGAGCAGGCCCGGGAAGGTGAACAGGTGGGCGCTGCGCCTCGGGACCCAGATCTTCATCTCGCCGCCGCCGGTCTTCACGAACGCCGTCATGTGCGCGCCGCGCGACGAGATGCCGAACAGCGGGGCGGGGAACCTCTCGATCGACACAAAGTGGTTCGCGCCCATGATCCGGAAGTGCTCGCTGTGCATCTTGCTCAGCGTGGGGAAGGACTCGGACGCGATGGCGGCGTCGACGACGCGCTGGAACGCGGCGGTGCAGGCCTTTCCGGGGTCCCCGGCTCCCTCGCCAGCGGCGTCGAGGAGGTGGACTCTGCGCCCGTCGTGATCGACGCGGAAGTCCGAGGTCCAGGGGAGGCGCTCGACGGTGCTGGGGACCATGAAGCCGTGTGGCCTGGTGTCCCCGGGGAGCATCAGCTTGTAAAGCGTGTCAAAGTCGAAGTCCAGAGGGACACTGAGGCTGGGGTCAGCGATGAGGTGACTCTAATAAGGGATAGATACGGGGGGTTTCTGATGCTCATACTTGTCGACCTTGTCAATAAGTGGCAAGTAACTCTTTTTCTCGAGCGGTTCCTTGCCCTGGGCTTCCATGGTGTGGCTCCCTTTGTCTCGTGAAGGCCACGAACGGCGATGAAATTGAGCTGTTTTGGCGGGATCGTTGATGTGAGGGATGATGAACCATGAGTCGCACAGGTGTTCATTAATATGACAACTGTGACCCGCTTCGGCTTAGGCTGAATCTGGACACAGGAGCCAACCACTTCACAGGGGTTCCCCAAGCAATACACTCTGCCCTATCTATACGCCTCTGCATGCTATCATGACTGAAAATATAGCCATTTTCCTGGTCGTAACGTCAACCTCGTTCCTTTTGGAGTTCTATGGCTGCCCCTCAACTCAAATGCGCTTGTCATGTTCTCAACTCACTGAGCTGCATGCAATTCGCAGTTGTTGTTGCTGGAGAAGCAAACATATATTTATTAATCGAAAAAAGGGCACGGGATTTAAAAAAAAAACATCATCTTCAACAGGTATTAAACAGAAGGTCTAGTTAATATCTCAGATATCACATAGAGTCCCTTCTTCTTTTCTGAGTTCCGTTCAGTATCCGATGCTTAGGTCTAACACATGGGTCAGAAAGTAATTAAACGGAATGACCGGTATTTGCACATTCTCAAGTGCCGAGGATTTTCCACATCAATGCCTAGATGGGATCATCACAATTGCACTCTACTGCGCTGCTGGCTTCTCAGGTGTTATACAGAAATACATATACAACGCTAATAAACTGATGAAAAATTGAAGTCGACGTTTATCTTGCTAGGTCGAGCTCTCCAGGGCCGTAAAAACTATTCTTTCTGGACAATCCCATATCGTTGGATTCCAGATGAGCACAGGATGCGAATGCATAATTATTATTAAACAGACAGCGATTGGATGCCTATTAATTATCATGCACCTGTATGTAAGGCTGTATACAATATGACACCAGCGAAAGGTCTAGGCACCCTTGGAGTAACTGGCAGGGCTCGGTGTCTCGACGACCTGGCCGTTATGGATAACCATGTTGCCGTCATCATAATCCGAGATGACGTCCTCGATATACGCAAAGTCAAGGCCCCTGATCTCGTCCTCTTCGGTAGCGCGGATGCGCATACCCGGGATCTTGTCGATGACGAACAGCAAGATGCACGAGACGACAAAGGACCAGGCGGCACAGGTTGTCGCACCGGCCAGCTGTAGGCCCATTTGTCTGAAATTGCCGTTCCACCAACCGCCTTCGTATGTGTCCCCGCTGACTCCGTCAAGGGCAGGGACCATTTTGTGGGCGAAGATGCCGGTCAGGATATCACCGACAAAGCCGCCAACGCCGTGGATCGCGAAGATGTCAAGGCCTTCGTCAACACGAAGAAGGTGCTGGTACCGGACCGTGTAAAAGGAGCAGATTGCTGTAAGCACGCCGACCAATGGCGATACGTAGACGAGTACTGTTTGAAGAACATTTGTTAAGCGCCGAACTTTCGTGAGAACTTCAAGACCGAAGCGAGATGTGGCATGCGCGTACCGTAGCCAGCCGCGGGCGTGATCCCGACCAGACCCGCGATGATGCCGGAGCAGAAGCCGACCAGGCTGAACTTCTTGATGTAGAAATAGTCCAGCAGAACCCAGGTGAGGCCACCGCCACAGGCAGCAAAGTTGGTGTTCACGACGACGTAGATGGACCGGAGGCTGAGATTTGCGGTACTGGCACCGTTGAAAGCGAACCACCCGAACCAAATCAGAACGGTACCGAGGGTCATGAGCAGCGGGTCGTGCGCTTTGAAATGCGGCACATGCCTCTTCTTCGTTGCGCCGCTGTCGTCGATACGGGGGCCCAGCATCATGGACCATGCAAGGGCCCCGAAGCCGCTGGCGATGTGTACCGGGCCGGAGCCGGCGAAGTCGTAAAGGCCAAGGTTATAGAGCCAGCCACTGGGGTTCCATTCCCAATACGCCAGACTAAGCAGCGTCAGGAATACGTTTCTGAGGAGGCAAGGATATGTCCACTTACACGTAGTAAACAAAGGTTGTCCAGCAAAGGAGAAACAGCATGCTGGGACCGAGGCGGCCACGCTCGAGCATCGCGCCAGCCAAGATCATTGCCGTCGCCGTGACGAATGTGGCCCCAAAAGCGGCATCTAGTTCCACATCTGATGAGTCAAGGCGGCCTCGTGACTTTGGAAGGTGATCTCACATAAGATATCCGGAACATCGCTGTTTGCAAAGGACGGGGATGCCAGGATATTGTGAAAGGCCGCCTGCGACACGTCGCCGAGAATGGGATTCGTCGTTCGCGATTGATACAGCGAGGCGCCGTAAAGCCAATACTGCAGCCCGCAAGCGCAAGCGCAGAACAGGGACTGCAAAACCATTGTCAATGCGGCCTTTCTACGATGCATCCCGGCGTAGAGAAAGCCAATGGCCGGCGTGATCTGCCAGCATAAAATGGTGCATACTAGCAGCCAGCAGAGGTCGCCCTAAAACGTTTTGGACACATTTGTTAGACGCGTAGATCTTGCGTATAGTTGATGATATCGTGGCGCCAAAGCATTCGCGTCACCTTCCAGCGTCACTCACCTTGTCATAGGGCGCATTGAGATCGTGCGTGATGGGGTTGCCGCCTGTTGGGTCGGCGGCGTAGTCCGGGAACTCCGTCACCGGGATGACTTCCGCCATGATATGTGCAGATGAGCCAAGCTGTTTTTTGTATTGATATGCAAGGTCGTCAAATACTTCGCGAGCTCGCTCAACCTTTGGCGTTGAAGAACCAAAACCACGGAACCGAGCAGAATCGTCCCGAAGGGGGACGCCCGGGAGCCACGTGCTTAAATCTCTCATCCTCAAAGCTCCTTTCGTTGCCCGGTGCTTCTGTTCCCCTGAGTAAGATAATTATCACTTGGGCCCGAAAGCTTCAAATCAAAGTCAGATAAGACAGAGCCCATGCCGGCCCTGTCGCAAAGTCCAAGCATGTTTATCGTCTTGGCTTCCATCACCCCAAGATATCCAGATAAGGATAAGGTCGATGATTGGCCAACGAAGCCTACAGAGCGTTGGTGAGACAGGAAGGGACTATGTTCTTCACAGATGAAGAAGCATTGAGCTAGGTCCCCCAGACATTGAACCGTGGTCTTTGCTGGGGGGCATTGCCAGGGAGGAGGATCGGTGGGTTCAGCTGCCAGCAATCATCCGGGCCAAACTACTGGAACAGGACTCATGATCCTAACCAACAGTACCGAGGCTCCAGGGTCAAAGACATTGATTGGATCCATCGAATCTGAGTGGACACGTGAAGAAGAAGGGAGGTGACACGGCGTAAAAAAAAAAAAAAAAAAATCCATCCATTCCTCACGGCCCAGGACTTGACAGCTCCGCATTGAGACAGCCGGATTGTCTATTGATGGCTAAATCATGCAAGGGAACCCTGACTGCGTGCCCCTACGCAGTGATAGTAGAAGCCTGCACGGTCGCTGCGGCGTCCGCATGGGACGCCGGGCACAGCCGGGGGAGGGTCGTCATCAAGCGGGGTCATCCCGCATCTCCAACGTTCATGTTCCTTATCGCGGCATCTTTTGGCTGGCAGAGGTGTCGGCCGGTTAGAATTGACAAAAGGGGTTAGACTCAAACCACGCCGCAATTGTTTGAGTTCATACCGTATGATTTCTCCGCTTCCGGGGATGGTGTGGTGGGAAGAGGCCCGTATCATGCTCTCGGGCTGTAGCATGTTAACGTGCGGCACGTTGGGGAACAGCGCGTGATGATCACTGGCTAGATCTGTCCGATGTGTACATCTTTACCGTCTGAGAACCTACGAATCCATGCAATATGACAGAAAGGCACGTTCTCATGGGCTCTTGGTACTTAATATTCTCCAGCTCGCACCAAAAGAAAGACACGGCCCTTATGTGCGAAGCTGCTACGTATAACAGCACTATTCCATGATGGCTTTTGCTTTAGAGATGGGCAGTTATCATACCGCCACGGCATTCCTTGGCATCGCCGCGTTCATTTGCTGTTTGGTCTATTTCCTCAGCGCCCTCATTGACAGCCGGAGGTTCTTTTCGAGATTCAACCGCGCCCCTTCATTCAGCCACGGAACCGAGAAAGCTTCGGGAAAGACAGGCCAGGATCCGAGTTATGCGAACTCATTTCCGCCCTCCCAGAGACACAAACTCGCCGAGCTCGGCTCACAATACGCGGACGTGAAGGAAGTTGACTTGGCCACCACGCCGAAGCCCCTCGTCGAGCTGGATACGGACTACCGCACCGCCAGCCCCGATGAGTTCAGTTTTAGCGGGTTCAGCATCGCCGATATCCGGTCTCTCGGCGACTTCCCCGACTACGCAACGCTCTCCGGTGTTCCCTTGCCATCACCGTTAAATGATTTCAACGTTGACAAGGCGGTTCCGCGGCCGTATCGACCGTTCAGATGGGCTTACCATCAGACCATGTGTAAGTCAGCTTCGTTTAGTCTTTTTAAAAAAAGAAAGAAAGAAAGAAAGAAAGAAAGAAAGAAAGAAAGAAAGAAAAAAAGACTTGGGCTCACACGCAGTCCATAAGCATTAACAAAGATGGACGCGGACTTTTGGATCGAGCTTGAGAGCAACTATAAGGACCGAATCGCTCAACGTCAGGAGCTGTATGCCAAGCATGGCCAAGATGTTTTGGCACGTTTGCCGGGCTCCGAGCTCGCGTGCAAAGAGCTCATGGAGATGGTCATCCAGTTCATTTGCGCGAGGTATCCGAACCAGTTCAAGCGCAACGACAGCATCCTGGTCAACAAGATCCTGGGGACCGCGACCGACCTCTCAAAGACCGAGCCGCTCGTCGTGCTGCTGAACAACGTCCCCGAGGACTTTGCCGTCATGACCAGGGACCACGAAACCGGCCGCTATGTGCTGCGGGCAGGCGTCGCGTGCTCGGCTGTGGGCTGGAAGATTAGTGAGAAGATGGGCATGGGACTCCCCGGCATCCACGAGGCCGTTCCTGATTACAGGGAGAAGATGCAGTTTAGCATGGACCGGTAAGGACTAAAAAGCACCCTACGCAACACTCATAGTTACTCACCTCGGGTTAGGTTCTTCACGAAGATGCCGACAAACAAACCCATCCAAAGGGGATCATGGGGCCTTGAAGTGGGCCAGCCCCTATTCCTGCCATCAGAAGACCCTGAATTTGCTCATCGCGAATCTCAAAACCCCGGCCTGAAGCCTGAGGACATCCATCTACGAGTCGACTGGCAGACGTTGCGTCGTCTTCCGCTGTCCGGCGCCATCGTGTTCAACTTCAAGGCACTGTTCACCCCGCTGAACGAGTTCAAGACCGAGCCATACATACCCTCGATAGTTCTCAAGGTGCTTGACGAGGGCAAAGAAAGTATTCTTCGGTACAAAGGTGTATGGCACGTGGAACACGTCGCGAAGCCAACCTTGAAGGAATTTGAGGAGTACCAAATCGAGAACGGTCTCATCGAGAGGAACTGGGAAGCTCATACTCTACCGGAATCGCCGTTTTTTAAAGGATGGGAGATGAAGTGGACTGTAGAATAAGGTCTGCAACATGAGCTGGTTATCTAGAAACATACTGCGCAATTCTATGGTTTGAGTGCTGGGTTCTAAACTGTTAGATTATACGCACGAAAGCCCGTTCAGGGCCCACATAGCCGTCTCACCGAATCTCTATCTCATGTGTCCTATGGAGAAATAGAATCACCAGGTCCATCATGCAGAGCGACATTGGCGGTACGATGATTTTAGGTGGGAATCATTTACCAATGGAAACAGCATGAATCGAGGAACAGCAAAGTGCGAGGAATATGGGGAAGTCATTGCTCGGAAACGGGATTTAATCGTTACTATTACTTGTTGGCACAAATTTGAAAATGAAATCTCTACACTTCCAGACGGGTTTCTGGTTCTCCCATCTTGATCAACTCTGCGGGTCTCCTGTGAGCTCCAGTAATCATGATATCAAGGCATCGATCGGCCTAGAGGGCAAGGTTGTTTGCTGGGCTTATCTTGTGCAAGTGGCCCTACCACAGCGACCGACCCGGCACCAGGAGAGATAGAAGACAACAAAGAGCCTCGTGATTGGACTGGATGTCTGCAGAATGCGGGGAGTCCCGCGGTGATCGCTGTGTATGCTCTTTGGCCTGGTATCCGTACTCCTTGGATCCTGGCCACCCCTCCCCGCTTGGTCTTCTTATCGCCGTGACCCCAGCAAGACTGGCAAGACTGGAGAGTCTGCGGGATCTCGAGATTCTCATCATCAAATTCTGTACCACGCTTCAACATCTCATATGTCTTACGCCCGAGATTCTAGACTTCAGAATGATCAAATTTTTGACGTCCAAGTCTCAGCTTCGGCCTATTAATACAATGAGATATTCGTGACAATGACAAGTCGACGGCAAAGAAACGGGGCTAACCATGGCCTACCGTTTGTGTATCTGTGCCCAACGAATCAATGACTCGAGTCATACATAATACTACACGAGTGCCCGAAGATTAATGCTGCTCGACCTCAGCGCTGTTTGACGTCGTGATCTCTCCAAGGCCAGGACTTCCCAAATAATGAGTATTGATTCGCGCTCACATGTGCTATGCCGCCGCAGGACTAAGGTAACAGCGAAACGCCCGACTCCATGCGATATCGGCCTGTGATGGGTGCATCAATGCCCCCGTTGCAAGGGTCACCAGCAAGCTACTTCTAGCATGCTCGTCTATTGGTGCTCTCCACGGCCAATCAGTCATGGAGCAGGCTTATCGCCAGCCGGCCAATGTAGCCGGAGATACATAGTCTGTATCCGTACACAGATCGTCATAAGATGTGCCCCCCCCCGCGTTTCTGGGGCCGCCGAAGACGGGCCGTGCTATGAAGCTGGACTTGTTCCGACCACAGTGAGGGCCGGCGACCTGTGACGTTTGGAACAAACACCTGACCGTCTGCTCCTAGCTTCCTCGTCTATCGACTCTGCAGTGCCTGAAGAGCCTGGGGTCATTGAAACGACAAACCCCACCGAGCTGGAACGCGGCAATCGCCCGGTGCCGCAGTATTCACCCACCTTGTCGAGTTTAATAGTTCAATGGTGCCCTCGAAGAATCCCAAGGCCGTCATCAAAACCAGAACCGGTCTCAACTCCAGGTCGAGATCAGGGTGCGTCACTTGCAAAGCCAAACACGTACGTCGTTCCCGAGCGTCCGTTTTCCAAATGAAGCATATTAATATATTATGTTATGCGGGGGTTGCTGACTTTCGGCGGCACAGCTTAAATGTGACGAGACGCGACCATCATGCCATCAGTGCACGCGGAAAGGAATCAAGTGTGGGGGATTCGCGCAGGGTTTAAGATGGTCGTTCAAGCACCAGCCCGCTCTTCAGGTTCTTACGTTTGAGGACTTCAACGCGACAAAGACCTCCACGAAGCGGCCGACGAATGATAGGCCAAAGGGACAGGCTTGTGCCGGCAGGGCAAACCCCGGCTCATGCGACGATGTTTCCCCGAGAATTCAACATTCGACCCCTTCTTCTTCTTCTTCTTCTTCTTCTTCTTCTTCTTCTTCTTCTTCTTCTTCTTCTTCTTCTTCTTCTTCTTCTTCTTCTTCTTCTTCTTCTTCTTCTTCTTCTTCTCCTTCGTCAACAAATTCCACTCAAAACGACACGGGAGAGCAGATAGAGCAACACAGCACGCCAGCAGACGGCTTCAGCAATGGCGGCGGGCTCGGAGAGAGCCCGCACGCGCCATTAGAAGAGCCCGTCCCACCTCGACGTACGACAGTCTGCGCGGTGGCCCAAACGCCGGGTTCTACATCGGTCGACGATCAAAACCATCTTGCCCCTTACTCCTTGACTCCTGGCCTTGCCGACACCTCTTCGGCATTCGTCATCAACTGGTTCGAGCAGGTCTGCCCTGCATGGTCCGGGTTCGACTCGAACACGAACCTCAACCGCAAGATAGCCATTGACATGTGGCGGACGTCTGCGACGGTCTGCAGCTCCCTCGAGGCCATGTCTGCCGCCTTCCTGGCGTCGCGTCTCCCGGGCATGCGGCAGTCGGCGTTCCGACTCGTGCAGCGGGCGACGGACTTCATCCAGGCCGAGCTTCAGGTCGTCAAGGCCCAGCCCGGGTACCGGACCGTCCCGACTGGTCTCATCTTCTCTCTGTTTTGCGTGGGCACGACCGTTTGCTGGGTGGACCCGCGTCTTTACGGACTGCCCTTCCTCAGGGAAGCGAGATTCCTCATCCGGCGTCTCAACACGCAGTCGGCCGGGTTTTCAAGCTCGGGCCGGCATATGCTGTTGTTCTTCAACAAGAGTCTGGCTTACTGCGAGATGCTTCTTTCGGTAATCCGCAACGACGAACCTCTCGATCAAGACAGCGAAGACTTGGCCACCCAGCTTCAGGTGGTGGAAGAACGCCCACCCCATCCGTGGACGGGGGTATCTACTCTTACAACGCGGCTTTTTTCCGAATCCATTCGGCTCTGTCGGAGTGCCCGGCATCGTTTGCGACGAGCCATCGATCCGCAGAAATACATTTCAAGCGCTTTGCAAGATTTGATAGGGGCCCAGCGTCTTGAAGAACAACTCCTGGAGCTGGACATCCCCTCGGAAATCCCAGAAGTCGACACCGGCGACAGCTCCACCCCCGTCTCCCACCTTGCCGGAATCGCCGAGGCGTACAGGCTTTCTTCGCTGTTGCACCTCTACCAAACGTTTCCCGACCTGGTATCTTTGCGTCTCCCTGCCGAATCGCCTATGACGGAGAGCGGCTCCGTGCCGTGGGACGAGTGGATCATTCCTTTGGCCCTTCGACTGGTCAAGGTCCTTGAACGCATCCCAGCCACTTCGGGGACTCGTGTCGTGCAGCCACTGCTGTACATTTCAGCGAGCGCGGGGCTCAGGCACGCTGCCCCGGCTGTCCCCGACGTGCTGAACGGTTTTGCTTCTTTTCAACAAGGCCTGGTGGGGGGCACCGGGCCAGATCTTGATAATCCGCCGCCGCTGTTTGACTCTGAGAACCTGTCATTATACATCAGTCAGATGGCAGATGCACCGGCACGCGAGGCTCCGGTGACAAACATGACCATTGACGTTGGTAGTGCTCGGCACTTTGTGATGAGGCGCTTGAGCATTCTGGAGAGTAGTCTACCGCCAACGCCCGTTGTGGTGGCCAAGGAGCTCGTTCAGACCATATGGCGGGCATATGACAACGAAATTGGATCACCTACAGTTCACTGGATAGATGTTATGGAGGATAAAGATTTACGTTCAATGTTTGGATAATGATGAGCCAGAGTTTTAATGAGTTTGTGTTGGGCATTCACACGCCTGTTATCTGGACAAATCGGTCAAAGGCAATTCTGGGAAATTAGGATATTCAGAAAGGATTTTCCAGAGGTTAACGCAACATAGCAGAATTGGAATTCTGCAAGCCGTATTATATATTGGTATATTCTATGATTGTGTCTACTTGAGTTGCTGCATTTCTTGTCGCACCCTTAGTGCCACCGCCCCGGCCTGCATTGGAGACGAGACAGTGTCAAGCCGTAGGATGAATCCTAGAAATCGCTCTTCTTCCGCTGACCAACGTAAAAGGCCAGGCCGTAGTCGCTTGTCGTAAAGGTAATAGTCGACCCTTTCGGGAAGTGGAAAACGTCGCCAGGCTTGGCTTCGACCTTCTGCCCGGTCTCATCGGATATCGTATAGTCGCCCTCGAGAATGATCTTCATCTCGTCGTACTTGTATGTGTACGTGAGGGGCTCGCCCTTCTTGAGCCGGAACAGCCCGGACGAGATGGGCTTTTCGGGGTTCGTCTCGTC
The DNA here is from genome assembly GCA_016807845.1 of Colletotrichum eleusines. Taxonomy (NCBI): domain Eukaryota; kingdom Fungi; phylum Ascomycota; class Sordariomycetes; order Glomerellales; family Glomerellaceae; genus Colletotrichum; species Colletotrichum eleusines. The sequence continues at coordinate 5,274,875 of JADEZO010000001.1, read as the reverse complement.
GCTGGAGAAGACGTCGCCGAGGTAGGCATTGTCACCCGCGAGGAGGGGAATTTGAAACGTAGACTGAGCTTTGGCGTAGTGTTGAAAGGCAGCCATCGTGATTGTAGGGCCCTCGAGGGAACGGAATAGATGTGAAAGGTTTAATGATGGGATGGCGTTTCGCTGTACTGGTGAATATGTGCATGCAGGTTACAGGGCCTCAGCGACTGTTATATATATGGCTGGGAGAGAAGGGTTGTATCAAGATGCCTCTTTGGGCAATTTTACAGGGCTCCTTGCCATGATGGAAATTTAACTCTGGATGAGGTCTCACTTCCGCAAGTCTGCCCTGCCCATTAAGTCGATCAGTCTATTGATCCCACAGACACTTTGGATACATACCTAGGGTAAAATTACCTAATTCGGACAAGTGCTCCGATGCATACATATCTCGGGAATGTCTGGTGGCGGGGAATCTGTTCTCATAGGCGGCCGACCTTGCGGGGAACGGGTGTTGGAGATGGGTAACTAGGTTACCGACGTCTTAATGCAGGCCAATCGGCTAAAGGAACCATCAATCGCGCGGACGTTCTTGTAAGCATAAGATGCGTCCGAAATCTGCCCGGACTGATAATGTCATTGGGTTTCCTCCTAGCAAGCCTGATTCTTGTTATTGTGGCTGCTTTAGTACCTTTTGTTACATCCAGTACATTCGTGTCTGACAAGATAGACCGATCCATCCGCTTATCATGGCCCTCCTGTTTTCACAATCCCTCAGTCTAGAGGAGCGGAAGTGGCTTGTCGTGCTCTTCGTGCTCTTGGCTCTCTTTTTCGCAGCCGTCCTGTCACGGCCACAGGGCGCATTGCGATGGGAGAAGAGAGCCGGTTTCAGCAACAACCCAGTCGGGAGGGGCCATGTCAAGTCCAGACAAGAAGAGTCCGAGTTATGGCAAATGCCAGTCCCCAGTCCGTACCCTGACTGGTCTATCGACACAACGAAGCCGCTCCCTTATCGCGCATTTCGTTATGGTCCCAAGTACAATGTAACGATGGGGCTTCGCTCGATCCAGCCAGATGAATGGATTGAGCTCGACAACCACTTCCCCAAATACCATGCCGACAAGACGGCTCGGATCCGAGAAAGAGGCGACAAATGTTCTGCGACATCCCCCGAGGCCTACCCGGCAGCCATGGAGCTTCTGGAAGAGCTGGCCCAGTACCTGCCTGCCCGGTATCCGACGCTGTTCAAGCGCACCGCCGTCGGCCTCGACAACACATGGTCCGGAGAGTCTTTCAACATTGTCGAAAGACCTCTCAAGGAAGACCCCATGGCCATCGCTGCCAAGCTGGTCCAGGACGACCTTGCCATCATGGTCGAGCGACCCGATGGCAAGTATTACCTCCTCGCCGGATCCATCCTCCTCGCGGGCTTCTGGCGGCTGAGCGACAAGTTTGGCATGTCCCTCGAGGAGATCCACACATCCGGCGACGTCCCCCACTACAAGGAGAAGCTGCACAACGGCATGGCGAGCTTCTTCAAGCGCCTGCGCTGCGACCAGATCTACTGCCGCAACAACTACTTCATCCAAGTCGACGACTCGCTGCCGTGGAGCTGGAGCATCGGCGAGGAGGACAGCCCCGCCGTCAGCTGGAGCACGGCCGAGAAAGACAGGGCCATAGAGCACCACTACTTCCGCTCGGAGAGGCAGTCCCTACGCCGCCTCCCCAGGGCCAAGGCGATCGTGTTCACGATCCGCACTTACTTCCACCCCGTCACGGAGTTGGTTTCGGAGGACTACGTGCCTGGGAGACTTGCGAGCGCCGTCCGCAGCTGGGATGAGGAAGTAGCGAATTACAAGGGCCGAGAGAAGTACGGGGCGGTCTTGCTGGAGTACCTTGACAACGAGCATCAAAAGCAATTGGATCGAGGCCTGGATTTGGAGAAGGAAGACGAGGTGCGAAAGTATCCCTGGTAAGCTATCTAGAAGTCGGAGGCCGATCACCCGTACCGACTTTGATATCATCGCATGAACGGAGAAAACATAATAAGGCTTTGGTGCCCCTTGCTGAACAAAGGGCTCAATGGTTCGAGGCGGCTCCTGGTTCTGTGGCCTAATGACATCTAATGTTGAAGTGATCAAAGTTGACCTGCAGCGATGAACCGATTCTATTGCATGCCAGTGTGCCCACCAAAGTTTGGTTGCAATCTCCCCCCGAGAAGAAGTTGACGCTGCAGTTACAGCCACCTCCTCGTGCCTTGTCGGCAATGAGGCCACAAGCACCGTTTATCGCCGTGAAACACTCGCTGACACCCCTCCGGGACAAGTTTCCGTAGGCGAGGTTCTGCCCGGTACAGCTCCCGGGCCGGCCGGACCCGATGTAAGCAGACGCTCCGCAGAAGGCCGCAAACGACGCCTCCGTGAACGCTATAACGGTCATAAAGGCGACTTGCTTCATTTTGAGGTAGTACGCGGTGTTTTTTTCTGGGCAAACACTGCGGTCAGGCTATAGTCCAGAACACGGATCTGATCAATCATGACATAGGATCTCAACTTACCGACAGCGAATCGACACCACATCGGGTTACCTGTGAAACTTGTCGATGAGACTTGGTGGGAAAGAAAAGAAAAGAAAAGAAAAGAAAAGAAGAAAGTGCCTTCGCCTCTGAGCCACATCCTTATAACGCTGGGTGCGTTGTGACATTGTCCCACGTCTGGGTGTGAACAGCGCGAAGCCTGAAGCCCCAAGGCTACCACGACCCCTCATACAGGTTCTGCACGTCGCCTAAGACGACCGTTTATGATAGTCCGGTGACCTGCAAACATACCCTTTGTGTGCTACTTCCTCCTGTAGTTGTATTGGGCCGAGGGAAACAGCAGTCCAGAGCCATCATCAAGATAGGGCAGAGAAGCCGCTGGCAATTCTCCCGTCACTTTCAGTCTACGGGTTCGGCGTCCTATGGTGTTTGTCAAATCAACTTGTCAGAGCATGTCTATCCCCAGATACATGTATAAAAGCCTACCTAAGTAGCTCTAGGCTTTGAATGTTGTTTGAGCACGACTAGAGAACATTAGGGTTTTCTAGACGCTCCAGCCGAAAGAAATTTATGACATCACGCTGAAATAGCAGCAAGGTATGCTGTGGCATTGGCTTCCCGGGAATCTTTTCACCGGGCCCGATACTGCACGACGGTTTGTACACCACAGCAACAGCGCATCTGGAAGCGGGCAGGTTTCAACAATCTGATTCGGCTCGTTTTGTACTTGGGGATTGACATGGATGGCCATTGATGAGAAAACCATGTCGTCACAGATCCTCAGGTGCAGGGGCAGCCTCTGGATCGTTGGCCAGCAAAGCCTCAACTTCCGCGCCTCTCCGGCGTCGCTCCTCCAGGGAGACTTCCCGTTTAGGGGACGCGGACCAGCCCAGTCCCAGTTCCGGGTACTGAAGCGGGACGTCACCCTCGGTCGGCAGAACGTCCAGGTAAATCGGCCACGGCGTGCCCATCCACGCGTTCCGGGTCTCGTGATCTCGTCGTTGGCTCGAAGTCAAAGGGTGAACAAGGACACTTGAGTGTGTTAGATCAAGAACCAAGGACATTTGAACCGCCAGCATCTGTGGGGCGCTATTGGTTGTGAGGCTGGATTAAGGAGGAGGCACATGATGAGAGGCCCGAAACGAACTCACCTCAAGTTGCCTCGGTTCGATGCCAAGTAGAAGAACACGTCGGAAAACGAAGAGTCCGGTACCCAGACTACATAAGCAGCCCGGGTCAATCCCAGAAGTCTCGCCTTATCCCCTGAGAGACCCTGACTTACTTTCGTATGATCCTGCGGGGTGCGGCCCCATGGGATGCTCATTAACCCGGAATAGCGGAACAGCAACGAACGCGCCTGGAGAGATTGAGAGTTCGGCAACTCGTCAGGCCAGGTCTCTTCTCTCCTGTATCACTCGCTCGACTTACCATCACGGCGCAGCCTCAAGACGGCATCACGGAGCGCGAGTGCGGCAGCAGTCTCCTTGGGCGATTGGAGCAGGAAATAGATGTGGAAGTGCCACTCCCGGGTCCGAATTTCGACGACTGTCTTCAGATCGGTTTGCGGCGGCGGCGGCGGCGTCGAGTGTGTGACCATGGTCATTTTGGAGCAGGCCTACGAAATATTGCACGAAAAAGAAGACGGGGAGTCGCCGGTTCTTGGCCCAGCCTCGAGGTGATTTGATCGGTGAAAGGTTGAGAGGAGAGGCCGGATGCGGCCAGTCAGGGTGCGGAGCGGCGGCGGCTATCCAATCACGCCATCCTTGTAACTCATATTAAGTACGTGCGGCAATGACGCTCGGCTAATAGCGGCGGTGCTTTCAATAACAGTGGGAGCTATTAGCTTTTAAGGTCGAACAGGTTGTTGCATGGTCAAGCTCATGTAGATTGGCATTGATTGAAGCATTGGGTCGAAGAAGATGACATTCCGCTGAAATTGCAAGCTTCAAGAATATTTGGTCATTTGGCAATTAGCAAAGAAACCAGTACTGATGTTTTAAAAGTCTTTGAGCCTCTGGATGGATATTGGAGCTTCCTGGCATCATTGACAACGATAAATGAGCCAGCTACAAGAATGTCGACCTTTTGATAAAACGAAGCGACTGATCTTCGTGTCGCCGCAACCGAAATCTGAATGATTGAACTTTACGTCGGACGTACAGCCGGGCACAATTACCCGCCGAATGTGCAATTCCATTAGAAAATCTATGAGGCCGTTCGCCGCCCATTCGGAACACGGCTCAGCCTGGCCGTCCTCTAACTACCTAGGAGGAAACGATACCTGGGATCGTCGCTCGCGTGCATCACGACAGCTGACCATCGCCTCGTCGGGCCAATATATCGAGCATGGCCTCCGGTTTCCGATCAAACCGTAAGCGAACCCCCCAGTCTAACTGTCATCCCCCAGGTTGCCTTGGATCCGGCCGGGGGATTATTTTTGTTGTTGGCTGCCCGCTGGACAAACCTACTCGTGTCGTCTAGTCTATTCTTCACTGACTGTGATGCGCCACCGGGCGACGTTTCCGTGCTTCTGGATCCCTTCTAGCCATGCCACTCAGCCCCCCTCCAACCCGGCACCTCGGTCCTCACGCCGGACGACATGTGGTTTGGTTCCCACCCCGAGAGCAGCCCTGGGGGCACGGTGCGTCGGGCGCGAACTGCCAACCGAAGAAGACGTCCGTCTCGTTCGTCAGCACCGGGCCCATCAGCCCCGTCTGCCGGGACAGGCCGGTCGACCGCGCAAAGACGTATCTGGAGCTGACGCTGATCTGGCCCCACCCGTTCCGGACGAGGGCGTCGATGCTCGTGCCGTAGACGTACTCCTTGAAGCCGGCCCAGCGGATTGCCGACGCGCACATCGGGCAGCTCTCGGCGTTGGTGTAGAGCGTCAGGTCGGCGAAGGCGGCCAGGGCCTCGGCCGGCGTCATCCGGAACGGCCCCTCGGGGTCCACGAAGAGGGCGGAGCAGTTGTCGATGGCCACCATTTCGCCTGTGCTTCACAGTCAGCACGCCTGGACACGGGGACAGATCAAGCAGACCCTGCTTTCGGGCCGGGGGGATGGGTCACCATGTAACGTCGGGTTGCCCGAGACACTGTTCTTGTTCGCGCCGGTGCAGACCAGCTGCCCCGGCCCCGGAGCCGTGTGGTTGACGACGACGGTGCCAAAGGCCGCGAACGGGCAGGGGCTGGGGAGCGCCAGGTTCGCCTGGCGCATCCAGTAGGCCCGCGTGGCGAAGCTGACGCCGTCGTCCCTCTCGACCGCTGGCAGCGGCGGGTCGGCGATGGGGTCCTGCGAGGTCGAGGCGCCGTATGCCCCGCCGCAAGCGACCGCCGGGGAGACCTGGAGGAGGACGGGGACGAGGCCGAGGGGCGCGAGGAGCAGCCTCGGGGACTTGCGGGAGAGGACGCGCATGTTTTTTTTTTTTTTTCACGGGCGCTGCGGGTTTCCGAGACGAGACTTTTAGCTTCTATCCGGATTCATTCAGACGAAGGGAGTCGGAGGAGGGTTTTTTGTTTTGTTTTGTTTTTTTCGTCTTTTTTTCCCCCCCTCTCTCGGAGAGTCAGCGAAACATGCGACGGCGGGAGCGACAAAGCTTGACGGTCGGTGTGTGAGTAATCCTTATAGTCCCTGTTTTGTGTCGATGCCAAAGCCGGGCCTTTTAGAGGATATGCTTTGCAAAGATCGCACGCAGGGTCCCGAGCTTCTTCTCCTGGATCGATGGAACCGGGGCCTCTTTTTTTTTTGTTTGATCTTTTTCAGCACGGATAGGCGATGGAAGTGAGACCGCAGTTTCGGGGAGAGGGGGAGGGGAAAAAAAAGAGTTGAAAAGATGAGGGACGAACGGCATCCCCGATGTGCAGAGATGCCCCGCATCCCCGCGTATCTTGGATTTGTGTGTGTGTTATTCCCGCTCGGTCCCATCAAATAGAGATAACGAGGAAGGGTTGATGATTGGGAAGGCGGTGCAATTTGTTATCAGTGCCAGGATCGTGGATCGTGGATCGTGGATCGTAGATCGTAACCGGATATAACACCGGCTTGTTCCGGGTGGATACCGGCCCCGTCCCGATCGGATGGATGACGGACCCCACATGGACTACTTCCGGTCCGACGAGTCACTAATATGTAATACCTGGTGGCACTTCAACAACAACAACAACAACAACAACAACAATAGCAACAACGACATCAACTATGATAGTAAAAAAAAACAAAAAAAAAACGCATTTATTATGCGAATTTCAATCAGAAGCAAATGGATATCTGAGAGCCGATTGGTCGGAGAGCGCCCCGACGCCGGCGGCTAGATGTGCTCGCATTCTAGCCGCCCGCAGAGAGGACAGAGCTCTTCCTCCTCCACAATCACGTCCTTCTTGGCCGTCCTCGCCAGCATCTCAATGTCTATGTCGTAATTCGTCTTCCCGACCCTGTCCTTGAGCGTCTCCTTCTCGATGCCGTAGGGGTTCGCCGACCGCCACGACAGGTCGAACGGCTGCACCGAGGGCTCCAGCACCTTGGGCCTCTCCGACCCCCGGTAGGCGTACATTTCTCGGTAGCGGGACGGGGCCGCCGTCCGGGGGTTCCCCTTCGGCGTGACCCTCGGCCCGCCGCCCGCGCTCGTGATGTGGTCGCGCACGTAGTTGTCGCTGAACTGGGGCTGGTGGTGGTGGTGGTGACCGTGGCCCCGCGCGAACTTCTGGTACAGCCCCATCCTCCTCTTGGAGTTCTCGCTGCCGCCTGGGGAGGGCAGGCTGTCCTTCTTGGACGGCCTCGGGGACGACGTCCACTTGCTGAAGAGGGACAATCCCGGGAACGCCCTCTCGACGACGCTGCGGATCATGGGCGCGCACGCGCAGACAATCACCACGCCGAGCTCGGCCGCCGTCCACCACACCACCGGGGCGTAGTCCCACGTCGGGTCGATGGAGTTGCCGAACACGGCGAGGACCTGCAGCCGGATGATTGTGGAGATGAAGCCGAAGGAGCCGAGGAGGAAGACCATGGCGACAGAGATCTTCTTGTTGCGGTTCATCTGCATACCCGGGAGCATCGCTATGGGCAGCGAAAGTATGATCAGGTCCTGGATGATGGCCAGGGCCGAGTTGGCGTACGCCAGTCGGTTGACGTCGAGGCACCCGCCCGTGTGGATGTCTCTGTTCCAGAACAGTTCGATAGGGTAGCAGGAGAATATCGTAAGGAACCCGATGGCGACCTGTCCGATGACGAGAAACCCAACCAGTGAGTAGGCGGCGATGCGGAACCTTGGCACGGTGAAGATTCTCAAGTAGAAGACGACCAGGGAGAGTTTTGACAAGAGCAAGACAAAGACGTATACGATTTCGGCAGCGTATACTGTTGAGTTTGGGTCAGTCGTCGCCCCTCCAAGGAAACGAAGAAAGGAAAAGGATGGATGCGTGGTTCACTCACGGAGTCGCAATATGTCGGATAGGTCGCCCGGCCCGAGGTCGTAAATATGCGTCCCAAACCCCTTCGTTGCCACTGTGGCCTGTCAGCTGCGCTCTCGTGCCAAACGGTGCCCGGGTGCCATGGAGCATACTCAGAATGATAAAGACCATGGGAGCAATGGTAAGAACCTGGAGAATGTGTCAGCTCACGGGATGCCGCACTCGTGCCTCTCAAGGGCTTTGTTCTTTTTTCGGGGGCGGGCTCACCAAGGCGGAGACTATCAAGACATCGTCCAGACTCCACGTCTTGGTCATGCTCTTTGCGACCAGCCGCAAGCCGACAGCGGCGGTCGCGATCACGTACAGCGTAAGGATGACTGCGAGCACCTGCGTCGTCTGGGACTCGTGCGGGAGGTTGCACTGCTCAGCCTGGAGCTTCGCGAGGTCTGGTACGACGGTCAGCGTTTTCCCCCCCTCTCCCTCCCCCACCCCCCAACTTCTCCGTCTCTGGGACATCAGGCGCGTCGGCCTGTGGGATATCGGGGCCGCTCACCCAGAGAGTCCTTCATCGTGCAGTTCGCCAGCAGGCAAGTCGCAACCAGTTGGCCCAGCCCGGTGCTCTGGCAGGAGCACGTCGTGTTGGTGAGGTCGCATCCGACCCCTTGGATGCCCTGAGTGAGGCAAGTCAACTAACAAGTGGGGGGGGGGGGGTTGTTAGTCAGAGTGTACTGGGGACTAGGCCTCGGGATCGCCGCTCGCGGCCACTCACTCCGCACGTCGATATGTTGCTGAGGTCAGGCAACTGCTGTCTCGCGGACAGCTGCACGCTTTTTTGCCCAGTGTAAAACTCTCGCTGGTCGTGTCCGGCGACGCCGACTACCGAGAGCGCCATGAACGCGATCCACAGCAGGCCAACCGAGGCCGCCGCCGCCGACGACGACGACGTTGGTGCCCTCATATCGAAGTTGAAGAAACAAAACAGTGATCGGTTGCCGCCTCCGGCGGGCTTAACTCCATGCAGGTCGGACGTTGACAGGTCTACGGGTCGAAGCGGTTCGATCGATTTCGGTAGTGGAAGAGTCGGCCAAGTCGCCACGCTCTGGAAGGGGGAGCAGGCCGAGACGTAACGGATTCCCCCGGTATCAGATTGGAATCGATTTATGGACTCTCCCCGTCGAGGGGAGCTTTTCTTCGTGGGATGTAGTCGGCGAAAGAACGAGAGGGCAACCTCGCGTTGACGTGGCGGTGGGGAGAAACGATGTTATCAACCCCTCCCACTCTCTCCAAGGGTTCCCGTTCACAGACGCATAGGTTCGCCCACTGAAGCTTGACATATCAAGGATGACTGGTCTCTGCTTTCAGACGCTACGGTTTGGACAGCTGCGGAAAAGAATGCGAATGGGCCTCTGTGGCGTGCCAAGCGAACCAAGCTCCCCTCCCTTACGGTGCGGCTCCGCACCGTTGGCCAAAGTGTTGCGTGGTCTCGTGTAAGCTGGGACGGAAAGCCCCGGGGGATATTGAGGTTTGCGGTCTGGCTGGCTGGCTCTCTGCGCCAGCAACGTGATCGGACCTGTGTCTGTGTGTACTTGTGCGTCTACGGCTTCAAGCGCCTAGTATGTGACAGCACCGCTATGCATCATCGATGGACAGGCGAGCTTCAGCTGCATGATACCGGTACCCTCGGCAGGAAGCATGAAGGAGGAGGGAGCTAACACCAAGCATCTCTTGCTTCTTCCCTGTGACCTCCACGTCTAATAGTCGGGACGAGGCATTCAAGGTTCCATACGCTTCATCTTGTCCTCACACACACACACACACTCTCTCTCTCTCTCTCTTATGGGTAGATGGGTAGGTAAGAGCAGCATGGAGTTGGCTGCCATGCTTCACAGAACATGGGCGTGCAAGTTCCGCAATCTGCCACCATTGGACCGATTAGCGGGAAAACGGCCATCAACACGATCCGAGCGCCTTTCTATTCGTGTCGTCTTGCCCAACAAGATATCATGCGCAGGGCCGCAGTGTCCGTGTCCTGATGGCATCGGGTATTAGTCCTGTTAGTATGTAGTACTGTGCGTAGTAGGTACATCACTACGTACGAGGCAGGTCAGAGTTCCGCGCGGCCCGCAACGCCATCCCTGCTCCCTAATCGCCTGGGATGTACGTTGTGGTGCATCACGCTTGGTGTGTTTCGGTGAACAGCTTCGAGAAGGTATGGATGGACGGCGAGCCCTCCTCCCGCCTCCGTTGTCCACCTATTCCCCCCTCATCGAGCCAGCCACTCACAGTAGGCCCTGGAAGAAATCTTCGAGACCAATGCCTGGAAGCGGAGGAGATGGTTCTTGGTCTGCAGCTGTTCCCGTCGTGGCCAAGGAAAAAGAAAAACTCTCTTTAGACTCCGACCTAGGTACTCCTACTGCTCACCCTCCCCCCCAAATGGATTGCCCCTTGCTGCGAACTCGGATGCCGCCAGCACAAGACTCTCTGGGACGACCTCGGCTGTGTCCGTTCTGGCCCCAAAAGCCAAAAAGCCCCTCTCGTCCTTTTGCCTGAACGACAAAGCAAAAAAAAAAACCAAAAAAAAAACCAACGGGCCATCATCAGATCATGTGTGGGTTGGAGTCCCAGCGCATCGGGGAGACGGGGCGGATGCGTCCGAATTCGCGGCCAGGGTACGGGGGCAGTCTGGACGGACGCCGAGCTGAACAGGGCGTTGGAGGCAGTCTCGGTCGACAACACTCAGGTGTATGTTTCCTTTGTGACGAGTGGTGGCCGTAAAAGGGCTCCTATAGAGCCCGAAATCGTTTTTAGGCTTTGTTCGAACACGGCCGGCCCCTGCACTGCTCATATAATTAGGTATATGGACTACCTGCACATGTACGAAAGAGGGCATTCAACCCGCCGCAATTAGGTTTTCTGCATCGTGTGCAGTTCGGCCTTCGAGTAGCAGATGCTTAGATCGCGATGGGACGGTCGTTTCACTCTCCGGCCTCGCTTGCGCCAAATGATGAGATACTGGTTGCAGTGCGAGATGCTGGTGAGGATGAGGGAGGGGGGGAGCGGTGGCTAAGCGGCTAAACGGGGTGACAGCAGTCTCGATGGCAGCACCATGGTCATTCGTCGCGGAAACCGTCCCGGCGTGCCAAGCCCAACAAGATCTGCCCGGTCAGACTGTCGGGCAGCACGCGTAGTTTCAATCCATCCCAAGAGACGTGGTCCAAGAACAGGACCAGGACCAGATAGGTCCCAGCCTCGCCGCAGAACACATCCGGACGCCTGCATGCTTTTCCTGCGTGTCGAACAGCATACCCACCCTTGTCGTGATGCTCACTGGGTACGTTGAATCTACCGGATACCTGGATTGGTAATTGTCCTCGCTCGGATTTCACTTGATTTTTTTTTTTTTGATACGCGGTTCGTCGACAACTGATATGCGCAACCAGGGCGAAAAAGACAAGCCATAATGGAAGATTCTTGAATAGGAATATGGTGGCAGTGCAATAATATAGCATCTTGATAACTGAATCTCACCATAAAAACCAAGGTTGGCCCGCTGGCTAGAAGCAAAGTCATGACCTTTGGAAAGATGCTTCCCAAGCGGGCGCTAGAAGAAGGAAAAAAAAAAAAGTCTTGCACGATGATACACCACGATCAAAGCCCGATCATCCTCTTTTTCCGGCGCCAGCATACTTCCATCACCGGCCAATCGTCGGCCCCCTTCGGGGACCTAACTCAACCCCCCTACTTCTGCACCACCCCCACTTCTGCACCACCATCATCACCATCACCACCACCACTATCACCACTTATTTCACCACCTCTGCCGCCCACCCATATGCAACTTTCGGCCTCGCTAGATAATTCGGATGCACTGGATTCATCCGGACTATCCATATCGCCGATATCCGGACTTTGCGCCCGCTGGATGTCCCAAATAGTGGCGAAGGTGCTGTTAGGCGATAGACGGACCTTCTTTCTCTTGCGCTGCCGTATATCATCCAACTGGCCCTCCAGCTGGTGGACCTTCTGCTCTAGAAGTGCCCTTCTAGATGCCTGTTCATCATACCCCTTTTGCACCTTTCTAGATAGGTGACGAATAGTATGGGTATCTAGCCCATCCTCTGCCAGCTGGGTTAACTGGCGTAGTTGATGCCGTAGTTCAGCAGATCGACGAGGTGTTGACCATGGGACGATAGATACGGATTCACCCCACTGCTGGCTGCTAGGCTGGTTAGTCTGCTGGCTGTTCTGCTGGCTGGATGATGCCTTTATTACTAACGAGTTAGATAGAGGTCGCTGTATGCATATTGGCCATAGTCCAGCTGACCTCCAGCCACTTCTAACGTTCTGGGCTGTTATAGATGCATCTCTAGCCCTTATATAACAGGCCAGAAATGCCCTTTTGCCAGCAACAGTTGAATCACTAACCCAGTCATCTAGATATCCAACCTCCCTTCGATAGGCGTGCTTTAATGGGCTGAAGACCGATATATCCAGTGGCTGGAGGACAGCAGAGGAGTGCGGCGGTAGATATAGTAGATATATCTTGTTCTGGAAGCATTCCCACATAAAGTCAGTAGATATATGGCTGTAATGCCCATCTAGAACCAGCAGTCTGGCTGCCTCTGGCTCACTAGGCATAGTGCCTGGGATAAAGACCTTCTTTAGCCACTCAAGGGCAGTCTTCTCAGTTGTCCAGCCATTATCCGTATATGTGAAGTGCCATCCTTCATATCCAGATAGGTTAGATGGGAACCACTGGGCCTGGACTGATTTGCCCTTATATATAACCAGTGGGCATAGGGACCTCCCATCAGCAGCCACACACTCGATGATAGATACCCATGCCCGGGATCCTGGCTGCTTTTTCTGGATATGCTGCGATGCTGCAGAGCCCAGCACTAGCCCATTAGATCCCCTGCCCTCCATAATGCCAGTCTCATCCATATTCCATCGGTTAGATGGATGGATTCCCTGGATGGCAGGGATATTAACCAGAAGATGGAAAAAACCCTGGATAACCTCGGAAGAATGGGCCTTCCATCGCCGGGCATCTATTGCCCTAGATCGCCTGGTCCTAAGTGATGGGTTTCGCCGCAGGAATCGCCCTATCCACTTCCTCCCTATGGGCTGCTGCCCATCGCCTAGCATACGCTCTGCTAGGCCCTTTAGTTGTTGATGGGTAGGGCCAGCGCCTAGGGCATCCTGGACTTGAACCCATTCAGATAGATATTGCTCTTGGGCCTGGGATAACCGCTGCATATGAATATAAGCAGTATCCTTTGATTGCATGCCGTGGAATCGATGTCGAAGAGTATGATAGGGAATTCCCCATCTACGAGCTGCCTGGCGGATAGAGCAAGTAGTATCTATATCTTGAAGTGCCCGTTGGAGCTCATCTTCAGTATATTGCTTCATGATGGGTTAAAGAAGGTATCCTGAAAAAATGGCGTTATTTGGCGATATATAGCAATTGTTATAATAGTTTGAAAAAGGTAGTGGTGTTGATGAAGGAGGAGAAATGCGGGATTTTTGGGTGGTGCAGAAGTGGGGGTGGTGCGGAAGTGGGGTATTAGAGTTAAACTTCCAAAAAAAGGGTTGCTTTTTAGTGTCGACATGACTATGGACGGGCCCAACTTAAAAAGTGAGGCGATGACCAAGGGAAAAAACGTAGGTATTGCCTTGACCACTTGGTCTCTAGATGGGACCGCTATACTTCCGGAAAGCTCTGCAGCAGGACGCTATTCATAATGACATCAAATGAGGGGGGGAGCGGGGTTGGCAGAAGGGGCTGGGAAGAAAAAAAAGTCTCGCTTTTCCTAAGCTTGTGCGGCCTTCATGCGGGCCAGCCTGTGCTTCGTCCGCTCGACGATGGTCTCTTCGTGGTAGATCCCGTTGACGCTGGGCGTGCCGTTCACGGCCTCGGCCCACCTGTAGAAGTTGGGGGCCTTTTGCTCCAGGGAACCGAGGACGCTCTCCGGGATGATGCCGTGTTTCGCGAAGCTGAAGAGCCTCAGGGTGAAGGAGCCGGTGAGGACCTGGGCACACGTTAGTCGTCTGTCAGCAAGGTTGACCGGTTCCTTTTTTTTTTTTTTTTTTAATCCTTCCATACACACACACTCTCTCTCTCCCTCCCTCCCTCTCTCTCTTTCTCTCCTCTCCCCTAAAACTCACCTCTGCCAGAGTGACCTTGTCGCTCCCTCCAAAGTAGGGCGCGGCGTCCTTCATGAGCGGCTCAACCTCCTTGGCGACGACGTCGACGTAGCCCGCCGCGAGGTCGCGGGCCTCGGCGTCGGAGCCGGCGAGCTGCACCTTGAACGCGAGCGGGTTGGCCTTGCCGAAGTACGTGTCGACGAAGAAGGCGATGCGCGCCCGGCGGAGGGCGGCCTCCTTGGACCCCGTGGCGGGGGGCAGGAGGTGCGAGGGGTGCGCGTCGGCGAGGAACTGGCTGACGACGGCGGACTCGGTCACGACCTCGCCGTCGTACACGAGCGACGGGACCAGGCCGCGCGGGTTGATCTGGAGGTACTCCTGCGTGCGGGGCGCCGAGAGGTCGATGATCTCCTCCTCGAAGGGGAGGCCGAGCTCGGCGAGGGCGATGTGTGCACGGTGAGCCCCTAGGATGAAGGCCGTGTTAGTAAGATAAGAACGGGAGGGGGGTTGAATGGTCACGGGGGTGGTATATCCAATCGCCGTGCCCCGGTGCTCCCCCACACACGGCCGGAGTGCTCCATGGAGAGAGGACATTGAAAGGAGGCAGGGTCTTGCAAAAACACGCAGACGGGGGAACGGCTTCGACGATGGGTTCGTGCTGTCCCGGGATTCACGTACAAGGGCAGCCATGGTTGGTGTAAAGCTTGATCTTGGGGGCGACGGCGGCGGCAGCAGACATTGCGGCGGGGCGGCGATGCAGGGGACGTGTGTCTTTGGTCTGCTCAGCTGCGAGTCGGGGGGGGGGAGGTCGTAGGTGTCTTTTTAAACTCGAGGGCTTGGCCGGTTCTTGTTTGTGGTGTCACTCATAAAAGGCTTGGTAACGGTTTGAAGAGGGGAGCTCATCATTTGTCAACGATCAAGGGGGACAGGACAGGCGCAAGACCCGGAACGGACGGGACGGACGAGAGGGTTTTGCAGCTGATTACCAATTCACGGCGATAATGGTTGTGGTTTCATTCACCTTTCACTCTCTTTCGTCATCGTTATATATATGAGAGAGAGAGAGAGAGAGAGAGAGAGAGAGAGAGAGAGAGAGGGAGAGGGAGGGGGAGGGGAATATGCACCTCCTCCTTCTTCTCCTCTGCAACAACTTGGGGTATCTCCACCTCTGAGAGCTGGACATGACCAATCACGGCTCATGTGCGAGTCGTCTTCAAGTCTGGCGTACGTAGCACTATGTCGAAGCGGATGGACTCTGTGGGGAGATAAGATACCACGGCTTCGGTTACTGACTGACTAGCTACGCTGCGTAGTATCCGTAGCTAATGGCTAATTACCTAACCGATGCAATGAAAAGCTCCGCGCCCGCTCGACCCGATGCCGTCGGACTTTACATATCGTTCCCGCCGGCGGGCGTTGGTCGGTTCAGGTCGGGCGTATGTTTTGGGGGGGGGGAGGGGGTCCCCCGCCCAGGAGGATCCTTTGAAGTGTTCTACTACCTACCTACCTTCTTGAGTCATTGGGGAGAATTCGTAGGGCTGAACGGCATCTCTTCCCGGTCTTTACGGCGTTCTAGACCCCCAATGGCAAAAAAAAAAAAAAAAACAGCCTTGAATCCAGAGGGGACGGGAGGGCCACCAGGCGAGCCAAGTTGTTTGGACCACGCAGCAACCTCGCGCGCGCATGTTGACTTTGCACGTCTGACGATGCGGCAAAAAAAAAAAAAAAAAAAAACCTCCGGCGCCTTCGACAGGGACGTGTTAGACCCGGGCACTCGAGGCTTCGGGTGGATTACGCCAGCTCAATCCCGGTGCCGAGATCTCTCGGAGGGAGAAACGGTTGAAGAATCCCGTTCCGCCCTTTTTTTTTTTTTTTCAAGGGACCCTGTAGGGTTTCCAAGCTTCCGACGGAGACCATCGCGAGTCGTAACAAGGGCTGGCCGCGTCTTTCAAGCGGAAACGGGGAACAAGAGCGAGGTAAAAAAAAAAAAAAAAAAAAAAGAATAAAAAAAAAAAGAATAAAAAGAATAAAAAAAAGAATACAAACACGTACAAGGTTTTGCTTGGCAGACGATGGTGAGACAGACAGTGAACAAATTGGCCGGCTGACACACAAGTGCTTGTACAGTATAATCGTGTTTTCTTCTTTTTCTATGTTCACCTTGAAAACTCTTAGCTAATGTTGTCCTGGATCACGTTTCTCATGAGCTCGCTGTTGTGCGAGTAGTCAATCTCGACATCGACCACACACACGCCCTGGTGACTCAGCGCTTCCTTCATGACGGCCTCGAGCTCCGACGAACGGCCGACGCGCAGACCCTTGGCGCCGAACGCCTCGGCGTACTTGACAAAGTCGACGCCTCCCAGGTCGACGCCCGAGCTGCGGCCGTACTTGTCCACCTCCTGGAACTCCACCATGTTGTACTTGCCGTCGTTCCAGATGAAGTGCGTGATGTTGCACCCGTGCCGCACGGCGGTCGCCAGCTCCTGTCCGCTGTAGAGGAAGCCGCCGTCGCCGCTGATGCTGACGACCTTGCGCGAGCACGGCGGGTCCTGGGCCATCGAGGCGCCGATGGCCCAGGGGAGGGCGACGCCGAGCGTCTGCTGGACGTTGGACACAAGGAAGGACTTGGGGCTGTAGGCGAAGTAGAAGCGGGAGAGCCAGATGTACATGCTACCCACGTCGGACGCGACGGTCGGCGACGGGGGCAGCATGCCCTGCATCAGCTTGATGAAGTAGAGGGGGTGGACCGGGCCGTCGTCGCCCGTTCGGCCGAGGGCCTGGGGGCTCTGCTCCCAGGCGTGGAATTCGGCAAAGATCGCCTTTGCCGCCTCGGACTCTTGCGGGCGGGAGACGTTTGCTAGGATGTCGGCGAGGGCCTTGACGTTGGCGGCCACGGAGCCCACGAGCTCGAGCTCGGGGTTGTAGAAGGCGCCGTAGTCGGCGGGGATCCAGTCGAGGTGGAGGATCTTGAGGCTCTGGTTCTTATGCCAGGCATCGGCGTCGTATTCCGACTGGTCGTAGCCCGCGACGATGACGAGATCGGCCTGCGCAAGGAGCTTGTCGCCCGGCTGGTTGCGGAAGAGACCTATGCGGCCGAAGAAGAGGTGGGCCAGCTCTCGGCTGATGGACCCGGCCGCCTGGAAGGTCTCGACGACGGGCATCGGGTGCTTCCGCAGGAAACCGTGGACGGCCTGGACGGCGTCGGGGGCGGCCGCCCTGGTGCCGAGGAACAGCACGGGAAACTTTGCGTTCTGGATCATGTCTGCGGCCCGGCTCAGGGAAGCCGACGGAGACGTGCCGTACTGGGGCGGGACGAAGGCGTTGGGCGGCAGGGCGGCAATGGACGTCTTTGTGCCGACCGTCATGATGTCGATGGGCAGGCTCACGGCGGTGGCGCCCTGGGGGTAGGCGGCGGCGGTCCTGAAGGCGTCGAGCATGATCTCGGAGACCTGGTCGGGATGGACGGCGCCGGTGGTCTTCTTGGTGACGGGCTCGAGCAGCTGGACGCCGCGCAGACTCTGGTGCGTCTTCTTGGCGGCCTGTACGCGCTTGACGTCGCCGACGAGGGCGACGACGGGGGCTCCCTCGTCGTTGGCGGTCACGAGACCGGTGACCAGGTTACTGGTGCCCGGGCCGGAGGTGGCTATGCAGACGCCGGGCCTTCCGGTGATCCTCCCGACGGCGCCGGCGATGAATGCGGCGTTCTGCTCATGGCGGCAGACGACGAGCTTGATCTCGGGGCGGTCGATGAGGGCGTTGAAGACGGAGTCGATCTTGGCGCCGGGGACGCCGAAGATGTGGGTGACGCCGGCGTTGACGAGGGAGCCGATGACGACGTCGACTGTTTCCGTCGACATTTCTTTCTTTCTTTTTTTTTTTCCCCTTTCTTTCTTTCTTTCTTTCTTTAATGTAGATGCCGTAGAAAATTTCAGATTGATCTACGGGATGAGAGAGCCCGTCTATATCGATTACTGGGAAAGGGGTGTCATTTAAATTGTAAAGCGCTCTGATAATGGAATGTTAGGAAAAGTATGCCGTTTTCGTCAAACACAAAAGACGCTGCCTGCATAAAAGGTTGAGAAGGGCGTATGCAGTAGGGTTCAGTATCTCGACACGATGAAGAGGAGATGCAAGGAGGAGGATGGAGAGACAGAGAAGAGAAGAGAAGAGAAGAGAGGGCGGCTTACTGATTGATGCGTCGACATGCGTACCGGTAGATTGTGAGGCGGTGATACCGACGATGCCGCCAACGAAACGTGATGTGATGTGATGCTGTGTGACTGACGTCAGCGCCCACGCCGATAAAGTCGACGTGTGGAACCGAGAAGGCGCACATGTTGATGACTCAACAAATCAGCAATCAGAGCCGGAAACGCCTGCTTCTTCCATTCATGGTGCCCGATGGTCTTCCGGGAACTCGCTTTCCGCAGGGTCCCTCGGAGCGGTAGGTAGATGGAAGCTTAATGAAACTGTAATTTTTACTTGCTCTTTTTCTTTCCCTCATCACCTATGACCTTGTCTCTCTCTCTCTCTCTGTCTCTGTCTCTCCATTAGAATTCCCTCATTCATCCGTCATCCCCCCCCCCCCCCAAAAAAAAAACATCATGGCCGTCAACGAGGTCTTCCAGTACTCCATCATCTCGGCCCTCATGGACGGCGTCGCCTCCGAGGGCCTGCCCGTCTCGGACCTCGTCTCCCAAGGGGACCACGGCCTCGGCACGTTCCGCCACATGGCCGGCGAGATGGTCCTGCTCGACGGCGAGCTCTACCAGATGAAGTCGGACAACACCGTGACCCCCGTCGACACGAGCCCTGCCTCGGAGGCCGTCGCCCCCTTCGCCATGGTCACCCGCTTCCGCCCGACGGCCACCTTCACGGCCGCCTTCGCCGACAAGAAGGGCCTCTTCGCCCACCTGTCCGACCGCTTCCCCGACTCGGCCAACTTCTTCCTGGCCATCCGCATCGAGGGCGTCTTCAAGCGCGTCACCGTGCGCACCGCCGCCGGCCAGAGCAGGCCGGGCGAGGGCCTGATGGAGGTCGGCAGGAACCAGGTCTCCCACACCTTCGAGGATCCCGTGCGCGGCTCCGTCATCGGCTTCCGCTCGCCCGAGTACACCATGGGCATCAGCGTCGCCGGCGACCACATGCACTTCATCACCGAGGACCGCACCCAGGGCGGCCACATCCTGTCCTTTGGGACCGACGGCGACGTCCAGATCAGCGCGGCACTCATCTCAAAGTGGCACGTCGAGCTGCCGACTAACGACCCGGATTTCTCAAGGGCCAAGCTAGAGGGGGACAAGGAGGGCATCGCCGCGGTCGAGGGGTAAGATGGTGGGGAGGGGGGCCTAGGCCGCCGAATCCTATTCTTCTTCACCTACGTATTTTCTCCATTGCAATTGTGGTTGTGACTGTGCTCGCGATGACTGAAAGGTGTCTCTCTTCGCGACCGGTCGCCACCAAACTCGTTGGAACCATCGACACGGCACCAAGCACTGCAAGACATTCTTCAACCCTCGCTCGGCATGGGGCAATACTGAGAGTACATCACCCAATACATACCCCAAGGCCGATCGATGCATTGCCGATAAAAGGAGACCAGCACTTACTTGGCTGCAGCAGCCCGACCCCACCACGTACTGTACGAGTCGTGTGCCGCCAGGGGAACCACAAAGCCTAAAATGCGATCGCCATAAGATCGAATTTTCCGTAGCAAAGTCAGGACGTGAGGAACGTGAGGAACGTGAGCATGTTTAATTCATGTACAGAGAAGGGGCAAAATGCCCAAAAATCGGATGGCTAACTGCGTTCCTAAATCGGCCATGCCCTGCCGAAAGATGCAAAAAAAAAAAAGAAGAAGAAGAAGAAGAAGAAAAGAAAGGAAAAGTCCGCCATTGTATGGATACCTCAGGGAGGGGGAGGCCCTAACCGCCGTGCCCCCCCCATCTCTTTTAATTTTATTTTCCTTTCCAACCATTGCCGATTCGTAGTAGAGAGAGAGAGAGAGAGAGAGAGAGAGAGAGAGAGAGATAGGGAGATAGATAGAGAGTCTTGCTCATCAGCCGTCATGCGACACCCGCTTACTGGGTGTACAAGCAGCCGACGGGCTTGGCGACCTCGACGGGGCGGGCGGCGATGCGGGAGCAGTTGGCGTTGGCGTTGGGGTTGAACTCGCTGACGTCCACCCGGACGGCCCAGGCCCCCTCGACGCTGTTCGGGCAGGCGACGAAGCCGGCGCCCTGGAGGGTCAGGTGGCCGTCCTGGGTCATCATCCAGCCGGTGCGCTCGCCGTTGCGCGGGGTGGGCTGCGCGCCGGTGGTGTAGCCCAGCTTGCCCTCGCCCGTGCCGGAGCGGTCGGCGTAGAGCTGCTGGGGCGTCGCCGAGGCGGCGTAGAGGTAGAGGCCGCCGTCGTCGGCCGACAGGGCGAAGGTGGCGTCCCGCTCGGTGGGCTGGCCCAGCATGTTGTCGCAGCTGGCGTTCTGGCTGGGGAGCCCGACGAAGATGCTGCTGAGGGCGGCCTGGAAGTACTGCGCCTGGATGGGGAGGTCGCTGGCGTCGACCTGGAGCTTGAAGAAGCGGGTGGCGGCCGTGCCGTTGCGGGCGTAGACGTGCGAGGGGACGGCGGCGCCGGAGACGGCCGAGGCCAAGGTGGCCGCGACGGCGAGCATGTTGGTGACCTGCATGTTGGTAATAGGCTGAGTGAGTGTGGATGGATGTAAAGACTGATGCGGTCGGTTGATTATGTGATCGGTGTTTAGACTTGAGCAATGATGATAACAGGTGTGAGGATGAACTGAGTGAGAGTTGCCGTGGACATGCTGCAAGGGCGGCCCGGTCGAACCCGTTGAATATATATCACCAGGCACATCGTACACTACTACTACCTACTCATGGGGCGCAGGGGCGAGGCTGCGCGGGTGCACAGCCGCTGGAGATCTTCCCCTATACGATGTAATTACAATGCAGGCTAGGGACGGAGCGTGGCCGATTCACCTCATGGAGCCCGAGTTCTGTGGTCCCTACGTACTGTAGTATAGGCGATGGGCAACATGGCAAATACGAGAGGAGCCTCAACAAAGGCAAAGCAGGGGGGTCATGGTCAGGGTGCCGGGCTTGTTTATGCGACCACGGATCATTCCTCTCTCTCTCTCTCTCTCTCTTAGCGTTGCCGCATACCGTCTGCGCCATCCGCGAAGCCCGCTAGAACTGAGACTCTCTGATCAGCCCTTCTACGTAGTATCCGTGACGATGCCGAGGACACCTTCGAGGAGGACGGGAGGAGAGACAACACGAGTTGGTTCATCGGATGAAGAGGCAGCACACTAGATGGGAAAGGTTATGCTGGGATGGCGGGATGGCCGGGCTGGCTGGCAGGCATAGGGGTAGCTGTTTGGTGGATACTATCCTGTACTATGTATATAAATGATACTGACAACATCCCTGGATCGACGACCTCGAAGCCCGCGCCACAGCCCCTGCGCTATGAATAACCGAGTCAACTCCGCTAGAAGGCCTTTCCAGCGGTGCATCATCCCTGGTGTGCCCTTCTGTGACTGCCATCGGTGTTCTAGGGCGCTTGGCTGACGTTTAGCTCAGAGGCCAACGGCGCTTTCGATCAGAACACGCGCCATCGCCATCGTATCGCTCAGCCACCTCTGTAGAGGTCCGTCTCTGCTGGGTTGGCCTGTCCGGCAAAGTAGTGTGCCCCCCTACGGGTATATGGACCCAGGATGTATGACGGTGCCGAGCACAGAAAAGGCCGTTTGTTCTCGGCGCAACTCGTTCACGGTGGCTCCTGGGTGACAATAAAAAAAAGATACGACCCTCTCCTCGTTTGCCGCCCCAGTTCTGATGGCCTGACCCGGATCGTCAGTCTCCCTGCCCAAGCTGGAGAGCCCACGCAGTGCCGTGTTCGGACGGTCTCCAAAAGTTTCCTCCATGTTGGGACGGACAATGGGTATTATTCTATGGAGGCCTCTGTCCACCTCATCCCCGCGGACCCAGGGCCCCAGCCCGGCAACCTTGTTGTTTACACTATATTTGTCTTCCAATGTTTTGTTTCCTCCCCATCCCGGGTGTCACCCAAGAGGCCTGACCAGGTCCAGAGTTCTACCGCCGACTTCTTTCAAACGCCAAATACAGTACAATGGTCACGTCACATCTGTGGATTGGCAGCTATTTCTGAAGGTCCCATAAACAACTAAGCTTGATCAATTGCTGCTTGGATGTGATTCCGGTGATTGTGGGTTAGGATATACATAGTATATCCCATCGAATCCCCCCCCCCGAGTCAAGGCACTGCTCAGCCTCGAGATGGGACTGATGCTGAGCATGTGGATAGAGGTGGAGCGAAAAAAGAAAAAGAAAAAAAGAATAAACACCGTATCTTTGCACGCATCCAGGTTGTGGCGCACCACAACAAGGCCCTCCTCCAAGGATTGAGTCGCCACTGGGTCCAACCGACTGGCCAACCAACTTTTTTCATCACGCTTTGATCATCGTGGTTCGCTTCCTCATACTCCGACTTTCGAGTTGCCCTCATCCATGCTACAGTGTATCTCCTTAGATCTCGTCCGCGTCAAGCCCACGCTGAGCGGGTATTGTGACATTCTCTACGCCTTCATTCGCCCCGGCCGCATAAACACGGGGTTATGCCGCGACAAGATGCTTCATTGGCCGGTTGTTCCGGCTCTAGCTTGGGGTTATCCCTAAATAGGATTCCGGTCAGAATCAGAGTAGAGCCATGCAATCCTCTGACCGCAGTCTGTATATTTAACCTCCGCTTGACTACCTTCAGCCGTGTATGGACGTTCCGCGGGCTATCTTATTTCTTGGTGAACTGGAATCACAGAAACCATGCTGGAACCATGCTCAGACTGCACGCCCTGCATGGTCAAGATTGTATGGTCGGTGATCTTTATAAAGACTTAAAAGGGGGTCGTCAGCTGCCGCGCCGTTTCCAACATCTCTGTCTCCGAGTTTGCTCCACTTCGGCGAGTATGTACGATGTATGTCCAACATTGTGCAAATATAGTTGACCAATTAGCGCGGACGTCTTGTCCCACGCCAGACGAGTCTGTCAACCGGCCCGTGGACAGCTGTGATACCATCCAACACTGATTGAACGATCTTGAGGCACACTTTGGCCTCGAGTACTCTCGTGCTTCGATTCCTACTTTTGTCTCCGTGGCTTTCGGTTTGTGTTCGGTACCCGAGTTTTTGGAAAGTCTTGTGGCTGAGGTTATGTTGCCAGGCGTCAAGTGCCGGAGAAAAGCAAGAAGTAATTCGGGAGCGCTAGTGCTGCACCAAAGCTTGAAGGGATCATGTAGGAGTCAAGGGTTTGTCTGCTCCAGCGATTCGTAACTAACTGCCCCCGTTGTATGTCTCTTGCCTGTGCCTATGACTCCCTTCCGATCCCAGACTGTACTATACTCATTTCAACTAGGCTGACTAGAGCATGTTCACGTCGGCAAAGACAAGAAGAACACGGGACTAGAAATGTACCGACGCATGCCGTCGGGGACCCCGCACATCACGGGGCGTTGCTACAGCCGTGATTCTCGGTCTAAGATGAGGGGGAAATGCCACAAAAAGCCAAAAAAGACTAGCCTGATCTAATGCACTTGGGAACTTGAGTTTTCCCATCCACCCGAGCACTGCTGCCGACTCTTCGGTTCACATCTGATTCACTGAAAACGTGAAAAAGATAAAGGGAAAAAAAAAAAAATGTCCGAGTCTCGCGACGGCAGTCCGGTCACGGTGAAGCTGGCGGAGTACCTCTTCACCCGCTTACACCAGCTCGGCATAGGTGCCATCCACGGTGTCCCCGGCGACTTCAACCTGCATCTCCTCGACTACGTCGAACCGGCGGGGCTGCTATGGGTCGGAAACGCCAATGAGCTCAACGCCGGGTACGCCGCGGACGGGTACGCTCGCATCAAGGGCATCGGTGCCCTCGTCACGACTTCCGGGGTCGGCGAGCTCTCGGCCATCAACGCCGTCGCCGGCGCATACGCGGAACGCGCGGCGGTCGTCCACATCGTCGGCACGCCTTCGAGGGCCACGCAGGATGCCCGCCTCATGATACACCACGGGTTCAACGACGGGGAGTACAGGCGGTTCGCGCAGATGCATGCCCACGTCACCGTGGCCCAGGCGGACTTGCGGGGCGCGCTGCTCGCACCGGGTCAGATCGACGACGCGCTGAAGAACTGCCTCGTTCAGAGCCGACCGGTCTACATTGAATTTCCTCAAGACCTGGTGGCCGTCCCCGTCTCGGCCGATAACCTGCGGACCCCTATCCGGGTTCCGGACCACGTAGCAACTTCGGCGACCCAGGCCGCTTTGGCAGCTGTATTGGAGAGGATACGGAACGCGAAGCAGCCAATGATTGTCGTCGACGGAGAAGTGAGGCCTCAGGGCATCGTTCAGGAGGTGAACCAACTGGTTAAAGCCACCGGCTGGCCTACATGGACAAGTGGCTTTGGAAAATCTCTAGTCGACGAGACCCTGCCGAATGTCCATGGCGTGTATTCGGGCAAGTTTGCCAAAGGGACGGAGAAGACTTTCGTCAACAGTTCGGACCTCGTTTTGTGTTTTGGGCCTCACTTCAGCTCAACAAACACCTCTGCCTTCTCCAGCATCCCGAAGACGGACGTTTCAGTCCTCTTCTACGACAATCAAATCAAGGCGGCCGAGCAGGTCTTCCGAGACCTGGATGTCAAGAGCGTCGTCGTTTCGCTACTCCGGGAGCTGGATGTTTCGAAACCCCACCAATACGCGCCCTACCCGGATCTCCCTCGAGATTACAGCATCCAGTTCTCGCAAGTTTCCAGCGAGGAGAAGATAAGCCATTCCAGGTTCTGGCACCTTGCAGCCAACATCATCCGCCCCGGAGACGTCATTCTTGGAGAGACTGGCACGTCTGGCCATGGTTGCCGGTTGCTGCCCCTGCCAGCCCACACTAGACTGTTCGTCCCAGCCACCTGGCTCTCCATCGGTTACATGCTTCCAGCTGCGCAGGGCGCTGCCCTAGCACAACGAGAACTCGTCCAGTCGCACCAGTACCACGAGATCAAGGACGCACGCACGATCCTCTTCATCGGCGATGGTAGCTTACAAATGACCGTCCAGGAGATCTCGACCATCATTCGTCACAACCTGGACGTCATCATATTCCTCATCAACAACGACGGGTACACCATCGAGCGATGCATACACGGCTTGGAGCAGTCATATAACAATGTTGCCTCCTGGCGTTACCTCCAGGCGCCCGCCTTTTTTGGGGGCAATGCGGAGACATATGTCCGATCGGCGAGAACTTGGGGGGAGCTGGAAACAATATTCAATGAGATGCCGTTGGATGGTGGTGGATTGCGAATGGTTGAAGTTTTCATGGACCGCGACGATGTGCCAAAGGGGGCACTTCTCGATCTACTTGAAAAGGAAAAGAAGCGAATATCAGCTCCCGAGCAACAATAGTAGCGACCGCGTGGTGGTCTGACGTTTTCCGATTCCGGTTTGCGTTGTATTCTCATTTGTCTACCAACAGTAGCATCATTAATATATCATAAGCCTCATCGTATCAGATGTCTCATGTCTCTAGCCAAAATTTTAGAGAAGAATCAGTTTTTTTTTATATTGCCATTTTGGTTAAAAACTGGCCAGCGCTCCCACAAGGAAACAGTAACTAAACATATCCCTCGCAACGCCAAAGACTCGGATCGCTTGCCACTTGTACTGATCCAAAAGGCCAAAGCTCGAAACAAACTTTACAACCTTAGTTGCCAATTTTCTCCTTGCGTCTGTTACCGCTTTGAAACTGCTGCTCTCTGATCTTATCTGCTTCTCCCTGACGCTGCTTCTCTCTTTGACGCTCCTGGTTAGCATCCCTTTCTCTCTCCTGCTCAAGACGCCTGTTCTCAGCGTCCTTGTCTTGCTGCTGCTTGAGACGTTTGTTCTCGGCGTCCTTTGCCTGTTGCTGCTGTGTAATACGTCTGTTCTCGGCGTCCTTTTCTCTCTCCTTCTCAAGAAGTCTGTTGGCAGCATCCGGATTCCCCTTTTGCTGTTCAAGATGCTCAGCATTCTTGGGTTGCTGCTGCGTAATACGTCTGTTCTCAGCGTCCTTGTCTTGCTGCTGCTTAAGACGTTTGTTCTCAGCATCCCTTTCTCTCTCCTGCTCAAGACGTCTGTCTTCGGCTTCCTTTGCATGTTGCTGCTGCGTAATGCGTCTGTTCTCCGATTCCCTTTCTCTCTCCTGCTCAAGAAGTCTATTCGCAGCATCCGGATTTCCCTTTTGCTGTTCAAGATTCTCACCATTCTTGGGTTGCTGCTGTGTAACGCGTCTGTTCTCAGCTTCCTTGTCTTGCTGCTGCTTAAGACGCTCAGGGTCGTTAGGCTGCTGGTGCGTAATTCGTCTATCCTCGGCAGTCTGTGCCTGCTGCTGCTTGCGGGTCCGCTCATCTTCGCTGTTTTTCCGATCCTCGCCGGACCTGATCAGCGCGTCCTGCTGGCTTCGGCACTGCTCGTCTGCCCGGATCAGCTCGTCTTGGGCTTTTTTGCAGTTTTGGGCCTCGTTGATCCGCCGGTCGGCATCCTGCTGACGCCTCTCCTCTGCCCGGATTTGCTCGTCGATCGAGTCTCCGTCTGCGCTATGGGCCTTTTGTTGCTGGAGCTCGCTGACGCGGGCCTGGCTCTGGTGTTTCTCGGACTGGGCCTGGTTGATGGCGTCGAGCTGTCGCTGTCGCTCCCCTTGCAGATATTGTATCCGGTCGCCGCAGTTGTCTTTGGCGAGGTAAGCCGTGCGCATCCGCTCATCTTCATCAGTCCTTTGCGTCGCAGAGTCAGCATCGTGTCCCTTTGATTGGGTCTCGGGCCTTTTGTTTAGGGTCCCGGAGTCTCGGGCCCGTACAGCTCGGCCAGATCCCTTCTGCGCCCGCTTGGCGTCTTCCAATTCCTGCTTCTCCTTGTTCTTGTCATTCTGAAGGCGGGCCTTGTCCTTCTGGTTCTTTTCCTTCACTTCGTTCAGTTCCTGTTGTTCATGGGCCTTGTCCTTCTTGGCTGCCGCCTTGTCTCGAGAATTGGTGGCTGCTTTCTCCTTTTCACGCGCGTCCTGGATCTCTTTGCGCTCACGATCCTCGCTTGCTTTGGCCGCCTTGTGTTGTGCCCTTTGCTGGTCCTGAATATCCTTGATCTCACCCTTCTCCTTGTTAACGCGAGCTTTGGCTGCAGAATCCGATTTCCTTTTATATAGGTTCTCGCTGAGACCCTCAATGTTGGTAAAGTCTTCGTCGACTCCTAAGCTGTGGGTCTGAAGGTTCTGAACTCCATCGTCAACTTGACGCCACCTGTGTGGGGAGTACACTTCACTAACCTCCTTTGGATCTTGAGCGTCGGAATCCTGGATGTATTTGGAGATTGCAGAGTCACCGGAGTAGATGCTGTTGACGACGTTTTTTCCACTAGTTTCAATGTCATGGATGAAAGGAGCACTCAAGATACTCGAGACGAGCGTGAAGAATAGAACAAATCTGAAGGAGGGCATGATGAGTGCTGGTCTGATCATATGGACAGATAGAATAGAAACATTCAGTCTGTGGTAACCCACAACAGGCTTCGCAGGCAGACTTCTTGAGAATACGGCAACCTCCCGCTCCTTTAAATACTCGAGCCTCTACGCTAATTTATCTCACCTTCTCCAGAACATACTGTCTGTACTAGGAAGCTACTTATTGTACGGGCGAATAATCTCGATTCTCGAGCCAACTCGAGCCAACTCGAACTGACGCGAACAAGCCAATCAGGTTAGGGCGCATGTCCGAGGCGATCCATATCTCCGCCCTTGTCTCGGCACATCTTCGTTCTGTGACTCCATCTTTACCCGCTAGCTGATTACAGACAGCCGGAAAACGGGGTATCAGGTCACGAATCTACGAGGGAATGCGGGCGTGGTGTTTACTGGCCCCGGACTTGAAGGTAGTCGTTACGCTTCTTCGGGTGGTTTGTATACGTCTAGGTTATGATCCGAGAATCTTGGGACGGAAACGTTTAGAAAAAGGGGTCGATCGGTTATTTTACTCAAACTCAAGTTGCCGACTGCATAATTTTTAGCAGTGACAGCGTTTAATCTTGCCCTGGAACCCCATTGGGCATTGCTCTCGATTCGGATGAAAGCCCAACCGGCGGGCCTTGGAGTCAAGCCGGCGTGTGGCTGAGCAAGTTTTGCCTTGATGTGAGCCCAGCGGGCTGGGAACGGAATCCCGGGGTCAAGGCTTGATTTTCGCGGGCCACGTACATCTCCCGTTGCAAAAAACTCAAAAGGCACCAACCGACGTCCGAAACCATTGGTTCGTCATGATATATTCTGAGAGTTCACGGTGCCAAGAATCCCTAGACCGTTAAAACCTCTGTGCGTAAGTTTTCAAAATTCAGCCTCACATTTCCAGGCCATGACCCGGCGATCGGAGCCGACGCAGTTGATTAAAGGTGGTGATTAACGCTTTTACCTCCCGCAGTAGGCGGGGATAACACTTTCAAACCTTGGATCGAGGGCCTCTCGCCCAAATCTAGGTTGGAGCTGCTAAGGTTCTGTTAGTGAAACGTCTAGCATCTCGTATGATTTGATAGTGATGCTGACGGGAGTCGAACCGAAAGGTGTAATATAAGATTCACCTCAGTTACTGCCGCTATTGAATTCGCAGTGTGAACGAACGCCTTATGTTCCACGTGGTAAATTGCGTAAGCAAAACTCACCCCACCCATGGTTGAAAGGAAACCTCACCAAGCGTAGGTGGACGCGCGCCAAGTCAGTTGCTTCCGACTCCCAAATTACGAATCCCTTCATTTGCCGATGTTTGGAAACTGTGACATGTCTTCAAACAGCTCAACCATCCGAGATGCGTAATGCATGAACCTGCCTTGAGGGGTGTGTTTGGTACTAAGATCGTCGGTATCTTTGGAAACCATGCCGGAGCTGACGGGATAAAGTGGCAGTTAGTGTCGTAAGTAGAAATATGAAGCGACCGAGTGACCGTTTGAGTTATGGAGATATACTGTTTGGTTTCCGTTCAGGTTATATTTCTGCTGGCATCTCACGAGCAGTCTTCAAGTGATGTTTTGTTCACCTGGAACCTTGCATGAGGAAGAGTGACTTGACTTCAGCCTGCTCATCCTCTGGGTGTGCGTCTATATTGTTATCGGCTCAATGAGTCTACGCGGGACGCCTCTTTCGTCTTTCCAGGACATGCCAACGTGATGTCAAATCAAGTCGTAATGTGTAATAGTGACTGATCAGACTCCGTATGGCCTAGAAATATCAGGCCAGATTCTACCGCGCAAAGCTTGTCATGGTAGCTGTTGATGGGGATAGTGAAGTAAACATGGGTTCTATACATAAGTATTATAAAAAAATAAAAATAAAAATAAAAAACTAAAAAAAAAACTCCTTTAGGCTTACTCGACCTCGCAAATTGCGTGTGCGTTAACGTCTCGATTGTGAATCACAATTTCTTTTCACAAAAGGAAATCAGAACTTAACTAAGGGTCCATTGAAGAAATAAATAACGACATTGCATATTAGCATTTGATCCTCATACGACATATGCTTGCATATTGGAACTTCACAAAGTACCATTTTCGCATCCCACTCCCAAAGGTCGAGTTAGGTTCTATTAGCGTCGTCCTTAATAGACCAGGCATACGTTCTCGGGCCGATGCATATCGGAGACCTGTTGCAATCTCCTCGAAGCGGGCCGACCGGAGAACACTAATCACAGACTCACTGTCACTTTCGAAAAGATGCGGCGGTAACATGCTTCCCTCCTTCCGTCTCAGTGTCGAGTTTGCAATGCCCTAGGAGCTTTGAAACGGGAGGAACTGTGCAAACAAACACCTACCCAATCATTTCCCAGAACTTATAGAATTCGAGGATTTCACGATATAAATCTTGCGTCCCCGAGATCGCCTCTTGGTGGGAACATTTTCATCTAGTGCAATATCAAGGTGAGGGCTTCACAAGGCCGCCAGAGGCCTCCACCATCCCGGAGGACAAAAAGAAACTTTGTCGGTCACGAAGCTTGCTTCACGTCGTTCTTGCCCAATTCAGCCTTTATCTAGTGCTGCGCAGCCCAAACAGGCTGCGACCATCCCACCAGCAAAGCGAAACAAAGTCTGCGATCAGGCGGTCAGAACCAGGTACACTAGGCAGATGTATATCCTGTTGAGCTAGACCGCAGTTAACCTCAATGGCATTAAACAATGGTGAGAAAGCCGGAATTAAGCTTGGGTGAACAACATACCTATTGGCAGCTAGCCACGCAAGCATAAAACGTTCTGGAGTCAGACTTTGGCAATTGCTGCTATCGTGGTCTGTGATGGATGGCTGGCCTACCAAAGTGCGAAAACGAATGCATCAAGGCGCTGGATCCTGTTGGGCCGTTATTGCCCGAGAACAGAGGTACTTTTTTTTTGCCAGACTTGAGGACCTGCCTTTTTATTTGTGTTTGTTAGCACAGGCACTTAAATCGGGCGAATGCAAATTAGGATCCCAACATTGACTCTCAACAATATTAAATATCTGTCGACTGTAGCAGCCCTCCCTAAGCCTCGTCTAACCCTACAAAGTCAAGAAGACAAGGCTTAGCTCAATCATAAGTGATGTACTTGATGATGACGGGCTCGTTCCTGTCACAATACCGTCATAAATGGCAAGCGTGACATTCTGGTCGTTGATATCATGAGACTTTTAGGTGAAATGTGTTACGCGATCATTCTCTGAGATTGGGTATTCATAATTGGTTACGTTAAAGACAAAAATAAAGTTCAGTCCGTAGTGGGAAAGTCATCGATACGGACACCCTCTTTGATACAACGCTGTGAGAGCTTGCTACACATGGTGGCGCACTGGGAGGTAACCTCAAGCAAATGGATCCCCTCTTCGACTCTTCATTGGGTTTATCTTATTGCTATGCAAACACTTTTGACCTACTGCTGTATGAAATCCGTACCTAATGCTGCCATGTTACGCCTGCGGACAAGCGGACTTTGAAGTGGCAGGATATCAGATGAAATTAGTTGACTACGCATGATAGGGGCTGTTACAAGCAAGCAATCGAAGAGGGCACGTCCGTGCTAGTAATCACAGCGAATATTTATCGGCCTTGATAATACCGCCTATATGCAAAGAGAGCAGCCAGATGGCTACAGCCAGCTGTAACAGACACTATTACGTAAACGTTGACTCGACGAACTGTGGTGGTGCTCTTCTTTACAATAGCATTTATAAGAAGATAGCTGACAGACACAATGAGTTGCCAGTCAAGGTCGTTAGAGTTTGCTATTATCGTACGAGACATATTCGGTTCGTATTAAAATGAGCACACCCCTGACGTAAGAGTGACTTTACAAGTGACCATGTCAGTGTTTTCCGTCTCTGACTTTGAAACGGTAATGCTCTCCGCGATCCAAGTAGACAACTCTGTCATTCTTACCCTCTGCGTCGACCTCCTTTTTGAAATCTTCCAACGGCGACAAGAACACGTCGTAGTCGTCGTAATGGATCGGGATCGTGACATCGGGGTCAACCAGCTTAATGAGCTGCATGCCCTGCTTGGCATCCATCGTAACCATCAACAAAGGAACTGAAGGGCCTGGAATCGTAGTCCCCCCGAGATGAACCAGCATCAAGTCGATACGCTCGTTATTGAGCCACTCGGGGATTTTCTTGAGGTCGTCGACCATCAACGTATCGCCGGATATGTATATGCGGTAGCCAGTCTCGAGTGCCGCAGAGTTGGCTTGTGGACCGATACTGGGACAGTATCCCAATTCCAACATCCACCCATTTGTCGGAGGTACAGCTTTCAAGACATCGTTTGCCGCTGATAGAGGGCCGGGCGGGACATGCTTGCCCGGCATGCCCGTGACTTTGATGGCCGCGTGCTTGCCCTTTGATCCCGACGGAGAGCGGGCAATGTCAAGCTGAAGATCCTGGAAGAAGTCGAGATCCAGCACCTTCTTGAACGGTTCGGTTTTGTCTGAAGAAGAGGTGAGGCAAGCTTTAGCGTGTGGCGTTGTGATAATGGGGAAATTGCGATTCAGCGAGTCTTCCACCTTGCGGTCGAAATGATCCTCGTGGTAGTGTGAGAGGAGGATGGCGTCCAGCGGTGGAAGCTCTTCGAGGTCGATGGCTGGGTCGGTCTTGCGTTC
Source organism: Colletotrichum eleusines (assembly GCA_016807845.1). Taxonomy (NCBI): domain Eukaryota; kingdom Fungi; phylum Ascomycota; class Sordariomycetes; order Glomerellales; family Glomerellaceae; genus Colletotrichum; species Colletotrichum eleusines. The sequence continues at coordinate 5,242,596 of JADEZO010000001.1, read as the reverse complement.
AGCGGTGACGCCAGGGCCGAGATGGACGTGGTCCCCAGCGTGGAGGAAGTTCGGATCTGTCAGGATGCGGATACCCTGCCATTCCAGGATTGTCGTCGCGGTGCCAACGAAGGATATGCTCGCGTCTTCATCTCCGGTAGATGTGCCGCGGGGATGTACATGTTGTTTGCCGAGAGGCAGACTCGCGTGCTCTTTCGTCTTGATTCCCTCGCGGAGAAGTCGTTCCCTGTGAGCTGGATTCAAGGCTAAGTGCTTGGAGGCAGACATTTTGGGCTCGTGAATTCTCAAAGTATATACATGTAGCGTTCTGGCAGAGTTACCAAGTTGAAGTGGGCGAAACAGTTATGTAGGTTTGATTGGTCATTGAAAGCCCGGGAGCTTGGGGATTCTACAAAGTCACGATGACGTTCATTATACGCAATGAGCTGCAATGATGCAATCATGAGCAGTGAGTGCGCGCGGCCTACGCTGTCAGCACTGGTAAACACACGTGAATTCTGTGAAACCCGTCGCAATTATGTTGTTGTAGGTTGTTATTATTGTTTAAACTTTACATGCTCTTTGTATTAGTTACTAGAACTTATAAAATATTGGTTGAATAGACATACTGTCTGTGTACTGCATTTAGTAAGGCTTGTTTATAGTAAGTTAATTACTATGTACTATTTAAGCCTGTTGTCACAAGAGAACCTGCCTTACTTTATAGGTTTCAAGTTGCATAGTTATTTAGGTCGCTTAATATAGTACTAGTAAAAATAAAAGTAAGGTTTTAAGCTTTGTATTATAGTAGGAGAAGACATACAGCTAGTAATCGAAGTATTGTAACTTTATTATAGCACGGCCTAAGTTAGTTATATAGTGTTAATAAACACCCAGGGCAAAAATGGGGGCCCAACCGCGATTCGAACGCGGGACCTCGCCCAACCACGCTAGGCGTGAGGATTGCTCTGTAACCCGAAGGGCGAATCATACCACTAGACCATTGGGCCGGAAGCGAAGCTCCGTAGTCGGGACTCATCGAATGCTCTGGCGGCGAAAATCGAAAAATATCCATCAAGCGCACGAGAACCCATTTCGATCATCTCGCCATGAGAACTCGAAAGAAGACACGATCCCCCGTCGTTTTGACCCACCGGGTTGGGAGGTTTGCTGGCCCGAAACTCGCTTCCAAAGGTTGCCCACAGAATCCACAAGCATGACCCGGCCATGCGGGCAGGGTTTACGTGCCGCAAAGGCCTTAGTGCCCAAACTACCTATATGATCATGCGTGAGCCGCCCAATGGCATATCACAAGGGAGCCCGTTACAATGCGGAGGCTTACCTCCCCGCCAGGGCTCCTCCATATTAAGGGGCAAATGGAAATCCCCCACCGGTAGCTCAAGTCATTTGGTTTGGGTTTCGAGCTGAACCTCATGTGCTTTGCCTAGGGTTGTAACACGCCCGAGATAATTAGGCTATGGATCAAGCTTTCTGCGTACCAGGGTACTGGATATGTGGATGGAGAGATGGCAAGCTGTTGATCCGCAGTAATCTTGCCATTGGTCCTGTGAGCCACAGGACGCTCAGTGCTCAAAACAACTTTGTGGAAAAACTTTCAGTGACACGAGCCCAACCCATCGCACGCTGGGCGGCTAGGACCCGAGCTCTGGCTGGTTTGCGCGGTGATTTGAGCGGTCCAGGGTATGTGAATCAAGAGTTTGCACACCGGACTTACTGTGTCTGACCACGTGGGCAACACGAAATACATACCCTCGAACCGCGAGCGTACTACCGTGTGTTTGAACCCCCGAACGATCCGGGGTAGAGGGTCATCGTACGTTGTTGTTGGCGCAACGGGTGCAGGCCGCCTGTTGTGCGAAACCAACGCGTCGCACATTGTCAGTTCGCGCGCAGTTCTCCGCTACCGCAGTGCCAAGTTGGAATCACCTGGGAGGTTCGAACCCTAGGCCGTGAGCTGGCGGGGCAGCTCGCCCCCATAATCTATCTATCTGCAAGGCGTCCCGGTTGTGGTCGGGGATGTCGCACTTTTCCCAATACCTATTCTCCCTTCATCCCCCAGGATAAGAGGCCCAGTCCGTAGGACGGCTTTATCAACGATTCAACGTCAACCCATGATCGCCAGTATCCTGAAGTGAAAAACGATAGCCCTATGAACCGTTGCGTCAGGGGTCGGGACGGACGGCTTCAGTCACCGTAGCTGAGACACGGCTATTAATCCCTCCTGTTCCCAAACGTACTGATCGTCTCTTCTACGAGGGGGAGGCTGATGCGCAGATCACGTTAGGGTTGCACAGGCGGGCGTCCTTCTCGGCAAGAACGGTTCGCTGGAAGTGCTGGATCGCGGCATGCCAGCTGCCGGGTGTAGCAAGGTAAAGGTGGACGGGACTGTCGCGATACGACTCTACTATGAAGAATCACACCTCTATGTAGATCATTACCGCCCTCGGAGCACAGGCGATGAGGGAGCCTGAGGGCAGGGAATTTCATGCTTCGAGCATGGTTCATGACTAGTGGCCCTTTAGACACCGACAATCACCTCGCATCTTTATGCGTTTCAGTCGTCTGAAGATTTCAGCAAAACATAAGATGCAGCGCTGGACTACGGGGCTCTGGCTTTCGGTTCGGTGCCGTCAAGTTGATAGATAGTATGACTATCAGATTTTCCTGACAACTCTAAGGGTTAGATCAAGATACGAGAGCAGCTTGGCAGAAGGTATTTAGTTGCATCTTGCAGGGGCATTGAGTTGCCGAAACGGGGTTAGAATTGTATAGTATGTAAAGAGTGGGAAACCGTAAGCCCCTTCTAACAACCAGGGAGTTAGTTTACAGGGGGGGTTTCGTCTCTCTCCCCCCCCCCCCTCCTTGAGGCTCGGTTACAGCCATTGGCACGTTTGCAGGGTGCCATCATCTTCCATGTTGCAATTCGCAACGTGCCCCAGCATGGATGGCGGCGAGTGGACAGGACCTTTCAAAAAGGTCGCTCCGCCGTCAAGACCACAGGGTTGCGGGACTTTGCCTTGGCCATCCGGCCCGTCATGCCTCGACACAGCAGCTTTCCGGATCGCAGAGTCTTGTGATGTTGCTCCCTTTAACGCCCTGGGCGGCGTTGGCGTTCCTGCTGGTCAGCGTCCTTTGCCCGCCTGTTCTCGCAGTCGAGAGTTGCTACAACTCTGCAAAACCATTAATACTGCCCATCAAAGTAAGAAGTTCGCGAGAGCCATCCGGTCCCTTATCGTCATGCCTGTTTTCATCTTCATCGGGGGTCCTTTTTTTTTTTTTTTTCTATTTTTCTCTGATGATTACATTCTTTTGCTGACTTTGGCGTGTCTCTGCAGAACGTTACCTTCTCGAATGGCGTCGGTGCCAATCGCGGCCTCAAGCTCACGCTTGGCGGCCAATTACAAGGCATGCGCATGTCGACCATGTTGAACAACACGCGAGTGAGGAATAGTCTGGACTGCCCGGACAACAGCACGTTTGCATTCATCGGCTGCCAAGGGTCTTCCGGGAGCGTGTACGACACAACAAGAGGCACCTTCAGCCAGGTTGTCAACATTCGGGACTGGAACGTGACGTACGGCACCGCACATCCCCCTGCTTGCGTTGTCTTATAATCCGCTAACCGTCTCCAACAGGACCGTCGATGAACAGCCCGACGATGGCGATACGACAGTGCTGCACGGATACGACGCCGCAAACTTCACCGACGGCCCGGCCGTGGCTTTTGGCTATCCCTTTGAGGTTTGGGCCGACTACGATGCCGTGAACAAGAGCGCCGTGGCGTTCGGGCCCAACTCGTCGACTCTCGAGAGTTTCCTGAGAAACGAGCTCGCACCCGACAGAAGCTTCAGCCTGGACTACGGCTCCACGTCTGAGCTGCATCCCCGCGATGGCCAGCTCATCGTCGGCGGCCAAAACGAGGCTCGATTCAACCCCTCCAAAGTATCCCACTTCCGCATGTGGGAGGCCAACGCTCCCATCGCCTGCCCGCTGCAGGTGACCATTGCCGACATCATCCTGACCAACAAGGACGGCGATCACCCGCTGACCGAGCCCGGTGCCAGGCTGGCGGCGTGCATCGACACCGTCCACAACGGCTTCAGGTTCACGCCCTCCGTATTCGACAGATTTCGGAGCCTCGCCAACTACACCGCATCCGATGGAGAGCCTTTCGACGAATCCGACTTCCCTTTGGACCGCGAGCCTTTGATCGGGACTCTGAAAATCAAGTTGACCAACGGTTACACGACTGTGATCCCGCATCACGAGCTCGTCAGCCACGTCCGCGGCACCGACCCACGCGGCAAGTACGCCGTGTTGAACAGCTCTCGGCTCAGCACTACCATCTCGCCCAGCATCAGCGACCTGGGCGCGAATATACCCGTCCTCGGCGGTGTCTTTCTCTCGCAGAACTATCTCCACGTCGACTACGACGCCGAGACCTTCTGGCTCAGCCCACAAGTTGACAACGGAACTCTGCCCGACCACATCACAGCATCGTGCAACGGCACTTCGACAGCCGGTGACCGGGTACCGGCACTCGCCCTCCAGGTTGGTGTGCCGGTAGCCGTGGGTGCCGGGGTCGTCTTTTGCGTCGGGCTGTGGATCTGGTTCAGGCGCCGTCAGGGAAGACCCCGGATACAGCCTAGAGATATTTCCAGATCCATTCCCCGCAACGAGAAGCGCGACGCGCCCGGTTCCAGTTCCTCTACCACCATGCTCGCGGGTTATGACTACGCCAACGACCCTACGACATCTCCCCCCAACGGGTCGGCGCCGCCAGGTTACGACCACACCAGCCACGCAAACATCCCCCTCCCCACCAAGTTTCTGGGTTATGAAAATGTAAACCACGCAAACCCTGGCGCACACATGGAGCTCGAAGGCGACCTGCCTGTTGCGCAGCGGGCGGAGCTGGCAGAGGCGTTTGCGCCATACAAGTCCGAGTGGCCCCGGCAGAACTCCGTACAAGGGGAGAACGCGAGCTATTACAAACAGTTCGAAGAACCGGGTGAGGCCTACGAGCTCGCAGACACCTCGTCCTACTCAAAGCTCGTTCCTCCCCTGGCGAGCCCGTTACCTGCTCAGCGAGAAGAGGCTGGCCTCAGCGAGCATTGGGCCCCGACTTTTGCGACTTCGCAGAGGCGTGCGTCGACCTTCAGCGATGCCGTATCTCCAACTGATACAGGGACGAATAGCACAAACGTCCATGTACATGTATCTCCTGTTTAGCGTCTTTTAGTTGACGAGTAATGATAATCAATGTGCCATGAATATGATGGTCCTAGCCTTGCAAATCTGCATGACAAGTTCTTGGTCGGGTCTTGTTGATCCGACGGTACACTCGAATGACTAGATAACAACCGGAACGGGAGGCCCCATTCGTAGCTTTTACGCGCAGAGTCAGCGCTGATACCAGTGTCGCTCATGAGCTGACAGCTTCCGTGTGCTTGCAGACAGTCAAAGGAGTAAGTTTGATTCCCCAATGGCATAAAGCCACCCGGGATCCATTTATGAAGGGTTGCTGGCCTGTGCGAGGGCCAGTCCGGTTTAACTCATATATACGGCTGGAGGGAGGCAGCCAAGATGCCGAAATGTTGAGGACGGGAGCTGGAAGAGGCTGGCCCATCCAAGTAGAATCTTTATATCCGTAAAATCCGTAAAATCCGTAAAATCCGTATTTTCGGACATCTTGCCATAGAACGCGTTAGCAACATGATGTCACTGGCTCTACAAGTCGGGGAAACACACAACCGGAGGCTTTGCGATGCATGGAGCATCTATCCCCTAAAGCTACGGCTTCTGGACTTGACCGCAAACATCCGAACCTAGCCTGTCCATCTTCATCTTATACGCATTCGCATGGCAATGGCGATGAGTCGCCGTAGTATCGTATGCGCATTGTCGGGTCTTTGCTTGTCAGTGTCCTGGAATTGACCTATTGGATCGGCCATCACCTGATCCATGTCCTTCCCAAGACTCACTTCGTGCGAAAGGATAGGTGAGCACAAGATCACCGGTCATTTTGATTCTCTAGGCATAATAGATGACGTGCACGGTAACTTTGACATCGGTCAACGGTTATCGAGTGCTGTCGTATCGTTTGATATAAGCGCCGTTGTTTGCCGACTATCTCGTCATTGCACTTCCAAGTGTAGGTCTTACGAGCTAGAACACACAGTAGGGCATATGAGAACAGGAATCCGAAAGACTCATTCATATCAACATAGAGCTAGACATGACCGCCCCTATATATGGGCAGTGTGTGCGAGTCAGATGTGGCCGGTGGGCAGGATATAGGTACAGGGGAAATTATAGCGTACAACAGCCGAGTCAGCTGAGGCTATCATGAACTCTATCGTGACAGTAGGAAACAGCAGGCTGAACGTCTGGTAGGCCATAGGCTTGGCTTGCAAGGAGATTGTGGCGTAGTCGGCAAACGCTCTCCAAGAGATCGACGCAAGCAAGACTTGGGCGCCGCGACCAAATACCTAATCAACAACTGAATGATGCCCAGGCCTCCGTGCAAACGTGGCTGGGGAACGACCGACTAAGTAGGCAGTGGGCTGTGAAGAAACCCCGCAGTGAAAGAAGGCCAGTCAGCGGTCAAAAATATGCGTACTGGTATCCCTCTTTCGAGCCTATCACGCCAGCGCTTTGCCTGCGGTGAGAAACAGGGGCGATTGCAGCAACCCTTGGTGACACGGGTTTATTGATGAACATAGTCGCTCTAGAACCCCATGAGCGGTCTGGTGCTCACCTGGTGCATAAATAATATCATTATAGTGAAGAATCCGGTACGACAGGGGTCTATATCATGAAGCCAGAGGGCTGCCTGGCAGGGACTTCTGGGATGCTGAGCCTGGCTACCGGGAAACATTCCAAAGCACACATGAACGATAGGTTACGTTGTCGACCGCTGGCGTTGAAAATCAACTAATTATGTCTAGCTAAATATCTAGCTGCACACCTATTTCAGCTGACCAGCATCGCAAGTTTGGCTCGGGTCCAGTGATTTTCCGAGGGTTGAGCCATGTCTCATCTATCCTTATCCAATCTTCTTGACTCTTGATGATGCTTCGTTCTTCCGGCACCTGTCGATTCAAAACGGGTGACCATAAGCATGCCAACACGCCAATCGAACAGCAATGTTTATCAAGGCGATTTGTAGACCCCATCTTCATTAACCTCACTCCATGTTCTCGACAAACTTGCGCACAGTGATCGCAACCCACTCACGAGCCTCCGGCCCAGACAGCGAGTGGTCGGCTCCCGGGACGTGCCCGGACAAGCCACTCACGGTACCCGCCGGGCAAGCCCGGCACCACCGCTCGAGCAGCCCTCGCTTGTCGACCGAAGGCGGGACCATCTCGTCCCGCTCGCCCGGGAGGAACAGTATCGGCTGGTCAACCCGTCCAAACTTGCTCGCCAAAGTAGCATCGTTAAGGTCCGAAGAGAAGTGATCGTCGTCGCCGCTGATCTCACGTAGAACATAGTCAGTCAGCAGGGAACAAAAAAATCGGGGGGGGATGCATGTGCCGGAAGCCCTCAAAAGCAAAAGGTCTCGCTCACCCTTGAGCTCCCAACGAGTGCCATCGGTATGCCGTGATCGGGGACGAGAAAACGGGCGGGACCAGCCACGTCGGCATCGTTTCGTTTTCTTCGCCCCGGGCAATCATGTCTTGCGCGTGTCGGACGCTCTTCTCCAAGCACCCTCGCGGTAGGAACAAGCTGGCAGCTTGACGGTCCGAGACCGGGTTCAGGAGGACGTAGCCGTCGACGGGGCCGTTGCGATACCTCTCATGATCGGTGTACTCTAGACAGTCCTGGCAGCCTGTACGAACTCCGTCAACGGACGGCCACCACCGTGTGCCCCCAGCTGCATGCACACTTAAACAAGCAGCCACGAAAGCCCCCACACATACCGGTAGACGCCCCGAGGAGCACAATCTTCTCTTTCCCCATCTCGCGAAGATATCGGGTCAACGCAGAGATGTCTCGGACGTCGTCGGACAGCCTCGAGTACCCGAAGCCGGTGTAGGAGCTCCGCATCCGCAGCTCCCACACCCCAAAGCCCGTGGACTCCAGCTCCTGCGCGACGGCCCCGGCGGCGGCGTTCGTGTGGGGGCCATCGGTCAGCCCTCCGACGAAGACGAGCGCGTTTCGCAGACCTGGCGCTCCCCGTTCGTAGACCACAAGGTTTGGGACTTCGGCGGGGACGTGATGAACGGTTACGGGAAACGGCGTAAAGGCGATCATGATTGGAAAACAATGCACGAACTGTGAAAAGATTTGGTGTGTCTGATCCTCTGTCTGCCTTTTTCGCCATTTGGTCTGAGAGAACTGACAGTCTTGTATGGTTGGAAAGGCGTACCATCGGTCATGGGAAAGCTGGCGATAGTTACACCCGCCTACTGGTTACGAATACGAATACGAGTTGATGTTCTTTGATCCTTTGAAGGATTCTGATGCCCGTCTTTTCCCTATTGCCTTGGAAAGTCCATCGACTTCACAGACACCCAGCCTCGATAGTGGTACAGTGATCAATCGTATTCGGATTCATGCCAAATCAAGCCGCTAAAGGTGGAAGGGGTATTGATCGCATGTAATTGCTTGAGCCACGCCGCGTAGCACTAGTCCCACAGAAAGTTCCTGAAGAACCTGCCTCTCCGGTTCCTCGGCGAGTTCATGTCAATGCCAGAGGCGCGCCAGCGCAGCTTCCTCAAGACGAGCTACTGGGCCCTCGCCCGCGTCAAGACCTCGCACACGTCCCTCTTCTTCTCGAGCGAGATGAGCGTCTTGTCCAGCGAGCCCGCCGACGGCCATGGCGGGCGGTTGGATCCAAACGGGTGCTACTGCCGGCTGGGGGAAAACTGCGCTCTGTGTCTCCCGCTACCGGGCACGGAGCTTCCCGAGTGGGAGCTCTTCACAAGAGAGGAGTTGAAGGAGGAAATTGAGATCAAGTACTTGGAACCGCCGTAGCTGGCGATGAGGCATCTTGGGCTGACCCTTTCCACTAACGAGTACAAGGAGACTCACAAGGCTGTTCTGTCTTGAAAGAAAGCACTGTCATTAGAAGAGAATGATACGGTGAGCTTCAGAATGGTGCCGATTATCAATTGTTTTATTAAGGACCATTCACATGGATCTGGATCTCCCTGGAATGATGTATATTGTATGTGCTTGAAATGAAACGCTAGTAGCCTAGTAGATCTGCCTGTCGTCGTACGCCCTGACGCTTTCCAGGTAGTTCTTGACCTGGCTGTAGTCCTTGCACACTATTGATACGGAGTTAGCCAACACGGTGATATATATATGGGTTTTCATGACGATGGGCTGAGGCAACTCACCATGCTTGGAGTCCCAGCCGTCGGAACCGCCGTTGTGGTCCGGGAAGGTGGTCTCAAGGCCCTCGAGGGCCATATCAGCACTGCACATGATGGTCTGTCTCAGGTAGGAGAAGCAGTGGATCATGTGCCAGTGGTGGTCGTCGGGGATCTTATGGCCGGAGCTAAGGCCGGAATACGTCTGGACGACGGCGAACTGGGCCAAGGGTCAGAGGGAGCGGAGCCAGCATGAGGGGGAGGATGGAGCTTACCAAGCAGTGCAGCTGATGGGTGACGGAAGTGGTGAAGACAGTCTTCTCGGGCCACATGATGGGGGTGGGCAGGTCGTGGTACTTGTGAGTGTCATTGACCCATTGGAAGCCCATGCCGTCTGTTGGTGGCGTCAGTGTGCTGTAGCGCCAACGAAGTAATCAAAGAGAGAGCAGTGACTTACAGGGCATCAGCTCGTTCCAGTTGTTCAAGACCTCATCGGTGAAGAACTTTGACGTGTCGTTGGGGGCATACTTGCCCTCGTAATCGGGGGTGAACTTGGTGATTTGATACGAGACTGCATCACGAACGTCAGCCGCGTCCTTGGATCGCGTGGCGTCGTTCTTGGCGATAAAACGCCGAGCCGGGGTGGGTCGATGGGTTAGGTATACTTACACTTTCCGCTGACGCCCGTCAGATCATCTCCGACTGCCAAGGGGATCTCAGCCGGCTTCTGTGTCTGCTGCCTCACCAGCAGGCCGAGGATGACGAGCAGCAGGATGGTGTCGACGAAGTAGCGGGATGATTTGAGCATAGACAGCCATCGGTTTGTCCTCCTCGCGGCAGGGTTCTGGTAGTCGTTGCTCAGGCAGCTCCGGCAGGGCTTTTCGTCCCCGCCCATGAGCGACTCCTCGACCTCGGTGCTGCTCCGGTCATCGTGTTCGTGGTCATCGAGGCCGATGTTTGAGTATTTGGCTTCCGACATGTCCATTTTGGTTCAACAAGAAGAAGAAGAGAAAGATCGAGCGGTCTATAGTAACTGCGGATCAACCGTCTATTGTTGAGTGAGAGAGTAGTCAATAGATTCGATTATCAGACGATGGGAGATTAGTGAATCGAATCAAGCGCATAGAAGAGAAGTGTATAGACAATGCGCCAGCGCCAAGGAGAGAAGGAGACGAATAGAGGCAAACAAACGGGCGTATGTATGGGAGGAGAGATGAGCGAGGAAAAGAGTGAGACAGAAAGAAGAAGGGGAAGAGAGAGAGAGAGAGAGAGAGAGAGAGAGAGCTGGATGCAAGTGTCTCGTAGGCGGATGCATACCTACATGGCTAGGTAAGATAGGTAGTGAGTATCATCCATCCTTTTTGGGTCAACTTGCCCCACCCCCTTTCTCTGTCCCATCTCGTTCGTTACAAAACATGGAGGAGGTGGTTTCGTGGTTCTCCAGTCTTCGTCTCATCTCATGCCAGATACAGAAGAAGAGAGGCGCTAACGATACCTGGGTATCTACCAAGGAATAGGCACTCACGTGATACACGCACACACATACACACAAACACACAGATGCACAGAGAGGTAAAGGCAGAAGGGGAAATAGGGAGTCCGAGGCTGACTGAGGTTTCAGAACGGCAGGGGACAGGAACACGATGGGGCTCTTTTGCGCCTTCCCTTGTTGCAACTTCCTCCATTCATTGGCCTGTCATGTCAAAACGCCTTCCTTCCTCCTTTGGCGGTAACCCAGCGAGCAGGAGCCAGTCGCAGCAGTACCTACCCTAGGAAGGTACCTAGGTAGTTCACCTGGTCCAGAAGTACGCTAGTCCCCATTCGACTACACGCTAGTACGAGTAGAGATGCACGCCAGTATCACTCGCTCGCTAGTACTTTTGTGGCAGGGGACGTTTCAGCGATAAACAAAAAAGCGCCAGTCCAGCAAAAAGCGGCCTACGTACGGTAGTACGACCGCCAACAATGTTACATCAGTCGCGTTTCACAACTCGCCCAAAAAGGAGTTGCATCATTCATCCATCATATCCGTCTCGAGTTGCCATCTTATCCTCTCCTCCCTTGCCCTGGTCCTATCGTTCCCCGCCTCATAGGCCGCGTCCAGTGCAATGTGACGACATTCTTTGACCTGACCTTGGCCGCGGCGTACCGCTTCGCCTCGCACACACACACACGGTAGCAGGTAAATTGCCGGTTCTTTTGGTATCTTAGCAGTGTCTAACCTGATCTGGAAGGCGGCCGGAAATACCATATTCCATTACCCGAACTTTAGCCACTAGCCCGAATCCTAACCAACACCCTAACCTTACCCTACCTAACACCCTAACCAAGATTGTTTCTTGTACTTCGGGAGTGGTTAGGGTGAGGTTAGGGTCTGGGTTAGCATTCGAATTAGGTAGCTAGAGTTCGGGTGATGGAATGTGGTATTTCTGGCTGGGCTGTGGAGGTATTTCTGTGGCGGTGGCGGTGCTGTCGGACGGATTTCCATCTCTCACACGTGTATTGACTGACTGCCCAGAGCCTGAACGTGTAAAATAGATTTCAGGCTGATACGTGCCGTAGTATTTATTGGTTGGAAGGCGGGGCCTGGCTTGCCTGCCGCATAAGCTCATATGATCACCAGCCTGTTGCAAGCATCCTCCCGAAACGCACAACTCGAGGCGCCGTTCCCCGCCGAGCAGAAGTGCGGCACTGGTGGGATGCATATTGCCAAGGGTGATCCCTCCAACTCGACCCGACTCTCCCGCCATGACGCATGCACTCACAATTCTATGTACGATATTCTTAACACATCACTTTGTATCACTCTTTGAAGCGATTGAAAAAGATGTCTACTCTCTAGATATGCATGATGGAATTAGAAGGATACGATATCAAGGGTTAATAAGGAGTATGTTTTTTTGCATGACTGGGAATGTTAGTGTAGATGTGGCTTACACGTGGCGGCGGTGGCTGTGCTTCCGGACGGCACATACCTACCGGCGGCACTCACTTCTGCGACTTTGACAGGTGGTGGGTGGTGTGTAACCAGTTCCTTTTCCCTGGGTTTTCCCCCGACGGCTCATTCTTCAACGATCGACATTGCCTGACATCTTGTTTCTCTTCTAACTTCATGTGGTGATTAGTCTCTTACCTGTCTGTCGTTTGACAATCCTTCCCTTCCTTTTTGCTTTCTGTTTTTCTTCTCTTCTTATAAGACGAATTTCCAGCGGCGTGCTTCCCGGCTTCCCCTGTGGGTGGTGTGTGGGGCCGTACGGCGGCGAGTGTCCCGAGCCGCCTGCCGAGCTTGACTCGACATTCATCCCAATGCTTCTGATTCTAGGGGGTGTTGGTTAACCCTGACTAGCTCACTACTCGGAAATGACGTATTCACATGTCCGTGTTCACCTAGAGGCATGCGTTGTCCCATCTTTAATATTATCATTATCATTTTCTTTTTCAGTTTTTTTTTCTTTTAAAAAAAAAAAGAGAAGAAAAGAAAGAAAGACAGAAAGAAAAAAGGGAATCGGACACTGTGGCGAGCTGATATGGTTCGTCCAAAGGCGAAACGACGCCTGAACCCTTAACGGGTCGGACAGAATCGAGCAGCCGGCTTCCTACGTTGACACAGATCTGGTATGCGGTTTGCTTCGCTCGCCACGTTTGATACTTGGCCATACTACTTGCTGTCCACGGTCATTGTTCACAATGGTTAACACAGACTGGAAAAGAGAGATAAAAATGGTAAATCGCGTTGCCAGGCGGCATACGCTGTCTATTATCGCCCGCCCGCCTCGTGCGGACCCAATTGGGGTATTAAATATAAGAAAGTCATGCCATCATCAGATTGTGGGAACCTCCCATCGGCTCCGACTGCTCCGCAAATGCCAGAAAAGAAGAAATAAGAAAAGAAGAAAAAACCGATAAAACGAATTGGGGGAAGGTATCATGTGGTTTTAACGGGGTTGTATCCTCTAAACATTTCGCACGAAAGATAGTTGTTTTCGATAAAGGCCGTGGCAACCTGGAAGCCGGCAACGTCGGCGAAGGACACGTCCGTCTTGAAAGGTCCCAGGTTCGACTTGACGGTTCCGCGGACGGGGACCGGTGGGAAGGCGCCCTGGGTGACGGACGTGTTAAAGAGGCGGATTTGCTGGTCGCATTGAGTACCGTTGGCGAAAATCGGCTGGTTGATGATGGCGTCGAACATGCCCAGCGTGTACGGGGGGCTCTGGCTTTCGCAGGAGCTTGTCATCTCGAGAGACATGTAGGTGGCGCCCGCCGAGCCGCTGAAGGAGTTGCCGCCCTGGGGGAGAGCTGCGTAGGCATCGCACTCGGGGGCAAAGGTACTGGCGTGCACCTCGGTTCCGTACGCCTCAGAGCCTGAGATAGCTGTAGGGTTGCTAGCTGAGATCATTTGCGCAGGGGCCCATCGGAATGAAGATGCGCCATCACCCAAGAGGTCCAAGAATGGAAATTCAAAACCAGCTCTCTTAAATTCCAGAATGTTAGCCGGCATCCTGCAACAAGAGCGTGGGCGTCCTAGTCCTTACACTGAAGTCGGCAATGCTGAAGCTTTGAAACTTGATATCGTGGTCGTGGCCAGCCTGGACGACGACAGGATACATGCCAGCCGGGAAGTTTGGCATGAGGGCCCGGAAGGAGTTCTCCAAGATGCCGTATTGTTGGGGAATAATCTGGCGCGCCGTCGTCATCGGGATCGGAACGATGGCCATTGTAACGTTCAGAACGCCCGTCGCGTTGTTCGGGAACTGGCTGAAGATGGGGTTTGACTGATCGACAGTCGAGCATGTTGGCTGTGCTGCCTGGGCGGAGGCTGTCTGCATCTGGGTTCCGAGCATTACTGCCAAGGCCGCGATGGACGCTTGGGCGAGGTAGGCGAAAAACATCATGTTGTAGCAAGAGAAAGACTGTCAAGTGACGACGGGCGAGAGGTTTTCTCGTGACCTGAACTAGGCCAGACGGAGGGAGTGGAGGAGGGCGGCCTTCATATAAGAAGTTTAGAGGAGGTAGAGCTGCAGAAGGCAAAGAGACGGTGAAACATCAGGATGCTATTGGGTAGAATCCCAGCAGTCGATCCGGGTGGTTTTGGTTCCTGCCAGAGATGCGGCCCAGACTTTTTCCCCAAGGCCGGGAGCCGTGTCGATCAGTGGTGGACAGTCGAGTTCCCGAGGCAGAGCACAGGGTTCGTTGGGGTAGGGGGTGGGGGACTTGGTTGCGATGACGATCCGTCCAGAGGCCGGCGTGGTTCAACAGGGAAGATGTCTCTACTTGTAATTTGCAAGAAATGACGGACAACCCAAGATGCTACAGTAGGAGTAGTAGTAGTAGTAGTAGTAGTAGTAGGAGCGTAAGTGGATATGGTAATATTACACTACGAAGTCGCTTGGGACAGCGGCGCGTCCCCGCACGGATGGGCTTTGCAGGCTTGCATACTACGTGCAAACTTTTTATCGAACATGCAACGTGAGGAGGAAGGCCGGCTGTGGCTTCCAGAATGGGACGGCGTGGGCGAGTCAACGAGCAGAGGGAGGGATGGGGCTACGAGTTCTTGACTCGGAACCGAAGAACCGAGTACCGATGGAAGTTGGACGGGTGAAGTTGAGAGGGACGACCGTTCGCTCTCCAGGGCAGCTCCTTGATGGGTTCGGGAGCAGGAGAAGCCAGACGCTCGGCTGCAGCCACAGCTCGGATGGTTAGAGTTCCGGGCAGCTGGGAAGGAAGTGGGGGGGGGGGGATCCAACAACAAGGCCAGCGTGATCAGCCACGGACGCGGAAGACAGAGAGGCCGGGAGGAGGAAATGGCGGCGCCTCGATTAGCGGCGCTCGTCTCGCCCATGCCTGTTCGGGCAATGTCTGGCTGGCCGGGGGATAAATGACATAGCGGATGATGGTCATGGCTTGCAAACGGCAAAAGGCTTGGCTGCTTGTTCAACGGGGCCGGTCAGAAGAAGTGCCGTGCGTGTGCTTCTCTGGTGGAAGTGAGGCGCGCCAGGTGTGTCCCCGAGTCCCAAGCGGCAGTGGTGGTGGCGGTGGTGGTGGTGCGTTCATCAGTCGTCAGTCAGTCGGAACCCTATCAAACGATGGCAAGCGAGTAGGTATGGGACGGAACCTTTGGAGGTGATGATGGTCAGTCATCCTTGGATCGGTCATTTCCGTGGTCTGGATAGGAGGATGACGGGTGCTCCCTTGGTTGAGTCGATACTGGCAGTCACAGCAGTGATTGAACTTTCAAGTACGGCATGACTCGGCGGCGAGACAGAAATGGTCCGATTCGTTGTCAGTTGGGATTGAGAGGGAGACTGGATGTGGACGGGTGGCCCAGAGTTGGAAGGCTGATGGAGATCCGATGTTTCACGTATTCTCAACGAGCGGTCCGGCGACCACAAAAGTTAGACTTTGTGCATGGGTCACATCGCTCCTGGCAGTGTGCATGCCTGTACACTGATTCTGTAGTAAGAGAGGGGAGAAGGAGAGAAGAGAGAAGGAAGGAGAGATGCATGCCAAGGGTAAGGCACGCAGGTACGTACCCTTTCTATGAGGAAGGAAGGACCCTTCAACCAACGCTACGTACCTAGAACCGGGCACGCCTTGATCCGGTCTAGCTACCTAGCACTTTGCAGCGTGACCATGGCTGGAACCTCGTGCCTCAGCAGTGCGAGTAGATACGTGCCCATATTACCTAACATAAGGTACCTCTACCTGTCTGCCTCCTTTACTCTAAGGCACCTACCCACCTACCTCCTACCTAGGTACTAGGTATATGTACCTCCTCTATCTTAGGTAGGCACCTGGACATGTTAGCTAGCATCGTAGTAGGCCGCCCTACCGGGAGTCACCAGGCAAACAGAGATAGACTCCTGTGATGGATGGCCTGCCTGCCTGCCATACTAAATAATGATGTTCAAGGACTTGAGACGTCGTGAGATGCAAATGTCTGTTCCACAAGTCACACTGGTGCCTGCAAACCTCGATAATGCTCTCACCCGCTAAACGCCCTACGCGACCTTGACGCTCAACATGGAGCGCCCCGAGTGCCGACCTTTTTTTTGGGGGGGGAGGGGGGGTTTCTCCCGGTGGGATGCCACTAACTGCCGGAACTGAGTCTCCCGGCATAAGCTCATCTCATTCCATCTCCATCCATCTCAACGTACCGGAATCCATAACCGCACAAGCTCATCCGTTGCTGCACTCGGGCAGTGTGCTTGATTGACTCTTCCTTACTACGTACTACTCACATCACGAACACCTCCCGGCCGACTTTCCCTTCTGAGCAAGCAAACAAACACACATAAACCGACACCCGAAAAGAGTGCGGATACTGACTGCCCTTCCATCCCTCCGGTGACGTGAACGACATCGGATCCTCTCCATCCCATCCCATCCCATCCCCAGGCCAATACCCCTTACCGCCACAAGTCCACCCCCACCCCCTGCCTCCCTTTCCCCATCAAGCAAACTTTAGGTGCCCATTTAGCCGCTCGGATCTTTCGTCTCCCGAGACAGACATACAGACAGACACACACACCTCTCCGCCCGCCATGGCCTCCGTCGCTGATCCAACATCGGCCTCCGCCGGCCCGCAAGAGAAGGCCTCCCCCGCGCCCGGCGGCCCTCTCAAGACGCCCATCGCCACGCCCGCCGCCGCCTCCTCCACCCCGCCCGCCCCGCCCCTGAGCCCGGACCAGCAGTCCAAGTACGACGGCCTCCTCTCCCGGGCCCGCGCCTGGACCGAGGTCAAGTGCGCCGCCCCCGCCCACGCCGACAAGTCGGGCCCCCTCACCGACTCGGACCGCCAGTGGCTCACGCGCGAGTGCCTGCTCCGCTACCTCCGCGCCACCAAGTGGGTTCCCAAGGACGCCGAGCGGCGCCTCCTCGAGACCCTCGCCTGGCGCCGTGAGTACGGCGTCGAGGGCCTCTCGCCCGACCACATCTCGCCCGAGAACGAGACGGGCAAGCAGGTCATCCTCGGCTTCGACAAGGAGCGCCGCCCGTGCCACTACCTCAACCCAGGCCGCCAGAACACGGACCCCTCGCCCCGCCAGGTCCAGCACCTCGTCTTCATGGTCGAGCGCGTCATCGAGCTCATGCCCGCCGGCCAGGAGAAGCTCGCCCTGCTTATCAACTTCAAGTCCTCAAAGAGCCGCTCCAACACGGCCCCGGGGCTGGGCCTCGCACGCGAGGTCCTGTCCATCCTCCAGACGCACTACCCGGAGCGTCTGGGCAAGGCCCTCATCATCAACGGTACGTCACTCACCCGCATTCACGAAACGGATGGCTGGCGGTGGCACCAGACCTGACTGAGCTCATCTTGGATTGTGTGTGCACGCTGGAGAGAGAGAGAGAGAGAGAGAAGGCTGTGCTGACGGCGGTACAAAAAGTCCCCTGGATGGTCAACGGCTTCTTCAAGCTCATCACTCCCTTCATCGACCCCATGACCCGGGACAAGCTCAAGTTCAACGAAGACATGCGCCAGTACGTGCCCGAGGAGCAGCTGTGGACCGAGTTCAGCGACGGCAAGCTCGAGTTCGAGTACGACCACGACGTCTACTGGCCCGCCCTGAACCGCATGTGCAAGGAGAAGCGCGACGCCCGCACGGCGCGCTGGGTTGCTGGCGGGAAGCAGATTGGCGAGCTCGAGGACTACCTGGCCGGCGCCGTCCCCAAGGGCGTCAGCACTGTGGATGCCACTGCCACTGCTACTGCTACTGCTACTGCTGGTGCCGGTGCTGGTGCTGACGCCACTGTCGAGGCAACGCCGACCGCGGAATGATATCTTGACTGGTCATAGAGGAACATGTGCTATGCGGTTCGCGTGAACATTCAAAAGCATTTTTAGACAGAGCTTCAATCACTCATATTAATTCAGAAAATAGAGAGGGAGAAGGGTGGGGGCACCGCAGGGTCAGGCGGCATTGGGTTAATACAGGTTTTTTCCCTGGGTCTTGTCAAATTTGATCATCCCCTCTCGGGAAGCACTATCACATCCTAGATAGGTTACCTACAACAAGATAATATGCTTCTGATTCGTGTTGATTGTAAGAGGACCGACAACCCGGGGAGGGGACAGGGTGGAAGACCAATGGCTATGAGATGAGATACAGCGTCGCGAAGCTCTTATCGTTATCGCCGATAAGGCTGACCCCCATATTCGCGCCCGGAAATCCCACCCCCCACAATTTCGCACCTCGACCGCCGGCAGAGAAACCCACACGGACGACAACGGGCGCGCGAGAGAGAGAGAGAGAAAGAAAGAGAGGACAACGAAAGCAACACCAAAAACCACGCACAATGGCTAACCTCCCGACGACCAAGTCTATCCCCGCCAAGGAGACGCCCGGGCTGCGCTACCCCTCCAACGGCAAGACCATCTACCACCGTCCCCTGAACCGCACCAAGACGGCCGAGCTCAGCCAGTCCAGCTTCGCCTACCTCTTCAGCGAGATGGTCTCGTACGCCCAGCGCAACGTCAAGGACATTTCCGAGCTGGAGCAGCGGTGCGTCCCCCCCCCCCCCACTACCTTCTCCCTTCGCATTGCCTCCCTATTCAAACCCTCCAGCTGAATATCCCTCCCCCTCCTGCAGACTCAACGTCCAGGGCCACTCGATTGGCCTCAAGCTCCTCGACCTCCTCCTCTTCCGCGAGCCCCCCCGGACCCAGGTCCGCCCCCTCACCATCATCGCCCTCCTCCACTTCATCAAGCAGTCGTGCTGGCAGCACCTCTTCGGTCGCCAGGCCGACCGCCTCGAGAAGTCGGCCGACCCGGCCAAGCCCGACGAGTACATGATCATCGACAACGAGCCCCTCGTCAACGCCTACATCAGCGTGCCCCGCGAGATGTCCCAGCTCAACTGCGCCGCCTACGTCGCCGGCATCGTCGAGGGCCTCTGCGACGGCGCCGGCTTCCCCGCCCGCGTCAGCGCCCACAACGTCGCCGCCAAGGACGAGCACGAGATGTGGCCCGGCAAGACCGTCTTCCTCGTCAAGTTCCGCCCCGAGGTTCTCGAGAGGGAGGGCTACCTCGGCAAGAGCTGAATGGAGGAAGGGTGATGGGGGTCGGCATCGGGCGACGAGGAGTTGGCGGGGGAAGGTTTCCATGATTAATGGCGTTCAAGGGAGAAGGAGAGAAGCATGGGCGGCGTTTTGGGCGATGGCGAGATTCCGGGGGCTCTTGTGGTGCCCCTTCTTTTTTGTTTTGTTTTTCGCGGTTGCTCGCGAGTCATTTGAGTGAACATTTACAGGATTCAAAGGCGGCTAAGAAGAAAGCCAAAAGATAAGGAAAGCATTGGCCTCAATGGCGATATGTGTCTGTCCATGGTGTAGTTCACACGTGTTCATCGCCCTCTGCAGATAGACAGAGCCTCCCTGCCCCCTCACCCCCAACGCCGATGGCGTTCCGCGCAATGCCTCGTTCCCCCCCCCCCCCAAAATGAAAATTTCCTGGGTATCCATCCCCATAACGCCAAATAACGCCCGTTGTTCCCCCCATTCTTACCGCGGCAACCTCTTCACGCCGGCGGCACCACCGGCGCCGCCTGCCGCTCCCTTGTCACGCGCCCACGCGCCCCCCGGCGGCGGCGGTCCGCGGTTCATCAGGCCCGCGAGCCCGAGGTCCTTCCACGCCGCCTCGCGCTGCCTCTGCGTCGCCTTGGTGATGCCAAAGGCCGCGTGTTGGTCCGGCACGACGTCGTCCTCGTCCTCGGGGTTGATCGGCTGGTGCTGCGGCAGCACGTACACCTCGTCGTCCGGCAGCTTCTCCTTGCAAAAGTCCTCAAACAGGTCGGCTTCGCGGGCACGGTGCATGTGCACGTACGTGTGGCTCGCGTCTTTGTTCTGTGTAGAAGGGAGGGGGAGCAAATGGTTGTTAGCCATCAGACGATTTTGGAATCAACAGGAGAATTAAGTACCAATCCCATTGTTAGGCTCTTAAAGTGCCGCCTTGTTCAGAACCCTTTTTTGTAAATAATATCGCGAGGTTGTCGTAGAAAGGGTTAGTGCTGCAATCTCGACATTCGTAGAAATTGGGGTTGAACTGTGTTGATGTTGATGTTGACCAAGGACCTCGGAGGCTCAGCTCCGATCTTCAATCCCCCACTATTCCGTACTCGGCAGTTCTAGCCTGCAGGGGTCCTTAGTGTGCATCTTCACCGAGGTGTGGACCCGCACGTCCGTCTGTCTACCCTCAGGTACCACCAACGATGACTTCCAACTCCTCCCGCCCTTCTTCTCTCTACTTGATCGGGGCCATCACGAAATCTCGGAATCTGTAGCCGAATGAGCTTGGTTCTTTGAATTGAAAGCCAATTATTCAATCCCTTGCGCCATGCACACATTCACCAATGGTCATCATGTCACCCTCTTCCCAAGTCACACACCAATCGCCTTTCTCGTCAAGCTGCTGCGCTTGAAACCAATGTCGACGGCGGCAAGCAACGTTGCGGACCTTTCAACGGTCTGGCACTCACGCATAGCAATCAAATGGAGGATCTCAAGTTTGTGGCGATGAACTAGTTCTATTGTTATGCAGTATTATGGGTAGTCAGGTAGTCGGGTCCTCCCACCGGCCTGCAGCCTTGCAGTCAAATGACTCTAGCGCGGCTCTTCTCAGAAGAAAGGACTGGGATCATCGTGGCCAGGGAACCTCATCGCTAGACCCTGCGTCATCGCCGTCATTGCCGCCATCCTCATCCGTAGGGTCCTCGTCGTTGGTGCTGTCATCATCTGGATTCTCGTTACTAGAACCGTCGTCGTCGTCGTTGTCGTCATCGTCGTCGTTGTCGTTATCGTCGTCGGTATCGTCATCGTCGTCAGTATCATCATCTTCGTCAGTATCGTCATCTTCGTCAGTGTCGTCGTTGTTGTCAACGTCCTCGTCTCCATGGTTCTCATCGTCCGGGTCCTCGTCAGACTGTCGTTCTTGATGCTGGTGGAGATTCTAGCGATTGCCCTTGGAGGAACCCCCGACAATGATGCTGAGAGTCTCTTCGTCGTTGGTCCAAATGCCATTCTTGCCATTGACGACGCACGTTGTTTGCATTGGGTTCATCATCCGGGCAGCAACCAGCGAGGCGTCAACCTCGACAGTGTCTCTCAGGGCGCAGACAGACGTGAAGCATGACCTACGATGCTTGGTGCTGCAGCCGCCCGTCTTGTCCACTTTGAATGTGCCCATGGCGTTCCATTCGGTGAAGAGGGCTTGGCAGTCAAGTGGGTTCGGGCGAGGATTTGTGCCGATGGGCTAAAACGTCTGTCAGCTTTGAAGGCATTATGTGACCGGTTGAAGGGCCACGGCCCAAATGGGTTCCCAAGTGAAAGGTGTGCTACGGGCCGACGGAAAGGGGTTCTCGGAGGGGAGGAGTAAGGAAGGGACAAACTTACGCTGAAGCATTGCCACTTGGTGCCAACGCCTGGGATCATCTTGGAAGTCATAGGCTTTCCATTGTTGGCTCCAATGTACTCGCGTGCCTCGGAGTACGAACGCTTGAGAAGGGTGGAGGAGGACTTCTGGCAGGGTTGTCGAGACTTTACATTGATTGGACTGGCGGCGGCAAGTGCTATCAGCGACAGGGTGACAAGAGACAGAGTAGGGCAAACCATCTTGAAGGGTAGTTGGGTTGTCTGCTAGTGTAGGCAGACGTGTGTCGAGGTGTTACTGGTAAGCAATGCAGTGAGGATCTGTGGTGGTTCCAAAAAGAGAGGGAGAGAGAGAGGGAGAGAGAGGGAGAGAGAGAGAGAGAGAGAGAGAGAGAAAAGTATTAATTTTGATGTGAGATGGAGAATGGAAGATGGCAGAGCTTAACAAGTCTAGGTCGGGAGGGGGGGGTCTATATAGGAGAGCGGGAGGGTACTCTCTCTCTCTCTCTCTCTCTCTCTCTCTCTCTCTCTCTCTCTCTCTCTCTCTCTCTCTGTGTGTGTGTGTGTGTGTGTCGTAGAGAAGGATGCCGCCGCCTACCTAAAGCCAAACAGATGCCCGTGGAAACTGACGGACGTTTCGTTCCTGTAAGAAAGCGGACCGCGGGTCCTGCCCTAGCAGGCATGGCAGGCATGGCAGGCATCAGGTAAGAACCATCCTGGGAAGCTAGCTGTACACAGATAGAGAGCTCTTCCCTCGGATTCCTCGGTCTTGCCTGGGGCTAGCTGGCTGGCTGCGTATCATGACATGTCACGGCAAGCGATTCCTGGGACGACACGGCAGGAGCGGTAGGATCGATGCCACATGGTACTTGCCTTCCAGTACATCCTCGCACAGCCTCGAGTCGGTAGGTGGGTCGACTTTTTTCCCTTTCTTTTCATCTATTCTGCGCCAAATGATCCGGGCATGTCATATATCTAAGTTACCTACTACTACTACTACTATTGTGGCACCCAGGGACGGCGTACAACCGTGACATCTCTTCTGGCCGAAGCTGAGGATCTTCTTACACTGCAGCAATCATGTGTCTCCCACGTGCCACGTTGAGTACCTACCTACCCTACCATTTTATGATTCAAACTGCCCAGTCAGTCGTCTTCGTCACCATATGTAGTTGCTCCTCCACCTCCTCAATGTCTCGGCTGCGAGGGAAACAATAGCCTATCTTACCTTCACGAGAAGAAAACGGCTAATTGTTCTGGTGGAACTCATCGCATGAGCACGTGGCCTCGGGGCAATCACAGTACTGCCGCCGCCAGCCAGCCAGCCAAGCGGGGTCCCTATAAATGCCAGCTCAATGTGCTCGGCCCCGACATCTGGCAGCGGGGGATGGGCCCGTTGCGACTATCTCTCCTTAACTACCTTGGAATGAGGTTCGTGTATTAATGATACAAGACAAAGTCCTTGCCCGCTCTTTTCACAGGGACCGATACGCGGATGTGACACATCAGTGACGCGTGCGTAGTAGCCAATCCCAGACACTGTTGCGGCTCCCAGGGCATTGCATTCGCAATGGAAACGTATAGCCCCCGTCTTCAACAAGTCTTTGCTCTTGAGGAAAACTGGACGGCCACTCCAACCTCTGTTATATACACTCTCTTGGCTTTCTTCCTGGTTGAATACCGAGCCGCAAATAATGTGGTCAAGTCTGACGAGCCCGCGTCTCTCCTCATGGTATTATATCTTACTACAGCGAGACTTGTCTTTTTCAACTCGAGCGATGCATAGAAATTCCCCAAGTGGACCTATCAGAGCTGCGGAACAATAGATCATGCGTTTTTTCCCGAAACATGAGAATGATGACTCTCGGGCCCGTTTTGAAACCTCCCCGACTTACCTGAAAGACTGTGCCGCACGAGGTCATCCTGAACGGAACGGAAACCACATCTCAAGCCCTCAGTCACGCGACGTAAACCGCCTCCAAATACACATCAAAAAGCATACATGTGCTGAACTATGTCGATCCCATCTTGTGCCCATCGTACTCATCTCCTCCCCCCCTCAAGGCACCATCTCCATCACCTTCTTATCCTCTTCAGCCAGCCGCCGAATCTCCTTCTGAACTTGAATTGCCGCTCCAACCCCACAGGCAACGAGAACGACGACAGCGGAAACCACAGCGACGACGGCCAGGAGAGGTTCCATGATTCCCTTCGCCCGCCCCGTCCCGTCGCTGCTTCTCCTGCTTGCGCCCCTGGAACCTCGGTCCCGGTCTCGGCCCCGGTCTTGGTGTTCGTCCTGCTGAGGGTGGCGTGCCTGGAAGCACGAATATCGGTAAGGAAACCTAAAGATGAATGGTGACGATGAACGGCGATGATGGAAACTCGGCCTTCCTCTCGTTGTTTCTCTGTGTGTTGTAAAAATATGGGTGTATTCGTATAGTTGGAAACTTGCTCCGTCCTCCTCCCCCTCCAGTCATCGAACCTGTGTAGTCATGTATGTGTGTGTGTGTGTGTGTATGTTCCCAGTCGCAAACAAAGCAGGCCTCGTCACCTCCCCCCCTGAACATGGACGCAGGCACAAGACAAACGTTCACAAAGGAGAACCTCGCCCTCTCTCCCATCCAACCCCTTCCATCTTCTTCCGCCAAAGACCTTGGGCTCTTCACACGCACACACACACACACAACCAACCTGTTCTCCCGGGCCTGTTCCATAACAAGGCTCCCATCCTTCCACAGCAGGCGCGCGCACGCGCGACGAGAACAACCCCCATCACCGCGTCTGTTTACCTTGTTCACCTGGCTCACCTCTTTCTCTCTCTCTCTCCTTTTTTTCTTCTTCTTCTCCTCCTTTTGCTCTTGCACATCAGTTGTTTGAGTCTGCCTGACTTCTTTTTCCCTTTTTGGGCCTCGACCGAATAAGGCCAGTCAATATCCACACGCCTTCAACTTACACGCAAAAAAAAAAAAAAAAGGCCATTGTTTACCTCTACTCACGTCCGCACACTCGCACCTTCCTTTACCAAGGTGGGGAGGACTGATCTGTTCACATCGGCTCTCACTTGAGCACCTGGAAACAGAGCGAGGTACATAGCACGTCGGAGTCCAGACCTTGTTTTTTCTCTTTCTTCTTTTTTTATTTTTTTCCCAAGGCACGGGGTCACGTTCTTTCTCCTTCTTGTCCCTCGCAGAAACAAAACAAAAAGAACAACGGCAGTTAACAAAACTCACCTTACAACCTCGTCAGTGTTAGTATTGTGAACGACTCCTCACCCATCCCTTACTCTATCTCATCCAGACGACTAAGTATCTCACTCTCGCAGGTCCTCTGGCTGAGAAACTCCCAGTGTCATTTCGAATATCACCAGTTTACTTACCCGACTTTCTTGTCTCGTAACCAGCAAGAACGATTCGCACACTGCGACTCACTTCACTCACAACACGACCTACTAGTGTCAGTGACAATTCAACAACTTGAGACTCACCTGACCCTATTGCGCTCAAGGGATACTCGACACCCCTCTCACAACAAGCAAGAGTTTCTCTCTCTCTCGCCAAGATGGCTGTCGCTATGAGATTGACTTACCTCCCCGTCATCCCCTCCTCATCCCTGGCCTCAACCTTCACAATCCACACCCACACCTCCACCACCATCCTTACCGTCAACCAAGCGATGATAACCGTCGTCGGCCTGAGCCCGAGAGCCGTCTCCTACACCACGGTTTACGTCACCCCGACCCCCTCGGCCACCGCCACCTCAGCCCCTGACAACCCCGAGCACCGAGACCCAGTCTACGGCGACCTCACCTGGTCCTACATTGTCCTCATCTGCGTCCCCTTTGTCTTCCTTGCCGTCGCCCTGTATACCAACCACCGCGACCGCCATCGCCGCGTCGCCGACCAGGACATTGAGATGCAGCCCTACCAGAAGTTCTGGTTCCCCTGGCGCGAGCTCGACCCGGGCGAGGTGCCCAACGAGGTGAGTAGATCCGCCGCCGTCCCTTCCCCCCCAGCCGCCGCCAGTGGGGCCTCCGTCGGACCTGCCGCCCAAGGCTTCGGCCAGCAGGAACGCAGATACGCGTGGCACCCTTCCGACGAGGACCCCATGCCCCCCGTTACCATCTACAGCAGCCCGCCCTCCTGGGGCCGCCGCCACTCGTGGTGGGAGGCCGCGGCATATCCGGCCTGCTCGGTCCCCCTGACGCCCCAACGCACAAGACAAGCGGCAGTCGCTGACTACTACGACGAACAGATCTACGGTCGGACCGGATCCCGCCGCAACACGGACCCGGACGAGCTCGCCAAAGACGACGAGATGGCCAGCGACAACGACTCCGTCACCGCGAGGACCGGCCGGGCCTCTCCAGACATCGGCCGCCTGAAGAGCAGCAACGTCCGCGACGACGGCGTCGGTGGCACCAAGACTGCTAGCCCGAACCCCTGGTCCGCTCACATCCCCTCTTACTACGGCAAGTTCCCGTCTTCTTCCCCTCAGGGCACCGGCGCGGGTACTGGCTCGAACAACACGGGCGCGGCGCAGATCCGAACCGGGGTTCAGACGTCTACTGCCCAGCGCCGCAACCGCTTCGACTTCTCATCCTCCTCCGAGGACGAGGCCGATGGTCAACCTGCCCAGCGGCAGCAACGCTCCTACTACGCCGACCCCAGCACCCGAGCCGGCAAGCAGCCCGTCAAGCCTTAGAACAGCGACGACGGGCGAGACCGGGTCGATGGCCCGGACGTGGTGGCATCGCCGGCAACTACTGCTTCCGCCACCTCTGCCTCTGCCCAGTCCGCATTGAGAGCCAAAGCTGGAGCCGAGGTCAGATCTGGAGTCAGCATTGGAGGCAAAGTCAAAGCCGGAGATTGCACTAAATCATCCCCTCGGTGCCCGATGGCCCACAGCCCCTCCTCTTCCGGGGCATCCCAGCAACCCGCCACGGCGGCAACCGAGATCCGGCGTCAGTGCCATCGCAGATCGTCGCCCAACGAGTGGCCCCGCGTCTGCTCCGGCTGTGGCCAGGTAGGCTAGGCCCGGTCCCCATGCACGCCAAAGACCGGCCGAGTGGTGCGTGGAAGGTTTCTGAGGGGACGCGAGGTCTGAGGAGCGTATACGGTAGAGAAAAGGGGGAGGGAGGGGGGTGTGAACAGGGATGCCTGCGAGATGGGCTTTCATCGCTTTGCAAGAACTCTGTTAACGAGAAGGGACGCCAATACCTCTCGTTTGCAGCCCGTCCAGGCCGCTTGGCCCGCCCAGATGCTGGAGCCCAACGTTGATTTACGCATCAGGGCCGACGATGATGCCACCTTTTTGGCTGAGACAGGTGACATACATTCCCTTTTACCTGTCCCGAGTCTCTTGGCAAACCTTTTCAACAAGTGTGCGTGGCTTCATTATTGTTTAGTTCCCTTTTTGCTCTCGGTTGAGATTGGGGGGGGGGGTGGGGCAGCCAAAGTTTGTTTATGTAAGGCGAGGATACTCGTGAACTCTGTAGGAATAGATCGGGATTCGGCATACCTGTGCTTTTCACAACAGTCTCAGCATGAACGTGATCGCCGAAGTGGCAAGCTTGTGTGTCTGTATATGCCAGCCCGTCATCTTTTGCTGGGAAGAAAGGGTCTATCCTAACAAACGTGCGTCGTTTCATCTCATCACTTTAGCCAAAAAAGAATATTCATAGAAAAGGCGACCCATGTCTAGACATTCAACGAAGATCAAAATCGAGTGAGAAAGATGTGTGTAAGCGGAAGTAGTCAGGGATTGAGCCGTCAGCCAGAGCGCTTCTTGACTGAGGTGTCCCTATGAACTCTTTGATTGCCTTGCCAAATACCCAAATGCAGGGAGCGGCCGTCTAACAGAAGCCGATCGTAATAATATGCCTCCCAGTAAACCATTTTCCTCACAATCCGCAAAAGTGGTGACGGAATTACACGCCTTCTTCCCCAAGGCTGCAGGGGTGTCCCAAAACCATTGTACGTAAAAGTGCTGGTGCTGTTCTCCCAATGAAGAACTGTCATGTGGGAAGCGCTGCTCATTCGGCAGACGCAGAGGCTTAACCTGTATTCCATATCTCGTGGCCCCAATGTCCTCGCGCATATTACGGCACAGAGAAAATCCTTTCGGTAGGATACCGAATTCGAAAAGTGCCGCTGCTCGCTCGCTAGTAGTAGATTGTCCATGCATTGACTCCAAAAACGCCTGGTCGTAATTATGATGGTCCATTTCCCCGTAATTGATGACGCGGATCGACAAAGAAAAGAGAATAGGAAGCTGAAGATCACCCGATGTGGTTCGTCGGTTGGGCCTAATACGAAGTCGTTGTATATAATACAAGCTGAAAGGGAACGCGGCTCGAATGTACGGCGTCGAAAGTGTTGGTGGGGGTTGTTGTGGCGACGGGTGAGGAATGCCTTGGCAAGCATTCGAAATATGTATCGACATAATGGTGAGATAGATCTCTTGACGAGCTCTGTGAAAAGGGCGATGCGAAGGGCGTTTTCTTCAGTGATTTTTTTCGGAATCACCCCAGATGGGGGCGCCGAGTGGCTTGCTGACGCCGAACCCTACACCAACACCGACGCCGATAATGAGAAGGCCGATTGCGATCTTCATGATGATACGGTTCTTCTTGCTCATGCGGGCCATGCAGGCGCAGGAGCCACGGTCGCGCTTGGCAGCCTTTGCCTTGGCCTTCCAATCCTGCTTACCGGGCCATATCGTCGGGCAGTCCTTTGTGGTCGTGATGCTCTTCATGGCGTAAGGGTCGGTGGATGACGTCGTGGTGATCATGGCCTCAATGTCCGTGTCAAAGGGGTTCTCGTTACGGTACGAGCGCGGTGTAGAGAGATTGCTGTCACGGGGCATCTCCAAGCTTTTCTCGGGAGTGGAGGCGACGGGAGTCAGGTTGGCGGAGCCGGCGCCATCGGACAGTTTTGCGTACGCTGCCTTCTCGGGAAGGGCGACGTTGGTGACCTGCTGGTGGACGGCCACCTTTTCCTGTGGGACGGCCATGGATGCGGAGGGGAGGTGTTGAGCAAGACTAGCTGAGCTGGCTAACAATATGGGTGGTCACGGTGTATTGTATCGAAGAGTGAAAAAAAGCTCGGGGGGTTTCGAGGTGTGTGTCCCAAGAAATGGAGAGAGCAAGCAGTTGCCCCAAGTCTATCGAAGAAAAGACGGGTTAGTCAGGGCATGACGACATTGAAGTATAAATCGGCCAGAGGCTTGGGGAGGGGGGAGCAGGCAGGCAAGGTAGGGTAGGAACTGAAATCAACAGGATACAATTGACGGGGGGAGAATTGGGGTGACGTACAGCAGAAGCAGGTGCCCCCAACGAAGGAATCCGGTATCGAGAGATCGGGGAATGAAAGCTTTGGCCGACAATCGAGTAGGTTTGATGATGGAGCAGCAGTGACCTGATATCAACCTGCTCGAAAAAGGACCGTCTGGGCAGCAGGTGGGAGGAGGGAGCAAGCAGGTGAAGGGGCTGTGCAAGCAAGTACCAAACCGAAGTGACTTTCCCCTGATAGGCGGTGTTGTAATCGAAGTCGTCGGGGGAGGGAGGGTCGGTCGGTGATGTCAACCGGGCGATGGAATGGTGGTTGGCGGCAAGTTGTAGGTAGGAAGCGAGACACGAGGCGAGGAAAGGGAGAGATGGATAGAGAGAGTCGAGAGGAGGGAGGAGGGGAGTGAGAGGTAGTAGAAGAAGGGTCCGAGGAAGCAGCTGATGTCGGAAGCTCGTCCCAACTATGCGGTGGGAGTAGAGGAGAGTATGAATGTTTTACGTGCAGCCCGGAGAAGGGAGGACGCGAGACGAGAGAGGGAGGGGGAGCGCGAGAAGCAGCAGCAGCGAATACGGGACGAGGATGGCGAATTCAACGTTGAAACCAGAGAGAAGCGTCGGTCCCCGTTTAACTAACAGCAGGGTTTCTGGCTCGACCTTGGGGCTTGGCGGACTTGTTGCAAAGCTGAACTCTCGAAGAAACAGAGCGACCGGAAAGGAGTGCACTGGGAGGAGAAGAAGTGTAGGTGCACGGGGGTGTCGCGATGGTTTTATTAGACCAAGGCATAGCAATTGCGTGTGGGTTTTTGGCTATTGAGACAGATGGGAGACATGCAGAGAGAGAGAGAGAGAGAGAGAGCACGGAACGGAAGAGAGAGTGTGGTGTGATGTGAGAGGGCGATTTGATGAGTGACAGACATGGGATGGGCGAGATTGTGGATGTGCATCTCTCAGGGAACTCCCGGTACGTATCGATACGTACCCCCGATTTCCTCCTGCGTAGTGCACAATTCTGAGGTACGTACCGTCTGCCGCGCTTGGTACCTGTAGATGGGCCGACTAGAGACCAGAAAGGTCTGGGAGCTCGCCCGCGGAGAGCGACTGGGGTGAGTTCATGTGGAGAGAGCTGATGGGAGTGGGAAGAGTTGAATGGAGCCAAGATTGAGAGGTACAGGGGACCTCGTGGAGTCAGTGGGACACACACTGCGTACAGGGTACAGGGCACTATGTACATATCTCGGCCGCCCTTTGGGGGGGGAGGGGTTCCCTCTCTTTCTCTCCTCCCTTCACTCATTGCACACACCTACGCTACTCCGTACTCAGTACACTATACAATACAATATAGTAGGTACCGTAGAAAGGTAAGGTAGATAGTTAGTCTAGACTACCTAATATTTTCACTCGCTTCTTCCGCCTTTCCACAGCCGCTCGTTTTCTTTGTGTTTGAGCGCATCGTGTGTATGGTGAGAGGTGAGAGGCTGTATCTCTATCTCTCCCTCTTACTCTCCACTACCTGTACAGGTACGTACCGTCCCATATAAGTACTATGTACACTGCTGCTGCTGCTGCTGCTGCCACTCGCTGAGCTGAGCGGGCTAAGAGGCCGGGACCAAGACCCCACCAGCCAAACGAGGGCTGTCACTGTCAGTCTAATGCGACACCAACCCCAATACAACAGCAGCAGCAGAATACTATGTATAAGGTAACTATAGTAGGTATGCGCCGACCCGATATTGATGCGAACTTCACATGTAGTGAGTCTAAGTACTGGTTGTTTCTAGTGAAGGGCCAAAGGCTGAAGCTCGTAGCTTTTGAGGGTGTATGTAGGGCAGGGCGGCGGCGGCGAATGCGTCAAGAAGCCGCACGCATTGATGTCCAACGTCGATGCGATACTTCCTGGCCGCGTGTGTTGGTGCTCTTCTCCCCTTCAGCGCTTCGCTTCGTCGCATTTTTCGTTGTCTCCCTCCCCCCCTCCCTTCCTCTTTGGTCAGTCCTCCAGGGTGCAGTAGATGTACCTAGGTGCTAGGTAGGTAGTAATGATCTCTGTTCACCGATACTGCAAATCCCGTAAATCGGACTGGATACGTACCGCCCTCGCATCTCTTTGTCAGTGGGTGGAGGCGCATCCCCTTTTCCAGCTGGAAGGGCCCATGGTTCGTGCCATCAGTGGTTTCCGCGGACTGGGGTCACCACAAGGGTGGTTCGTCGTCGGCTTGAGGAATTGGCTGGGCTCAATCATGGTTTGTTTCGTGGGCAGCTTCATTGTTGCAGCTTTGGCCGGGCCATGTCAGTGGCGCGAAGTCCCCCGTCCAGACCGCCAACTGGAGAACAACTGGAGAAAGAAGCTCACGAGACCAGCCGCATCCCACAATGCATGCATAGTACCTACCTAGTAGTTTAGGTCGGCCGTAGACGGGATGAAAAGAAGGAAACCGGCGGTAGACAGGTCTGACCGTCGCGCGATCATGGCACATGTCGGCGACAAAGGCAGCCGGCCACTGTCTAGGTAGGCGCGTAGGCACGTAGGAGGCACCTACGCAGTAAAGCTCTGTACTCAGTCAGTATCGGGAGTGGGAGCATTGGAACTTGCCAGGCCGGGCTCCCAGCCATGCGCCGTCACTAGGGCCGAAAGAGGTTACCCTCAGCTGTGTGTTTGCGAGGGAACTACACTCTCTTGGTCCAGGCCTTCGAGGTTGTCAGGCCAAATAGGTTGCCAGGCCATATAGGTAGGTAGGCGTCGTGGTGATCTGGAGGCAAACAACGGGGTGGTGAATGAATGGAAGCCGCCTTCGGCCCCATCGACGATGAGAATCAGGTCAGGCAAAAGGCGACGGTCTCTCTTCTTTCCTTAACCCCCTCCCCTCCACGGTCTTCCTTTAATCCATGCGGGTCTTTCCGCCTCTGCTCCTGCTGCTCCTTCGCCTGCTTTCGAAGCGGGGGAAGAGAGAGCTCGAGGAGCAAGAACCTTCCGTATTCCACGTTCCTTTCCACGTTCCTTCCCACCTTCCCTCGCCCTTGGGAAGAAGGTTGCAGTAGTGTCATTGGTGTTACATTGTACCTCGTGTGGTGTCGTGTATGTACCTAGGTAGGTAGGCAGGCAGGTAGATAGTGAGGTTCGCGGTGCGGTGAGGTACAGGAGGAACCTTCCTGGCCCTGCCTTGGATGAGCAAAATTATGGATCCTTGCTTGTCGCATCAACTGCAGCGTCGCCGTTTTTGGCCATGGCTTCCTGTTTTCCTGTTTTTATCAAGGCCACAAGCGGCAATCTCCATGCACCTCTCCCTTTATTCTGATTGGCGCATCTCGTTCCTTACTTGCTGGTGTCGACTGTCGAGCGGGTGGCGGGATCCACCTGTCCCTTTCACAGTTAGTTAGTGCCCATCTTTGCATAAGTACGTACCGCACACCACACTCAATTCATCCTGCAGCAAACAGGGGGGTTCCATTCTCCAGCCAGCCGCCGAATCCATTCTCACTCACTCACTCACTCACTCACTCGGTGCCTTCAAACCTTCTCCTCTGCAGGACCTCGTACATCGTACTTTTGTCTATGTACGTGTATTTTGCGCCTGGCACCCTCTTCACATGAATGCCTAAACGTCCTCAGTCTTTACCCTGCCACTGCTGCCGACGCCGCCTGCTCCCTTTGTTGCTGATCGTCGTCGTCATCGCAGCCGCCGCCAGCTGCCAAGGTGCGCGTCCATCAGCAAGAAGCTTTAAGCAAAGCCACCACGCACCGCGTACCCAAAGTCTCGGTCCCTCTCCCGTCTACCTACCGTACACTACGGACGCCGCCCGTCAGTTGACTGGCTGACAGGTCGCACTAATTTAGAAAAAAAAAAAAAAGAAAGAAAAAAAAGAGAGAGAGAGAGACACCGCCCTCTCCAAGCCACCGCTGGTGACGAAACACTGGAATTCTTGTCCTCGTCGTTTCCGTCTTCTCCACGCCCAGCAACGCATTACTGTCCTCGAAATCCTTTCATCAAATTCGAAGGACCCCTCTTCCATTCTCCCGCTTCTGGCCTGTCCTGCAAGTTCAGGTCGCTAAGCTAGGCTCACCTGTCGCCCACATTTACCTGCACCCCGGTCCTATCCAACAGGATCAATGCTCGTCTTGCCCTAGTCAAGAAAAAGATGACCAAACCAAGCTGGCTGCCTCTCTTGCCTGCCGTACGTACTATGTATATATGCATGCCCTAGCAGACTGGATTGCCGGTGGGGGCTTCCCATCTACTTCTTCATCAGCACACCGCGGCAGCAAGTTGAGACCATTGATTTCATCCCGTCCCGGCGCATTGGGAGTTCCATCTTGAATCCAATGCCTGCCGCCGGACCTCTTGCGCTTGTATGTATTGTTGAGATGCACGCTCGGTTCCTTATTGGGTCTTTTCGGCCCTCCGACCGAGTGGTAGCCCCCATCCGTTCATCGGCCTCTCCATGGCGGCATTTACCTGTTTCCTCCTCTACCCAAACACCCGTCCATGCATCTTCAACCGCATATATGTCCCCAAATTGCAAATTATGAGCGACAACCCCGCCAATGCGTTCCTCGCTTTCCATTTTCCAGGTCTGCGCTGCTCCTCGCCGCCGCTCACCAAGGCCCTTCGGAAGCATCCCCTGTCATCACACTAGTCTGTCTACCTAGCGGACAGGGCCATCACTCGTCTCCCATGTTATCCTCTTTCCCCCCCCTCGATCAGCGCCCCTCGGTTGAGCGCGTTTCCCCTGTCCTGTTGCTCCCGGCTTGCTAGGCTCCGTCACATCGAAAACCCATTCATCAAGTTTGCGCAAACAACCTTGGAACTGACATCAGGATAGGTCTCTGGGTGATGCAGACAGGACCCAGTCTTGACTTTACCGCTCTCCAGCCCACCCTGGCCGCCTGTCTCGCTTACTGCGTCAATTATGGCCCTCCTAGAGAGACTCCTGGAGAGACTCCTTCTCCCTGCGTCAAGGCGGATACCGCACATTGTTTCTTTTACGCTATGATGAGGGAGCGAGACAGAAACAGATTACGCCGTTGGCTGTCGACCGTTGCGGTGCCGCTGTCAGTGTCCCATCACAAATGTCACATCCATTTTTAAACGAGTTACTTGGGCCCCCCCTTCGGAAACTCTACCGCGTCTTGTCCTCGCACTCGCGCTGTCTGCTCTGTACGGAGTACAGAATGCACAGCATCTGACTGACCGGGAGGGGAAAAAAGAGAGGGGAAAAAAGCAACCCTACCTATATCCACTCCACCTCGTCTTTGTTTTCTCTTCCTGCCCTTCTCGAGCAGAACAGCCGCCAAGACGTGATTAGGGGGTTACGGCCCGCGCCAAGTCACAATCATATTGCAATGTTGCAAAGCTTGTCTGCCATGGTAGACCTCATCTTGGAGCGGGTCTGATGCCCTTGATAACGTGGTTTGGTCCTTGTGTTCAGTCTGCATGTGATGCCGTGTTGGTTATTCGCCGGCCTCTTCTTTACCAACCATAGATGCAACCTTACTGTGTAGTAAACAGAAGCAGCGAACCACTCATTGATCGGTATGGATTGAATTCCCGTAGTGTTATCAAGGGAGCGGCGCCATCTGCCCGCCTGCCTGCCTGTGTCCATCCTCTCCACCCACGAGGGGCCCTTCTGCGCGCCAACATACATAATACAGAGTACAGCAGTTGGCAGCACATTCGACGACACCTTGACACCCTCTCTCCGGGAACCCATCGCGTCGTCGCCGACAGTCCAGCACCACAGCTTCGCCACTAATGCAAGGCACATCCAACCATAGTCCGTTCAGCTCACACCTTTGGAACCTTCCCAGAACGACCCTTATCGCGAGAGCAGCCCAACCGAGCCTGTGGCCTCGTGCGCGCTGTCACCTGTCAATCACTCCGTAGTCCTGCTGCTCGTTATCCGCTTGCCCAGGCCAAGCCCAGCTCTCAAATCACCCAATATCCCCCCCCCCCCTCCCCGCCCCCTTTTAGCAAAACCATGATGCCGAGCCGGAAGACTACGAGATAGGCTCGCATTTCTTGGTACACTTTCCCGTCTCTTGGCTCTCGTGGCCAACACACCCACCAGCCTATTTCTTCCGGAGCACACTCCCATTTTGTTCCGTTGGCCTGAGGCGGTTTGCATGGTTGCATGTGCATGCATGCAATGGGAAGTGGGAGTACGCACCAGTCCTCATGGTCGTGAACCCCCCTCCCTCTCTGCTGTGCCTTTCAGCGGTCAAATATCGCGCATTCACCACCATGTCGCTTTTTGCCGAGGGCAAGCGTGCGAGTCGGACCAAGATGCCACCCGCGACGGGGCGAACAGATGGTACCTCGTTCGTCGTATACCTTCTGATCCTATATCGTCGCCGAACTCGTGGCGTGCTCGCCTCCACAAGGAGCAAATACGGTGGAAATGCATGCAGGCTTCATTCACCACAAATGGGGGAGCCGTGCCACTCAGCGAACGCCAGCGACTCATGCGCGCACTGGCGGGGGTACCCTTGTGTCATCCCATCGTTATGCGCATCCACTCGTCCAGATTTTCAGCGCATTCCAGAACGACGCGCGCATGCGAAGAAGCGTTCTCGACGAGAGCCTAGTGTGTTTGACTGACATCATGTTCCAACTCGAGCGCTAGGGATAGACACTTTCCAAGGCAGGAGGGGGATTTAGAGAGTCCGAAAACGAACTGATGCGCTGGACCGAGACGCCGAGTGACGGTTCAAGATTGCAGCAAGAGGAGGAAGCTGGAAAGGGCCAAAACCCTTTGCCTAGCTGCACGATCGTAGCTGGCTTGCTACTACTTACGTCGAGGGGGTATAGGAGGGATAGATACTGCGTCAACGGCGTCGTGGAATACCATTGGATGCCAGTGGGAGGGATGCTGTGCTGCCGTCGTTGCTCAAGATTCTAGCCTCGGGGACCAATATGTTAGCTGACCGGATAGGTTAGCATGCGAGTTAACTTTGTGGTCGGACCAGAGCTTGCCCCTCATGGCACAGACGCAAAAGACATGGAGAAGACCGACACTTGTCAAATGGTAGCGGGTAATTTCACGATCCCCTTTTGGTATTTTCACGGCCTTTTATTATGTCAGCTGAGGCTTGGTAGTCTCTAACCTAATCCCTAAGGCAGCAATAGATTACATAATTCATTGCCCAAACTCGAGCCACAGGTGTGCTTGTGGCGGTGGCGGTGCTACCAAAAGAGGCTAGGATACCGGCATAAAGCCAAAAGTGCACCGGCAATTTACCTGCTACCGGGGGGAACTGACTGGGGGGAAGAAAAAAAAGAGTTACTCCAGCCACAAAACGGAAGAGTGCCCCGCCATGAAAGAAAAATCCCAAGACGCCAATTTCCAACCACTCTTATCGACTATCTGCAGCCTAGCTGCCCCGCCAAAATTTTGTTAATCACCCCGCCATATCGGTGGCCGATTCAATCAAGATGGCGCACCCTAAAAACTTGCCTCTTTCGCCATCCGTCACTCCGGGAGAGACTTCCCCATTGATCGCTGGCAGCTCCCCGTGCCCTACGCCCACAGTAGGCAAGATGGAGTTCCTCACCCTCGTCGGCTCCGAGGCCTACACTTCCAAGCAGGCCGATGAGCTCAAGGCGCGCATTAACAAGATCCAGAACTGCAACAAGGTCGCCAGCGTCGCCGGCATCTGGGTCTACTACGTCCACCTCAAGAACAGCGACAACAACCTCATTGTCCAGCAGAAGCTGACCAAGTGGCTCGGCCTGCCTGATCAAACCAATGCTCAGATTGCCGCCAACACTAACACCCAAAAGACGTACTATGTCACCCCGCGCAATATCTCGCCCTGGTC
Organism: Colletotrichum eleusines; assembly: GCA_016807845.1. NCBI lineage: Eukaryota > Fungi > Ascomycota > Sordariomycetes > Glomerellales > Glomerellaceae > Colletotrichum > Colletotrichum eleusines. The sequence goes on along the minus strand of JADEZO010000001.1, from coordinate 5,205,823 downwards.
CTCCAAGGGAACCAGCATCACTCACGTCTGCGGCCTTTCAGACCACATCGACCGCATCGAGCGTGGCCGCGCCATCACAATCAACTTTGAGAACACCGTATCCGAGGACGATGTCGCCTTCAAGGATGTCGTCTACGACCGCATGACAGAAACCATTGGCCTATCTCCCCCCGATCTGTCCGCCATGTTCATCGAGGGCCAGAGATTCCCCCTCGAGATCGTCGACATCTTCGGCAACGCCGACCCCGTGGAGACCCTCAAGTCTTACAACAAGCAGTTCGGCCTGGCAATGGACGACTCCGAGATCGAGTACCTCGTCCAGGTCTTCAAGCGTCTCGGCCGCAACCCCCACGACGTTGAGCTCTTCATGTTCGCCCAGGTCAACTCGGAGCACTGCCGTCACAAGCAATTCAACGCCAACTGGACTATCGACCAACAGCAGATGGGCAAGAGCCTCTTCGAGATGATCAAGAACACACACAAGTCCAACCCCAATTTCACCGTCTCCGCCTACAGTGACAACGCCGCCGTTCTCCAGGGCGAGACTGCCAACTTCTGGGCCCCTGACTATTCCACTGGCAGCTGGAAGCTGACCAAGGAAGTTGTCCACGTCCTCGTCAAGGTCGAGACGCACAACCACCCCACCGCCATCTCTCCCTTCCCCGGTGCCGCCACTGGTGCCGGAGGTGAGATCCGCGACGAGGGCGCTGTCGGTCGGGGTTCTGCCCCCAAGGCCGGTCTCTGCGGTTTCTGGGTGTCTGACCTGTTGATCCCCGATGAGAAGGCCCCATGGGAGGTTGATCTGGGCAAGCCCGCCCACTTCGCCAGCAGTCTCGATATCATGCTGGAGGCTCCTATCGGCAGCGCTCGCTTCAACAACGAGTTTGGCAGACCCTGCCTGCTCGGCTGCTTCCGCACCCTCCTGACCAACGTTGGAAAGGAGGATTCTCCCGAGTGGCGCGGTTACCACAAGCCCATCATGATCGCTGGTGGTGTCGGAACCGTCCGCCCGCAGCACGCTCTCAAGGAGCTCGGGGACGTTCATGATGGCGCCCACGCCATTGTCCTCGGTGGCCCCGCCATGCTCATTGGCCTTGGCGGAGGAGCCGCCTCCAGCAGTGCCTCGAACGAGGACACTGCAGAGTTGGACTTCGCCAGTGTTCAGCGTGGCAACCCCGAGATGGAGCGTCGCGCTCAGATGGTCATCGACGCCTGTGCCGCCCTTGGCGAGCAGAATCCCATTGCCATGATCCACGATGTTGGTGCGGGCGGCCTATCCAACGCCCTCCCCGAGCTTGTCAAGGACGCCGGCTTCGGTGGCAAGTTCGAGCTCCGTCAAGTTCACAGCGCAGACAGCAGCATGAGTCCTCTTCAAATCTGGTGCAATGAGGCCCAGGAGCGTTACGTCCTGCTTGTCAACAAGGAAAACGTCAACCGCTTCGTCAGCATCTGCCGTGAGCTTCCCCTTTGTGCGGATATGTCCTTGCCACCCCCCCACTGACCACATTCACAGGTCGTGAACGCTGCCCCTTCTCTGATGTTGGAACTGTCGTCGCTAAGGATGCTGAGGGCAACGCCAAGTTGACCCTTAGCGACCGCGACTCTCCTGAGCACCCCATGCCCATCGACCTCCCCTTCGACGCCCTCTTCCCACCTGGCCGCCGCCTCGAGCGCGTCGTCGAGTCTCGAAGACTGGAACTGCCTGCGTTCACCGCTGCCTCCGCTCTGGCTGCAGCCGGTGTGGCTGACGCTACCGACACTGCCGCCCTCATCACCGCCGCCACCGAACGTGTCCTCCGCATGCCCGCCGTCGGTTCCAAGTCTTTCCTCATCACCATCGGTGACAGGACCGTTGGCGGTCTGTCCGTCCGCGACCAGATGGTCGGTCCTTGGCAGACTCCCGTTGCCGACTGCGCCGTCACCGCAACCTCGTTCAGCATCGGCTCCAACACCCGCACCGGCGAGGTCATGGCCATGGGCGAGAAGCCTCAGCTTGCCCTCATCTCCCCTGCGGCCTCCGCCCGCATGGCCGTTGCCGAGAGCTTGCTCAACCTCGGCGCTGCCGACTTCATGGGCCAATTGGACCGCGTGAAGCTGTCCGCCAACTGGATGGCCGCCGTCAACCACCCCGGCGAAGGCGCCGGTCTTTACGAGGCCGTTCGCGCCATTGGTATGGAGCTGTGCCCTCAACTCAAGATCTCCATCCCCGTCGGCAAGGACTCGACGTCGATGAAGGCGTCGTGGAAGGACCGCGAGTCCGGAGAGGCCAAGAGCGTTACGGCGCCCATGTCCGTCATCATCACCGCCGTCACTGTTGTCGATGACGTGCGCAACACCTGGACACCCCAGCTCCGCCGCGTCGAGGACGTCGGTGAGACGATCCTCATGTACGTCGACCTCGCTGAGGGCAAGAAGGCCATGGGCGGCTCCGCCCTAGCACAATCACTGGGCCAGATGGGAGACGAGGCACCCGACGTGCGCAACGTGGATCTGATTGCGGACTACTTTGATGCTCTGCAGCAACTGCACAAGAGCGGCGTCGTCCTCGCCTACCACGATGTCTCCGACGGCGGTCTGTTGACGGCTGTTGCCGAGATGATGTTCGCCGGCCGCTGCGGCGTCGACCTCATGCTCGACGGCATCGCCAGGTCCGGTGCCCCCAACGATGTCCTCGAAGCCCTCTTCCACGAGGAGCTCGGCGCCGTCTTCCAGGTCCGCAAAGAGGACGAGACCAATTTCAAGCGCTGCTTCGCCACTTGCGGCCCTCCCCCCGGCCTCATCCGCAAGTTCGGCGTCGTCCAGCCCAAGACCGACCAGACCCTCAAGATCCGCCACGGAGGTCACACGCCCATCGTTAGCCTCGACCGCGCCGAGATGCAGAAGTGGTGGTCGAGGACGTCGTACGCCATGCAGAGGGAGAGAGACAACCCGGCGTGCGCCGACAGCGAGTACGCCCTCGTCTCCGACTCCACGGACCCGGGTCTGTCGTACAACCTCACCTTCTCCCCCTCGGAGAACATCATGCCACTGACGGCGTCCCTAGGCAGCCTGATCCGCAAGGCGCCCCGCGTCGCCATTCTCCGCGAGGTGGGCGTCAACAGCCACCGCGAGATGGCCTTCGCCTTCAAGGCGGCCGGCTTCGACCCCATCGACGTGCACATGTCGGACGTGCTGGCGGGACGGTCGCTCGCGAACTTTGTGGGCGTCGCGGCAGGCGGCGGCTTCTCGTACGGCGACGTGTTTGGCGCCGGCGTCGGCTGGGCCCAGTCCATCCTCGAGCACAAGCACGCGCGCCAGGAGTTTGAGAACTTCTTCAAGCGGCCTGACACCTTTGCGCTGGGTGTGTGCAACGGCTGCCAGATGATCACACGCCTCAAGGAGCTGATCCCCGGCACCGAGAACTGGCCGACGTTCGTCGAGAACACCAGCAGGCAGTTCGAGGCGCGCGTTGCCATGGTCAAGATCGACGAGTCCCGCGCCGCGACTCCGTCCGTCTTCCTCCACGGCATGGACGGTTCGTCGTTGCCCATCGTCGTCTCGCACGGCGAGGGCCGGGCCTCCTTCGCGAGCCCCAACGCCCTCGACAGCCTGGGAGAAGAGGGCCTCGTCCCGCTCAGGTACGTCGACAACCGCCTGCGTGTCGCTGAGCCGGAAAGCTACCCGTACAACCCGAATGGAAGCCCTGGGGGCGTGGCTGGTGTCAGGAGCAGGGACGGCAAGGTCTTCGCACTCATGCCCCATCCCGAGCGGACCATTATGGCGGACGTCGGCAGCTACATTCCCCCGGAGCAGGTCGAGGCCTGGGGCGAATTCGGTCCGTGGGTTAGGATGTTCAAGAGCGCCAGGCGCTGGGTCGGCTGAGCCGCCCCCTCATTCCAGGACCTCCTCTTCCTCCTCTTTGGGCCGGCTCTTGTTTTCCTCCGCACGAGATCAGGGGGTATATGTCTGGTCCCTTTGGCCTTTTAGCCAACGGGAAGGAAAGTCGAAGAAGCAGAAGAAGAGGGAGGTGGCGGCCTGGCGGTGGGAAGCATGAGAGACGAAACAAATAGAGGTAGACGAAACATAAAAAAAGTTGAAAATCTCAATTAGGTTCTTGAGCGCATTTCATAGTTGGTAGGTAGGCAAAGAGAGGGGCGTAGGGGGAAAGGGTGGAAGAGACGGAGTACGTCTTTTCAGTCAATAGTTCATCAAGCACATTTCGTGCTCGTCTTCGTACCTCTTCGGAATTTTTCCTCTTGTTTGTCCACTTCTTGTCAACACTCCCCTTCGCATCATGACCGATTCCAGCAACACAGAGCCCGTCGTCACCGCCGCCCTCCTCCCAGACACCAGTTTTGCATGACACTGCTTGTTCATCTAGTTGCAGCACTCAACACTTCAAGCCCTGCCGGGTTAGCAGGGGACTCTTGGGCCTACGATGTCCAGGCTCTTTTGATCAGCTTGCGGCACGCAGCGTTGCTTACCTGTGTAATCAGGTGAAGAAGATGGAACGAAGGCCTATCGTCAATACGGCCATTCAACCTGCCCCGTCTCTTCTCCGTCTCGCCGAACAAGCCAGTAAAGAAAATGCTAAGAAGACTGGTTTGAACTGGAGGCAGTGCAATACCAGCCCGGATAAGAAGATGTAAAAATCACGCTGCCTTAACTTCGAAGCCCAACGTTGTTAAGAGGGGAAAACGGATCCTCAGATCCGTTACGGCCACGATCTCCTGGATCAGCGTACGGAATACGGCTAGCTCAATGTGCAGCCGGGCGGAAAAGAAGAAAAAGAAAGAAGAAGCTGATCTGTACTCATGTTTGCTTCAAGTGACGGGGGAGTCCGACTCGGACAAGCGTTGTATACAATGAGGTCGGGTGGAATCGAGGGCAACAGCGCAGGTGGCGCTGCGTTGAGCGGGATCCTGAAATCACGGGGCTCATCACATCTTCAAGCAAAGACAGGAACAGCATAACCAGCCTACGTAAGGGGAATCAGACCGACTGACGAATACAACTATGGATATAGGCTCCGCAGAAGGGGACTTGCTGTGGCACAGCCTGATCCCCCATGGGCCGACAGACAACTTGGTCCGTTCTCAGTCATCCCCCGCGCCGAACTTTGGATAGCAAAGCATCCAGAAACATTCCAGTCTCTCCTCGATCTTTCACGGCAGGTATCGAGCATAGTCAACCGTCCACTAAACGCAACGGAGGTGGGGTGTGGCTTGTGAACTAGGAGCCTAAGTAGCAAGAAAGCCCACACCTGGTGCTGGCTCCTTTTTACGGGGGTGAGGCAGATCTGGTTCGGGGTGGTTCTTGTTCTGGGACAGACGCCTTGAGGAAAAGACATCATCTGCACCATGCATCACAAACCACTAGCCTCGCATGACGTTCTCTCAGCTGTCCTTTCTCTCTCTCTCCTTCTGCTTCTCCTTCTCCTTCTCCCATACCTGGTCGGCGTCTTCACCCCACCCCAGTTGTATGCATCTGAAAAGATGCAGGTAAGTTTGTCGGACGAGGTCTGCAGGAGATTAGAAACCTGTTTGCGTCTCTTCCACCTGGCCCTCTGCAGGTTAGCGATGTCGGGCATCTTCCGGCTCTTAACCCTTCTGTACGAGCCTATTTCTCGATTTGATGATGCCGCGGATCATCTCACCCTCGCCCGTCCGCCCACGCTTGCGGTCGCTTGTCACTCTTGCGCGGGTTGCTGCTGCTGCTGGTGCTTCTGGTGCTGCTGGCGTTTTATCTGAACTCTGAGATACAAGTAAGTGGGTACGGTAGGCAAGACGCTTGCTCGTGACGAGTCAGTCAGGCACCCCCTCGTCTTGCGGAGTTTTTTACCCGCCAGATCGGATGCCTTATGTTTGCTTTTCCACGGCACAATACTCAGGTGTGATGATTGAAGGGGAAGCAGAGTGAGAGGGAGGGAGAGAGAGGGGGGGGGGGGCAAAGACATCATGCTTTCCACTGGCTCGTAACTCGTATGCTGAGCCTGCTTCTGCAAAATATTAGAAATATGGCTAGTGCCTAGATCCCGGGGCTTGGAGAGCCGCATCGTGATCCCCGACAGCTTGGGACGCGGAGGGGTTGGGGATTCTCTGCCGAGCAGCCGGCGGGCACGGCATTCAAGCAGGGGGGGAGGGGGGGGGCGCAAGCAAGTGCCGCACCCGGGCCCCCGAGTCTTGACCTCTGGACGGAAAGGGGCCTTCCTTGCCCGAACGCTTCTGCGGTTCGTCCGCGTTGCAGGGGCGACGACGGAATGTCGCGAGGGAACCTGGTTGTGCGCTTAGCGGTCATGATGGTGCTCTTTCTCTCTCATTCTTTTCCCCCTCGATGTGGCCTCCCACTGCCTCCCCAGAGGCAAAGCAAAAGATAGCTGATTAGACCTAGTTTGGTCTTTGGGTTGACGAAGCTGGCTCGACTTCTCCTGTCTCACTTGCTCCTCAAGGTATGAGAAAGATTGACAGCCCTGCTTGTGCATACCCGCGGGTCTGCAAGCCTAGAGTCCAACCTCGGCAGGAGAAGAAAAGACAACAGTCGGAAAGTTTCGTCTCATAGGTTTCAGAACGGTTATCTCTCCGGCTTAGTTTGGAAGAGAACAACGGGAACGCGGGGTCTGTCCACCCCTCCTCACCTTACAGATAGGTGCGTCTTAGCTCAACGATGCTTGAATCAAGGGGCTTGTAACGCTTATCCCGCACACACCAGTATGTCCAAGCAAGGTATGAGCTGTTTTGTCAAAAGGTCATGTCCCGAATGTAGTAGTAGTAGTAGTGGTCGTCCTATAAAAAGGGTTTGGATGAGTGGCCAGAGTGAAGACCGGAAGGAGACTTGTGCTTGGCGTCTGCCTTGTAAGCCGCGAACGCCAGCCGCGCACTTTGGCAGGATCATGCAACGAAATGCCTAGCCGTGATGTTTTCTTTGCAATAAAATAAAAACAGGCGCCAAGTTTGACTTCAATGCTTGCAACAGTAGTGATTCAGTTTAGTCTAGCTAGGTAGACTCGATCCGCACCCGCACACCCACGGTTTCCAAACACTTCTCGTCCAAAGGAGGGGGGTTGCCTACTAGCATGAGCAACAGCACCCAGTGGTACACGGATATGAAGTGTTTTGTTTATATTTGTATGAGTTCCCAATACCTGGCAAGTCCGCAAGTAGGACGGGGGGAGGGGAACGGGTACCCATCTCTCGGAAAGGGCGTCAAACAGACAAAAAGAAAAAAGACTTCCAGGTCAACCTTCGCTGACCCGCAATGCTCACGGAACTGCCTCGTGGCGGAATCGAACCGCCGATCTTCTCATTACTAGTGAGACGCTTTACCACTGAGCCAACAAGGCTGTTGTCTCGACGACTGGCCCTCTCTACTGTATTCATAGTGGATGGAGAGGGGCTGCGGACCTGGAAATCCAGGGTGGTGGATGTTGAGTATTTTGGGGGGGGGGGGAGGTCGAAAAGTTGGGTTGGCGACGAAGATTTCGGACCCGCATGAGGGAAGCGGGTTCTGGTGCTTGATAGGAGGGGGGGTTCTTGGGGTTTGGGTCTTGTCTGGAAGTGGACTATGCGGTCAAGTAGACTCGAAAGTGGCGGTCAGTTGTTCTTGAGGGGGAGGTTCTTCGTACACGACGAGTCTATCTTCCCCGGTGACGTTACACGGTAGCATTCACCAGACTCCTGAAATGAGCACTTGAGCTCTTCTGCTTGCTCTGTTTGGATGCCTGGTGCAAAAGATGTACCGACCCCCTTTGCCTCTTCTCCAAGGTTCCCCGGAATATAACCTTCGTTTTTGCAACAACCCACGCTGCTCCAAGTGCCCCAAGGTTGTAAATGACTTCCCTTATAGTAAAACGCCCCCTTCCCCCCTCGCCTTTGGGTAAGGATATCAGACCTACCTGCGCCTTGCACATAGACTGTCCGGACGGGAGTGTCCAGGTGTTGAACAAGACCTGGTTGTGTACTATGTAGGTAAAGCGGAATTCAGACCAGCAACTTTAGTCTGCTCTTCGTCATATATATACTATGTGTATAGTTTCACCGGGACAGAGCAGCAATCTTGGCGCAACATCATTGTTTGAACAGAAAAGGAAAGGTTTTCTTGACCAAAGTATCTACGCGTCTCTCACCAGCTAGCTCTTATTAAGATACGACAAACAGCCGGCGAGGGGTTCCGGGAAAATAAGCCAAGCCCGAGCTGGTCGTTGTCAAGCAACAATAGTACACGAAAAAAAAGGGGGGGGGCTTATATGCAGGACCAGGGGGGGGGGCTCTATCCACCGCCCGCCTTCCTGGCCTCTTCCTCGGCCTTCTTCGCTTCTTCGTCACGCTTCTTCGCCTCCTCTTCAGCCGCCTTCTTCTTGGCTTCTTCTTCGACCGCCTTCTTCTTCTTCTTCTTTGCTTCCTCTTCGGCCTTCTTGCCCTCCACTTCGGCTTGTCTAGCCTTCTTGGCGGCTTCCTCTGCCCTCTTCCGCGCTTCGGCCTCGGCCTCAGCCTTCTTGGCTTCAGTCTCGGCCTGCTTCTTTGCCTCCTCGGCGGCCTTTTGAGCCTCTTCCTCGACAGCCTTGGTCTTGCTGTCGTCCTGGGTGACCTCCTCGTCGTCAACATCGACCAGCCTTCCGGAATCCCACTTCTTCTTGGCAGCCTTGAGCAACACCTGGTAATCTCCGCTCATGTCACACATGCTTCGGAAGCTGCCGTTCTCTTTGCGGATCAAATCGTACGGGTGGCCATACTCGACGACGGTGCCCTTGTCCAGGACAAGCACCTTGTCGTAGTCTACAATGGTCTGCAGGCGATGGGCAATAGTGATGATGGTACTGGTAAGCTCACGGATGGTCTCTTGGATCTTGGTGTCGGTGGCGTAGTCAATCGAAGCGGTTGCCTCGTCCATGACGAGCACGTTGGGTCGCTTCAGGAGAGCACGAGCTAGGCAAAGAAGCTGACGCTGGCCCTGGGACAGGTTGGAACCAGACTCCGAGACGGCCGATGAGAGGTTGAGGAAGACGTTCTTGTTGGTCGGTGCGATCGAGGAGCCGGGGCTCGAATTGGTGTCTCCCTGGACGAGTCCAAGATTGGGCGTGGCTGGCAGCATGGCGCCGGCCGATGGGGTCGTCGGCCTGGTAGTCGGGCTGGAGGTCGACTCGTGAGGGCCGATAAGCTGCACCTTACGAAGCGCCTCAAAGATCTGCTCATCCGTGTACGCGTCGAAGGGGTCCAAGTTGGAACGGATGGTGCCCATGAAGAGCGTGGGGTCCTGCGGCACAATGGTGATGGCCTCGCGCAAGTCGCGGAGTCCAATCAAGCCAATGTCGATGTCGTCGATGAGGATCTTGCCCTCATCGGCTTCGAGAGCGCGAAAGATAGCCAGGGCCAGCGAACTCTTGCCAGCGCCCGTTCTGCCGACAATGCCGACCTTCTCCCTGGGGCTGATCTTGAAGCTGAGGTTTCGCAGTACAGGTTCGAGGTCGGCGCGGTAGCGGGTGGAGTAGTTGATGAACTCGACGGAGCCTTGGCTGGGCCAGTTTTCGGGAGGCCGGTTCTTCTCGACGATTGGCTCGGCCTCTTGCTCAACGTCCAGATACTCCTTGATGCGCTCCACCGAGTTCATGTTCTGCTCGTTGATTGCGTACAGGCGAATGAGCCACAAGACGTTCTCGGTGAAGCCAATGGCGTAGCTGAGGGAAATGCCGGCAGAACCCGGATCGACGGTGCCCGTGCCCAGGCTGATGATGATGAAGACACCGGCAAAGAAGGAGACCAAGTCCCCGAGAACGTCGGTTCTGAAGGCAAGCCAACGGTTCGCGGCCCAGAGGTAGATGAAAGGACGGGCCTGAACGTTGATCTTGGACAGGTTTTCCCGGATGAAGCGGCGCTCGTCGCCGTAGGCTCGAATGGTTGTCATGCCTGAGAGCGTCTCTCCGAACTGCTGGAACAAGGGACTCCGTTGAACGGATTCAAGACGCTTCAAGTCCCTGGAGGCACGCAGGTAGAAGGCGCCGACGAACCAGTATGCGGCAGTGATGAAGACGGCGGCGACCAAGAAGCCAGGGGTGACCCAGGTGATGAGAATGACGGTCACCAAGATCCCAAGGGCGCAGCCGAAGACGCCAATGGCGATCGGAGCGACTTCCTGGTCCACTGCCTCGAGATCCTTGCTGAAGCGGTTCATTAACTGGCCGAGAGGAGTGACGTCGAAGAATTTGAACTTGGCTCTGGATACACGGGAAATCAGGTCGTTGTGGATCTTCTTGGAGGCAGTCAGGGAGCCAATAAAGACCCAGACGTCTCTGATGAAGGCAGCGACTGAGCCAGCGATACCAATGGCGGCAAGGACGGTGAGGTAGTACTTGACGTCGACGTCAGCAGCAGCAGCAGTGGCAGAAACGGTCGAGCCGATGCGGCTGCCGTAGTTGGCGATGGAGGCGAGGTAGGTAGGAGAGAAGGATTGCTGGCTGTAGGTGTGGGACGAGGTCGAGAAAGCGATCCGCTCCACCTCGTCCTCGACGTATTGATTTGCCCACTCCCGCACCCAGAAGTTGGTAGCGACACCAGACATCTGCTGGAGACCGAAGACGGCGAGAGCCACGATCCAGAACCACCAGGGACCCATTGAGGAGAGGTAGAGTTTGATGACAGGCCACTTGACGGAGCCCTCGGCCTTCTTCTCCTCCATGGCGTCCTTCTGCTCCTTCTTCTTGTCGCTCTTCTTGGCCCGCGCATCAGCAGTGCCCTCGTCGCCAGGGTTGACCACAGTTTCCGAGCCATCTTCACCGACGCTGGACGGGACTCGGGACGGGATGCGGGACACCGTGGCCGAGTTGACAGCAGCCTTCTGGATTTCTTCACCGAGCTTGCCGGAGGCGATCAGTTCGGCAGAGTGACCTTGGGCAACAATCCTGCCATTCTCCAAGGTGACGATGTAGTCGGATGAGGGGGCACAGAGCTGGAGGTTGTGGGTAACGAGGATGCAGGTTCGGCCAGCCATCAAAGGGCCCTTGATGGCGTTGTTGAAGATCCATTGCGCAGTATGGGAGTCGACGGCACTAAGGCAGTCGTCCAAGAAGATGTGCTGGGAGTTGGAGTAAACAGCGCGGGCAAGGGAAATGCGCTGCTTTTGGCCGCCTGACAAAGTGATACCCTTTTCTCCGACCAAGGTCTCGTCGCCGTTGTCGAGAATCTCAAGGTCACGCTCCAGCGCACAAGCGACAATGACATCCCGGTATCTCTTTTCGTCGTAGGGCGCGGCAAAGAGGATGTTCTCCTTGATGTTGGCATTGACGAGCCATGCAGCCTGCGCAACGTAGGCGACCGTGTCGGCAAGGCCAGTCTCGGCATCGGCCCGGACATCTTCGCGGCTTCGACCACCAGGGCAGTAGACCTTGCCATCGACGCGGGTCATTTCACCGAGCAGTGCCATCAGCATGGACGTCTTTCCAGAGCCAGTGGGGCCCGAGATGATGTTGAGCTTGCCAATCTGGAAGTCGACATCAATGTCCATGAGCCGGAAAGCCATGGAGCCATCTTCGGCAACCACGTCCTTGCCACCCCAGATGAAGTTGCCCTTGCGGAAACCAATGACCTTGTTGCCGTTCTCGTCAATGTTGTCCTCCCCGAGCTGCTCATACTTCTCGGTCTCCTCCTCGGTAAGGAATTCTTCAACGCGATCCAGTGAAACCTTGGTCTCTTGGACGTGAGCAAACATGTCGCCCATCTGATCGAGAGGAACACGAAGGAGCATAAAGAGGGAGATGGCAGTAAAGGCCACGGACGGGTAGAGAGGCTTATGCTCCACAATGGTGTACATCAGGAAGGAGAAGAAGGTGATGAGAACGGGGACCGAGTTCCACACGGCAACAGCGAAAGACCAGATGATGTAGCGCGATCGGAGCGCCTTCAGCTCGGCGGCGCGCTTCTCGTCCACGATGCGGCCGAACTTGGCCTCCCAGGCAAAGTACTTGATGATGCGGATGTTTTGCAAAACCTCGTTGGTGACGTTAATGCGCTTGTCGGTCGCGGCCAAAATCTTCTTGGAGGTGTTGGCGAAGCCCCGGGCAAAGCTGTAGTTGATGGGGAGCAGCAGGGCCATGACAATCAATCCGGGGATGGCGCTGAGCCCCATGACATCCCAGAGGAGGATGATGGCGATGATGAGCTGGGTCGGGGCGGATGCACAGATGAAGTGCAAGTAGGCCGTGACCTCGGAAATCTTGAAGCTATCGACGGACATGAGGTTGATAATGGTACCCAAGTTGGCCTGCTCGTCGTCCTTGGCGGTGTCCTTGGCGGTGTCATTGGCGGCTGCCTCGGCATCCGCCTTGGCCTTCTTGAAGCCCAGCTTCGCCTTGAGCTTGCCAAACCAGCCCTGCTTTGCAGAGGGCTTGTTTTGGCCGAGTTCCTTGTCCTTACCTGCGGAGGCCTTCCGTCTGAGGGCCTTGCTGTAGATCTCACCAATGATGATGGCTCGGATGCGGATGCATATCTTGCGGCCAATCCATAGGGCGTAGTTGTCGGCAAAAGATCTGACGATATCGAGGACGGGCAAGAGGATGACGTATAACCACAAGACGTTGATGGGAGCACCTTCGGGCCGCTCCACATACTCTAGGATGGCCTTGAGCAGCAGCGTCGGTGCGAAAGTGAATACACCAGCAAAGGAGGCGAGGGCGAACTGAACTAGAAGCTCGCCCTTGAAGTACTTGATCAAGTGCCAGGCCAGGCTGGATGTTCTCTTGAGAGCGCGGTAGTCGGCGATGACGGCGGCGGCCTTTTCCTTGGGAACCAGATTCCACACACTCTTCATCTCGAGGGTCTCCTTGTAACCGCGGTAGATGACGGGATCGACCCAGGAGAATGTGGCGAGGGAGAAGAGAGAGGCGAGGGGCTCGCGCGACGGCTCGATTCCATCTTCCCACTCCAACAACACCGTCTTGTTTCCCTTTCTCGTCGTGATGGCAAGGCCGAAAAGGAGAGTGGTAAGGGCGAACTCGACAATGGTGAGGATTTGCGAAAGGCGACTAGTAGGGTGGATAATGGCAGAACGGAAGACGGCAACGGTGAAGATCCACTGGAAGAGGTAAATGACGGCCGTGTGGTTCCAGATGCGAGGCACGCGCCACTTTGTGTTTCCCAGAAAGAGACGCAGAGTGACGAGGGCGGCGACGTAGACCCAGGTGACGAGGCCAGCGATGTGAACGAGCAGGCCGTGGTGACCGGGGGCGGTGCCGGTAACCAAGGCGATAATATGAAGGGCAATCAGACCGGCAATTGCGATCTCCTCGACAACAACGACTAGGTTCTGGGCGGGAGGGCTGTCGGCCTGGACGATGGAACCCTTTGTTGTAGTCTTGACCAGAGCTAGGCGGCCGCCGCCGTTCATGGTCAAAGCCTCGTCGTCGCCATCTTCATCCTGGTCCTCGGTCTCTGGGGGAGGGATGTCGGTGTGGCCATGATGTTGATCCTGAGGGACCTTCTCGTAGCCATGCTTGCGGTTATTGGTGAGGGTTCGGATGGCTTGCAGACCCAGGTGGAGGATGGAGAATCCTATAACAATTAAGGGGAAAAGGATCTTGAGGTAGCTGCGGGAGACGAATGGTCAGCGACTTCAGCAAGGCCAAGCAAAGCATGTATCCAGATGAGCGACGGGGTGGTGGACGGGGTTGTGACAGGGAACGGAAGGGCGGCGCATCAAGGGCATCACGGCAGGTTGGTTCCGCGATTGGGCACGGGCGGTGGGGAGGAGCACGTAACGAGATGGGCGGTCGACTTACTCTTGCTGGAAGCACGGCGTGAGATCATCAATGTCCCATATCGGCCAGCTACACTGAGCAAAGTTGCTCATGTTTGTGGCACCCCCACTCCCGGGTGGCGGGGAGAAACAACCAAGAGACAGCGATCAATGGTCGAGCTCTGACGGCACGGCGGCGGGTTGGAGTTGTTTGGGGTAGTACGAAACAATTTGCAGCGGGCTGGGCGCTTCGGTTCGGAACGATGGCAGACGTCAGAGCCGTGAAAAAGGCAAAACAAGGCAAGGGGGTGATGAGGAGGAGGCGGCGGCGGCGGAAGAAGAAACGAGAAACGGCAGGGCAGTGTCGCTGGGCTGCTTGTGTGTGTTTGCTCGTTTCTTCAAGGACGGAAAGTTTGAAGGAGGAGGCGGCAAGCCGTGCCTTCCGGACTCCAAAGATGACGCAAGCGAGATCTGTAGGCAGGAGACAAGACGAGACCGGAATTGAAGCGCGGGTAGGTGAGGTCCTGGGATGGGAGAGGAAGAGAACAAACAAACAAACACAAAAAAGACGAGGAAAAGAAAAGAGAAGGATGAAGGACGGGCAGACACACTGTTGCAGAATCAAGAGTTTTGGGGAGTGGGGAGTGGAGGGAGGTTAAAGCTGGGTATGTTTCGGTCCCAGGTAGCAGCAGCAGCAGCAGCAGTACTATGTATTTAGTGTAGCTACTGTACCTAGGTATGTGTCCGGGTCTGAAAAGCTGTCTGGTGCCGTGCTATGCTGACTTGACAGACTACCAGCTTGCCTGTCTGGCCCAGGTGGGTTGGAGCGGGTGGATGGATGGATGGGAACCCACAGTGACACTTACATTAGTCGGGTTATGTACAGGAGGTATGCATGGACAGGCAGGCACGCACCCAGGGCCCCCTCGTCGAGGTATGGTATCCGTAACGGGCATGCTACATACATTGCACTACATATGTAACGTACGGACAGTTACCTACACACAGTATAGTGAGTACCCTGCTGCGTATGTAGCTGCTAAGATGCTTCAGGAAACAAACGGGTTGGTAAGCTGCTGGCAGCTTCTGTTGCACACCTTAGCAGCAGCGGGTCCCCCAAGTCTCAAGCAAGACCCAGTCTGGGTCCGAGGTGCGGGATCGTGTCCCCGCTATGATAGCAAAGCAATATTGACTGACCAGTTGGATGCTTCAATTGGCTCGTAACGTTTATCGGATACCTACCTACCTGTAACTAACGTGCCTGTGTATTAATGCATAAGTAGTACTTCTGACTTTTTTTTTTCCTATTCTTTTACAAGATAAGAAAGCCCCGCTGGTGACGATAACATGCATCAGAAGTGGTACCTGAGTCACTTGTCGACAAGGTTCATACTTGAATGAAGTGAAATGAGCATTTGGAAACACCGTGGCCGAACACCCCGATGCTGTTGCTGATACCCAATCCAAATTCGATTCGGACAAGCAACCGGTTCTTGCGTCATTCAAGCTTGCCGTCTTGTTTTGTTGCTTGTCCTTCTTCTTCTTGTGGGAGAGAGCTCCGGTCCCCACTCTTTTGTGCTCGGAAACGGTTTGTAGAGCATGGATTTACTACCTACCCTGCTACCTACCTACCTTACCTAGGACCTAGGTACTCCGAGGGTAGGTAGGTCGATACGTATACCTCGAGAGTACGTACCGACCGCTGTGTGTGACCCCCATCCATTGAGGCAAGCGCAAGAGCTAAAACAGCAAGAATAAGACCAGGCCGCACTTGCTTGCAGTTGCAGTTGCAGTTGCAGCTGCAGACGCAGGCAGCAGCTGCTGCATATCATTGGCAAGGAAGCTATCACGAACGAGTCCCTTGACCACCATCACAACCGATCTACTACCTACAATGCCTACTACGTACATACACACATGCATACTGTACATACTCGTGGCAGTTGCTGATCACCATAAGCTGCCTCGCACACTCGCTCTCCTAGCAAGGCATCTTTGAATTTCTCGTCGTGCTCCTGGCAGCCTAGCCTCACTCGCAAGCAGATGCCCATCTTCAACCGTCGACTTGACAATCTTCGATTCGATATTGCAGGATATACGGCACAGGCAGCGCCGCCCGTGTGTGTCACCAGTAGCGAAAGCCTTGGCAGCCATCAGTCGCCGTACCAAATGCCATAAGGAGCCTGGCACACTCGGCCGGCACAGGCAAGAAAAACGCTTCTGCCGGCGACAGCTGCCTGCCATCCATCAAAGGGCACGATGTATGTCTCAAGCCAAGCCAGACTCCAGACCCGGATTCTGCCTGTTGTTTCTCGATACCCTCGAGATGGAGGGGGCACACCACATCACACCATGACAACTTTGGCACTCTCTCACATCCACCTCCGCCACCACAATCGATGCTGAAAACAGCCATGACCCTTGTGTGCTCGCCCCTTCTCCTCGGCACCTTATCATGAGCACGCTTCGTTCCTCCACCAGTGTCCTACCGCCGAGCACCGCACCTCCGTTGCATCTTACCCCCGTCGACAATAGGTAACGGTCCGTGACAATGTCTTTGCTGTCAAGGCTGCCAGTACTCTTACCTCTGTCAAGCGACAGAGCACACTTTGCTTCCTAGCCTCCCAGCCGGAGCGCTGTCAGCCTCCAACGAAGCCCAAGGTTTTCAACGTCTAAACCGCCCATGGTACCATCCAGCCAATGTGTCCGGCGCACTCCAGCCGTTGGCTGTTCCACGCAACGGTCAGAACCGAGCCGCAATGCACTTGTCTCCCACCGTGCTCTCCTCTATCGTGGCAGGCATCCAAGGCTCTGTCGCTCGCGTTCTCTGTGGCTAAGTTGAACGTCCATGGCCTGCAAAGCAACTCTAAATGCGTCAATTGATCTGCTTGTTCACAAGCCATGCAGTTTGCCTCGACCCTGTACAGAGGTACATACACCCTAATCCCGCCATCGTGCTCCCTTCCGCTTTGCCTCGAGCACCGAATCACGCATCGCGTTGCTTGAGCCGAACCTGTTCTGGACCCCTTGAGAAACAAACCCGCACCTCCATCACCCCAACGCCCACTAGTTGCTGACCTTCCAAATCGAGCCAAGGCGCTGCTAGGAAGCCGATCCTTTCCATTTTATTGTTTTGGCTTGAGCTCCATTCACCGGTCCATCCCTATCACGCCCATCCGAACGGAGCGGCAGTCGGCCTGCGGGCTGCGAATCACAAACCGGCCAATGAGTCACCTTCACCGCCATTCGGATAACCTAACATCATCGCGGGTTGACCAGTCCTGGCAGCATCCCACCCGGCCGCAACGGGGACAGCACGCTACTAATTACCCGACGACAGCTGCAGGCTGCCCCTCGACCAACCCGCCGTTCCAGGGTCGGAAACACAGCCAGTCAACCATTGACGTCCCCAATCCCTAACATTGCCAATTGGCCGAGCCAGTGCTCAGGGTGTTCGATAAGCGGCCGTTCTCATGTGTTTGACAAATGGCATGGGTGTATCGAGGAGCAGCGCACGCACCAAGGTCAAACCGGACTGCCCCCCACCCAATGCCCCGGGGATAGGGTACGCCTCCCTTGCGACGTTGTAGCACAGTTTGGCCCAGATTAGTTGCTCTGGGCCTCGTCAATCGTCGGTCTTTCTCTATGTCTGGCTAGCATCTCAACCTAAGTACATGTCCAGAGCCAAGGGGCAGGAACCCGTGGCGGGTTGTAACTAGGTGGGTTTGCGCAATTCAGGAGACATGCCTCACTTATGCTCTGTGAGTTCGATGAGGAGAATGGAACCAGAGATAAAGGCAAAGACCCACCTACACGGCCACTTGGGGCCAACAACGGCAAGGACTTAGTGTATGACTCGACCACGTGTTGATTTTCAGAGTCTTTGGTGTGCGTTGAACGTTGGTTGATGAGGGAGGCAACGGCTTTTCTGCGGACACCAGTTAATTTGCAGGAGCATAGATATGCTCTTGCACCCGGCTTCCTGTGCCAACGCTGCCGGGAGAAAAAAAGAAATCCCCATCCATCGCACTGACGCCCACCAAGGGAAAGGGGACGACGGAGAAAGGTTGAGAAAGCCCGTGCCAATCCGACCAGGCATTCGAAGCTTGTTCAGTTGAACCTCGACAGTCTCCGATACTGCTAACATCAAGCAACCCGTCACACGAGGCCTCCCGCAACTGCTTGTAATAATACTCCTATCCAGCTGCCTATACTGCGCATGCAGTTAGCAGCCTCAAATGCAGTGCAGTCATCGCATGGCCACGCCAAGACACACACGCACACTACCCTAACCCATTCTGCGGAGAACATATCATTGGGCAATTGAGCACTGTCTCTGCACGTCTGCGGGTTTGACCTCGGTAGCTGTCTGACTTGCACGTCTTTATTATGCTCAGTCTTATGGTAAAAAAAGGGAAGGGAGGGGGGGTTACATGGGCCAAAAAGTGTTTCACGTAAAATTGCTACTATAAGCCATTGTTGAACGAGGTTCCGGTCTTTGTGGTACTTAAAATGGACTTGTTCGCATTCGTGGTTTTAGATACAATACTCCCAGATCACCAGCTCCCGGTAGCTATCGGGCAAAGGACCTCCTCGACCCATGACGTAGGTATTCTGTCAAGAGTGCGCGGCGTCCCTTCTGGACCCGCCTTGCCATGTCGAGAGGCTGTCTAGAAGTTACTTGCCCCCGTTGCCCAGTGCTACCTTAACCCATCATCATGGAAACCCATAGCTTTTGTTTTCCGACCAGGAAACAAGGCCCTCTTTGTGAACTTTTTTTGTAACAAATGTATGCCGTGGTATTACACAGATAGCCGCCATTTGATAATAATGGCTGCTGGAAGCCTCGCATGAACAAAGGAAGAAGCTTCGATATTTCTGAAAAGGGATATGTCAATCTCGTTGGCTGGCAACATTAACCCATAATCATGCCCTTCATACCGGCCAGGTCACCCTCCTTGGCAGCAATCTCGAAGTAGCCGTAGATGATGCTGTGATATTGTTAGCGACATGTACTACACTCGACGTCGAATAGGGGTGTAAAAGACTTACGTGACAGCCAAAAGGGTACCGGTGCCGGAGCCGAGAGCGCCCATAAGGTCGCTGGCAACGGAGAGAGCACCGATGCAGGCACCACCGAAGGCAGCGGCGGTGGGGATGATGCGCTTGAGCTCCTTGTACATGCTCTGATCGCGGTGACCGGCCATGACAAGACCCTGGTCCTTGAGTTGCTTAGCGACATCGCGGGGGCTGGAGCCAGAAACCTCGATCCAGGTCTTGGAGAAGATGGCACAGGCGCCCAGCATGTAGATGATGTAGACAGCAGTGTGGATAGGGTCAAGGAGGGCGTCCTTGAAGTTCAAGGGGGGAGACATGTAGTAAGCCAAGCCGGAGATGGCGGAGAGCTGGGCGGAGCCGTCCTTGGCCTCCCAGACACCGAAAAGACGGACGAGGAGGTTGTCAGAGAAGCGGGAGTAGAGCATCTGGCTGATGAGGAAGACGTTGGAGGACAGAGCGGACTGCAACATGATGGGCATGTTGGAGGTGTAGAAGAGGCGGACGGGGTAAGAGCCGCGGGCACCACGCTGGCGGGAAGACTTGACGGGGATCTCGACGCGGAAGCCCTGGAGGTAGATGACGGCGGCGAAGACGAGGATGGTGGCCAGGAGGTTCATGATGTTGGGGAGGTTCTGGCGGTAGAAGGCCTCCTGGAGAGCGCGCTGCTTGTTGGGCCAGGTGAGGAGCAGGTGGAAGAGGGCAATGACGGCACCCTCAAACTCGGGGCCACGGCCGGTATTGATGGTGGTGGGGGAGAAGGCCTTCCACATGATGGACTCGCAGATGTTGGTGGCGATGAAGAGGGAGATACCGGAGCCCAGGCCGTATCCCTTCTGCAGGAGCTCGTCAAGGAGAATGACGATCATGCCGGCGACGAAGAGCTGGAGGACGAGGAGGAAGACGATACCGGCGCCGAGGTCAGAGGGTCGGCCGTAGAGGCCGGTGAAGACGTAGACAGTGGCGGTACCGGCGGAGAGAATGAAGGCGAAGAGCTTCTGGGCGGTCTGGTACAGCTCACGGTCGCTCTTCAGGTCGAGGTTGACGTCGATCATGTGGGTACCAGCGAGGAGCTGGAAGACCATGCCAGAGGAGATGATGGGGGTGATACCCAGCTCCATCAGGGTTCCGCGGTTACTCGCCATAACCATACGCAACCAGTATAGGGGGTCCGAGTTGTCGGAGGAGACAATGCCGTAAAGAGGCATCTGGCTCATGACCAGGAAAATGAGGAGGGTCAGGGCCGTCCACATCAGCTTCTGGTTGAAGGGGATCTTGGTCTCGGGCTGCTGAACCTCGGGGAGGAACGGCACGAACGGCTTGACCAGATCGAGAAACCGGACTGTGATGCGAAAGCGCGTCGTTAGCCATTGGGAATCTTCTTTGTGTCATGAGGCTGCAGTCTTGAGGGCTGGCCTAGTTGTCCGGGTGGACAACATATATCGCGTGTGTCCTTTTTGGAGCTATGCGCATGGAGCACGCGATTTCTGGAGGCTGATGGACAGGCCAGCTGTGGAAGGGATGCAACTTACGGGAACTCATGATGGGTTGTTACACTGAGGAGAAAACAATAAACAAAGGACTTAATTCATCCAGATGAAGAGGAAAGCAGAAGAAGAGAGCGAGGTAGAGAGCGACAATGGCTCCGGGTTGTGGCGAAGAGGGGGGGGGAGGGAGATGGTGATGGGGGATGGAGAAGGAAAGGAAGATTTAGGTTATTAAGGGAGAGGAAGCAAAAGGACAGACAGCTTCAGAGTTGGGGAGGATTGGGACCTGAGGGACACAGCGAAAAAAGAGGGTCGACTGCGATCTGGCTTCAAAAAACGCCAAATTGTCGATGTGTCCAAAAAGTTGGGTGGAGTATACGGCACGTGACTGTGGCCAATTGACATGCGATTTCACTAATTGGAAGCCGTTATGGCTGAGGGAAGGGAGGGAAGGTGGTGTTGAAGCAGGGGGAAGGGAGGGAGAGGGTGACCAACGGGGATTTGCTGATGCCTCCCTCTCCACATTTCGGATGAGAGCTCCCAGGCTGCCAGCGGGCCAGTGCTTAATTCCAAGGGGTCTGTCTGTCTGTCTTTACCTAGGTAGTTTACGTAGTATGTACGATTGCCTAGGTAAGGATCCATGAATGAATCCCTGCGGTGGCCCAATCCAGTGCCTGCCCGCTAAGCCTTTTTTTTTTCTTTCTGGCGCGTTCCGGTGCGTTCTGAAGCCACATCTTTGGAGAACCGCGAAGTCGTTAACTCGTGATCTTCCGAGTCAGTCAGTCAGTCACTGGCCCGAGGTTGAGTCAACTGTCACAGGACACGAAGCAACATCTCGAGATGCCGTAAGACCCCTTTCGCTGTTCTTGTTCTTTTGGTGACTTCCTGGGCATGACGCTTCGGTCTGCGATCGGCCGAAGGTTCATACACAATGTTGTTGGCAACATGACAGCCCGAAATGCCCCGCCCTCGGACCCTTTGGTCGTCATCCTGGGCTCGACAGGAACTGGAAAATCAGAGGTGAGTCGCGTCCCACAAACCGCCTGCCTCCAGGCTTGGCTGACACGGCATACATAGCTCGCCGTAGAGCTCGCTACCCGCTTCAATGGCGAAATCATCAACGCAGACGCCATGCAAATGTACAAGGGCCTGCCCATAATCACCAACAAAATCACCTCCAAAGAGCGCCGCGGCGTACCCCACCACCTGCTCGACCACATCAGCCTTGACCAGCCCACCTGGATAATCGACGGCTTCAAGCGCGAGGCGAACAGGGTCATCAACGAGATCCGCAGCCGCGGTAACTTGCCCATCGTCGTCGGCGGCACCCACTACTACACCAACGCCCTGCTCTTCGACGACACCCTTGTCGGCGCCGACGACGACGACAAGACAAAGGACGGCGACGTCAAGCTCGACCATGACACCTCCGCCTTCCCCATCCTTGACGAGCCCACCGACGTCATACTGGCTAAGCTCCGCGAGGTAGACCCCGTCATGGCGGACCGCTGGCACCCAAACGACAGGCGCAAGATCTCGCGCTCGCTGCACATCTACCTGCAACACGGCCGCCCGGCCTCCGAGATCTACGCCGAGCAGCGCCGGCGCAAAGCAGCAGAGAGCGAGCCAGACGCCGCAAGCGCCGGCCCCTGGCAAGCCCTGCTCTTCTGGGTCTACTCGGACCCCGAGGTCTTGAAGGAGCGTCTCGACAAGCGCGTCGACAAAATGCTCGCCGCCGGCCTCAACGACGAGACACAGTCCATGTACGAGTACGTCCGCGCCAAGGAGGCCGCCGGCCAGGAGCTGGACTACACCCGCGGCATCTGGCAGTCGATCGGCTTCAAGGAGTTCTCGCCCTACCTGAAGGCCCTCAACGCGAGCGATCCGCCCGCGGACCCCTCCGCCCTTGAGGCCCTCAAGGCCACTGGCCTCGAAGACATGAAGGCGTCGACGCGGCAGTACGCCAAGTACCAGACCCGCTGGATCCGCACAAAGACCGTGCCCCTCCTGCAGGAGCGGCCGGGCGCGCTGGACCACCTCTTCGTCGTTGACAGCACCGACGTCTCGCGGTGGTCGGCCAACGTCGCGGACCCGGCCGTCGACATCGCGGGGCGCTTCCTCAGGGGCCAAGAGATACCCGCAGCGGCAGAGCTGTCGGAGACGGCGCGGGCCGTGCTGGGCGAGGCGACGGCACAGACGACGCGCACGCTGTGCCGCCGGACATGCGAGGTCTGCAAGACGACATGCGTCACGGAGCAGGACTGGACGAAGCACGTCAAGAGCAGGCGGCACAACGTGCTGCTGAAGAAGACGAAGAGAAGGGCTCTGACTGCCGCCGAGAGACCCCTTGCAGTCGTCCCGGTCGAGGCCGAGGGAGAGAAGAATGCCGTAGTGGCGGATAGGGGCTCGAGCCCCGAGGTCGGTGGGCTAGACATGTTCGATGCGCCTCCGTAAACCGGGAAGCAAAAAAAGAGAAGAAAAAATAAAGAAAGAAAGAAACTCTGCTGATCTTGTCGTTACTTGCCGTCCGTCTGACGTGCCCGTGCCATTGTAAAGCCTTATATATATATATATATACATATATGTCCTGCGAAGCTTGGCTCGTCTTGGGTCTGCAGTCATGCATCTCCTTTCCCATCAGCCGACGTGGCCGGTCAGTCCATCACTCGAACCAGGGTTCCTCTCATCTCAGGACGGGCCCGCGTATTGCGGCACCGTTCTTCTCCGCGTGGCCCCTTTCGACCAGAGACGACGCGTTCAGGACACGGAGTCGTATTTGGCCCGCGCCGACATTCCTCTTCAGGGTTGGAGCCAACGCTAATTTACGCTCCGGCTCTCTTTCGCGTTCGGCAGCTCTTTTCCCTTCGCATCTCCCCTCGGTCTCGTTTAGCGGGGGGTCGCCAAACCGACCCGAACCCCCTAACCCCCTCCCGTCAACTTAACGTGTAATATAACTCTGCGTGGCATTGTGAAGATGTGGACCTCCGGGAAAAAGTCAGATCACCATCTATCAGCTCGTCCGTTCAGCCCGATGCGGTGCTTTCTACCCAGCTACATGGTGCTGCGATGAATAAGTGCGCTGCAATATGAACCTCAACCCAGAGCGCGCAGCTCCCACGCTCGGCTTCCCGGCATGTGACTGAAGCACGGCAACAAGGTCATGTTGCATTGAGGAGCCGGCGTAGGGCTGAGGATATTTCACTGCGTTTTCAATCCACCCCAAGGGATCAGTCGGGAGAAAAGGGGAAAAAAGAAGAAGGAAAAAAAAAAGGGGGGGGGCGGGCATCTATCTTGATGGTGAAAGGCCCCTTAGCCAAGACGGGGAACATCTTCTCGCGGTCTGCCATTTCCTTTACAAGCCCCTCGCTCTGGTTTTCGCGACGGGATAAACATTCCAAACAGTCTTCTAGAGCCTTTCGCCATTCAAGGAGGGCTGCCTGAAGCCCAATTCTGTTATAGGGTGTGCAATGCTCCCCTCTAGGGTGATTAAAGATGCAGTGAAGGTAAGCGCGAGGCCGTCCATAGTCGCTTGCTTGCGAACTAGCGACTTCAAATAGGTAGCACAACGAGGCCAAAAAAGCCCGAATAACAATGGCCAGACTTATCGGTTGCAACGAGTACTTTTTAGAGCCCATATACACGCAAAGCCCAAATCCAAGTTTCCCATCTGCAATACGTACTTCAAACACAGTATTGTTGATATAGTTCATCTCCTGTCTTCCATCCAACGTCCAAATCCCCTCGTCCCTTTTGTTCTTTCTCCTTCGTTCCCGCCACGTCATCTCTAGTTATTGGCGCCCTCTTTCTGGATCTCGGTCTTGACCCATTGCTCCAGACCACCGGAGGTGATGATCTCCTGCACGTTGAGCGGCAGCTCGCCCACCTTGACGCTCCAGGTCTCGCCGCCCTTCTCCGTGACTGTGACCTTGTTCCTGCGCACGTCCCATTGCAGCTTCCAGCCGGTGCTGAGCGTCAGCAACTTGTCGCTGCCCTGGGCTTTGAACGTCTCGCGCAGCCGCTGCACGAGCTTGGGCACCTCAACGCCCATGAGTGCATTGTTGATGCTGTTGCGGCCGAAGATGTTGCCGAAGCCGCTCGCCGCCACGAGCGGTATCTTCTTGGCTAGGATCGCCGTCGCCGCCTGCTCGCGCGAGCTGCCCGTGCCGAAGTTGAAGCCGGACACAAGGATGTCGCCGGCTTTGGCGATGTAGCGAAACGCGGGGTCGAAGTTTTCCATACACACCTCGGCCATCTTCTCCACCGAGACGTTGTCCTGGTACGTGTACTTCCCTGTTGGTTTGTTAGAGTGGACGCTTCACGGGATTGGCATCTGGGATGCGAAACATACCAGGGTAAATTCCGTCAGTGTTGAGGTTGTCAGAATCGCAGAAAACAATCTCGCCCTCCACCTTCTCAGGGAACCCGGGCAGAATCATGGACAGTCCCTCGTCGCCTTCGACAGCAGCGGTCTCTCCGGCAGGGGCGCCGGAGAGTCCCTTCTCCGACTCAGCAATGATGCTGTCGGCCAGGGATATGAGCTTCTCAAGAGCATCCTCAATTTACGTTGCGATGTCGGCAGTCATGTTGCCGACGCCCTCGCCGATGATTACCTGGTTCAGAACCTCATCCTTGTTGAACAGTCCGCACAGAGCAACTATAACGTCCTTGCCAGTGACTCCTTGAGGCAGGAGTCCAGTAAACCTTACTAGTTAGTAAGCCTAGGAATGCTACGGAAAGAAGACGACTTACGTGATCTTGGCGACGAGAGGAACCTGCCACCAAGTATGGCCAGTCGCCCATATGGATGCAGCATCAGTCCTGGCAACAGGTGTCCCTAAGCAGCCAATTCCTCCATAAATGTTGTATAGAAGCTGGGACGAAAGGTTCGCGGGGAGACGATCTGTCGCTGGAAGATGGTGCGGCAGCTCCTCGTAGCTTGAAGGGCCATGCTTCGTCTCTGTGGGAGTGAAGGGTTAGCTAAATTGAAATGACTAGGACGGGCGCAGGAGGAGACGATTCGACAGACTTACGATGGGAAGCATCGTAACTTTTGTATGGCCAAGACAAAAGGCCAATTGTATCAATGGCTTTTTCAAGGAATGGCAGTTGTGGTGGCGTAGGTATGGTAGGTATCGCGATGTCGGAGTTCGTCAAAAGCCAACGGCCCAACTTTTTGGAGTCGGAATGTGGGGACCGATTGCTTCCGGTATGGGGCTCCCGCAATGACACAACCGGGTTGTTGGCGAAATCAGCCTCGGAAGCGTCGCCATTGGCCAGTGCAATCTTTCATTCTCCAGCTCGATTTCTAATCGATAAGCCCACTCGCAGCACCCATCCACTCCCCCCCCCAACGCTATTATTTAGGTACCCAAAGACCGATGCCATGAAACTCCGCCGGGAACGAATACGACGTTGTTGTGGTCCGGCTACAAGCTGGATCGCGGAAATAGGATTCCTGCGCAATAGGCCAGGTGGGAAAGAAAACTCCACCGCGCCGGAGGAAGCATCAGTTCAGTGGCCCAAAATCCTAGTGTCCTCCATCCGTTATGAAGGTGAGGTTGCACAATTTGGACATAGTACCTGCACATCGAAGTTCGGGTCAGGAGCTGGCCTTGCTTGGCGTTGCATACCTAAGTCCGCATGCAACATGGCACTGGGTACGGAGTAGGCTGTGCACGACTGCACAAGCAAGCTAGCAAGCAAGCTAGCTCTCGCACGCACATCCCCCTCTCGCTCCCCGGCATTTTCTATTCTCGGCCCTGGTCGTGCTGGCTGGAATTTGCTGGAATATGTTTAGCGACTGCCTTGTGTTATCCATCCTGGATGGATGCCTACCCACCACCCTCCAACATGTCTGGGCTTAGGTGCCCTGTGCCTACATAATACAATAGGCATCACGATTCTAAACTTTCGCTATCTGTTTGATTGAATGCTTACGGCAGGGTGCAACGTCTATCTGCGTGTCTGGATCATTTGCTAGCGTGCTAGATGTATGCATGGCCTTGACGCAACTCCCGATATGCGGGGCAGTATGGCAGTGCTTCACTACCAAGGCCACGCAAGCAAGCGCAACCAAATCTTGCTTCGCCGTCAAAAAAATATAGACCAGGATGACATCGACTACTCAACTGACAGTCGTGATACGTGCGTTGTCCGTTTACCTGGGCAGTCAGTCGGCCTCGACAAGGCAGCCTGGCTACGGAAAAAGTAGGTAAGCTAAGGTGCGGTAAGATGATATGGCTCATGATGGCTCATGGCATGACACTGATGGATCTCGGGCCTCTTTGTCCCCCCCTCTCTGTTACTGCGTATCTGTACTTTTGTAGGCCCTGTGCTTTTGGTTTCCGCGCCATCCAAGCCTCGTCCGTCTGCTCCTCTCCTCTCCGCAAGCCAAGTGGTCATCGCCCTGTCTTTGACCCGGGGTCTGTCAGGAAGGCTCAGCTGTCACTCGGCATGTGCAACACATGGCCTGGCACAGCACCATCTCGAACCTTGGACCGTGTGGACCACGACCCCGATCCCTTCCCCGTCACAGTCAGTGCTTCCGGGTCTCGGCGGGCCATCTCTCTCTCACTCTCTCACTCATACACACACAACCGCCATCTACCTACCTACTCGTTGGGTGATGTCTCAAGGCTCCGTTGCCTCCCGCGGGCCCGTTTTGGACTTACTATGTACTAGCTAATGCCGGGAGTGGGACGGAGACGGACAGCAGCACATGCACAAAGTCCGCCTACTAAGGTAGGAAGGTTGTCTTACACAAGACCTACCTGGGTGGTGGTACCTAAAGTATCTGTGCTGTGCCTAGGGGGTGCTTGCTAGTGTACTGGATATCTACCTACCTTCCCCCGTGTGTAAGAGAGAAAGAGAGAGAGGTGCGTTTGGCGTCATTACTGCCGTTTCGTCCGTTCCCTCCGACGACCTCAACCCAACCTCAGCTCCCCCCTCCCCCTCCCCCTCTTGTCCCTTCCACCTTAAGCTTTCTTGTCATCCATCTTTCGAGGCATTCTTCTTCAGTTTTTGTGCCTGCAACAGCAGTGTTGCTCCTGTGAAGGCAGCGGCGCCCCTCCGGTTTACCTAGTCGATATCGCGACGGAACCGACTCGTCAGCAGCACGACATCTTACAGGGAAGCAGCCAAACGGGCTAGGGAGCCCCTCCACTGCCTAGTAGTGAGACGCACAAGACATCTTGGCTAGACAGGTTGCGCTGCGCTGCATCGGGTTTCTTGCAATCCCAAACGAGTCAGACCGAGCGACCTGTGTGTTGGATAGGTATTCGCCCGCGTCCGCCTTTGCCCTGCTTCCTGCTGACATCGACCACCGCCGCCGACAGAGCAGCGCCAGCAAAAAACTCTCTCTCGCTATCCCTCCCTCCCTCTCTCTCTCTCTCTCTCTCTCTCTCTCTCACACACTCTCTCTCTCTCTCTCACTCTCACACACACAACACACACGCACACACACACGCACACACACACGCACACACACACGCACACACACACCTTAACAACCATTGGCCCTTGTCACCCTACCCTCGAAATTCCGCCGCTGATTCTCCAACTCCACACCCAATCCCGCACTCCCACTGGTATCTGTGCTTACCACCGGGTAAGCCACTTTGGGCGGCTTAAGGAACCATCATCCAAATCTACCTACCACCAGGCATTCATCCGCTTGGCTCGCTCGCACCAACCCTGGTGTCTCGACCAAGGCGTCCTGGTCCACCTCTCCGACCCCTGTACAACTTAGTAGTACACAACCTATCTAACCTTTGCCAGGGCAGCAGAACCTCGACCCTGGACCTGGCCTCCCGCCCGCCCTTCCCGGGTCAGCCTATGATCAACCCTTGTCTGCAGTGCTCTCTCAAAGACTCAATGCCCTTCTCCTTCGCATCTCTCATCCGGAGAAGCATAAGGGTTTTTTCTAACTATCCCTTTCGCACGCCGGCCCTGCTTGGTCATCGCTAGCCCGAGGCAACTCATAATCTTACTTCTGCCTAAGCCGGCAACTTTTTACCTTTCTACTGTCGCAGACCATACGCGCTTGGTGCGAACCTCACCAAAAGGGGGGCCCTCTATTCATTCGCGTCCAAATCCGTTTGCATTGATTATCCCATCGGGTCTCGGCGTCTCGCAACAACTCTGCTTTTTCCATCTCTTCCGCTTACTGTAACGCTGGTACGGAACCCATTACTACTATCTAGTCGAAGGATATCTCCCGCCAGGGAATCATCCATAAGGGCCGCGCGCCCACACGCTCCCGAAGACTTGGGCTGTGTTAACCCCGTTTTACGGACGACCTCGTCCTCGCTCCAACTCTTGTCCTGGCAGCTACTGCATCCCCACAAGGCTATTCAGCCTTGGCTCTGCCAATGAGTACCAATCCGAACCACAACAAGAGCCAGAGGGTTCTGGCCTGTGTCCTCTGCCAGCATCGCAAGATCAAATGCGACCGAAATACCCCATGCTCCAACTGCATCAAGGTGAGTCGCCGCTTCTTGTGCCGCCCCTCCCCCGCTGCGCGCTGACCCGTCCAAGGCAAACGTCACATGCACTCCCTCAACACCAGCTCCCGCGCGCAAGAGGAGGAGGCCGAATCAGGACTTGCAAGAAAGGTTGGCAAGATGTGAGGCTCTGCTAAAGCAATACGCCACAGCTTCCGCAACCCCGCCCACCACCCACGCGACCCTGTCGCCTACAACCTTCACCACGCCCTCTTCGGCTGATCCCTCGCCAAGCATGCTTCAACTGCCTCTACCATCGGGCCCCGCTTCAGGATCTGAAGATACGTCCCCACCGGCGACGTCGTGGAAGCCGGCTGGCAAGGTAATAGTCGAAGATGGCAGTGTCAGGTTCATGGACAGCTACCTTTGGGCGACCGTCCACGATCAGGTGAGTAACCCCCTCCACCCCCCCGGTTCCATGGCCGCATAGCTTGCGCCAGTCCGCTCTAACCCTGTCCATAGCTGTCGGCTATGCGAGAAATCATCGAGGCCGAAGAAGAAGAACAAAGTGTCCTCGGATCCGACGCCGTCACCCCAGACGACAACGTCGACCTTCTTCTGAACGATATCACCGCGGTTGACCTGGAGGACGTCACGCCCTCTCCTATTCAGATATTCAGACTCTGGCAGGTCTTCTTGGAAAGGGTCAACCCCATCACCAAACTCATACACGTGCCTAGTCTACAGCCACTGATTGTCGAGGCGGCTGCGAATCACTCCAATGTCGCCAACAATGCGCAAGCTTTGCTCTTTGCCATTTACCTTGTGGCATCCCTCACCATGACCGAGGCAGAAGCGAGACAGATGCTCGATATCTCTAGAGAGGAGGCGCTCAAGAAGTTTACTGCAGGCGTCAAGGCGGCACTAATCAAGGTCAACTTTCTCAAGAACCATGACCTAATGACGTTGCAAGCCTTGTTGTTTTATCTGGTTCGTCTGCATGACCGCGTCAGATCCCAAGGCCACAACTGCTAATCGTCGACAGATTTCTCTCCAGGGACGCTACAGCCGCCATGCAGCCTGGGTCCTCAGCGGTATCCTGATCAGAATCGCACAAAAGATGGGCCTCCACAGGGACGGCGAGCTTCTCAACCTACCACCGTACGAGACGGAAATGCGACGGAGGCTCTGGTGGCAGATCATCATGCTGGACACCAAGTACGCCCTGGTGTCGGGTTTCTGCGACACGTTGCTGCCTTGGAACTGGGATACGAAGACGCCGCAAAACGTAAACGACGCCGACTTGTTCCCCGGGTCGACCGAACCCGTCCAACCCCGAGAAGGACCGACGGAAATGGCGTTCTGCCTGCTGTTGTACGAAATTGGTCGCTTCGTCGTCGAGAACCGAATCCCCGACTTTGAGGCCGTTGTGCTTGGCGCCATGGAAAACGAGACCCAGGACTCCCAGCTGGCGATGCAGGCGTCTTTAGCAAAGTACCGAACTTTGGTCGATAACCTCGATGCGAGGCTCATTGCCCTGGAGAAGCAGTACTGCGACCCCTCGGCCGGCAACATTCACTTCGTTGCGACCAAGCTCCGCTTCATGATCATCGATAAGATGCGGACCATGATGGTACCGATGCGCGAACTGCCGGAATGGGGCACCGAGGTTTTGAACGTGCAGGACAACATGTTCAGGATATCTTTGATGCACCACGAGCACAACGTCGAGCTCTACACCTTGATGGAGAACACGGGCTTCGTATGGTTCTTCAAGTTGCACTTCCAGATCGACGTCTTCATCGTCATGGCGGGACAGCTGTTCAAGAGACCGACCGGCAAACTGGCGGATCGCGCTTGGAGAGTTGTTGACAGGATATACCAGTATCACGAGGAGCTGTGGGACATGTCCAAGAAGGAGAACACCCAGTTGGGTGTCTATATGCTGAAAGCCTGGAGAGCACGAGAGCGGGCGCTGGTCCAGATGGGCCTGCCCTACGAAACCCCCGTCGCCATCCCGCGGCTACAGGAGATCGTTCCCCAATCGAGCTCGGAGGCGTCGTCGTGTGGACCCTCCCCGGCGCAGATGTTGAGGATGGAAATACCGCAAAGGCAAGACCAACAACCCATGGATCAGTACCTGGGCAACTTCCTTGACACTACGAACTTCTACGACTTGGATATGTGGGCGGACTTGGGGGTCCCCAACGGCAACATCAACCAGCAGCCCACTGCAAACATGTTTGGGCAGTTTGGAAACTTTGGCATGCCTCCGGCGAATAGAGGCTGGTAAGTCAAATTGCACGGGTTGGCATCATGATGCTTGGGATATTTGGGGGTGAAAAGGAGGGTGGGGGGGGGGGGCATGTGTTGATTGAACATGTCTCGTTGGTCACAGAGAGAGAGAGAGAGAGAGAGAGAGAGAGAGAGAAAAGAAGTGGCGGGCTGTATCAGGAACCCTTTGGCTTTGGATCGTCTTTCTCCAGTGTTAAGACTTCAAAGTGACAACTCTCCCCCATTTGTAACGATAATGCCATGAGATGACGAAACTACGCAATGTTAAACAAAGATGGGAGTCTATGGAGGCCCTTTGGGACTGCACTATGAAGGCTGGTATCACGTTTCTACCTTGCGACGAGACGAAATGGAAATGGTGAAATGGTTGCCCAGTCCCCTCGGCGGATTCCGGCGGCATTTCGCGCTTCGATGAGTGCCGCCGGTGCCTGGACCCACCCATGAAGTTACTAGACTTGCATATTCCTTCCAAGGGGGTGGGGGTGGGTGCGTCATGGAATCTTAACGTTATCCCGTCTTACCTTTCAAGTGACATTGAGGCTGTCATGACTTCAACCGCTCCGAGACGCCGGCTCGCGATTCGCTGTTGTCGGAGGAAGAACCACGTGCCGTAGAAAAGGGGTGAAGGAGGGACAACAAAACAAAGAGTCATATTTCGTGAGTGGTGGGATGGTTGGCACGATAAGAACTAAAAAGGACTTTGGGGTACCCCCCAGACGGACAGTCGACGGAGCATTGTATATCCCCCGATGTGCCGGGGTGCAGACACCCTCGGAGTTCGGTGCTAGAGTTATCCGTTGTTCGACCGCCCCCCCCCCTCTTAGAGGCTCGGGACCGAATTCAATTCCCTAGCTAGGGTTCGGTAGTAGGTAATAGGCAGCCACCAGTGCACCACGAAGCCCGGCAATCCGGCAATCCGGCAATCGCTGGCATGCATGCAAACTCGCTTGGTTCCGTCTGACATGACGGCTTCTTCATTTATTGATTTGTTGATTTTTTGTATCATTTGGCAGTAGCGCCTCTTTCCCGCCCTTTCAGCATTCGCGGGCATGGAACCGACCGGAACTCTGTCCCGCCGCCGCCGTCGGTCTTCGTCCGTCGCTTCTCGTCGGACAGCCAGCGAGCAGGCGGGAATGGGGCCAATTACACGAATGAATCGGTACACGGGTTGATGGGTAAGAATAGAGAGAGAGAGAGAGGCGCCGCTCGCCCGACTGTATTGTCTTTCCCAGGGCATGAGACCAACTGGCTCCGCCCTCCCCCCCCTCCTTAGATTGCAGTCTAGCCCTACATGCAGGCTAGCCACGGCCGTACCAGGCAAGATGCGGAATAAAGGTGCTGGACCCGTCGCGCGGCCATTTGGGATTGGTCCAGCCCGGAGCATGCAGGGAGGGCGGGAGCCAAGATTGGAGGCTCTTTCTAGCGTGGGATAGGGAACCTTTGCCGAAGGGGAGAGAAGAAAAAAATGAACAGGCGGGACATCTACGTCGTTGACTCGTCTTTCGTGACCGAATGGCGTACGAGGGTGTGGAACAGGAAGGGGGGCCTTAGAGTCCTTTCTTCTCGTTTCGACTAGGCGCGCGTATTGCTTCCAAGGGGGAGTTGAAGTAGTGACTCAATGAGGAGATATAACATCTAGACGCGACCTCATGGGATTCCGTTTGCCTGCTCTCTTCTCCTCGTCACTAATTCATCTCCTTCTCTGGTTTGAAGTGAGCTTCTTCCCTCATATCGGGCTCATCCTCAGTGAGACCTGCCGCTAGTATCAGTCATATTGAACAATATCACCAAAAAAAGACCAAAAGGAAAGACCGTGAAGGGTGAATTGACATACCCTGTTTTTGATACGGATACCTCAAGTTTTTTTGCGACGACAATGTTGTTCAAGAAACACGACAAGGGCACCGTCCCGACAATGACCACGACGACCGATCAGCCCGTCTCCTCTTCGCGGACGAGCAAGACCCACGATGACGAGGACCGCCACCACCACCAGCAGGAACAACAACAAGAATCCGCTCAGAATGCCCTCGCTCACACATCGACATCCCGCTCCGAGATCCAGTACCCTGTCGGTCTCAGGCTCTTCCTTATCATGATCTCCATCTTCATGACCATGTTCCTCGTCGCACTGGTAAGGAAGACCCCTATCCCCCCCCCATCGTCTCTCTCCAATATTCATCAGACTAACACCGCCGCCGCAGGACCGCCTCATCATCGCCACCGCCATTCCCCAAATCACCGACGACTTCCACTCCGTCACGGACATAGGCTGGTACGGCTCCGCCTACCTCCTCACGACCTGCGCCTTCCAGCTCCTCTTCGGCAAGCTCTACGCCTTCTTCCCCATCAAGAACGTCTTCCTCTCGTCCGTCGTCCTCTTCGAGGTCGGCTCCGCCGTCTGCGGCGCCGCCCCCTCCAGCGCCGCATTCATCGCCGGCCGCGCCGTCGCCGGTGTCGGCGGCGCCGGCATCGTCGCCGGCACCATCGTCGTCATGGTCCACTCGGTGCCTCTCCACCGCCGCCCCAAGTACCAGGGCGCTTTCGGCGCTGTCTTCGGCATCGCATCCATCGTCGGCCCCCTCCTCGGCGGCGCATTCACGACCAAGTCTACGTGGCGCTGGTGCTTCTACATCAACCTGCCCCTGGGCGGCGTCGCCCTCGTCGTCATCGCGCTCGTCATGAGGCCGCCCGACCAGAATCTCAGCGCCACCTCGCTGTGGTACAAGCTGAGACAGCTGGACTTCTCCGGGACGGCCGTCTTCATCCCCGGTGTCGTGTGTCTCCTTCTCGCGTTGCAATGGGGAGGTGTCGAGTATGATGTGAGTCTCACCCAAAACCAACCCCCTTTTTTCGGGATCCCTCTCCCCTTCTCGCGTATCTTTCGTATGAACCAACGGCTAACGCTTACCGTCCAGTGGAACAACCCGCGCATCATCGCCCTCTTTGTCCTCGCCTTCGTCCTCCTCGCCTGCTTCGTCGCGGTCCAGTTCCTCTTCCCCAATACTGCCACCATCCCGCCCCGCATCATGGGCAACCGCTCCGTCGCCTTCGCCGCCTGGGCCGCCTTCGCCATCGGCGGGCAAATGATGATCTTCGCCTACTTCATCCCCATCTACTTCCAGGCCATCCAGGGCGTCTCCGCCGTCGACTCGGGCATCCGCAGCCTCCCGCTCGTCCTCTCCATGACCGTCTTCGCCGGCGTCGCCGGCTTCACCATCACCCGCGTCGGGTACTACACCCCCGTCATGCTCGTGGGCATCTGCGTCATGGCCGTCGGCGCCGGCCTCCTCACCACCCTCGAGGTCCACTCCGGCCCGGGCAAGTGGATCGGGTACCAGATCATCTACGGCGTCGGCATGGGCATGTGCTTCCAGGCGCCCAACCTCGCCGCCCAGACGGTCCTGAAGATCAAGGACGTGCCCATCGGCGCGAGCATCATGTTCTTCTCGCAGACCCTGGGCGGCGCCGTCTTCATCTCGGTCGGGCAGAACGTGCTCAATAACGAGCTCCAGAAGCGCACCAGAGACCTCCGGGGACTCGAGGGGATCGATCTCAAGGGGACCGGGGCCACGACTCTGACGGAGCTGCCGGCCGCCGTGAGGGGACCCGTGCTGGTGGCCTACAACGACGCGCTGCGGGTCGTGTTCGTGGTCGGCCTGGTGCTGGTCTGCTGTGCTCTGATCGGCGGGGCCGGGATGGAGTGGAAGAGCGTCAAGAAGGGGAAGCAGGCTACGACAAAGGCCACCGAGGACATCGAGGCGGCCCAGGTCGGGGCCGCTGTCGGCGGGGTTTCCGGTGTCGGCGCGGCCGCGGTTGCCAGGGAGGCGCGGAAGGAGAAGGAAGTCGATGAGGAGAGTGAGAAGGGGCTAGAAGACGAAAAGATTCGGGAACGAGGCGTGGGTGGCGGCGTCGCTCTAACCAATGTGGACAGGGGGCTGGACAGCAACACAGTCTCCCGTCTGGGGGATGAGGAAACATTTGTTGGGTCGGAGTCCAGGGCGACGAAGGGAAACTAGGAAAACGGGACGGACTCAGTAAAGCTTGGAAAAGGTAAGTCGGCGGGCTTGGTTGACATTTGTAGAGCAGAACACGATACCCCTCTCCATGAAAGTAAAGCCTAATGTAATATTATTGGTACAATGACTGATGCGTGCGAGGCGGACATGCGTGCGTGGCGGACAAGTGTACACTGTCAGCCAGCGTAGGTAGTGATGAAGAAAAGCCTCTCCTAATAATAAACTGGTGCTTCTAAGAAACCCCATGAATGTACGTTGGACCTTTTTGAAAGTGGGCTGTATTCTTGTGTCACAGGTGGTGATATAAAACGCTAGCTGGCCATGCTCTCCGAGTTCAAAGGCACATTCGCGCAATCGCGCAGATTCGGAGAACGGCGAGGCAATGCATGAACCCGGTTCTTTCTTCTGCTACTCACATCGCTGTAATTGATGCCTAACGGTTCCCAGACCAACCTCAAACTTTTCCTCCCTCTACAGCACGCGGTTCT
This sequence comes from Colletotrichum eleusines, assembly GCA_016807845.1. Classification (NCBI taxonomy): domain Eukaryota; kingdom Fungi; phylum Ascomycota; class Sordariomycetes; order Glomerellales; family Glomerellaceae; genus Colletotrichum; species Colletotrichum eleusines. The sequence continues at coordinate 5,170,340 of JADEZO010000001.1, read as the reverse complement.
CCTTGCTCTCCTCGCGCAAATTTCTAAGCTGCGTCTGGAACTCCTTGTTAACCCATTCCCAGTAGGCGTTCCAAGCCTGGCTGGCACCGCCCGCGTTGGCATTTGCTATCGCCTTGCCAGAACCTCCCTTGGCACCCTTGAGTCTGTCGCCAAGGAGGAGTGTCACTCTCAGGACACTCTTGTTGGCCTCCTCCTGCTTCTCCACGTCCTGCTTGACGGCGCCATCCTTCAGCTTCGTTGAGAGAATGGCGCGGTACGCTTCGGCTATGGAGTCCAGACGACGGCTCGTCTCATCAGGATCGAGGACGATAAGCTTAGAGACCATCAAGTTGCAGAGACTGCGAATATCATTGTCGTCTTTCAGACCAGCAACCACACGGTCGTAAAAGTCGATATTGTTGATCCTTGAGAAAGCCGTTTCCATAAGAGCATACAAGGTCTCGTATGCGCTCTTTAGTCATGATTAGCATAGTCCCAAGCACTGTGCCAAGACGAAACGTACCTTGCGAACTTCGAGGCCGTCATCCACCATATGTTTGAAGGGACCCATCATGACTTCGCGAATTAGCTGCGGCTTGATGACCGATTCGGCCAGGACAAATGGCATCAGCTCGCCGAGATGGGGCAGAATCAGGTCGGGCTTGTTGTGGGCTGCCGAGTTCAATGTTGACATGGCCAGGCGGCGGTTGTCCATCTCGGAGTCCTGGAGCATGACGAGGAGCATGTCAACAAGGACATTCTTAAGCATGGCGTCGAAGGCTTCATCACTGTCAGGCAGCGTGTAGCGGACGGCTTGCACAGACATGCCGCGGATGCCAGGGTTTTGGTTTCTCAAAAGCGACTAACAAACATTAGCACAAGTTCGCACTCTTCGCGGACCATGATAATATACCTGCAACTGGGGCATAAAAGTCTGTGTGTCGATGATGGTCAGCCGGCCCACACACTCCGCGCAAACTACACGGTTGTCGGGGATGGTGGAAGCAGAGAGAAGATGCTGCCAGATGTCGCCGGCAAACTTGGCCACCTCCGAGGACAGAACGGTGACTTGCTGCAAGATCTCCTTGATCGATTGAATCAGCAAGTACTGCGTGTTGCCACCCTTGTGCATGGTTTCCAGAATGACCGGGAGGTACTCGGCAACGTTGCCCGAGCCCGCACGACCGAGCGCCACTGCGGCCGATATCGAGACTTTGTCGGGCTCATCATGGAACTGCTGCAAAAACAGGTCCGGCTTCAAGGGCGAGTTGGCCCCGAGGCGGAGACCAGCCTCGCCGAGCACTGCCAGTGCCAAGCTCAGGCGAGCGTCGTCCTTGTTATTCGAGCTGGTCTGCAGCTCGGAGATGAAGCTCTCGACCGTAACACCAGCCGAGCTTCCGCTGGCGACAAGAAGCGCGCCAATGACCTTGCCAACCACGACGGGGTCGCCTTCGATGCTCACATCCTTGAGAAGGCCTTGCATGAGGGCTTGGCCGGCGCCGCTTTCGCCCACTTTCGTGACGAGGATGAGGATCTGGTCCAAGACAATGCTAGCATAGCTGGACTTGAGGAGGCTGCAGATGGTAGCGGTCATTGATTGTGTAACAACAAGATCCGCGCTCTCTTCAACAAGCGCTGCAAGAATAAGCAGGGCTGGCCCCAACAGGTGGGTGTCGTTGTTGCTAACCACGGGTACCAACGCCGAGACGAGACCCTGGATGGTGTTTGCGTCCAGCTCGCCTCTAGCCGTCGGCGACACGATAAGGTGCTTCAAGGCGAGGATGCTGGAACCACGAAGAGATCGATTGGCCTTGCGCAGCTGTCCTGCTAGCTCCAAGGCAACCTCCCGGATCCACGACGTCTCGAGCTGCCCACTACTGGTGCTAAAGGCAGCAACATTATCGACAGCTCTGACAGCGGCAAGGCGGGTCGTCTCATTCTTCAGTCGGTCGAGCAGAGCAGCCAAAGCCGCCTGGCGCTTGTCTGGCTGAATCAAGCTAGTGCCGTCGGCACCAGAGGTCCTTGACAGCAACACGCCCAAAGCATGAATACCACGCTGCTTGACCTCGGCGTCGGCATCGGTCGCGGTGATTCTGTCCATGATGGTGTCGAAAAGCTTCTGTAGCTCGTCCTTGAATTTCTGCGCCGTCATCTTCGAACGGGGAGGTGTGATTGCCTTCACCAGTTCCTCAATCGTCCCAATGGCTTCGCTAGAGATTTTGTAGAACCGATCGTTGGCTGCCGCGGTCACACCGGCAACAATCTTGGTCAGATACGGCTGCAGAAGGCTCGAGGAGTGCGTCTTGGCAATATCGCTGGTGAGTTTCAGAGCAGCAACACGCAGGGTACTGGGTGTAGCCGACGCATTGCCGCCGGAGGCTGCAAGGGACGAGGCGAGAGCAGAAGCTCCGGTGGGCTTGATTGACTCAATGATGGGGCCAATAGCATCGTTGAAGTAGTCGGACAGGCCGCCCCGCTGGACTGTGATGATGTCGTCCAGGAGGTTGATGATGGCCTGCTTCGTAGGGATGACCTTACCCTTGAGCAGCTTGGTCGAAGCCTTGACAATCGTCGGCGTAAAGCGGGCCAGGTCGGCGCGAGGGCCACTAGAAGGAATTCTCTCAAGAGTTGGAGATGTCAGACCGGTGGCCGTGTGAGGAGCGCTCATGGACCCGCCACCGCTGCTTTGCCGTCTACGCTTCCGGCTGACAGGGATCAAGCTAGGAGCCTCCGGCTCTTGGTCGTCGAGCGATAGATCGGTGGGGTAGATGCCCTCGCCAGTCTTGCGAACAAGCAGGGACAAGCAGGAAATGACCTCGAGACGTACGTTCTCCTCCCGCTCGTCGAATCTCTTGACCAACGTGGGGCCGGCCTGGCTGTATAGGACACCGTTCTCCAGCAAGTCGCCGCTTCCACGGGTAGAAATGAGAGTGCACAGAGCCTTGGCGGCACAACGACGGACCTTCCAGCTCGCGTCGTCGTCATCATCGAAACCGGCATCGTCCTCGAACTCGTCGTCCGCATCCTCCTCGTCTTCTTCCTCGTCGACCTCCATATCTTCGTCGTCGTCGCCCATGGCGTAGTTTGGGTCGTACTTGAGATACCTGAGGGTCGCCTTGATGGTTTCGTCGGTAAAAGGACGCATCTCTGTCGGGCACGCCGCCAAGAATGACTCTAGGGCCACGAGAGCAGACTCTCGGACCTCGTTGAAGTCCTGTCCGACATCATCTCCGTCGCTAATCTCCTCCAGGTGCTTCTCAAGCTCGCCCTCGCTAAGAGCCTGGAGAATGAAGGGCACCAGCGTGCTGAGGTGTGTACCAAAACGGGCGGGGATGGATCTCGCAAGAGACCCGGTAATGGAGATGTACAGGCGGCGCGTCACGGCGGAGAGTTCGGACTTGCCAAGGTCGTTTGTCATGCGCTGGACCAACCGGTTCAGCAGATCATCCGACAGATGTAAAGCGAGAATCGAAATCGCCACCACGGCCCTCTTCTTGACGACCGAGGATGTCTTATCGTTCTCCAGCAAGCTAATGACCGCATCCTGCATCGCCTCAACCTCGAGGGCGGACAGCATTGTACCGAAGCACCTGACGACCTCGATGAGAATATCAACCGACTCTACGGTCAGGTCCTTGTCCACCTTAAGGAGCCCTTGCGGAACAGGCGGCAGCTGGATGTTGTTGGAGGGGTTCTGGGGCTGAACCTTGCCACCGGGGCCCAGAAGTCGCGGGATGAGCACCCGGCTGACGGCCTGATAGGACTCGTGGACCTCTTTCGAAGGCGGCAGACCGGGTGTGGGTTTCGGCAGGGCCATGATAACGGCGCGCAAGGCCAAGGAGGGGACGGCGTTGTCAACGGAGTTCTTCAGCTTGATGGCGGAGAGCTTCTCGATCATCGGGGCTATGATGGGTGTCGGGACCTTCATGACCAGCGGGCCAAGACTGCAGCGGCAAACGGTCAGCTCTTTCCAACAGCATTAGGAGGTTGGAAGGGGGGTCCTGCTCGCACCATTTGATGGCCAGGTTCTGAACCTCGCCATTCTGGTCGTCAAGAGTCTTTATGATACTATCGACGGTGCGCGCGGCAACATTGTAATCGTGGTGTAAGAAGTCGGGCTTGCCGTTGGCCAGGACTTGGAGCAAGTCGTTGAGGGACATGAAACGGAAGTCGGGATCGGCATCTCCCAGCTTCTGGACGAGCTGAATCACCGTCTGGGGCGTAGGGTTCTGGGGCACGCTCGACGAAGACATCTTGACGGTGGCGTTGGCGTAGGTTGACGGGGGTATCTATCGACTACGGTGGAAGGAAACGAGACGGGAGAGGAGGAAGGAAGAGGTCGCAGCGGGTGGCGTGTCAGCGGGACTCGGTGGCTCTGACCATGCAGAAGACGAGCACAAAATCGACCGGCCTGCAAGATGGAAGATTCGTGATTGAGAAGAAGATGGTGAGCTGTCGTAGGCGGATTGGGGTGGTTTTGACGTTTGTAGGTGTAGTAGATCGACAGCAGACCCCTCGTCAAAGGCGCTGTTTGGAGGTGGGGTCGTGAGGTCTTCCTAGCGAGCTCCAGGCAGAATGGTCGAGCACCATTGGGTGGGAGATTCAGCTAAGGTTACCTAGGTCCCTCCCTCACTTGTCTGCTACGGGACGTTCCTGCCCCGCGGAGTGGACCCCACCTGCCCGCAATGACCTCCGCTGACTGAAGCAGCCGCCGGGAGCACCGTGCAGCGTCCGTGAACAGAAGCTTCGGATATTCGGTATATCCAGCTCCGATGGCATGTACTTACATAATCGGCCAGGGTGGGGGTACTCTGCGCTTCGGGATTGGTTTGTGTTCATGTGCTACCAACCGTCCCACCCCGGGCGATGTCGTCACCACGAGCTACGGGGAAACCAGCCACCCCAGCATCTGGAAGCATCCAGCCTTCGCTTCCATTGGCCGATGCTCTTCAAGCTCGTTCCCCGTCCAGTTTCTACCCCGGCTTCTCTGGCTGTTGTTGTGCAGCTCGCAGCTCCGAGCTCAACTTCGGATGGCAGCCACCCCGGGCTTGTTTGATTGTTGCTTTTGCTCGCTTGCCTCTCTTCCAAGCGCATCTTTCTGATTCTCGTCCTTTTTCTCGCTCCATGATTATCATGGGATCAAGTCTCCACCGGCTCAATTGACTGATATTTGAGCTCTTCCACTTGATATTTTTGCTATTACAAGACATATCGATCCAATTCAAAGCCCAATTCCCGTCTTCTGCCAGTATGTCTTTCACCAGAGCTGCTTCCATTCGCTCCGCCCTCCGAGTTTCGACGCGTCGGACAATTCGGCCCCAGTACCGTCCCCAGCTCGCCCAGAGGACTTATGCTAGCCAACACGGCGCAAAACCCCAGAGCGAGCTTCCTCTGTACGTCAACCTTGCCTCTTCCGCACCCCCCCCCCCTTTTTTTTCCCTCTCTTTTCACGAGTGTCCTGCTAACAAAAATTCTCCAAATAGTGCTATTGGATCACTAGGTGTCTTCCTTGCTGGCATTGCCGTCATCCAGCCTTGGAAAAGCCCGTCTTCCAAGAGCCACGGCGCCCACTCCGGGCACGAGGAGGCCGAGGAGGATCCCAAGGAAGAGCAGGAGAAGGGTGAAAATTCGGGCAAGTCTGAGGAGAAGTCCGAGGACAGCTCTAAGAAGGAAGAATCTGAGGACAAGCCCAAGGAGAAGGAGGAGGAGAAGCCCGACTCCAAAGAGAAGGCCAAGGAAGACTCCAAGGAAGACCTCAAGCCTGAGAAGAATCAATCGTCCAACGACGAACCCAACAAGGAGCCCGAGGACGACAAGAAGTCGGGCGACGACTCCAAAAAGGAGGAGAGCAAGTCCGAGTCCAAAGAAGGGTCTAACAACAAGGAGGAGAAGTCTGATGACAAAAAGGAGGGATCTGGTGACAAGAAGAAAGACGACTCCAAGAAGGAGAACTGATCCCTCCACCGCCAAACCCAAGCTCCGCGCAATCATGATAGCAGCAGGCTTCCCCTCACCACCCACAATCACGCTACAAGAAAACAGACAATAACGTGTCCATTGTGAGGGAGAGTAAAGGGGATTGGTTGCTCTCGTCAGGCGTGTACATAAAAATGACGCGACCCTTTTTGTGTCGGCCCTCTCTTTAATGCATAATAATGGCACACGTCCTGTTCCGGACCTCACAGACTTCATTCATCACCACCCTGCTGGCCGCAGCTCTTTTTCCTGAACGTGAGCGATCCAAAGGTGAAAGAATGCCGGCAGAGAACCCATGTTGCCGGGTTGTCAAGTGGGGAGAAATTCCGTTTCTTTGCGGCCTTGGCGCAATGCAACATACATTCAGTAATACCCCCCTCCCCCTTGTTTAGAGTGTTTGACTTTTTGGCCTATTACATTTGTCAGGCACAAGGGCCCTATGCCTACTGCTGTGTGGTATCTAGAAAAACAGAAGAAAGAAGAATAAAAGTACAGTTCAAGCTGCTACAAGGTTGACCCCCCATATGCAACTGCTGTATGTACAGTACAGATCACGTATGTTTCCCATCCATCCTGGCCCTAACTCCCATGCAAAAAGATTTAGGGACATTCATGTTGTATACATCTTGAATCCCTTGAATGCGCTCAACCTCCTTCATCCTCTTGTGGACTGTAACTCAATCCGCCCATCCGGACGGCTGCCCTTGGCGTTACCCAACCACCCTGTTGCCAGAGAACGCTGTGATTTATCAGATGGCTTCTGCTCGTCATGCTCCGCCTCTGGAGCCCCATTGCCCTCCTCAGCCGGAGGCGTAAAGGGCCTGGGAGCATGTTCCTCCCTCGACATTCTCGAACGCCGTCTCTGGTGGAACGACGAACGGCTTTTGCCATGGTTCAGTCTGGAGGCATCATCCAAGTTAGAGAGTCGCACCTCCTCTTCTTGACCAACGGCCGACTTGGTCTTGATTCCCATGACCTCTAATACTGTTCCCGAAGCGCGCCTGTTTCCGGCCTCCCTATCACTTTCGCCGAGCCCCTTTCTTTCCAGACGCTGCATCAGGTCCACGTCGTAGGGCCAGTAGACGCGACGTATGGCGTCGACGACTAGCTCGAGACAGATGACAGCTGCAAGGGCGAGAAGCATCGTGGCCCAGAAGCTCAGGGTTCTACCGAAATTCTGCAGGAAAGCGTGACGAATTTGGTATATGCGTAAGACGTTCTGGAAAGAGACCGAGAGCAAGATGTTCCAGAGGAACCAACCGCCAACTGAGATGAGAAACCCGATCAAGATGACCACGTTCTTGTTCTCCATCTCGAGGACCCTGAGCGAGCTTTAGAGGGGGATTTGGGAACGACTTCATACAGGGTCGACTTACATCAGCTTGGTGTTGATAAACACGACACAGACGGTAAAGGGAACGCTCCCCATGGCGTAGAGCGACGTATCCTGGTCGAACGGCAAGGAGTTATAGACAGCCCAGGTCGTCCAAAAAATAATCAACGATTCGATCAGTCCAATAAATGTCCAACCGATGTACAGCTTGACATTGAACGCCCTGTTCTTGTGGCCGTATGTATACAGCTCGGGGAATTGGAGGAGCGTCTCTGGCTGCAGGTCCTTCTCCAACCCACCGAGCAGGATGACAGCCAGTGAAGTGAAGAAAGTGTTGAACACTGTCAAACTCCAGTTTTCATACAGAGATGTTCCGGTGTATCCCGTGTATCGTTGGAAGTAAGCCTGCGGCAGGAAGAAAACGATCTCTTTCCAAAAGGTGGCAAGGATGTATTTGCCGGTTCGCAGGTAGTTCCAGCGACCGTGAACGAACAACAGACGCTGCAGGAAGCGAAACTGTGCGATGGCGTAGTCAGAAATACGAGCAGCCTGCAGACCCTCACGACCCGAAATGCCGATACCGACATGGGAAGCTTGGATCATGCCGATATCGTTGGCCCCGTCCCCGATAGCCAAGGTCAGTGAATGCGGCACCTGTCGACGGATACGCTTTACAAGAGAGGCTTTCTGTGAGGGAGAGGCACGACAACAAATGACCGAGTCGACCCTCACCACGAGATCGAAAAAGAGAAAGCTGAGGTCCTCGTCCCCTTCGATGACGCTCAATGTCTGGCCATCGACCACCACTACAGAGTGAGGGGCCATACCACGCGCAACCTCGCCAAGGGTCGACAGGATAGAGTCTTGCAGGTTGCCCATCAGGGCGTCCAGGACAAACACCTCCGAAAACGGTTTGCACAGGCCGGCAGAATGTCCTATATTGATGGCGGTCTCGCGCTTATCGCCCGTCAACATCCAAACCTTGATTTCGGCACGACGAAGCTTATCGATGGTGTCTGGTACCCCCTCTTGCAGGCGATCCTCGATGGCTGTGGCCCCGGCAAGATCGAATCTGTCCTCAATCAGCTCACCGGCGGCCTCGATCTTATCTTGTCGGTTGTCTAGACTGGTAGTGGCGGCTTGGTAGATTTTCCGCCACGAGCTGTAATCGTCTTCGCTGATGTATCTGTAACCGTAGAGCAAAGTCCGCAGACCGTCAGAGGCAAAATCATTGATATGCTGAAAGCACCGCTCGAGCACCGCGCCCTCGTTGAGCGCGGTCGTCTCGTCAATGAGCTCGTCCACCTCGGCTTCACTCGCCGACATTGCCATGCTGTGACGGGGTGATGACCACATGTCGTGGGCGCCCGTGGGCGAGAGGATATCTGCCGACCCTCTACGTGGGGACCAGGCTTCACCATCTTCATTGAAGCCGCTCGAACGCCTGTACATGTCACCCGAAATCCTCTGGTTCATCATGCTGCGCCGCTCCGACATTGACGTTCTCCCAACCATGAAGCTGTTGCGAGGTGTGCCGCCGGTACTCAGGCGTTGCTGCTGAGCCTTGTCCTTCTCGACGCTTCTGCGGACTGAAGCCCTCCGATTGACTTCGTTGGCTTTTTGCGCGGCCAGGGTACTGAGCTTGAGACGAGGCAGAATGACGTTGTCGGCGCCTTTGCAGAAGACACAAACCTTGCCGTCAGGCATACGAATGATGACGGACATTCTCTTTCTCTGGCTGCTGAATTCGATCACGTCGAGGACCTGGTACGTTTCCCTCTTGGTGGTCCCGTCGGCTTCGGGGAGCTGCAAAACAACCGATTGTGCGGGTCGGTCGATGAGAAGGTATCCCAGGTCGCGCGCTGCTTCGACCAAGGCCAACTCGTCAGGGGACGCAGCTTGGTAATCGATTTGGCCGTCTTCTTTGACCTCCGGCAGACAGGTGTGACAGAGAGCGATGCAAAGCAGGAACTGCTTGGCCTTCTTGGAGAAGGTGGTATCTGGCTTACGTCGCAGGTAATCGAGGAGGTCCTCGGTCTTGAGCTCAAGTTCATCACGAGGGGCCTTGCTGGCGGATTGCCCTTGGCCATAGGCACTGATGGACGAACGTCTATGGGCCGGCTGTAGCTGAAACGAGCCATTCTCATTGTCGCCTGTCGTCTTTTCGCGGTTCTTGTCCTTCACCTTTGCTTTACGTTTCTTTCGGGCCATTTCGATAAGCTTCTGCCTGGTCTGCTCGTCTCGTTCGATATCCATGTCGTGCAGCCAGGCAGTACCGGCAACACTCATCTTGCGGAAGCGCATCACGTTTTCGGTCAAAGTACCGGTCTTGTCCGAGAAGACGTAGTTTACCTGGCCAAGGTCCTCCAAAATCGTCGTAGTGTTGGCAACCATGGGTGTGTTAGTGACAGGATCGTACATTTCGACATCTCCCATCATGTAGAACTGAATGATCTTGATAATCTCCAAACTGATATACAGCGATAGCGGGATTAGGGTATTGAACATCAGGATGAAGGCGATGAATATCTTTCTCAGGCTGATGGTGTCGCCCATGAGATACCAGGACGCCGCCTCGGTAGGGTCTCTCCAGAGATAGTAGCCCAACGTCAGGCCGCTGCTTAGCGCAAGGAGCACGAAGATGAGCCAGATGACGATCCTGTTGAGAACACGCTGCATGGCGGGCGCCTTGGTACGCACGTGTTTATGGGCGTTCATCCTGATCTTGCACTCCTCGCCCGAGTTGACGACGATACCGATTGCTTCCGTGGTGTTTCGTACGGTTGAACCGCGGTAGATGACGTTGTCGAGCGACAACGGCAGCGTCTCTTCCTTGATGTTCACGCGGCCTTCATATCTGTAGAGATCCATATTGGGGTCCTCGGAAACAATGGTCGCCTGGCAAGACCTGATTCCCTCCACAGTTTGACATCTTTCAGCCAGGATTGGGGATGCCCTCTTCGCTTTGAGATTCGTCTCTCCGTCCAAAGCCATGGTTTCGATGTAGGCTGTGGCGTTCGGACCTGTTGCGTGCAGCAGGACAATGTCGGCAGGGACGTCATCGTCGCGGTGAAGCTTGACCACATCGCCAACCTTGAGGTCTTGCCATTCAATCTCAGTCCACCCGCCCACCGAAGCCCCGGTCACTTCGAATCCCTTCCGGGTCTTCATCCTCGCTGTCGCTTTTTTTGACCGTTCTCCCAGAACCCACGTACGGCTCAGGTTTTCGGTTTTGGCCAAAAGATAGCGACGGTAATCATCGTAGCCTTCCTTGGCCATCGACAACGACACAAACACGGCGAGAGGCGCAATCGTTGTCCACTGTCCCGTGGTGCTGAGACCCGGTACGGCCTGGATGATACCGACGACGAGGAAGTAAAAGTTGCCCATCTTGCTGAACTGGAAGAGGAGCTGCTTCGGCAAGAAGCTCCATATCGTGTATCGACTAGATCGGATGAAGTTGCTTGCGTACGGTTTCTTGGTGCGCTCGTCAACGAGGGCCTCGCTTCGCTTTCTCGACATATCAAGTGGAATGTGTCGTCCGTCTGCGCTGGGGGGCAGAGGTTTCTGGCGCAACAGGCCCTGGACGATGTAGACATGATAGGCCTTTTTGAGATGGTCGCTCATCGACTCCTTGGCAACACGCCATTTCGTCCTCTTGGTCGGCTCTGGCCGGTAGACAGGATACTTGACGTCGGCATCCGAGGGCTGACCGGAGCTCTGGTCACTGTATGGGCGGGCGCGGCGCGACGAGGACGGCTCGGGTGCGGGGTGGCCTTCCAGGTCGCCCCTAGAGGGGATCGTGTAGAGTCCCGGGTTGGAAGTCAGATTCGGGTGGGACGAGGCCGGATCGAAGGCGCGCACGGCGTCGCGAGGCAGCTCGTCAGAGAAGCGGACATAGCCGCCGTCGAGGGCGCCCTTGCTACCCATTGGGTCGGTGACGGCTCGTCTCGGGAGAAGTCGTTGCGCTACGCGATGCGCCTGGTTCACTGGGGGCTGAGGCAGGTCATGAGAATCTTCTTGAGCATGATCATAGAAGTTCGAGCTCGGCAGGGCCGTCGGAGCGGGGTCGCAGTCTTCATCTTGCTGCGAAGGGGCGTCGCCCGTGTCTCGTCGGGCCATTCTTGAGGGAGCAGGCTTGGCCGTTTTCCGTCTAGATCGTGGCCGTCTCAGCCTAGACCCGCCAGAAGCGCAGATCGAGGGGCGCGCTCTAGGTCAGTGGTTGGGTTTAGCTAGCCTTTCTTTTATTTCTTTATTTCTTTTTTTATTTTTCCCCGACTAGAAGGGCAGCAAATTTGGGCTTGTTCCAGACGAATCCCGTAGATGGCGGCCCGGATTCACAACAGTGACTCTGCCATGAAGCTCCTCTTCATTGGCCCCCGGCGCGGTTGTGGTGGCGGGTTCCTTTCTGGATCTGGCGTGGCTGCTGGGAGCGCGAGAATTTCGAGACCGGGGTCGGCACAGTTGGCTAAGAGCTGCAGGTGAAGAATGGAAGCTATTCTGGCGGGGCTGAAACCGTTCTTTAGGATAGAGCAGAGAGAGGCAAGGTGGGCGATTTGAAGCAAGGCGAAAAGACGATGTAGTGCAACGGAGAGAGGCAAGGCGGGAAAGAAAGATCATAGCTCGGGGTGTTCTGTATTCCCCCATACAAGGAGGGAAGCCGACGAAGTAAGCGTCGGCGTCGGAAAGAGGCCGTAAACGGGGACGGATGGATCCTACGTTGGTTCTGTTGCGCGTCTGGGAAAACGCCTCAGCGCCTTTGGGCACGTAGAGGTGAGAGAGATGGCGGCGGATGGAGCAAGCAAGCAAGCTAAGAACAAGAACGATGGGGTCACTGGCGGAACACGGAAAAGCTTGCAGCGTCCAGAGGCTGTGCCAGCATCGACACGTAAGAGAGTCGGGCGCAACAAGGCGCTTGGCAAAAGGTCAAGACGTGTCAGTGGCTCATATTCGGAAGGAGGGGTGACGGATGGATACGGGGGGGAACGGAAGGAGTGGGGGGAGGGGGGGGTCAGGGCGTCGGGAAGTAGGTACGGGTACCTAGCCACCTAGCGTACTGTACGTACATGTATGTAATATACCACTAGTAATACACGTACTATTACAATGCTAGTCATACACTATTACTACGTACCTACCTCGAGAGATGTTCGACTATCAATGGAAACGAAACGACGCTCGAGTTGGTGTTGGTGTCTCCAACGAGGCTTGGCGCACTGCCATGCAGTCCTTATTGAACACTTGCAATACATGTAACGTACATGCATAACAAGTCGCCCATCATAGCGAGTCGCCCACTTTTCCAACTTTCTACCTCTTTAACCTTTATACTAACATTCCTCCACATACAAAGATGCAATCCTCCTTAAATAAAAGCCATATTATCCTTACCTTTTAAGCTATTAGAAAAGACCTAAAAATATCTATATGAAAAGCAGCTACTATCTTTAAGGTCCCTAGAACAATATTACGCGACCGATGCGCTGGACGTATCGCATGAGACAAGACATATCTAAACTTAAAGAAGATAACAGAAGTAGAGGAGGAGGTGATTCTTAAGAGGGTTATTAACCTAATTAATTAAAGGTTTTCTTTACGATAAGAAGACGTATAAGATATAGCCGACTAACTCCTAAATAAACGCAACGCGACGTGTGTTAGACCCTAATAGGTAGAGAACTTTATATAACGATAACCCTAATTAAAAATACAATTTTAACGTTAAATTAACACTAAGAATTAAGAATTAATAACTCTTATTTCTTATAACAAAATCTCTATATAATACTATAACTAAAGGTTATATAATAAGATAAATAAGATAACTAGATTCTACTAGTAAAATGGATAAGAAAAGTATATAGGTTGTCTCTAAGACATTAGTAAAACTAGTAACTAAGCTAGTCTTACTTAAATAACCCCTAGATATCTAAAGCAGCTCCTAGATATCTAGAATAACTCCTAGATACCTAAAATAACCCCTAGATATCTAGAATAACTCCTAGATTCCAAAGATAAACCCTACATACTTTATAACCCCTAGATATCTAAGATATCTAAAAATAATCTATTACAATATATCTTATAACCTTTTATATAAGAAGATAATATTTCCCTTATAGAGAAAGAATTATTATTATCAAAAAAAAATCAACACTTTTACCTCTACCTTTTACTCTTCTCTATCTTTCCCTTGACCATCGTGAATTTATATTCTAAGTTTAACTATTAAAAAGCTTTAGCTAAAGATCCTATAATTATATAAGGCTGGTTTATATTTATATAAAACATAATTATAAAGTATAGGATATAAGATTATAATATCTATAATTTTAATAAGACTAGGTTCCTAATAGGAATACTATTATATATAAAGGTTATTATAACCTTTAACCGTAAGGGAAGGCCTTATATAAAGCAGCGTAACAATTAAGAATAGGTTTTTATTATTTAACGTATATATATAGATAGCTAGGTAATACCTTTATATGTTATTATAAAAGGTAAATATTACCTTTTCTCTTAATATACTAATAGTTAATTCCTAACACTAAGAAATGAAACTGCACAAAAGATGTGGCGCGCCATTGATGTTTTCAATTGACACAAGATCATTACCTATATGTGGAATCTAAGTCACCTCCTCAAGGGCTATAGAGACTATTGGCCTTGCACAGTTATGTTATGATAGGCAAGAACCCTAGGTAAGCAACTCCTAGGTAAGAATCCTATTTTTTATGCGTGCGTGCGACCGGACTCGAACTCGCACACTCTCGTGCACAGAGCTAAGCTGGGCTCATAACCACTAAGAAATGAAACTGCACAAAAGATGTGGCGCGCCATTGATGTTATCAATTGACACAAGATCATTACCTATATGTGGAATCTAAGTAATAATAAAGATAATCAAATAAATAGGTTTAATAAAGCTTCATATATCTTATCTATAAATACAATCGATGAACCCTCAACATATAAAAAGGCAATAAACTCTATATATAGAGATAATTGGATTCAAGCAATGGTTGAAGAGGTTAATAATCTTCATAAGATGAATACTTGGAATATACTTCCTCTACCTAATGGATATAAACCCTTAGGAGGAAGATGGGTATATAAATTAAAAACAGATATAGCGGAAAATCCTATAAAATATAAGGCTAGATGGGTAGTACAAGGGTATAACCAATATATAGGTATAGATTACCTAGAAACCTTTAGTACTACCTGTAAGCCAGAAAACTATAGAGCTATATTAATAATAGGCATAAAGCTAGGATGGTATTTTAGACAATATGATATCTCTAATGCTTTTGCCATGCAGATATAGATAAAGAAATATGGGTACAACTACCTACTGGATTTTCATATAACCATAACATAAATACCCTGGAATATACTAATAATATAGAAAAAGTCCTATACTGTAAGCTAAATAAAGCTCTATATGGACTAAAACAAAGCCCTAGACTTTGGTATAAATGGTTAAGATCTATAATAAATAAGATAGGCTTTAAAGAATCCCCTTATGATGAAGGAATCTTTATAGCAAATAATAAGAATATAAGAGCTATAATAGTATGTCACGTAGACGATATAATAATAACAGCTCAGTCTGAAGAAGACATACGGTACTTTTATAAGGCTGTATATAAATATATAGAAATAAAGGACTTAGGAATTCCGCATACGTTTTTAGGGAACGAAATAACTATAAATAGAAAAGATAAGATCTTATATATACACCAAACAAAATATATAAATAAACTACTAGAAAAGTATAATAAAAAGGATATAAATCCTTATAATACCCCTATATTACCTTCTATAAAACTAAGGAAAAATATAGAACAAGCAACAAAAGAAGATATAACAAGATACCAACAAGAAGTAGGATCGCTACTATATGCTAGTTTAAAAACTAGGCCAGATATAACATATCCAGTTAATTTATGTGCTAGATATATGAGTAACCCATCTAGAGAACACTTTGTAGCTCTAGATAGAATATGGGGATATCTTAATAAATACCCTAGCCTTGGATTAATATATAACTGTAATATAGACCTACAGTTAATCTTATTTTCAGACTCTAATTGGGCTGGAGATCTAGATGATAGAATGTCTACAACTGGATACATAAGTACTTTTGGTTACTATAATATAATAAGTTGGAATAGTATAAAACAGAAAACAGTTGCTTTATCTACATGTGAAGCTGAATATATGGCTCTATGTGAAGCTATAAAAGAATCTATATATCTATATAACTCTTTCTCTTATATATATAAAGAGTTAAATTTAGAGTTAACTCTTAATAAGCCTATTATATTAATAGATAATGAAGCAGCCCAAAGGATAACTGAAAATCCAGAACTGCATAAGAAAGCTAAACATATAGATATAAGATACCACTTTTCTAGACAAGCTGTTAATAATGAGTTAGTCTCTTTATATCATATATACACTGGAAATAATATAGCAGATATCTTTACTAAACCAGTTAATAAAGAAGTATTTAAATACTTTATAGAGACAATAAACTTAAATATAAAGGGGTTTTTACCTAAAGAAACTATAGATAATAAAGAATTACTTTCTAAAAGAAAGGTTAAACAGCTTATACACTAGGTTTCCCCTTATAATTTTTTTAGTTTTTATAAAGGTTTTTGTATAACTATAACTATACAATTTTCCCTTAATAAAGGTTTTATAATAAATAATTTTTTTATAAGTTACACTTTATAAGTATAACTTAAGGAGGAAACTAAGAATTAAGAATTAATAACTCTTATTTCTTATAACAAAATCTCTATATAACACTATAACTAAAGGTTATATAATAATATAAATAAGATAACTAGATTCTACTAGTAAAATGGATAAGAAAAGTATATAGGTTGTCTCTAAGACATTAGTAAAACTAGTAACTAAGCTAGTCTTACTTAAATAACCCTAGATATCTAAAGCAGCTCCTAGATATCTCGAATAACCCCTAGATATCTAAAGCAGCTCCTAGATATCTAGAATAACCCCTAGATACCTAAAGTAACCCCTAGATATCTAGAATAACTCCTAGATTCCAAAGATAAACCCTACATACTTTATAACCCCTAGATATCTAAGATATCTAAAAAATAATCTATTACAATATATCTTATAACCTTTTATATAAGAAGATAATATTTCCCTTATAGAGAAAGAATTATGATCATGAATATCAACACTTTTACCTCTACCTTTTACTCTTCTCTATCTTTCCCTTGACCATCGTGAATTTATATTCTTAGTACTTTATATATATCTCCTTATTTCTTATATAAGCTTTAGCCTCTTAATATAGGTTGTTTTAGCCTGTTAAAGCACTTATACAGTAAAAAAATCAAGAAGATAATATAGATATAGATTTTATCTATTATAAAAGATAAGTTTTTTCCTGCCTTTAAAGCATTATTTTTTACTTTAATAAGGGAAAAAAAAATATAAGCTGGCTTTAGACAGGCTAGTCTTATACCTTTTAACCCTAAAATTGTTATTTCTTGCCTAGATTTCAAACTAAAGACACTAACACCCCCTAGCTTACCCCTAGGCAGTGATAGCTCTTAGGACCTAAAGATATTAACTATAGTAATTAAGGGTATATAAAGCTCTAGTTCTCTTAAAAAGAGGATCTAGTAGTATTAAGCTAGCTTACTAATAGTAATATATAAGCTTATTAACTTCTAAGCTAAAGGTATTAGTAAGTTAGCATATAGGCTTACTCTTGTTAAGGCTAAAAACCTCAGACTTTATATAGGGTAAGATATACTAAGTAAGCGCTAGAAGGTAAAAAAGACCTAACTATATCTTAAAAGGTCACTTAATATAGCTAAAATAGAGGCGCTTTGAAAAGAAAAAAAAGGTGTTAAATCTAGAGGTGAGAAAATATCCTAAACAGAGGCTTATATAGAGCGTGGTGAACCACACGCGCGACGATATAGTATTTACGGAAAGACTAAACATAACACATAAACCTATAAGGTAGTTCAGGAGAGTGATAAAGAAGATAGCGACAAGTAGTTTTAATTAATTTTATATATTATAGCTTAATTAACTTATAGAAAAAGTAGAAAGGTAGGAGGAAGTAGGCGACTCGCTATGATAGGCGACTCGTTATGCATGTACATTAGAGAAAGTACTGCCTACTTACCTACAGTATAGTGACTAGCCATCTTACCTACCACACCCTACCAAGGTGCCTAGGTAGTAGGTACGGAGTACTAGTAATGGCACAGATTGCGTCGAGTAGTCAGCATCTCACATACTGCGTGCCCCCCATCGCGCGCGTCATTGGGCGACAAGGTGCCAGAATGCGAGGTGCGCAAAGGCCCCGCCCCAGCGCGAATGCACTTCCGTACTACCTACCTAAGTAGGTAACTCCCGTCAGTACGGAAGCCGCGGGAAGTAAGAAACACCAGAGAGCAACGCAGCATTGGGTTCCACGGTGTTTACGGCTTTATTTCAACCCACCACCACCTGCTAACAAAGCGCTCGCTTGCACGTTGACCAAATGATTATAAAAGAATAGGAAAAAAAAAAGAAAAAACAGCCAAGACGCTTTGGCGACAGTCACGACTTCCATCATACTGTCTGCGTCTTGTTTCTGTGTTTCCCGAAACATCACCCCAACCACATGGCGGCATTGGCAGGCAAACAAGCTAGGTAGGTACTGTAGTGTAGTTTGTGCCGTCAGACTTCCTTCCTTCCCATCACGAATAGACCATGTATAACCCCCCCCCCCTTTTTTTTTTCTTCATTTTGCTTCTCGCATCTTGTTTTCCTTATTTCTTCTTGTTATAGGTTTGTCGTTATTTTTAGTCCGCCGTTGGTTTAGGGTGGCTAGATTAGACAGATGTGAAGGAGGTGCCCCTCCTGCTGACAGCATCAGGAACCTTCGGCCTTCAGACGAACGTGGCCGCACCACTGGGGTGCCGGGTCTGCCGCAGGGGAGCCCCGGACACAGAAGGGCGAGCGAGCTAAAATAAAAGTAAAATAAAAAGGGGACGACCAACACGTAGTTCCAGCCTGTCTTGTACGCCATGCTCACCAATAATGCCATAAACTAATAAACCTCTCCCTCCTTTCGGACCTCTTGCTCCCGGGTCGTCGTCAAACATTTACCGGCCTCAAGTGGTGGCGCAGACGGCGAGCTGGCCCAAGACCCTCCCCCCACTTGGCTTGACTGTCCTTGTGCTCTCCTTCGTCTCATCCCCTCATGAACAGTTAGTCGACTGGAGATACGTATCCAAGGCGTTCGCTCCCCTCTCGAGGCCGCACAGGTCCACGAATGATACAATGTCACAGTAAAATTTACATGCCTAATACTCAACGGATCTCAAGGTTCGCGAACAGTTCTTGCTTTGCATGGCGACAAGGACCCGTGCGACGTTGGTGCTTTCTCGCGCCGTAAGCAGCCCCAGACCAGGAACATAGGTATACAAGAGAAAACGGACCGACACGTCCCACGTCAGCAAAGCCGCTGGCGGTGCCGCCTTATTCTTGCGTAATACGTAACTCGCATACTCAGCTTTACTACTGCTGTACGTAAGCCGTGTTCAAATACGCCCACCTGATGTGAGCCCCGTACGTGAGAACCTGGCGAAGACCATGTGCTCCGGATCCAACTCTGCAATCTCGCATCGCCACCCATCCATCCCCAACGGCTTCCCTCCCTCCTCCATGCTCGCCCGGCCCCGGTTGCATCCCCAGGCCTCGTCTCCTTGGGACATCGGGCTTCGACTGGCCCCCCCAGATGTTACATCGCGTCGCCGTTACCGTCCCTGCTCCGGAGTGCTGTCGTACGTACTTACATGGGCTGAATCAACGGAACGCCGTGGAGCATCATTCCATGTGGCTGCCCTAGTCGCAAATCATCGCCAGTCTTCACGCCCCACGCCCCCAACGATCCACGATTCACTGTATGGAGCAATTCCAACTTCACGGAGCCAAGTACTAGCGTAAGTGCAAAGTGGACAAAGAGGGATTCGATGCCCGTCTGTCTCTCAACTCTATCGTCAATACTTACAAGCTGGCCGTCTCTTTCGAGCAGCGGCCAGCCAGGCCTCCTCGCTGCTCGACCCTCGAGCAGGCGGCTTCCCATTACCGCCGCTGCGATGCCGGCATACAAACACACAAGCCAAAAAGCCCATCGATCCAAGAAAATACCCAACAGTATAAGGGAGACAAAGTAGCCTGTGTCGGAGTGTTGTATATCCTGACAAAAGTGTGTGTGACTGATTAAGAACCAGGAGAAATCCCAAGCCACCTGGGCTTTTTCCCCAATTTTTCATCCCCCCTCACCCAAGCTCGCAGCCGAGGACATCTGAGTTTCATGAACGACGACAGGTGAAATGAATGAATAAAAAAGATCAACAAGACAGTGATGTGCAGCGCAAGCCAACCGACAACGAAGGGAATTGTTATTAGGGGTCACGCCGTCGTCTGTTAGCAATCGGCGTGGCAAAAATGATAATGATGACTAGGTGTGACACGGCACGGGCATGTGCCGTTACCCATCGCAGCACGCGGAGTTTGTTCGTTCGCGACAATAAATGACTCGAATGTGTGGAAGTTTAAATATAAAAAAGTGTAAAGCGATCGCTTGTGCCGGACATGCATAATCGAGATTCCAAATAAAGGTATCGTCATGCAGAGTCGTCGTGGCCGATGGGTGAATGAGGAGCGAGAAGTGGATCACGCAACCTAATCATCGGTGTTGGAAGCAAACCAAGCGCAACCCATCTGGTATATATCGAGCGCCTCAACGCCAGCTGTGAATGACCAAAGGCAAGCCAACTCCCCTTTCTTTCTCAAGAAAGTATTTGGGGGGGGGGGGGCATGCCCCAATTTGTATGTACGCCAATGTCCTATATCGAGGAGCTCCCATTCAGCTCTGGTATGCTAAGCCTTACCAGGCTCCAGACAGAACCACTCAGTGAGGTGTCTGATGCATGGACTCGGGGGACATGGAGTTGGGATCGACATGGTCAAACTGAACCAGCTGGTTCATGTCGAGATCGGCGTGGCCCTGGTCGCCATATGCCGGCGAGTGAGTGTGCATCGGCAGGTTGATGGTGTGCTTCGAGTACATTTCGTTCAGGCCGGTGCCGTCGTCAGACACTGCGCATGACCCGTTGTCGCCTTGCTGGTAGATGTCGGCCGAGGCCGATCTGCCAGGCATCGAAAAGGGAGGCGACTGCTCAACAATTGAAGGCTCCCCGTGGGTTCCGAAGGGAAGGGGAGATACGGAAGGCGGGATCATGCTTGGTGAATGGTTCGCCATCGGAGACAGGAAAGCGCTGCCGTACGGCGTGTTGTAGCTCGACGCCGGGAGAGGGCTCGGCTCGGGGCCCTGGGAGAAGAAATTGGGGCTAGTCGGGAACTCGGAGGGAGAGGCAGTCGTTGCCGACATTGGATACTGCCGCATGTCCAGACCAAATCCAGCCTGCGTGTCGATTCTCAAGTTCGGACCCAGGCCACCGGGCTGCTGGGGGATCGGAGCGTAGATATTGGGGCCAGGGGTTTGGGGAGCCGACATCTCACCCGGTTGTTGGATGTAGAAGGAAGGCATGGGGTTTTGTAACATGGAGAAGTCAACAGCCATGGGCACCGAGCGACTGCGCTGGCGCTTGTGGCCAGGACCGCGCATGCCAGGGTGCATGTTGTTGATGCCCCAAGACTCCTGGAACATGCCAATGTGAGGCTGGGCGAAGTTGGGCTGAGATGAAGGGCGTCCGGTGGGCGACACGGGAGCGGACACGGAGAGGGCGTGCTGCTGCTGGTCGATGAACTGGTGAGGGTTGTTGCGGTTCATGAAAGCCTCCAGGGAAACGAGCTTGGCCAGCTGGCCACTGAGAACCTTGGGGTTGCCACCGAGGTGGTGGATCATGCATTGCGAAGCCTGCTGGTCCTCGGTGAAGTCGCCGCACTGGAAGAAGCCGTTTGCTTGAGGAGATGAGTCCATGAAGAAGTTGGGTGGGCGGTTCAGCTCGATGACAATACCACCGGGCTTGTTGGGGTCGCCCTCCTGGTTCTCGAGGAAGATGTTCTTGATGCAGGCAAAGGGGTATTCAATCTTGTAGCCTGCCTGTTCGTTGTTGATGTAGTAGGTCATAGTGCACTTGTCAGGGGAATAAAAAATGATGAGATCCATCGTGTTCTGTCCGACGCGAGTCCATTTGCCGATGCTGAGAGAACGGCAGGTAAGATGGTGGATCACTGGAAGTGTTAGTAGGAAGCCCCGATAGCCTTGGAGTCTATCATGACTTACAAACTTTGCCCGGGCCGTTCTGGTCACCGCCAACAAGCATGTTGCTGTGGCCGTAGGGGAGAAGGCCGGTCCGGCCAAGGAAGGGGCCGCCCAGGCCCTTGCCAGACTCCATCGCCTGCATAGCAAGGTAGGCTCGCATGGATTCGGGAATCGAGTCAATGTCTTCTCCAGTCTCGAGACTCTTCTTCGCCAAAAGCTTGATCTTGGCGCGTCTGCAACAGGGGTCAGCAACGTAGGGCATCGTGTATTGAGACGGGCAGCATACCTATTCTGGAACCAGATCTGGACAGACCTTTCGGTCATGTTGATTTCTTCCGCTATCCGCTCACGAACGGTGGCAGTAGGGGTCGGGTTCTTGTTGAACTCGATCTCCAACGTCGTCAACTGGTCCTGGGTGGCACGTTGTCTCTTCTGGTTCTTCTGCTGCTGGGTCAGGGTGCTCTTGCGAGGCGGACGCCTCGACTGCGAAGAGGAACTCTGGCCGTTCTGGGTTGAAGCCGAGGGAGAAGGGGTCTGGTTCATCTTGCTCGCGGACGTAGGGGAAGTGTCCCGAGGAGAGGACGACCCGGGAGTTGAGGCGTTTTGGGCAAGAGCCACTGGGATATCGATCTCAGTAGCCATGGCTTCTTCTTTTTCTTGTTTTTTTTTCTTTCTTGTGCTTCTTCTACGTTCAACAAGAGGAAGGCTAGGTGACTGATTGATCGCTCCGGCACGCGGGGTGGTTCTAAGCAGGGTACAAGTAGTTTGCGAGTCGAGATGTCTCGGTATAGATCGCGTCCGGAAGGCGATCGGAGGGTTCGGATGGGGTGTATGGTTCTCGGGGACGCTCGAAGGCGCAACGGGTAGGGAGTCAAGTGATAAAAGGTGTGCTGCAAAGCTAGGGAAGGTATAGAAGGAGCCGGAAGGCCAAAGTGCTAAGGAGCGTGGTCCGAGATCCAAGAGGAGGATCAGGAGATGTGTGAATAGTGTCGTGGGTTTGCGAACAATGAATGTGTGAACTCAACCAGACTGGAAGGAACGTAACAAGAATTCCCGGAAAGGAGTGACGGGATTCGGAGGCTGAGTTTATGGTTGAATTATTTGAAGGAGTGACTGTGAAAAGGAAAGAAAAAAGGAGTGGGGGAAGAGGAAGTGTAGAGGAAGGGATTACCGTGAACGACGAGGATGACGATGAGGAGACAGATGGGATGAGGAAGAAGGAGGGATATGGGGGCAAGAGAGGAGAAAAAGGAAAAGGAATGGATGGGCGTGAAGCGGCGGGCGGGTCCCCGCCCCCCCCCCCCAGCTGGGAAGAGAGAAAAAAAAAGGGTACAGATGAACGAACGAAGGAACCGGTGCCAGTCCACTCCGTCTCCTCTAATGGTGGGTGTGAGTGAGCTAGGCTGGCTGGTTGGTATCCTGTCGGGGATGGTTCTCACACACACACTCGCCCACTCACTCCCTCCTCTCACACTCCTCCCCCCAAAGTCCAGGGCAGTCCACCGCCAGCCCAGCCTAGTCTATTCGGTTTCCAGCCAGGAGCCCCCTAGAGAAGCGAGGCGTGTACTGTATGTGTTTGTGCATGTATGGGCGAAGGGACGAGGGCGTGAGTTGAGAGGTGAGGTGTGGACGTGGGATTTTGGGGACAAGGGGGGTATGGATGGGTGTGCACGGCGGCTCAGTAGCCAGTAGTGTGCGCGGGACGGGGGGGGGGGGTTGGATGGGGATGGGGATGGGGATGGGGATGGGGATGGGATGGGATGGAGGGATACACAGCTTGCACAATCGCCAGTCAGGTAGGGTAGCATAGGTACGGAGTAAGATACATGGAGACCGCACACATCGGCCAAGGCTACGCATTGTACCCCTTCCCCCCCCCTCTCCCCCCTTTTGACAGCTTTACCTCTACCCCCCTTCCCTCTGGCGTTTCGTCTGGCTCCTCAGTCTTTTCCCCCCTACCCCCTTCCTGCTGTCAGAGACGATCCACCACGACGAATGAGGTACGTACTGCATATGGGGAAAAGCGCAAGGATATGGTCTTTGCACGGAGCAAGAGGGGAGGGAACAGGAGAGGAGAGAATTGGGGAAGAAAGTAAGATGAAAAAAAAAAAAACACAGAAGGCCTTGCAGTCGGAGACGCAGCAGTGGAGATGGCGCGTGGGCGTGGGCCGGGGCTGGATATGTGGGCGACACCGAACGGGGCTCATAGGTACACACACAAGCTAACACACACGACGATTGAAAAACAGGGGTAGTGCCAGGTACGCGCCGCCGCTCATTGGTGGGGAAAAGCCACTCTACCGTTCGTACCTGCGGCCGATGAACGGACGGTACGTATCTCCCTCTGCCTGCTTGCAAACCTTGCCTCAAGTGGCTTTTTAGCGGGCATCCCCCGTTTAGCCTTTTCTCGATCTTCTCTCTGTCTGTCTTGGTCTCAGACCCAAGTGCGCAGGTCCAGGTACGCTTACGCAGCGCAGACAGACGGATGGATGGATGGTACTTCTTCGACCTCCGTCTCCCCTTCGTACTATGCCATGCCGTGCCGCTTGTGCATTGGTGCCTTATGCTCCTGTGCTGCTGTCTTCGCGCGCCTTGGTCCCCCCCTGGTTAAGGCCGGTTTCTCCATTCGGCTCCTCGCTCCACCCCATCTCCCTCACCGCCGCCGCTCGTTGGTTTCTCGGAGCTGTCTGTTAATACTAGTTTATGTAGGAGATGCATCATTGCATCCCATCATTCATGGGCTGGTCCTGCTGGCCACCTAGGTAACCTGGCAGGCCTGCACCGTCTGCTGCAGCTCCTTGCCGTGTTGATACTGGGCTTGCTCCTTGTGCCCAGTGGCTGTTGATGAAAAGGTGGGGGCGAGCAGAAACACGCAGCGGCGGAAGAGAAACCGCCGATCCTAGCAGGAGGGCGGGCAAGAAAAAGGGAGAGACACCGGCAAGCGCGTCGTCCCAATGGCTGGCTGGCTGGCTCAGTTTATTGCGAGTAGTTTACACCCACTTGCCGCCGTCTCGAAGCGCGACATCTGTGTCCAACTTGCAGTGGTCGCCAGGTACCTAGGTACTTGGTGAAGCACCGGCAGACAGAAGGCAGACAGGCAGACGGACATCTGCACCAACCTGTGGCGTGTCTTGTGCATACACACTGTATATCAGAACAGACGTTTCGGTAGCATTTGCTGATGCTTGTACATGTTCAAGGCTTTGACGATGGTCGTCCCTTATTGTGCTTGGCTCATCGCGTGGAACATTGGCCAGGTAGGCAGGCGCACCCGCAGGCCAAACCTCGTACACGCTACAGGTACTTACACTACCTACTGCGTACAGAACGGTGCTCGTTCAGACGGACTTGTCTCCATCGTTTTTGGGGGCCGTCTGAAAAGTCACTTGCTGCAGCGCCTCATCCTCAGCATCCGTATCTGTGGAGGCAGCTGTGGATACAATCACAACCTTCCACACACAGACACAGACGCACACACACTGGCAGGGAGTCGGAGGACCGGGGATGCGCGTGTGCCTGGTGCTTGTGCAGACGATCTTTTTTTCGTTCATGGGAGAAAAAGAGGAAGACCGTGGGACGATGGACGAAAGGCCCAGTGCAACTCGACTGGCTACCGTGGGTACCTGGCAACTTGGTGTTGCGACTACCTAGAGGAGGGACTGTGTGGGTCTAGAACGGATCCTTGGGGCCGAGGGAGGCGTTGATCAGGGATATAGAAGTACGTAACGCCGTCAGGGTACGTGCCCATGTCACTCCAGCAGGCAGGCAGACCGGATGGGAGGGAAGACAGAACAAGCAGTACAGATCAGGACAGGACAGGACAGAAACAGTCGAGAAGGGATGGGAATCGAGCGACACGAATAAACACAGCCAAGAAGTCGCCTCTTGTACGAGCCAACGGTGCCGGGGCCTTTGTCATGCAAAAGTGCGATTCAAGCGATGCTAGCAAAAGTATTGCAAAGCCACAGCCGTCTCGTCGGGGCTGTTTGAGCAGGGGTTTGTTTCTGCAAAAGTCCATCCCAACCGTTAGCCATCCCGGCATAAAGGTAGGGAGTGCACTACCTACAGACACTCTGCTACCTATGTTGTCGTTTGCTATTCATTGTCCATGTCGTGCTCTGTGCTATCAGTGTATGTGCGTACCTAGATGCATCTATGTCCCGCCAATCCATCCCGTAGGTATGCACGTACACTACTCCATCCCATCCCGCACTTTCCATCCATCCATCCGTCATTCTGGGCTGCCTCCGTCGCGGTTCCACGCCCGCATCGGGAAACTACTACGCTGGACCGGGCCCTCCTTTCTACAAGCATGCATACAGGCACGATGTGCTACGTACATACCCACCTACCTACCTATACAAACATAGGCTGTGCAGCCACCCTCCTCTCGCAACTCAAAACTCATTCGGCCATGAAAAGACAGTCACGGGGAAGGACATAGACTCATGAGGAAGCAACGATGGACCCACTAAGGCTCGCTCTCTCGCACTTGCACTACTACATATGTATGAAAATCAAAGCAAGAAGGAGAGACCCCGGCTGACTGAAAGCGGATCCCGTCACAACAGACGTTCGAACGCTTGACCCCTGCCTGTCCCCTGTTGGCGTCGTTCGTCCCTTTCGGACTGCTCCTCCTCCTCTCTCTCTCTTGCTCCACACTCGTTCTCTGTTGGCGCTGGTCGATCGGCAATTGGACAATGCATCTGCGCATCAATCCATGCCTTACCACAGACCGAGTATACTTGATGCACGATACGTGTGTCAACCTGTGCGCCCGCACTGTACTTCTTCTACTCAGCCTGTCCTTGTTTTGGCGATCCATATCTGGTTGCTGTCGCTTGTCCCCTCTACCTAGTCTCCGGATCCCAAGACGCGTCCTCTCACACGACACGAGCTGTGTCAGGCCTCTCGGAAAGACTGCTCAACGGCGGCAGCAGCCACAAGTTCGCAACATGTCAACAGCAAGCAGCATCCCGACATGTTGTCTTGCAGCCGATCCCAAATAAAACGTCACCAAGGCCGCCATGTCAATCAAGCATCTCTCGAAATAACACAGCGTGTTTTGCCGCGTTAAGCATCCATCCACTCATCGCGCACCTGATGTCGTGGAACGTCGCTCCGGCCGACCCCTCGTCCCACGCATCCTGTCGAGGGTGATGCCATGACTTCCCGCCTTTGCCCCTCCTCAACCACGCGCGCGCGCGCACACACACACAAACACACACACACACACACACACACACACACATCATTCGTCATTTCTTGGAGCTTGGATCTGCAAGCTTCCGTTCTTCCAGTATCCTCGAAAGATAAAGTGCTGGCGGTGGCAAAACAACAATGCATCGCAGAGACAGCTCCCATCTGATGACGGATGGACAAACTGTAGGACGACGATGCTCTTGCAGGCAGTCAAGAGCCCGCTCAGATGCTGCCGTCCCGCCTTTGCGAGCCTCCACATCGTGGTGGATCCATCCGTCTTGGGGCCGAACTACAGCTGCAAGTTGCAAACCTTGCGCTAGCGGCTAGTGCGCCCATCGCCGAGTCCTTGCAAGGTCTTGCTGGTAAAAGCTGGGTGGCCGGTTGGGACTGGGTGGACAACAAAGAACGCCGACTTGATCATGCTTAGTGCGACGTTGGCACGCTCAGAACACATTGGAGCTCGACCAACAGGCAAGGCCTTGATGCATGATCACAACCATACTGTTCACTCACACCTCTGCCAGTTGCTTACCTGTCTGTCCGCCTCACTGGTTAGCCCGCCGCCACCCGATAAGCCGGGTGGCTGCGCAGAAGACAGGCGGCCCCGGTCTTCACCCCCGTATCGCTTTGGTTGACTGATTGACGGCGGCTCTCTGACATCGTCAGTGCCTCTGGCTTAATTCCCGTTGTTGCGAGGCTGCTCAACCCGAGGGTCAACAAGACAGGCGCTGCAGGTCCGGAAGCCGGAAGCTGTTCTCTCCTTGACTGCGAAACCCCAGTCATCTCCCTCCGAGACGATAGACTGGGCTTGAAAGAGCTTCCACAAGGGCTCGGTTGGTGGCGCGTCCTGGAACAGATGGCCACTTGTCAACGTCCACGAACGGCATGTCTGGCAAGGGGTGGTCACGCCAATTCCAGTCACGGTTGCCTGGTCTATACAACCAGAATGGTTCATGGACATTTGACATTGGCCTTTTTTTTTATCACTCTTTGCCTTCGATCGCATTGCAGCTGCATGCTCGGCGTCTCCCTTAAGTAATACGGCAGTGTCCTTCTCACTCCCGGGACAGGGCTGTAAAGCGAACATCGGACAACAACGCGTCGAGGCGCTTGCTTCGTCATTCCTCTTGGATTGTCGGGAACTAAAGGGATGTCTCAGACAGGGCATCACAAAGGCCGCTGTCCACGGCCGAGGGCCTTGTGTGCACCACGAAGCGTTCCAGCAAACATCCCAGGAGCCAATACCATCCGCCACAGCGTCCAAGGCGGGTTGTGTCGCCGTTCCTGCACAAGACTCGGGACGAACTGTGGAATCCCCACCGCTCCCTCCGGTGCTTCCGCATCCTCCACGCCCAGCTGGCAGGTTTTGATTTGCCGTCATCGTCACTCGCCAGAAGCTCTACTGCTCTTCGGCCTTGGTCCTCGAGAGGTTGCAGCTTGTCTTGCCTCGTACCTGCAGAAGCGGCATGCAGCTTGGCCACCACACGCCAGTGTCCCACATGCGCCAAAGACACCCGTACAGTAGCGCTAACTGTCTTTGGTCGTTCAGCCAGCTCCATACAAAGCATCCATCCCACAGAGACCCATTCGAATCCAACTCTAGATGGCAATACCACCATGACGCAGCGCCGCGAACGGGTCAGTCGGCTTCCAGGTTCAAGTGCCAAAGCTTTGACATGAACTAGGGATACTGTTGGTTGTATTTGATCTGATCGCTTTCGATTGCTCTGATCCCCGCTAATGAAGGCACACTGGCACGCGGGTTCCAAATAAACCGACAGGTTAAAAGGTGAAAGCGGTCGGTTTCGCCGGAACCCACGTAACTGTGGTTTAGACGTACCCTTCTGATCAAACGTTGGCCGGCGCACGCTGCCGCCAACATCGTCTCGCAGGGCGTAACGCCGTTGACAGAGACGGTTCACGCGATCGGAATGTGTTCAAGTACGCGTCGGTGCGTTACTACTAAGCCGCCGAAGCTCCTATAAAGGTGGCTACGATGTAGTCCAACTTCGGGAGGTCCGTGGTAGCGCTGGGCGTTCCTCAGATTGCCCACCATCGACTGTGAACATTACCTGTCCAAGAGCTTGAACTGGTATATTGAGGTCTGGCATGTCAATGTTGGTATCTCTATAGAGTACGAAACGCTCGTATATCTGCACGAATCGGTCCTGGACGCTGTTATGCAGCAGACTGGATGGCTTAGATGACAAACAATCCCATGAAGCAGTTCACCAGCTCATCTTCATGTTCGTCTCCTGTCTCAGTCAAGCCAAACTTTGGCGATGGTACCAATGTTCCGGATGACCACGTCTTGGTCCATGTCGAATGCATACAGCTGTGGAAGAGGAGCGAATGCATTCTAGCGAGTTTATGCTAGAATGAGAAAGCACCTCCCGTCAGCATCGCAATACATTGAAATCGGCCACGCATGATGGATCGGCTCCGTTTCCTACACTAGAAGGAGCCTCGCTGGCAGGATCCACGACATCCGCCATGCGCTGCGCGCGCGACTGGTGCAGCACAGTGCTTAGGAATGCACGAGATTGCCCCCGAGGCCTCGTTGGGTGTCAAGGTTCTAGGTTTGTCTTCAGCAATATCCACTTTTACCCCTGAGTGTCGGTGTTGGTACCTTAAAGCATCGCAAGGGGCGTCGCGACCAAGCCAACCAGGCTCGAGGCGGCCGACAGGGGTATCGACCAGACGGTCGTCTTCATTGGCTCTCACGGCTGAAGCTTGTCCGAATTGAGTCAGGCAAGAGATCGCCGAAGGCTTGCCTTTCCGGGTTAGTCAAGCAAGGGGGAGAGAGCCCGTACCGTATAGCACCTCAAGGCTCATGGCTCAAGGCTCGCGATTCGAGGCCTTCAGATCTTGAGCAAAATGACTAGGTAGACAAACAAGGAGAAGGGTGAGTGGGCATACACGTTGAAGTTCGGTCTCCACCGTGCTTCTTTCATCTGATGTTTCTTTCCTCTTCCCGCTTCTGGCCCTCTCGCTTCCCGCCCTAGTCCCGGTCCGCCTTCAACTCCCGTTTGACGCCGACTTGTCAGACGAATCCCCAGCGCCCCGTCGGACCGCGTCCGCTGTTCTTTCTCTTCAAAATCAGCCAAGGTCCTTGGAAAAGACGGAACACAGTGGTCGGTGTCTTTAAGCAGGACTGTTGCCGCATAAAAGAGAAAGGGACAAGCGGCCGAGAGGTGACGCGCGACAGTCGCATATACCCCGCGCACTTTGAAGAGATCGTCATTGTGCAAAGTCCACTCGCTGACGGCTCCAGATGCAAATATAACAATAAAAGCCAAACACTCTTTAACTGACTCGGCCCTTGAAGCCAGTAGAAGTTTACGGTATATTCCGTGCGACGGAAACCCGCTGCCTCATGGTAGAATTTCATGACGCCGACAACTGCCCGTTTCGCTCAGGGTCCATGGCCGAGGCCACAGGACTACATTGTACAGGTAGAACCCCAATCGCCTGGTTGGTCAAAGTCGTTCCAGAAAAAGAGTCGAACGTTGCGAACTGGGATCCCTGGGTTGCTCCCCTTGACATGCCCCTCCCCCTATCCTAAGCCCTGTTAAGTTAAACCTCGCTTACAGGAAGCCCTGGGACGACCGGCTCTTGTCCCTGGGGCCCTTTATGAGTAACGCGTACTATTGCCGCAAGTAAACGAGGCAACTTGCAAGCAAGTTGGTCAGAGGTAGCCTGGTAGGTATCTCTGGTCTTGCGTTATCTGTTCCGGCGTTTGTGGCGTGGTGCACACTGGCGCTAGCTCACTGATCCAACTAGTGGCCCGTCAGCGCCTCAAGATAGGCGCGGTTGGCTTGACGGTAGTGTGGCGCAATAGTAGCCGCCTTTTCCTTTGTTTGGGATGGTAAACCAAGGTTCTTGCCCACTATTGTCGGTAACCATCTTACCAGATGAGCATCAGCTTTCACAGCGAGTCTCAAGAACGCTGAACATCCGAATGGTTAGAGATCTCCATTGAGGCATGAGGGATCACCAAGCCTCCTCAACACGACCTTGGAAAACGCGCTCCGAGGCGTCCGTTTTGTCTTTGTTTTTCTCTCCGTAGTCTGGGCTCGAAGGTCGACTCTCACCAAACATCTCACCGCTACACTTACCCTGACAATGTGCTGCGCGCAACGTATCAGTTATTATGGGCAGAGTCTGGGACGTTGCACAACGACCCTGACAGACACGGAGTCAAACATCGCAGCCAACACCAGTCAACTGAGGTTGTTCGGATTATTTCTCGTCCAAAAGTGGTTGATCCGTCAATGTGACGAACTGACAGGGCATACAAAACCGTCGTGGCACCGGGCCAAGCAATCCAAATTAGGACTGATGAAACTGACCAGACCTCGCTTCTTCGACGAACATCGCAGGCGTGACAAAGAAACCTCCGACGCAGTCTAGCTTCCCCGCTGATGCAAGAGGATCCTGAGGAAAACGCCAGCTCCGACGCGGCTCCGCCGTGTTGTTTTCCGACGCGCAACAGAGCATTGTTGCCAACACCTCCGTGCTTAGGTTTTCAAGGGGGGGGGGAGGAAACCACGGCAGCATGAAGTCTGTGGGCCTGATGGGGTGACTGTGCCGCAGTGGTCCCTGTCGCCCTTTGTCTGCGACATCAACGTCGTGCATCCATAAAAGACCACGCATCCAAGGCTTGTCAGCGATCGAAGCTGTCAATAGTATGGTGTTCACAGGCCCTCTCTGAGACGGGAACCCCTGGCCGGCCTGCCGTTGAAAGCTGCTCGACCGGTACGCGGGCGTAAATTCAGAAAGTGTTTGGACCAGAGTTCATCGCCTCCGGGTAGTCCCAGCTTCTTGTGAGACTCGGCCCATCCGGAAGTGGTAGATGCACATGACTCGATATGCTTCTGCCGGGATAAATACTACTCAGAAATCGCCTAAAGAAGAGAGAACGATGACAGCCTTATTGCATGTTGGCCCGAACACCTGCGCGCGCCTTGGTATGCCGTCCGCATTGCGTTCCGATTCGCGTGTAGTCTGTCTTTGTATGAAGGTCGGCCGGTCTAGCCGTGTCTGCCTAGCTAGACACCGCCTCGGTCCGACAGATCCTTATTCCATAGTGGCGGGGAAGCCGGATAATAGGCAACATATTTATATCCCTCAAGCAATATCCTGCGCAGCCTCGTAGCAGTGGTCCGTGTGGACGAGAGCACGACAACGATCGGAACCTACCGACTGAGAATTCAGACGCCATGTCACTTTGTTTGCGCTTTGGACGATGCTGTGTGTGGTGCCCGTGAGGGGTTACAGAAATTCCTACAATGGTTGAATATTGGAATCACGATGCTAGCTTCTTGGGCCGTCAGTAAGAAAACACCAAAGCCTGCTTGCTCTGCCTAAAGATTTAGTCGTCAGGTCGGCACGGCTCGCATTTGCTTCATATGATGCAATGGAAGCTTGCCGCCTCGCTCCATCAACACACGTACATGAGAAAGAATATCGGCATCGGCCCCAGATAAGCACGGCGAATTCACACCTGTTGGGCGTGGATGGGCGTGGATCACCGTTGAAGCCTCACACTTTCGGTCCCGCTGGGCGTGAAAATGGCGCCGGCGGCGTGCATATCCTGCGATCGTCTCCACCTGCGTCAAGGTTGAACCCTCAAGGTCTCGGACACGAGCACGACTAGACCAAGTAACCTATAAAGAGGTAGAAGGTGGGCTCCCATGTTTGCCAACTCCCCAGTACACCAAGACTGGTCATCTCGCTTGAGTATCAACAAGCGTTTGGATGTGCGTGAGAGTCTAATCAAGTTGAGGCCTTCGCTTGACGCAATCCTCCGAGATATCAGAGAAGCTGTAGCACCAGACATCAAAGTGCACCTGCAAAGACGGGTTACTCGGACATGGAACTCAATGTCGTCCTGTGGAACAGGCTTCTGCGCCGCGTCGAAATCTTGGGGCATCTTTTTCTTCTTCTTTTCTTTAATCTCAACATCAAGACATGCAACGCATATCGAAAGGGGCGCACGGTCTGAGTCTATATGTGTTGTATGGAAGCTTCGTGTGCGAGAATTGCTTAAAGCGTGTAGACGTGTTTGCTGCGGTTGCGACTGTAGACGAGACGCCCATTCAGTTGGCGTAGCTTTCCCCGTGTCTACGTATGCATGTACAACTCCTCGTGTCGAACGTTGCACTCTGGAACGGCCAAGCCCAGCAGCCATGGCGAGCTCACGGCAATACCTAGGTGTTCTAGCCTCCCACTCGGATGTCGAACACGCTCAACGCTTGCCCGAAATGCAAGTTTCCGTCGTGGTTCAGAAGCCCGTCGTGTCATGGATGCATCCATTTGAGTCTCCAGCAGCTGGCCTCGCTCGCCCAAGGCAACAGACAGGTCCGTGTGCAACAGCTTGCTTGGTGCGGCCCTCCGTTCTGCGTCCTGCCAGAGAGCCACAGCCGGAACGACTTGATCCCAAGTCTTTCACAGCTCCTTCATCACCTCGCCAACGGCCTTCTTGGCCATCTTCCGCCTCTGCTCCTCCGGCAACCCCGCGCTCATATCCCTCACAGCCTGCAGCTTCCGCATCATCCGCTCAATCTTCTCCACCTCGTCGCTGCCCAGCTCCTCGTCGTTATCATCTCCGTCCCTGCTCTTCCCGGCGCTCTCTTTGGTCTTCTGTTTGGCTAAGCCCTCTCGCGCGGCACCCTTCTTTTCGTTGTCGTTGTCGTTGTCGTCGTCTGCCTCATCCGTATCAGGCTGCTGCTCCTGGTCCAGGTTCCATATCGCCTTCTTCAGACCCTCAAAGTCAGATTTGTCGAAACCAAAGTCCAGGCTCTCAGGGTCCAGATCAAATTCCTCGTCGTCGCCGTCGCCGTCAGCTAGGGGCCTGCGGCTCCTTGGGAGGCCCGACGCGGACTCCGCGTCGGAGTCGAGGTCGGCGAGCCCGCCGTCGAGGTCGTCTGCGGCGTCCCAGCCGTTGGACTCCAGGGCCTCGAGGACTCGGGGGATGCCCATTTTCTCTAGGCCGTCGTGTCAGCGCAATTCCTTGCTCGGGATCATTGTGAATTCGCAGCAGCCCCGCTCAGCAATGTGCCAAGTCTTGGGCTCGGAACAACAAGGAATAACGAGGAACGTCGAAACAAAAAGGAGAACAAGGTGGAGGAAGGAAGGAAAAAAGAAAGAACAGAAAGAATCAAGTCACGGACCCCCAAACTCATTCTTGCCCTCATCTTTCTTCCCTCCCCGAACCTGGACAAACTCGAGCCCCCACTCGGCACAGAGCTCTTCCCACTCTTCCGCATCGCCGTCGCCGACACCGATGCCCAGGCTGACGCCGTCCCACCCCCAGCCGCCGAGCCCTTCACGGACGACCCTGCCGACCTCGGTGATGAGCGCACGGGTCTCGTCTGCAGAAGGCGGTACCGGAAGTGATGCAGGTGCTGTAGCAGTCACCGAAAATGTGTCAGCAGTAGTCGTGCTGGGCAATGACGATGTCGAGGGCAAGGCGAAGACGACGGCCATCCCGCCGAGCACAGAGAGGACCTCCTTGGCCTCAGGCGAAAGGAAAGATGCGGACCATTCCGTCGGCGAGGAAATGAGGTCCAGCCAGATGGGGACATCGGCACTGTAGTAACTCGTCTTGAGGGAGAGGATGTGCGTTGTGCCGGCAAGGGTGGTTGATGCGGGTTCCGGGTGGTTGCCCGTCAGGTCTGTCTCATGCGTCAGATGCTGCTCTTTCCTGCCTACCCAAACGACTCCCCCCTTCTCCTTTTTCTTTTCCTTTTATCTTCATCCTGTATGTATCTGTGTGTGGGAAGGGGTGGTTGCGATGCGAGGCTCATCGAGCCCATGATGCTCGCCTTCACTATCACTCATCCTTCTCACTCGAGCATCATGGCGGGGCAGATAAGATAAGGGAACACAGACGGGAGGAAGAGCCGACTCACCTTTGATGACTCTGCTCAGGTGCTGTGTCGAGTCGACGAGCGAGACCGCCAGGACCCGGCGCGGGTTCTTGACATCCATTCTCCGTCGCTGTTTCTGTGGGCTGATGGCGTGGGAGCTTAAAGGACGTCTGGCAGGTGTGTGACGAGCGCGCCGAAGACAACTTTGAGGGTTCCGGGCCGCGAGGTAGGAGAGGGAATGGAGGGGCACGGGACGCAGGGTCCACCCAGGACGGTGGGGGGGGGGAAGGATTACCTAAACCCTCGGCCGGGATCTTACCGATGTCTTAGGTACCTAGGGATCACTTTCGCCCGAGCGTGCAGCAAGAGCTAGCGACCTTACAACGTGGTATGGAAGCTCCGGCTACTGCATGCTTAGTATGGCGTCCTTTTTTTTTTTTTTTCAAACACCTCCTTTCTCGCTTTTTGTATTGTGTCGTAGGCTTACTTTCAGCTTGTACAACTATTTCTCAGACCTCTCTAACGATACGATGGCCGATGTCTTGTCTTGCTACGCTACGTCCACTTGCTTCACTGCAGAACGATCAGATTATTGCACGTATAGATATATTGAGTTATGCTTTTCGTAACTGTAAGTATTCCGGACCTTCGCTTTTATGCCCGACGGTAGTGATCTCTTGGCTTGCAACACCAGAGAACCGAAACAAGGAGTCAGAAAGAAGAAACAATCATAAGGCGTCAATCTGGAAACCGTTTCGAGGAGATGCACATAGACGGATAGAGAGAGAGAGGGGGGGGGAGGGGGTGAGAAAACACAGAGACACCCACAATCCCAGCCATGAGAAACAAAAGCATCGAAAAGTGCGACCAGAACCATCCCGTGCAAAATACACCATGCAGAGAAAGAGTTGAGAGTCAAGATGCATCTCAACGGCGTATCGCTCAGCAGTTACCCCCCCATCCAAAGTGGCGGTTGACGACGTTCATCGCGCTCACGCCGGCCCTCACGAGGCCCCTCGTCGCGTCCCCGTCCATGCCCGCCAGGACCTCCTCGAAGCTCGTGTCCTGCCTCCCCTCAGCGTCCCTGAGGTCGCGCTGGTCCAGCTCGCCCTGGCGCCTCTCAAGAACGGCCTTGGAGATGGCCCTCCCCCACATGTTGTACCAGTCGAGCTCGGAGAGGGTGACGTACTCGCGGCCGGTGACCCTGCCCGTGTGCGGGTCTCTTCGGCGGCGGGAGAAGGGCCACTCGGCCTCGACGACCTCGAAGCGCTTGGTGCGGAAGAAGAGATAGGGCCAAGCAAAGACCCATAGGAAGGTCAGGTAGAACAGCCAGCGGATCCAGGGTGTCCAGCGCCAGCGGTTAACGCGGCAGGTGTTGTAGACGTCGACGCGGGCGTCCTGGACGGGGAAGGAGACGTCAATGTGGCCGCGGTAGTGGGTGGCGCGGACGAGGTCCTCGAGGCGGCCCTTGAGCTTCTCGTCCTCGTCGAAGCCCGTGACGGTGCGAAGCAGGGTAAAGGTCTTGAGGCCGGCGTGGGAGGCGCAGTAGCGGTGGCACCACTCGCGTAGGGTGGGCTGCCTGTTCCCGTCAGCGGCGGTGCCGCCGGCGCCGGTGTAGGAGGAGGAGGAGGAACCGCCGAAGCCGGGGGCACGGGTAGGGAAGACGGTGCCGCGGCGGACCTTTTGGAAGTTGTCGACGGTGCGCAGCTCGCGCCAGGAGCGGCGGGCGGCGATGTCGCGGTAGAGGAAGGGGGTGAGGTCGAGACGGACGTCAAAGTCGACGACGGTCTTGGACTCGGTCTTGTCGTCTCGCTTGCGGACGCTCTCGGTGTGGGTACCACGGACGCGGACGTAGGGCCTGGGCGGGAGCTCGGCGAGTGCAGTGATGTAGGATTCGAGGTAGGTCGGGTCGGTGTCGAGGCGGCGGGAGGTGTGGATCTCGGAGCCGGTGACGGGGTCTTTACGGAAGAGGAGCGGGGAGGGGCCGGCTTCATCCGCAAGGGGGGCGGTGGTGGTTGCCGTGGTGGGGTGGCGTTTCGCGGTGGAGGACGAGTCTTGGGGTTCATCCGTGTACGATGGCGGGAGGTCGTGTGCGGCCGCCGAGGAGGCGGCGGCGACGTCGTCAAAGTAGGGATCGTTCGTGTGGAGGGAGTAGGCGTCGGAGGGCTGGCCGAGGCGAAGGTCGGGAGGGTTATTGTTGTTGTTGTTGTTGTTGTTGTTGGAGGAGGAGGATGCGTCCTTCTTGGAGTCGGGCTCAAAGGGTGGGAGATCCGGGGAGAAGGCGCCTGGCATGGACATTTTGGGTGTTGATGCTTTGTTTTGGATACAGGCGGAGATGGTGTGGATGAGGACGATAAAGGGTCCTCGGTGATGCAGGGTAGGACCGAATATGGATATGTATGAATGCGGAGATGGAGATAATAGATGGAGACGGGGTAGAGCAAAGTGAGCGGACCTGCAGACAGCCACGACTGACCAAAAAGAAAGAAAAAAAAAAGAAGAAGAAGAAGAAACAAGAAACGAGAGGCGATCGTTAGGGTGGTGGCGGAGAAGGAGAAAGGTTGGAATATGAATGGCCAGGCGACGTCGTGATGCAGAAAGGCAAGGGAAGTTCCACCTCTGTTGGAGAAAGAGAGAGAGAGACAAGGTTCCAGGCCCTGGAATCCGCATCTCAAGGGTCCTTTGGCTTCCTGAGCCACACAATCCCCGAGACCTACCTACATGGGTACCTATGTACCTACATACATGGTAGTAGATAGCCACCCGCGACAAGAATTTCGTTCCAAATCCGCATTGAGTGTAGGGGGGGGGGGACATTCGTTGCACCGTTTGACATGGCCCAGCCAGCCCTGGACGACGTCAGCATCGCTGGGTCCCTTGACCAGCGGTGGGAGGTTAGCGCTATATCGCTATATCATGATTGACAGCATTCTCGCTCACCAAACAAACCCTATAGACAGAAGGGCCTTCAGATTTGTGAGGTTAGTGCAAGGCAAACGAAAAAAAAAGAAAAAACAGGGCACAGTATGGGATGGGCGTCGGTGTGTACTCGCTCGGACTTGTCTGGGGGACCAGGAGACGACGATTGGCGGACGGGATAACTGGGCTTTGGAGGGACGTCCAGTCGTCTGAAGTGAGCCAGCCCCATGGTCTGCATCGGCATCGGATGCTTCTTGGGTGGCGAAGAAACGGCGACTAAGGCCAAGAAAGGCCCATTTGAATTTCTGAGGCGTAGCGGACCAAATTAGTGTAGGGCTTGGTCTCGCGAACTTGGGAATCTGTCGCCACGCGTCCATGGTCTATGGTGCGCGGTGCCGTCCGTTGTCTAAACCACCCAAGTGAGGTACACCACAAAAAAGCCATCATGCCCTTCCATGGTCCATTTGACCATGCCCTTTGACACGGCACACTCTGTGTGTGTGTGTGTGTGTGTCCTTCGCCGCGGCGAGGAGAACAAAAAACAACAAAAAAATTAGATAGCTACGCATCTGGCAAGGCTCGCCTCACCGAGAGCCGGGTTCATCGCATGAAGCCGGTGGCACGGGCTATGTCTCAACAGTGGGACGAGACGCACCAGCCGTGAGTCGTGATGAGCGAGCCGCTGGCCAAGTAAAACAAAACAGACCATGTTAGTTCCTACTACCTAGGTAGACAGTGTCGAGATGGGAGAAAGCCAATTCCCCCCAGCGAGAACTATCTACTATGTACTCCCCTTCCCTCCCTCCTGGGTGGCCGAACAGTCTTCCTCATTGGGTGGCTGACGCCCAGGACAGCTTTGCTAGCGGCGCGGGTTCTGCATTTTGCATTCTGCAAGTCAGCCTACACCACGTTTGACGGACTGTAACTGGCCATATTGCTCGCCGGGTGGCCGTCTATCCCGCCCTTGGTTCTTGGCTTTAAAAAAAAAACACTACCTGCACGCAGGTAGGTAGTAGGGAGTGGTCTCCGAAACCTGAGGCCGCAGCGTACTTCCTGGACTGACTGATCGACTCATCTCGGAAAAAGGAACGTCGGCCAACGTTGCTCTCTCCGTCATGGAAACAAACCTACTTCCTGATGCGCGCCAAAATCTTCCCCAACCTGCATCGGCGGACGTGTTACCAATCCCTATTTTCAAGATGGCTTTGGTCCGAAGAATGCCCAAGCTTTCATGCACAGAAGTCATTCTGCCATGACCTTGCAGCCACGGAAGTGGCCATACAGGCGGCAACTCATGGCTGACGGTGGAGATGGGCCGATTCTATCGCCGAGTCTCTTCAGTAGTAAAATTAGAAGAAAAGATCACGTGTCCCCTGGCTGGTTTCAACGCAACATGGTTCAATCACTGCTGGCTACAAACTCATTCGGAAATGGAAAAAGGTAAGAAGCCTCTGTTGCAACCGGCGTCCTAGCTCAACTTTCGAAAAAGGGCATCAGCGCCATCAAGTATTAATTATTAGATGGTCCCAGAACAGGAGGTGGAACAACGTGGCTACCATGGTTTGAGCCAGACACAGATTGTCCCTTCCGTCACCATTATTCCATCCTTCAATAGTATTAGTATCCCATCGACTGCGAGTGGACCTCACATCCCTATCTATCCCTTAGGGTGAGGGGGAAATGTGTGTATATTAAGTGGGCATCGGGGTTGCGAGGTCCACTCGCAGCCGATGGGATACAGATCGTCTAATACTTCATTTTCGTATTGAATTAATATAATTGAAGTTTTGCCATGTACTTTTTGGCAGCTTTGAATGCAGCATTTTCAGGTTTACAAATAGTCGCATCGTCTTTTGACCTCTTATTGTTTTCTTGGTTTGAGGTCTATTTCAGAGTTAGTACACGTCCTGCACTGGTCTCACGAGGTTATAAATACGTACTATACCGTTTCCTCCCGAACAAGGCTTCCAACGTTTCCACGGCTCCTCGTTCCATGCTTCATGGTCCGGAGGAAAGCCAGCCAGGCTGTACTGTGCGCCTCCAGTCCGGAACCCTCTATATCTTGTTGAATTGTAATCCTCGTTCTTGAAACTCCCTAGCCATTTAAAGTTGCCGATGCTGCTGCTTCTGTCGACCTTGTGCCAATTCACTATCTGGTCCCACTTAATACCTCCCAAGGCTGAAAACTCATCTTCTTCGGTGTACGAATTGTATTGGCGCAATGTCTTTGCGACATCAATCATGTTGGGAGTCGTTTTGATTTTGTAAACATATGCCGTTGTTTGGTCTCGCGAATAGTAAGCATGGCCAAGCGCCAGAAGAAATGACGTGGTAAGTGAAACGTAGCCGTCATCTTTCGCAGTTGAGCCCAAGCTTATACGGTGTCCTTCCTCGTCAAACTCCTCAGGGACGTTGACATGGTTGTAAATGCTAATGTCGGGGGCCACCTCCCCAACAGCTGTGAGACCTTTGGGCAGGAAGCCGCCAGCTGCCTTGATTTCTTGAGGAGACCTACCAGCACCACGATAGACAAACTTGGGACCGGTCCGCACAGCCTCTCCCGACAAGAACCAAAGAGAAGCCAGGTAGAAGAAGACGAGCAAATGTTGACGGTTGCCCATTTTCAATAGAATAGGTAGTTAGGAGGAAAGGAGGCAATCAACTGAGGCAAGAACATCGTTATCGGCTTCTTCTTATAAGATATTCCAAAAATTTACTATGTGGACCGTTTTTACTACAAGCCGTGGTCGGTTGTAGCGGCTTGGTTCTTTTTATTCTAATAAATGTGGGTGGAGATGTAATTTTAGATATTAATGTAGTCGAAAGTGAAAACAATGCTTACTTTTTACTTTTTATAGAATCATCTGTAAAACCAATCACACCTTATGGACAAATAATCGTGTACGTTGTTAGGAGAACAGGGAGCAGCCAGGCAAGCGCCGCCTCGTGCATTACCTATTAAACCAGGTAGTTTAGCATACGTAGGTAGTACGGATACATATGATGTAGTATTGATGAACGATTCGAATGATTCGCATTCGCCGATTGGTTCAATTGGTAGTGTCAAGCGCAACGATCGACTGGAATGAATTCCTGGTCCTTTCTGTACCTAGGTACCATAGGTAGTAGCAAGGTGTTACCCACCTCGCCAACATGTTACAAGGCAATGAATGTAACCAGCCCTACCTACTAGGCTGCCTACAGTACTAACCTACCTAGGCACCCTGGCACCTACCTACGCAGGATGCGGGCAGTCCGTCTAGACTACAGTTGAAGCATGGGCAGCAAGTACCTAGGTAGATAGCTAGGTAAATACCTGTCAAAGAATACAGTGGGGGGCCAAAAGCATCCGAACGCACTATATTCATAACCTTGAGTCTCGGTACTAAACCTACAGTATTTAAAGCACTATAACTCGTACTACTCGCTACCTACCTGCCCAAGTAGGTAAATGCCAGCTCTGCTCACTTAAGCTCAGCTTCAGCTCAGGTTAAAGCAGCCACAGATCAGTACCGCAAAACTCTGAGACATCACCCAATGCCACTAAGGTCAGCACGATTCGCCCACGAAGCTATGGATGTGCAAGCATAGTTTCCTCAAAAGGACAGATCAAGTTCGCGTCGTTATGTCGCAGGATCTGCTGCCTCGGATGCGGGCGTGAGCGCCGTGGTGCTGCAGGCCATTTACTCCTGTGGGGTGGTGTGCCGTTATGCTTGGCCGTTATGCTCGGGCGTTATGCTGCTGCACTTACACGCATCGAATCCGGTTCTCCTGACGGCGGAATGGTTGTCGTGTCGCCAGTCAGGCGGCTTTATATAAGACAACTAGATGCCTTTGAAATCTTGTGTTGTAATTCAATTTCTAGCATCAACCGTAAAGCCCATCCATCTCTCATTTGAAGTACAACAGAAACCGACAGCTTGTAGCAACCTCACCAAGTGCATCATCACTTTACATTAGGTATACATCATCCTACAGCAAAACAGCGACAACCCCTTTTTTTTCGTCTCCATCCTCCCCCACACAGATCCATGGCCACCTTTCGTGCTTGGACCTTCACGGCTCGCGGCAGCCCCCGCTCCGTCCTCTCGCTCGCCCCGCGCTCTATGCCCGCCCTCCCGCCCGCACCCTGCCTCCTGGCCAAGGCGAGGCCCGTACCCCACGCCCAAGACGGCAACGAGTGGCTCCGCGTCAAGGTCGCCTACGCCGCGCTGAACCCGGGAGGCCATATCTACATCTCCCTGATACCCAACTTCGCCCGCGCAAACACGGCCGTCCCTGAGATGGATCTGAGCGGAACCGTCACCGACGTGTGGGGCCCCGGATCCGCATCTGGGTCGGCGGAGGCGGCGGCGCCGACGACACCGAGCAAGGATCCTTCCCCCGCCGAAGACGCAGGGACAGGAAACAAGGGCCACCGCTTCTCCAGAGGCCAGCGCATCGCCGCTTTTATCCCTATATCTTACGGCTGGCCGACCGGCACCGGCGCCCTAGCCGAACATGTCTTCATCCCCGCGCGGTACGCCGTGCCAGTCCCGCCGCACGTCTCGCTCCGGGACGCGGGCAGCCTCTTGACGGCGGGCTGCACGGCCGCCATGACGCTGCGCGTCGCAGCGCTGAAGAGGGGGGGCAGGGTCCTCGTCAACGGGGCCAGCGGCGGCGTCGGCTCCCT
Organism: Colletotrichum eleusines; assembly: GCA_016807845.1. Classification (NCBI taxonomy): domain Eukaryota; kingdom Fungi; phylum Ascomycota; class Sordariomycetes; order Glomerellales; family Glomerellaceae; genus Colletotrichum; species Colletotrichum eleusines. The sequence goes on along the minus strand of JADEZO010000001.1, from coordinate 5,128,098 downwards.
GGCGGTGCAGATGGCCCGCGCCGCAGTCGGACCCGAGGGCTACGTCGTCGGCGTGTGCTCGGGCCGGAACGCCGACATGGTCCGGGGGCTGGGGGCGGACGAGGTCGTCGACTACACCGCATCCCCGTCGCCCGTGTCCGACGCCCTGAGGAAGAAATTTGGCCGGAAGGGGAGGCAGTTCGATGCCGTGGTCGACTGCGTCGGTGTCCAGGACGTCTACGTCAGCTGCGCCGCCTACCTCGTCCCCGACGGCGTCTACTCCTCGGTCGGGATCAAGCCAACCGCTCTCTCGTATGGCGGGTTGGCCAAGGCGGCCTGGCAGATGCAGATGAACGCCCTCTGGCCCCGTTCGACCTGGCTGGGCGGCACGGGCCGTCGGTGGGCGGCAACGGCCATGATGGACCCCGGGAAGGATTTGATGGGTGAGGTTATGGCGATGCTGTCGGACGGGAGGATCAAGGCTGTCATTGAGAGAGAGGTTGGGTTTGAGCAGGCTGCGGACGGGTATGACATCCTGGGGAGTGGGAGGGCGAGAGGAAAGATTGTTGTGAAGGTTGACGGCGAGTAAACGTTTCTCCTTACTGGCGGCGTCATAAATAGATTAGAATGGTCTGCGCTGTAACTTCTTCAATGATCATTCTATATCTCTATAGCATCTATGGAGCTTTTTTTTTAAATTAAAAAAAAAAAAGCAACGGGCTCCTCATAGTCGAATACTGTTTACACGTATGGGATTGTGAGTTGCCTTTCTGTTACTCTCCGCAACCAACCCACATCCATCACTTGTAAAACTACCCACCCGGGCTGCCTTCTCTATCTTCAAAAGTAGTTGCCATAGGTTAAGCCGACCCTAAGCACACTTGGATTTGCCCATGTCTGTAATCGAAGGCAACAATGACTGCTTGTGCGTACGCAAGAGCCGCAGCCAACACCTATCATCATTCAGCAAACCAGATCTTCGTCGCATGGGCTGCCGATATCCCTTCGACTTGGGCATTTCACACTCACCATGATATGCATGATCTGATGACTCGCTCCCACCAAGTCGAATGTTCTCGGGAACCACCGCTCAGGAAACTTCTCGCTCAGTTAGCAAATACCGCGAGGATTCGTTGCCGGCGACGAGCACCAAGCCCCCCCCTTTAAGCGCCGCAAACGCAACAAGCGACTCACCTTGGCCCAGTACACCAGGACAGCAACGAGGTTGCACCCAGCCGTCGCCAAAATCCACCCACCACCCACACGCTCCCACACCTCCCCGGCGCCGTCCACCGCCGCTCCGTGCCCGATGGGTAGCACGAACGCCGCGAGCCCGAACGCCGTGAACAGTGCCGCGCGGTGGTGGCCCAGGTCTACGGCCCCGAGGTTCGGCCGCGCCGTCGCCGCGGCGCAGAGGGCGGCGAGCAGGCCTGTCCACGCGACGTATGCGTCGCGCGTGCGGGGGCTGCACGAGAACCCGTAGTGCGCGAGGGGCCAGACGGACGACCACATCAGCACGAGGACGCCGTGGAAGTCGGCCTTGATGCCCGAGAGGTAGACGGCCTCGCTGTGGGACATGAGAGTGTGGAAGCTTTTTGTGTGCGGGTTAACCAACGCTGTTCCCTAAACTTTGACACGGTCGACTTGGACCCTTCTCTCGCAAAGCCCCGAGGCCGGAACTAGAAGAGAATGGGACGAAAGAACTTGTGCCAGCTAGACGACCGGAAACAGATTTTACTTACGCCGTCGAGAAAACGAAGCAGATGGTCACGCCGAGGGCGTATACGCTGCAGACGACCACGTCTGCTGTCGAGGCGATGCCCCATCTGGGCGGAATTCCGTCACTGAAGACGTAGAACGGCAGCAAGACGAATAAGATTGCGCCAAAGACATGGGAGTAGATGTTGACTACATAGAGTTTTAGCCTCGATGATGCCACGAGACCAAGGGATCAAGGTCTCTTACTCGACTCATTGTGGATATAAGCCCAACTCGCAAAACACTCGAGCACCGAGTTGCAGGCCTTTCTGTAAACCAAGTTTGTAAGTCACTCTCAATTCATGATTAACTATCGCGTAGTCGACCTACCGATACCCGGTCTGGATGTGATCGCTCCCGCATCTATTACAGCCAGTCATAAGCCTTTTTCCCTCTACGAGTTGACACATAACTCACTGTTGCCATTCAGCTGTACCGCCTCTTAGAAAATGATTTTGATCACGAATGTTACGGCAGAGAATACTTACGGAGTTCCTTCCACGATAGCAGGGGAGTCTCCCTTCCCGCTTTCCTCTTAACCTTTTTCACATCCCCCCAGCGCCACAACTGCTGCCTGGCGGAATCGTCCTCGATGGCCGTCCGGAGCCTCCGCCTCAGGGCCGAAGTCGAGAGAGTTGCGGACATGGCCACCTCGTTCTCCCCCGAATACTTTGGCGTATATCGCCAAGACCGTATACAGGCTATATAAACCTTGGGAGCCAGACGAGCCGTCGTCCCAGCACACCGGGTTCCGCGTCTCCCGGTGAGCACTCCGCCAACCTGTCACGCCGAGCCTAGTTGAGTCGTGTCTGATCCGGTCTAAGAACCGGCACAACGCTGCATGCAACGTAACCTGAAAGTCACAAGGGACGAGGTGGAAATGCCAAGACTCGCTGCTCTTCTCGAGACGGAAAGGGGCAAGAAGAAAATAGGACATCAAACACCGATTCTCCCGCTCTCTCACGTGGAGAAACTCCCGGTACCAAAACCCCCGCATTCCTATCTTCAATGGTCCTGGTCCTGTCTTCTGTTCACCGCCGTGGGGGGGGAAGCCCTTCAAGCCCACCAACCCGAAACCGCTCGAATGCGCGCCGCCTCGGGGTGTCCCGTGCATCGGGCCAATTTTTCGCTGAATGCGACGCTGCTGCAGGCCCTTGAGTAGTGCGCATGTAACAAATCACAAACCAGCCAGAAAGGGGACACTGGCGGGTGCGGGACCAGGAAAGGGTCGTTGCCGGAGAGCTTAGGTTGATGCAAGCAGGGTAGGACCCTCTGGGGGGCAGAGGGTTTGAGAAACGTGTTTCCTGCCGCTACACGTGCTTGGAGAAACTCGGCCGGCACGACGCCGGTTTGGTTTTCGGTTGTGTCTGTCCGGGATTTTGACGTCCCCTGCACCGAGGCGGAGAGGAAGCGTGAAGTTGTCGGATATCATTGGTTTGTCAGCTTACACCACGATAAAACGAATGGCCACAACAACGCCAGAAGAGGAGCTACACAAGCTTTGACCTCGACACGAGGAAACGAACCAGCGAGAATCGTCTACATCTAGGATGGAGGTGTAATTGGGAGCAAGTGGTGGACCAAAGAAAAGATAATACCTGGATGGAAGCCCCATCGAACAATAAGCCCCAAAAGCGAAACCGTTAAGCACGGTCAAGGGATATGATATTGATATGATATGGACACGGCAGTGGGACGCTGCGTAACATGGTGGTTAGGCGTGTCTGGACTTGGACCGTGTGTGGTAGACGGAATGACAACACTGTTATGTGGATGTCTCCTTTCTTTGTGTTAATATGTAGTCTGGTCGACATAGACGAGAGGAGTGAAGACGAGCAGGGTCACCCGAGGACAAGTCTTCCCCTCTTGTTTGGAGATGCATGTCGAACAGCCTGAATCTGTTTCTCTACTAACAAACGAGCGGGCATCGGTCTGGGGAACGTTGTCAAGCAAAGACAAGAACCGCTCTACGCACCTCTTTTTTTGTCTCAGCCCAGAGTGTCGATAGATGTCTCTTCTGAATGCCCAGTTTCAATTACCTGGCATCACATAGCTAGACCATTACATGCAGACCCGTGATTGGGGGAGGCATGAATCATTAGGGCCTCGTGGGTGAATATTTGATCTCGGCCAAGGCATAAGTAAGAGGAAACAGAGAACAGTAAGAGACTCTAGCTCAGGAAAAAAGAGAGGAAGGAGGTGATTAATCGCTTTATGCGGTGAGAGCACGCGAACTTTGGCACACTGAACACCATCTAGAGACGTTTCCCGGCACTATCAGAGTTTTTCCGGAGGGATACTGCGACAAACCATAAATGTAACCAGGGACAACTCGCAATTATGTTGACCTCAACGTCGGGAATAGGGCTTCCTTCCAGTCTCCAACGTCGACACAATCCGCATTTACCCAAGTATGAGAGGTATTCCACGCCGTTCGAGCCCGTAGCCTAACGGATGGCTACAAAATGGCAGCGCCAACTATCTAGTACCCGAGCTCATTGAAGGCGCCTCTCTGCGGCTGCTTGTTTGCAGCCGGCGAGACCATTGGCATACGCCAACGGTTAATTGTCTTCATGGCCTTCCTGCCCGCCCGGGCCCGTGAAGATATGAAAGTCTTCACCCAGGCTTTTCTCGACTAGGGAAGATCAATGACCTTTCGAGTTCATCCAGAGGGAAGGGGGGACAACTGGTACAATCCTGACACTCTTCCGCGCGTTCATGCGCCGCTCTTCATCTTGCTGGTGGCTTTACACCCAAGCACCGCTGCAAAGCACCTCTCTCCCCTGCTTCCATGACCTTCCAACTCGTGGCGGCTTCTAACAAACGTTGCGATGGCTTTCAGCCACAAACGCAAGGCGCAGGACTAGACAAAGAGGCATGCATGCACCTCAACTCGGAGAGGGGTTCTACAAACCTGCTCGTCGAGCTCGTCGATGGTGTCCCTAACAACCGAGGCCACGGAGGCTGACACCGGGTCGATACTACTCTCTCCATGGCAGGCATTCTCGGCTACTAGCCAGGCGGTGCAGGCTGAGTTCGAGATGCATGGGGTCGGAGCTTTGCCTAGCCTTGTTCAAGCCATGTTTACTCAGTATTTAGTGAGCAAACACGGAAATTTTATGTCTGACTCGCCACCACCCTCGTTTTCACAGGGGTTTAATCGTTACCAGCCCTCGTGAAACTACTACATAGTAGCCCCGGGTTTCTTGTATCGGAGGGCGGGTGAGAGCAAGTTTACGCTCAATGGCTGAGGTGGAGAAAGGGGGCGTAAATCAGCTTGTAGGAAGTGCACTCCCAAGACCTTGCGATCGTCCTCGCTTAGGAGGGGTGGATATATATGGCCATCGATCCGTCGCACAAGTTGCCCCCTCTGCCGCGAGCATCTTCAACTTGCGCGCAAACTAGAAACGGTGAATGCGCTCTTACGCAACAGAAACCCAATTGATTGGATACCATATTAGCTGAACTTTGCTCAGCTGTCAAAACTTGTCCAAGTTGTGCTGGATCCTTGGGGAATCACAGCCCGAATGGCTGGTAGGAAAGGGACCTCACTCAGGGGTGGTGCTCGATGATGCGCAAGCATCCTAGTTCTTGTCTCAGACAAAATCGTCGGTGCGACGAGCCGCTGTGGAATCATGAGTGAAATTCCCGTGATTCCAAAGCCGGCCTCCCAAGAAAGGCGACATGGCCCCAGTCCATGTGCTTTGGGCCTTTGGCGCAAAGTGCGAGTCAACATCCCCGTCTCCCCACGTTGTGAAGACAATGCCCCCAATGCTACCACAGGCTGGCTATTGCTCATTGGCAGGGGTGTAATCGATAGCGATGAAGACGAGACCGTGAAAGAAAGAAGCGAAAAGAAAAGAAAAGAGAAAGTAAAAAAATAGTAACGACACAAACAATCCCATTCGTATCGCTTGCCTGTGAGACACTGCTGTCTTATGAAGGTGGTGGATGGTGCTGTCTGCGGCCAGGGGGAAGTTCTGTATCTGGACGATGAGAATGGATTCATCACTCTGATACAAGACATGCCTTCTAGTGAAATTGGAGTGCGTGCCTGCGCTAGCTTTCTGCCAGCCAAACGGCTCCCCAGATCGCCAGCGCCGTCGCATGGAAGAGAGGTTATGTTGGTTGCGGCGGCGGTGGCGGCGGCACAGCTGGCAGATGGAGTAATGGGAGGAAGAAGACCGAGGGATTCGAGTAAGCAGACGGGGCTATCAACGCATGCTGTAAGCCACACAAGAACAATGATGTTGGTCAGGAGCTTGGCGAGTCTCAAGGGAAGCAATATTTGATATGCCGCCCGTAAGCTGTCATATTCAGAAGCTGCCATGTCGGCTCCATGGCCGCGTCGCCATGCAATTGGTAATCACGCAATGCGCTCAATTCCATATAGAAAGCGAGCAACTTTGACGCTTGGGAGGCCGACTAGGGGCAACGAATTTGCCTTGCACCAACCATCAGTTCGTCATGTTATGCTTTATGCAACCAATCTCTGGGACCGCGTCATCTCTCACTGTATACCACAGTTGTAGCCAGCAGAAAGGCTGCATCTGACGGCACCACTGTGTGGACTATCCCGGCGGGGATTCAACGGCGGACGCCATCATGGGACAAGCGTGAGTAAAGTGGCGCGGTGACAAGCCACGACAGTGATCGCTGCTGTTGCTCGAAGCGGGAGGCTTGCGGACGGCTTCGGGCGGCTATCAGGAGCAGGCGTTGGGGCAGATAACAGCGGCGAGGTTGTCTGCTGATGCCGGTATCGTCCCCGATGGGGATGGCCTGGCTAGAATCCCGTGAACTGCTCCGGCGATAGCAGAGCAGACCCAGTGTTTGGTCTCGAATCAGGGGTGCTTCGTCCGCCCCCGTAAATCCGTTGGGCGTTACTCCTGATCGTGGCCGCTGCTGTTCCTGCGTGCCTCGTGAGAATGGTGGCACTGGCCCAGGAGCACACATGTTACCCAGTAGGTGAGCCAGACACGTTCCTTGTGCCTAACATCTTGTCCCAAAGGTTATGTTGGGCAAAAGCATACCCGTTGTCACTCCAGCCGTTGACAGGAACCTTACTAAAAGAGCCGGGCGGTAGGGGATGTAGCTTTGGCCCAGCTGTCATGGGATGGATGCAGCGGCTAGTGCGTTCGTCCCAGCAAATGTAAGCCAAGATGACGGGGAAACATTACCAGCCAGTCGGAGGAGCCAGATGACTCGTGGCACCTGTCTCGCACGGAGTTAAAAAAGATCCCATCTCAATGACAAAACGGGCAGAGGGGGATGTCGGCCCATCTAAAGTAGGATGTTGCCCGTAGCTGATTGTCGGAACTTCTGCATTGAAGCAAACAGGTCGACACCATCTTGGACAATCAATGTTAACGGCCCTGGTTCGGCTCCGCACATGACCAGCGAACTTTTAGCCTTCACAGGCCAGCTAGCCGGGTTGTGTGCCAGGAACAAGCGGTGCAGGCTGGTCTACACTAGGTACCTAGTTCAGGAGGCGCGCATTTCGGGGCAAGGCACAATGGATGGGCCCTCGGAAGTCTGGGTATGTACGCTACGCCGCATGCATTGAGATCTCCGCAATGGTGCAGCATCATGGCGAGGGGGGTTGGCAAATTGGCAAACATAGGACGGATTGGCCAAGCCCACACTTCGACCAACCGTGGGCCCATTGCTAATTAGCCTACCTAGATAGCACCGGTATGACGGCGACTAGCGAGTCGTGCGCGTTGGAAGACGGCGTGGCTTAAAGCCAGAGAGACCACATGGGCTTTAGCGTCGATGGAGAATGCGATGCAACGCGATGCCATGCGATGCACCGCGTTGCTCTGCGCTGCATCAGCAAGACCCCGGCCGGGACCAGACCGAAGTGGACAAACGGAGGCGACGATGGAGTAGGGGCAATGAAACCTAGGCACTATGTATGCGGATAAGGGCGTGGGGACGACGGTTCGGTCCCTGGCATCCGTAAGACCCGCACTGCAGACTCCCACACAAGGGACGTTGTTTTCGCACGGGTGACTGACGGGTGAGGGGAAGGAGGCTTGAGAGGCATGGTTCGACACCTCTCAGTCTTGTCTTTTGATTTTGGAAATCGCGGTGGGTGGAAGATGGCATGCCGGTCTCTCTGACGACCGCGCTGAAGTGAGAGTGCTCATTCCCGTACGTAGTTTACGTGGTTGAATCGACGAAAGCCTCGGGGCTGACCCCTTGTCGACTTTTTTGGCAGTCTCTTCCGCTTCCCCTGGTCATCGTCGTCGTTGTGACGGGCGTCAGGAGCAACAGCCACCAAGTCTGGTAGAGCATGCATGACCCAAGGGTGGTGTTGTGTTGCATTGGAGGCTCGAGGCCGCATGTCAGAAGGACTAGTGTGATGCAGATAACAAGTGTCGAGAACCCGTTTCTGGGCCGGCGCAAAGCGATTCGGACCCCAGAACAGGACTTGATTTGTATTATGACGCGGGTTCATAGGAGGCTTGTGCGTGCTACCCTCGACAACCGGGCGAGTGGTGCATGAACGAACCAGCCCAGTGAGTGAGCACCGGTTGCGCGCCATTAAGAAAGCATGACTGGGTCTGCCACCGTATACCCTCCCGTACTGGCGGTGTTTTCCCGAGAAGGGCGGGTGGAGGTGTAGATGTCTTGCATCTGTCTAATACGTAGGCAGACGACCGGTTGAAACCTGACCCCGCGTACCAGGTCGACATGCAGTGGTGCAAAGACACTCGGCACCGACATGGCGGTGATTGTCGAGCGTTAGACAAGGTGGTGGAGGCAAGGTGAGTCAAGCCAGTTCCAATGGCATCCTAATTGTGGCCTTGTGCGACGCCGGGTGCGATCCGAGTGCCCTGATTCCTTGCTGCTCTGCACGGCGAGTAAAGGAGGCCTGAAACTGTACGACGAGACCGGTTGTAGAGAATGAAAAGCAGAAGCGTCGCCTGGTATTCGGCAGTCCGAAGGTCGAGTCAAGAAACGGACGGGGCGGCGATGCGAGGAGGAAGCAAAGCAAAGCCGAGCGCGTAGGTAGGTCGGCCAGACGACTCACAAGGCGTTGGGCGGATGATGATGCGGCAGTTTGCATGTCTGCAAACGGCCTTGGGGTAGCAACAGCGCCCGTGTCGTCTGAAAACAGACGGAGGGAGGGCAGCGAGTAAGTGGCGGCCTGGGGAGAAACGGGAGGACTAATTAATCAACGGTCATGGGGGAGAGGGGAGGGCGACCAGGATACCATACCTACCGAGGGTTGCTTGCAAGGTACCAAGAGCCGAGCAGGACGGCTGAGCGCGAGCCCGAACTAGCGTGGCTGGACGGGTGTTGATATGTGTTTCTTTTTTAGCGATGGGCGCCTGGAGAGTGGCCTGGGAGGCAATTGTGTGTGCGCGTGCGTGGGTGTAAGATGGGGGGATCAGACTCGGAGGGGCCTTGAACACGCCAGTCTGGTGGCGGCGGATTAAGAGGCACAGAGGGTGGGAGAAGAGAAAACCACCGGCAAACGGCGGGGACTTGCTCGGTTGCAGACGGAAGCGTGTGGTTGCCACTCGGTACCTAGGTACCTTGAGACAAGTCCCTACAGGCTATAGACAGACAGAGAGACAGAAAGACAGACAGCTGCCAATTATCTGTACTGTCGGCAATATCAGCTTTACTCGTAGTCCTCCTGCCCGTACGAATTCGGACAGAACCGAGCAGAGCAGAGCAGAGACTGGGACCTACCTGTACTACCTACAGTACCTAGATACCTGAGTATTCCGATCGGTACGTACAGTAGTAGATAGGAACTTAGGTACATGCATCGTACCGTGTGTCTTGCCTCTTCGCAGTATTCCACATTTTGATCCATGCCTTGCCGACAACGTTCTTTTACTGGATGGTGTGAAATGGCACTACAAAACTATCATGGCAGATGTCCACCATAATGGGAGGATTGACAGGGGGTAACCTCCCACGTTCACCCACAGGTACCTACCTAGGTAGATAGCCTTGGCTCGGGTCCTGGTACTTGCAGCTTGTGCCTGCCATTCTAGCTTTGCGCAGGTACCGTTCGTTCGTGCTGCTTGCCTTTCAAGGGTGCCCGGTTCCTTATTTTCTTCTTCCTCTTCTTCTTCTTCTTTCCCTTGGCTTTGGTCAGGTCCCTGACCCTAGTTTTGGCACTAGTCGGACCAACCCTGCCCCTGTCCTTTATGTTCCGAGCTCATTGCAGCGCATATATGGCGTTTACCCACCCTCGGAGGAGGCCTTGGCCCCAGATATTGCAACGTGAGAACGGGAAAGAAAAGAGGCCTACATACTGCTATTCTTGTTCAGGTAGGTAGGCACTATGTAGGTACGGAGTATCCGTACTTAGGTACCTAGGTGGGTATCTCCGTGGACGCGCTTCCTCGATTATGTCAGCGAGGGGTGTTTGGAGATTATACTCCATGTCAATCAGTAGGTATGATACATTGTGGGTCTGTCCATCTGTCTGTCCGGACTCCACACAACTCGATAGCCCAGGTACCCGTTAGTGTACGTGGAGTAGGGGGGAAGGCAGAGAGAAAGAGAGAGATGTTGGCCCATGAGGTGCGCAATTCTTTGCTTTAATTTCGCCTACCTATCTAGCGCATAGAATAGACCGCTCGCTCCCTACGCAGTACTCTCCTGGACGGACCATCGGCACGTCCTTAACCCTTCTCATTCTATCTGCTCGGTACCCACGTAGTACACTACCTATCTATCTATCTACCTACCTAGGCAATCCACCTCTGCGCTCAAATCCCCTTCCCAAACTCGGCTTAGTCCCTCTCTATCTCCGGCTCCATATCATTGCGGGTTGTATGTGGAATGCTCCTCCGTCTTCAATAATTGTAATCCCAGAACGCCCGTCCGCCCCCCAGAGTACATTCACTCCGCTCGTCGTTAATGACAATAACCTTGGGCAAAAGAATTTTGTACGATACCTGCCCAAGAGAAGAGGAAAAGGAAAAAACAAAAGAAACCGGAGGAAGGAGAAGATAGTAAAGGAAAAATCCAAAACAGGGGGGGGGGACGCCTTCCTTCACATTTGTCCGTCCCCGTTTTCTTTTCAACCTCTCGCATTCCTGCACCTCACGCTCAGAACATCCAGGAACACTTCCACACACCCCTCCCGCTTCCATTATCCATCCCCCACCCCCCTCCCCTCTGTTATTGAGGGCCACCCTCCCACCACTTTCGAACTCTCTCTTCCTTCACTTCTACCAGCCAGCTCGCCTCTTTTCTCGCTTCTTTTCCTCCACGGCGCCCATCCTCTGTTTCAACACAAGTCTCTGTTCCTGACGTGTGGACAGAGCTGGGAGCAACAACTGGTCCCTTTCTGCAGAACTGGGATACACCGACCCTCGATTTCGACCATCATCACCACCCGCTGCCGGTTTTACTTCTTCCGCATGCCCATTCGCCATTTCCTCGTTATTGCGTCTTGTACATCACCACCGAGACGTCTTGGCTCCAGGATGCCTCATTAACCCGCCATCTAAACACTTTCGACATCCCATTCCTTTCTCTCGAAAGGCAACGACGGTACCTATCGCGCACCTGCTCTGTTGTTACACCATCAACGCACACTGCTAGCTATGGAAATCTGCGAGGGGCTTCTTCTGATCCCTCCTGACCGCGGTCAGATTCTTGGCCGCGCTCTCTGGAAGGTACGCATTTGCTAGTGTTGGCTTTTTTCTTTCTTTCTTCCAATGTCCACCTCTGACAGCCTGTCTTTTTTTAGCCACGATATGTAGTTGTCGGAGCCCGCAACTTCCAGAGAGATCCCCTCGCCAGCCCGACGGGCCCTCAGACTACAGGCATAAACCGCAATGGTGTGCCTCCAAAGATCCAGCCTAGAGCTCCCATCAACGACGAGTACTACATCTCCATCTTCAAGCCCAAGGTAAGGCTCAACATGACGGAGTTCTCTGGTCCCAACCTAAGCCTCCTGAACTTGCAGGACGATTGGGAAGTCTCGTATCAGTACTCAGTCAGCTCTGTCGTGGACTGTCAAGTTCAGATGCTCGCTCATCGTAAACAAGGCCCTGTCCTGCCGACTCTCGTCATCACAATCAACGACAAGGAGAAGAAGCGTCGTTCCAGCAGGGCCGCTGGTCTGATCTCTAGCAAAGAATCCACCGCCACCACCTTGTGGTTCCGCACACCTCCCGACGACCACCACATTAGTCTCCACGACTGGGCTCGTTTCATTCTTTCGAGGAAGCTCCCCATGAGCCCCGAGAGCCCGGCCTCACCATCTTTCACCAATCCCTTTACACAGCAGCGGTCGCGGGACATCGATTATTTCCCACGACCCCCCAGCGGAAACCACAATCCCCCCCGCAGCACGTTGCAGCACAAGAACTCGATGCAGACGTACTCTAGCCGTGATCGCCCTACTACCTACAGCTCTGATTCCCCAAGTTTGCGATCCAAGCGGAGTGACGTCTCTTCACCAACCAGCGGCAACCACACAGCCCACATGGGGTTCGCCATGCCGGACCCCAACAAATACACCACGGTGCTCCCGTCCGATATTCCCTCCCCTGTGGCTACGATGAGCGACTATCAAAGAAGTGAATTGATTGAGGGCTGGACCGTCGCACAAGGGAGATCGTCCACAGTCAGCTCGCCGATCCGCGGACGTGGCAGTGTCAGCTCTGGCGGCGCACAACCTTTTCCTGGAGCCGATTCCAGTTCGCCACCAAACCCACGAGAGACAATCCTTGACAGAGCCTTCCAGTTGCGCTGTATTCCTGGATCTGAGCGCGAGACACCGGGCGAAGAGAAGCTCACCTCCTTGGCCCGCTTTGATGCCTTGATGCGCGAAGCAGACCAAAAGATCCGTCAACAAACAAAGGAGGCGCACGCCGAGAAGATGGCGATGCTGAGCGCATTCGACGTGGACGAGGATTCATCCGAGGACGGGATAGAGGAGGAGGATGACGAAGAAGACGACGACGACGACGATGACGAAGATCATGATGGGTACGCACACGAATCAGATGTCAACGGCAACCGCCAGACCTTGATCTCTCCAAACGCTCAACGCGCTCTCGAATTCCTGGCCAGCGGTCAAGACGACGCAATGTCACCCCGGTCAGCTGTGATGAGGAGCCCACCAGCTAACTTCAGTGTCCCCTTGCCGGCGCCTGCCCGGCCACATACGGCTCATTCTAAGATGCGGTCGAGCGTGGCGCAAAGAACAGCCAGCCAGACTCAGCCCATGGGCCAGGAAAGGCTTGATGTGCCGGCCTCTTCATCCGGTAAGACATCCGAAGATACCAACTTCCGAGCCAACGGGGAAAAGCGGGCGTCCGGCTCCAGCGCCAAGCGACTTAGCTTCACCGAGTTCACCAAGCGTCTCTCGAGCACCAGCAGCTTACTTCTCGTCCAGACCAACACCAACGGCGGGAGCAGTCGCGGCAGCAGCGAATACGACCCAAATCCCTCTCAGGTACCCAAAGGTACTTTGAACGTCAGGGGTGTCATCCAGAAGCCTCATGATGTCGAACGTGAGGAACAGGAGCGGCATTATGGATGGCGGAATAGCGTCAGATTCTCCGATGGCGGCCTAATCTGACAAGGCCTATCAGCCCTCATCGCCGTCATCACCACCACCACCACCGCCACCATCATCATTATCAAATCTGGCCGGACCCAACTCAATCTCCTTATCTCACCACCATCTATATTCGGCTTTATACCCAACACACGCAACAGCACGGTTGAGATATGTTGTACGGTTTCTGATCTTACGATACCATTATCCGCATCTAATAACGACTTATGATTATGGTCCACAGAAATGGACTTTGGCGTTTATTTTGGCTTCTGTTCATTCCGCATTGTTTTTGCAGCTCGGCTTTATGCGCTGTTTCCAGAGGGTGGCCTTTTTCCTTCTCCGTTTTGATTGAAAAGCATTATTGGCAGTGATCTAATGGAGCTGCCGGATTCTGACAGACTCGCACCATATACATTGTCTGTGGTACGTCCTACACCTTTGGTTTGCACACGACAGACAGCGTTGTGGGGCCACCATCTCGTCACGATGTGGAAATATCTGTGGGACGTTCATGATACGCTGCTTTTCTAATTTGGGGCCGATGTACGGTCTGATGAACATATAGAAATGATAGCACATAGGAGTGAACGTATGATATCTACCTGAATACTGAGTAAATGAATAATTTCTACGAAAAGCCTTGTCTATGAGACGCTTCGTATCCCTGTGGACAAGTCTTGAACGAGTCAATTACCAAGTGAAGGAGATTGAAGCGGCGGTCAGCAGCCTCACTGGCAATCATGGCACCCCCGCCCATGTGGCACCGTTCATCTTATGCTATCCCCATTCCTAGAGGCCCACCCTCCCCCGGCCGATCACCCATGAGAATGGCAACAGTTGCGATTTCCACGGCAAGGGGCGACGGGTACTCTGTCATCATCACCGTGTCTTTTCTACACTAGTGTATGAACCCAAGCAGGCGGTCAGACCACAGAGAGGGTATCCCAGACGGGCCGAGCAGCGCCTTGACCACCCCAACCCCCCGGTCCTCCCCCCACCAAGGAGCATGCATCATCACGAGTATCCGTTACGATTTTCGGCGGAAAGAAGGAAGGAAAAAAAAAAAAAAGAGCCCCCCCCAAAGAATAGAATGCAGCCAGGGGTGAGGACGGACTTTGGAGGTCCCAGTGGAGGTTAGCCAACATGGCCCGTGACACCGTAGACAGGCCCAGGATCAGGGGCCGGAGTCGGTGAAGAATTTTCCTCGACACAGTCCGCTCCCTCGTTTCCGCTCCCCCACTCCTCTCCACGCCTTCTAGAACGAAAGCGAGAAAAAGAGGGGCAAAGCAATCGAATCGGCCGTGCCGATGATGACGAGGAAAAAAGGGAAGACAAAAAAGGTTCAAGGGCCAGGGGAAGGAGGTAGAGTGTGATGGCTGAAGATTATCATGCGCGCTGATCTAGGTAGCCTAGGCTTATCGAATTCCTCCCGCGCGGGGGGTCGAGACGCGGTGGCCAAACAACTGACGTGCTATCCGTAACCGTTGAAGCGCCAAGTCTCGCCAGTCTACACGCCACAAGAAAGTGCTCCTGGATGGAAGGCGCGGCGAAGTTCCGGACTATGGTGTCTGGGTAGTGCTTCATCAGGGCACCGGGGGGAAGTCCAGGGGACGAACATTCGGGGGGGAGGCTTAGGTAAGGGTTTTGGAATGGAAAGTCACCCCGTCGCCGACGTGGTCGGCCCGGAGCGGTGTGGGCCGTGCGGAGCAGACGGGTGGCGTTCGGCGCCGGTAGATGCAGACGACATGCCTTCTGGCCCCAGTAAAGATCAGCGCCCAGCCATTTCCGCTCTCGCGCCAGGGCGGTCAAAGGCCATGCACGTACATGTGCACACTGGCACTGAGATAAAAGGGGACCACATGCTACAGGCATAATAAAGCCTTTTGGGTAACGAATCGCTTTTTACTTTTTCTATGCTCGATTCTAAAGAGGGCGAAAACACTTGTCGTCAACACCTCCACCGGCTCACTGTAACATACTCTCGCGCTGAAAATACTAGAGAACAGCCGAATATAACCGTTAAGCCCAGTATCTTCTGGGCCGATTGATATCGTCTGCCCAGAGGCCGTGATCGAGTTGCTCGTGATGTTTCCTCCGCCACAGACGCCTGAACTCAATTCGTTCCTTCTGGAAGACCCTTTCCTGTTCTTCCAATTACCTAACTGAAGACGCTGTCCTGCGCCATTTTAGTCCCCTCTACAATCCTCACATTGTGACCCCTACTGAAACTTCTTCCATCCACCATAGGCCGTGGAGAAGGCACAATCGTCTGGCAAACCCATCCCACCGCTCGGTAACGTCTCCTATTGCAAGTACTGCTGCAGTGCTTGCTGCTGCTCGGGCGTCAGACGCGTGTTAACAAAGTTGACTATGGCGCCGTTGTGGCGCTGGTTGGCGGAGCTGATGTACGCGCTGACCCAGGGAGCCACCGCTGTGACTTCCGGGTAATCGTCGCGCGCAATGGGCTTGCAGGTGTTGAGCGCCGTGTACGACAGGCCGAAGCCAATGTCGTCGACGTCGGCCTCGGCGATCAGCTCGTCACCAAGTCCGGCCGATACAACAGGTGGGTTGACGAGCAGGGCAAGAAGGATCTTGCACGTGTTGGCCCAGCCCTTGGCGAACTTCTGTGCGAAAGCCTGCGACTCGCAGAGAGTCTTGGTAAGGCTGACCACTGCAAGCTTACGGTCAACAGGACGTGCCAGTTTCTCCGTCTCAGCCAAGACGAACGGAGGGTACACCTTGGCAAAGATGCCCTCTTGAATCTTCTCCGAGTGCTGCATGAAGTAGTCGGCTCCGTAACCAGCCTCGACACGGGCTGAGACGAGATGGAAGAACCGAGCGAAGCGGAGCTTCAGCGAATCGGGAGGGTTACCCTGTAGCTTAGTGAAGATCAAGCTGAGAATAGTACCGAAGTACGGGTCGACGACGCCACTGGTTCTGGTTAGCACACGGTGCGACAAAATTACGGTGAAGTGATTGACTTACGGCTCGAGAGATTTCACAACAGCCTCCAGGACGTCAAAAGCGTACAACTGGTACTTCTTGAGGGCGAGGAGGCGCTGGAAGATACCCAGGATCTGCTCAAGCTTGTTGTCGGAAACGACGTAGGCCGCTGTCGCTGGGATGATCGATGAGAGAAGCCGGGTGCAGGCCGGGACATTGCCCTTGGTATCCCACAGCGCCGGCTCGAGGAGAGGGGACAAGAAGGCCTTGTAGTTGTCCGAGATGGCATCTGCGGGGCTGGATTCCAGGAGCTGCGCAAGGATCTGGAAGATGTACTGCAGGAACTCTGTAAAGATGTCAGCGATGTTTTGTAGTTACCACAGAAGCAAATAATGTGACGCACCAGTAACGTCCTCAACCAGAATCTGGTTAAACGGCTCCCAGAGGCGCTGGTTGAACAGGGGCGCATGTGTTGAAGAACAGTATCTGACGAGCGCACCGAGAGCCTCAAAATGGTAGTAGTAGAAGCGCGGGTTGCTGGGGTTCTGTTTGATCATGTTGGTGATGGCAACCAAGTGAGTCAGGACACCCTCAACGAGAGGTGCAGCGCCATCCTTGAGAACGATGAGGATTCTCATGACGCATCTCATCAAGAACTCGTTCTCTTGCAATTTGGCAGGCGTCCTCTCCTTCTCGATCAGTTTGAACAGGTGGTCGAGCAGGTCCTTGGCGAAGGGCTGAATGTCCTCGCGGGGGAACATGGCTTTGCCAGAATCGTCTGCCAGGAAGAGCAGACGCTCAACCGCAATTGCGGCATACGAGTAGACGACGTAGTTGTCGGAAGCCAGGTTCTGGATCAGAGGGGGGAACGCCAACTTCCATTGCTCCTTTGTCAATTGACTGCGGAACGTGTGCAGGTATTTGATGGCGTCGACCTTGGAAATGGGCTCGACGCCTCCGCTCGCCATCAGGTCCGCTGCGATGTGCTGCTCAAAGAAGTCTACAACGTTGACCAGCGAATTGACCGTCTTGACACCCTGGGCAGCCGTAACAGAGCCCTTGGCAGCGATGGAGATGAACAGATATACGGCTGTGTCCTTTGCCTTCCAATCAGACTTGCCCTGCTCCAAGTAGTGGTTGATGTACTTGTAGACAACGCCAGTCACCAGCTGCTCGTACTTTTCCTGAAGCCTCCTCAAGAAATCAGTAGCAGACCGCCGCCTGGAATCGGTGTCGGAGCCCTCCAAATCCCGGCGGATGTACTCGATGGGCTCATCCTCGAACAATTCCAAGTCGGACTCACGCAGAGCAACGTTGGGCAGAATGACCTTCTCAACCACCTGGCCCAGAACATTCTCGTCGGCGAAGACACCCGAGTGTTGAGACGTGCCAGCGACCGCAGTCAAGAAGTGCAGAGCCTTGCTAACCAGCAAGTCGTACTTGGTCTCGGCCCCGGTGCTGGAGAGCAGGTTCCAGGCGTTGGTGATGAAGGGCTCGGTGTACTTTCCAAAGTCCTCGTCGTACTTGAGCGTGTAGAGCTCCAAAGCCTCGCAAATATCCGCCTTGACGGTGTCAATAACACTGACTTCGCTATCGTCGTCGGTCTCGAGGATCGGGTTCGTGTACGTGAGGTACTTGTGGAGAAGCTCGGAGATGGAGGCCAGGTGTTCCTCAAAGATCGGAGGCATATCGTGAGATGAGAGATCGTAGAAAATCTTGATCATGAGACTGAGGGCCTCGAACCAGCTCTTCAGGGCATCCTTGTTCTGGGCGTTCTTGGTAATCTGCTCGTCGGTCTGGATCAGCAGCTGCACGAAGGGCTGTGCAAAAGTGCTAATGACGTGGTTTATCTCGGTGTAGAGCTCGTCGGTCCTGAACAGAGGACGCCAGCGGACGAAGATGGAGTGGGCGACCTCGAGGACGCCAATATTGACCTTGGGGTCGACGGGAGAGAAGCGCTCGACGAGCTCCTGGGTCAGTGTTTGCCAGCGTTCCCAGAAGTCGGAGTCAGCGATGATGCTGATGGCATCGCCGAGCTGGGTCTGGATGGTGGGTGGACAAGAGATCATCAAGCCGATGAGCTGGGACTTGATTGTTTGCACCTCATCGCTAGGGAGCTTATAGTTGCCGTCGGCATCGACCCAGTTAGAGCGAATGAAGTTCTTGAAGGCCAAGGCGGCGGCCAGACGGGTCTTGAGAGGAAGAGGTTCTGAGGCGACGATGTTGAGCAGGTGAAGTGAGTATTGAGGCTTGGCCTGCTCAAGTTTGAGGGCTTGCTCGGCTGTTTTGCACGTTTGTTTATTAGCATACAAACAAACTTGGCGGGGTAGAAGGGCAGGGCGGGAGAGTTGGCGTACCTTTTTTATGAGTGCCGGGATCTAAAGTTGCATCCAGCAGCTGGGCAATGGTGCCCATTTGGGAGGCCATCTTGACAGAGCTCACAGCGTCGTGTAGATGGTGATGTGGAAGAAGGGGGGGGGGGTAAAAAGTGTATGTTCTTGGACTCTTTTTCTGCGCGGAACTTTTTGGGATGGGATGTGTTGCTGTGGGGGACGAGGCGGCCTTCATAGTACCTTAGCTGGTGGAAAAGATATGGAAGGTGCTGTGGGGCTCTTGCCGTTATTGGCCGGTGACCGACAAGACACTGACAGTGTCTGTCCCGGTGAGATATAGTCGGAAAAACTGCGGGGTTCAAAGCCTGGTAGGTGCATTTGAAGCACTTGGAGTAACTGAAGCAAGTGCGTCGTCCGTCCAAACAACTGTATGCGGATAAAAGAGAGATAAAGCCGCCAAAGCCTCAGGTGCCAAAGATAATGTCTTAGCTAAGAATTCCGACCTTCCTACAAGTACCTAGCTAGGTACCTTTCATGGTGAGTTCGGTAGGTATGGGATGACAATGTGACAATGAAAAGGTAAATGAGAGACACGGGGCTGCTCCCCGCTCCTGTTCTCTGGCCGCCATCTTTCATCTGCCATTACGGGCAGCATCTTTGCATCTGAAGGCAGATTGGATGGAATTTGCGGTGCCTGACATACGCCATTCTGAAGCCTCCATGTGTTGGAACGGAGTACACAGGCGGTGTAACCCAGCATCAAAACTGATCCCACCTCGTAACAGAAAAAAAAATCTAAAAACTACGTAGCTCGCAGTTCAATCATTCCACTTTGCTTGGTCCGGGCTGGCGTCGTCAAACAAGCTGAAGCTTTACGGGAACTACCTACACGTGCACCGTAGGTACCTACTTGCACGTATATAGCTGGATGACGCCACCGCCACAGACTTCTGTCACTAAGTACCTGACTGAAGAGGTAGGTCCCGGGCCTGTGAGTCGGAACAACATTGGTGCCGAATACGCAAGATCAACTTACCCTCCCAAGTGGGGCCTCAATGACTTGCAACGGGGAACGCTGGGAGAGAGGTACGGTCTTTGGCATTGAACTGTTGGTTCCTGCTGCAGGTACTACCCGCATTTCTTGACCCCATAGACCGCCCCCCCTTAGCTGCGCCAATTCCGATGGGATCAGCATTCCGTCAAGTTTTCACCTTTCCTACTAGTTGCACCACCGGCCCAGACCTCTAGCAAAAGCCCACGATGCGATATGGTATCGTGATAGTGCATTAGCACCGCCGACTACTTGGCACAACCGACGCAAACATTTCGCCCAAACAGACCACCCTTACCGACCGCAGACCACCAACCACTCTACATCACTGGCCTACCATCCTTGCATCATTCGTCGGCAACTATCCTATCCTGTCGTCTTCTCGCTAGGCCTGCTGGTCCATTTGCGCCGGGGACCTTGCTTGCTGCTTGGCTGCTCGCCCAACCCCTCCCACTCCTACTTCCGCTTCGGGATCATCTGGCCTGCAGCTCAGTCGTCGCCTTGAATGGGTGATTACAGGCTATCGCATCTTCCCATATATCTGCAACAACTTTCCCACTTGATTTGATACGACCTTTTCCCGTAAGTTGTCATTTGAAAATGCCTCGTTTCTTCGACCCATCCGCCAGCTCCCATATTGCCTCTTCCCATCAGCATATCCCATCCAGGGTGTGGGCCTTTAAAAAAGTCTATCGTCATCATTTGCGACACGCATGACAGAATCAACCCACTCCCGCCTTTTCCAACACCCAAAGTCGATATGAAGATTGCTGTGTTGCTACTCTGCTAACATGCTCCGTCGCATAGTCCCCTCCAAGGGTTATCAGCCGGAGCACCGCCACCCTGACGAGCATATGTCGCCCTCGCCAGGCGATGCGCCGTCATCGCCAGACCCGGCCCGCCCCAGCGGCCTGGCGAGCGTCTTCAAGGGTCTGACCGGGGCCAAGTTGACGAAATCCCCTCCACCGAGCCTCAAGTCCTCCTCCTCGATCCTATCCCCGCTCGCCGACTACGTAAATGCCACTCGCACGAACCTGGCCGGCTTATCGCCGAACCACATGGAGTCGTTCGAGCTGCTCAGAAACGGGAATGGCAGCGTCGCCGATCGCATCGCCGCTGCCAACTCGCTCCGATACGCCCTCGCGGAATACCCCATGAATCCAGTGCTGGAGATTTGGTACGCCGCAAAGAGCATGATTGATGCGTCAAAATCAGATGCTGAGCGGGCCGCTGGCTGGGAGCTCCTCTCGGAGTGCGTCAAGCACAAGTCATCTACAGATCTCGAGCGCCAAGAGTACTTCCTGACACTGACGGCTCCCGCAAATCCCGAAGATTTCCACCTGCAGCTCGCTGCCGTCGTCGACCTCACCAACCACGGCCGTGATTTGTCTGGATTCGACTATCAAGTCATCGGGATGCTGCAAAGATGGCTCCGTGAGGTATACCAGACAGTCAAGGCAGCACGGAAGCAAGCTAGCCGCGATGCTAAGAAGAACGCCGGCAAGGCTAGAGCCTCGGCTGCGGGAGAAGAGAAGAACTTGCACCAGCTTTTTTCCTTCATCGGAGAGGTCATCAAGTTCAGTTCAAACGTAGCTGAGGAAACTGCAATGTCCGGTCTGATGGACACTCTGATCGCCATTTGTCTGAGCACAACCATCGAAGACGATTTGCGGGCCTCAATCAATGTCATTGACGCTATTGTCACTTTCGGTGCCTTACCTGCCGCAAGCTTCAAGGAGTGCGTCTTGGTGCTGGGCTCGATATTCTGTCTTGTGCCGAGCCTGTCCAAGACCGCATGGCACACCATATCCATTCTACTAAAATCGCACAGTGGTCCTGCAGCAGTGAGAGTCTTGATCGACTTGTTACGGCACCTCCCAGCAGATGGTAGCAGCAAAGGAAAGGACACGAGGGATATTCGGGGTGTGTTGGCTGTTCTGGAGAAGCTGTTGACCAAGAGCACGGAGAAGGGCTATCCTCCTGTTCCATTCGCACTGCTCCTCGATGGGTTGGTGGCAGCAGTCCACAGCACAGATTCTGGCCGAGTCCACTGCGCTGTCCTCAAGCTGATCAACTCTCTCTTCCGGGATGGCGACGGCAATATTCACAGCCTGATTGTCGAGGAGGACTGGTCAACACTACTGTCCATCGCCGCCGAATGCTCCAAAAAGGCACCTCCGGGCATCGTCGTCGGAAGCGAAATGACTGCCCTGGCAAATGAGCCTGACCGGCCGGATGGAGCTATTGGGGTCGAATTGCTGAAGCTGATCAAGCGACTGGAAGAGCTGGCTAGCCGCAAGTCGGGCGACTTTGTCCCGCGGCAGTCGATCATCACGTTCTTCGTCGACATTCACAATCGACTCCCGGACTCGACAGCACGCGTGGTTCTCACCTATTTCCAAGAATTTCGATGCTGTTCACCTTCAGACCTGCAGTGGGAGGAGAACCTGTCCTTGGTGCTGAAAGAGTTTTATGCCAACCGAAGTCGGAGTTCCGAAACCCGCCTTCTGTCTCTTCAGGCGGCGACTGAATCTTACGACATGATGGATCTCATCGGAGAGGAACTCGGTGACAATGATTGCGTTCCTAATCTCATCAAGGACCTCCTCAACAACATAGCCGATGAGACCAATCTCCTTGTACTCGAATCGGTTGTCGCTTTTATGGTCTCTGTTGCTGTTTCCTCGGACTTGGAGCTCTTCAACTACATTATCGACACGTTAAGGACGATTGTCGTGAACGACCGTCTGTTGTCTCCCATTACATCGTCGGCGTCCAGGCCTACGACTCCCATCGGTGGCGAAGCAGCTCCCCCAAGGAACCACACGGCCTCGGGTGTTGTTACAAGGGGCTATGTCAAGTTATTCATGCGATGCATGAACCTTGACGGAGCCAAGTCAATCAAACTCTACGACACGCTCGTCAACATAGCCAAGACAAACCATTGCAAGACCGACGCTCGACTTACGGCGATGAAACTATTATTTCGGCTCCGAGCTGATTGGGCAAACCGAGTTTTCTTGATTAATGACACTGAATCCGAAGGCCTTGCGGCTACACTCCTGCATACAGCCTCTTCCCTGGCACGGAAGCAGGCTGAAGATGCATTACAGCCCGCTCGGCCCGCAAGATCGGAACAAGGTGTCGTCTCACGGACTACGCGAGGCATTTCGTTCAGCAGCTCCGGAACCCAGGATAGAGTCTTTCCAATCCGTTCCATTAGCGGGGCAAAATCATCTCATCCTTACAAACAACTATGGGTCCTGCCAGATCCAGAGGCCCTGCCTGAGACTCCAACAGCCATTGCAAGTCCCATCCTAGCGTCACATGTCGAAGGCTTGGGATCGGAGACCGCAGTGGAAAGCGAGGCATTCTCTGTTGAAGCGCAGCAAATCGTATTGGACATGAATGCTTGGCTCGACACGATTGTTCACATCATCGAGCATGGCTGTGAGTGGGAGATATACAGCATGGTTCTGGTTCATTTGCCCTCGCAACTTACGAACCATGCGATATTCCGTGGTGCGGTGCCGCAGATACAAGAGCTTCGGAGAGTGACGTGCGAGCAGATACGGACAAACAACTTCCAGGAGCCACCGACATCTACGGGTTTGCGGCGCGCCGACGTGGCCATCTGTCTCTTCCACAGCCTGACCATGATTCTGAGCTATCACGAGTTTTTCCTCAAGGACCAAGAGGACGAAATTGTACAGGCTTTTGTCAAGGGCATTTCGACTTGGGAGCGGTGCGCCAAGTATTGCATCCATGCACTCTCAATTTGCTGCCACGAACTCCCTCTATCTACGAGCAAAACGCTGGTGCAAATGTTGCAGAAGATGGCACAAATCATCACGCAGTCCCATGTGGCCATGCACATTCTGGAGTTTCTTGCTTGCCTGAGCAGAATGCAGAATCTGTACATCAACTTCCGCGAAGACGAGTACCGCATCGTGTTTGGAATCTGCGTCCGTTACCTTCAGTACGTTCGAGACAAAAAACAAACACAGCGAGGCAGTCTCCACAGTGAAGCATCAACGCCGACTAGTTCCACCCCGGATATCCTCCACCCGAACGCTGCAGACGACCTACCTCAGTACGTGTATGCTCTGGCGTACCATGTCATTACGTACTGGTTTCTAGCCTTGAAGCTACCAGATCGTGCCAATCACGTAGGGTGGATTGCCAAAAACTTGCTCAGCGACGTGGATGGCGGACAAAACCCTGAAGAGCAAGCCTTGGTCACGCTTGATTTCATGCAAAGAGTTGCCTTTGCTGACGCGGACGAATCCGCTTCAGATCTTCTCTTTACTAAAGAGCGGTTCGGCGAGATTTTGAAGCGAAGATGGCTGATGGGCAACAGCATTGTGACAATAGAGCAATCAACCACGACTGGGTGGTCTCAAATCACCAAGCGGCAGCCTTCGGGGACGTCTTCGTACATCGTGCACGAGAATTTCCGCCCGCGCCCAGCGCACCAAGCTCAGTACA
Organism: Colletotrichum eleusines; assembly: GCA_016807845.1. NCBI lineage: Eukaryota > Fungi > Ascomycota > Sordariomycetes > Glomerellales > Glomerellaceae > Colletotrichum > Colletotrichum eleusines. The sequence continues at coordinate 5,103,995 of JADEZO010000001.1, read as the reverse complement.
TTTCCGATGTCTCGAGAGATGGCCAATTGACCAACAACAATATCTTGCCTAGTCACCTGATGGTTCAGTTGATGACCTCTACTCCTCAAACGCAGGAGACCTCTCGGCCTATACCGCTCCCAGATGACGACGCGATCCAGAGAGCTATCAGAGTCTTTGACCGCAACTCGACTGTGGATGGGCACAAGGTCGGCGTGGTGTACATTGGCGAAGGCCAAACGCAAGAGACGGATATTCTTTCCAATGTCTCGGGCAGCAGCGATTACGTGGCTTTTCTCAACGGGTTGGGCACACTGACGAGGCTCAAAGGTTCGGAGTTCAACACCCAGGGACTAGACAGAGAATACGACACCGACGGCGAGTACACCTTCTGTTGGCGTGACAAGGTGACAGAAATGGTGTTCCACGTCATCACTCAGATGCCTACCAATCTGGAACGGGATCCTCAATGCATCCTGAAAAAACGCCACATTGGCAACGACTTTGTCAACATCATCTTCAACGACTCTGGCATGCCTTTCAAATTCGATACCTTCCCAAGCGAGTTCAACTACGTCAACATAGTCATTACCCCAGAGGCCAGGGCATCTTTCCTGACCATAAGGGAGAATCCGCCGAGTGAAGGAAAGCATCCGCCTTTCTACAAAGTACAAGTCATGAGCAAGCCAGGCTTCCCGGAGATCTCCCCAGCATCTGAGACCAAAATGGTCAGCCTGAGAGCGCTGCCAGGGTTCATTCGGTTGCTGGCACTCAACGCTTCCGTGTTTTGTCTGGTCTGGGCCAACCGAGAAGGTGGCGAACATGTAAGTTCTTGGCGCAACAGGCTCAGGGAGATCAAGCGGCTGCGTGAGAAGTACGGCCCCAAGAATGCGCCAAGCGTGCATCAGACGTCGCATCCTCATCTCAGCCATATCAACAGTGCTTCGACGCCCTCACCGCCTCCGACATCCCTGGGTGGCGCAGTCGTCGGCAACAGCCTCTCTGCCGCCCATGTTGCGGATGCATCCAAGTCTTCGGCGAATGTGCGCGACAGCTTTAGCAGCCTGCGTCGGTCTTCGGTTGCCACCTTCTTCACCAGCACAAGCGAACAGACTAGCCACCGGAGTTCAATGCTGTCTACGACGACCAACGACACGGAGGTCTCACCAGGGAACGGTATCGAGTCCCTCGTTGAGTCGGTCGACTTTTCCAAGTGGGCGTAATACATATATGATCTCTTCTCAAATCATCGTTACGACAAAACACCCAGGTGTCGTCAATGTTTGTGTTGGACTTAATGGCGAAAGACGAAACCCGGATCAAAACATTAAACACATGGCGTCTTTGACGACTTCTTACAAGGCACGGGAATACGGGGTCAATGAGGGCGGCTTATCTTTGGGAACGAATACCACCAAAAGTTTTTCTTGTTCTTTGCTCTTACAAAAACAGTTGAGTCCTGCTTGTATGTAGGCTGATTCAACGCGAAAAAGACTTGTTCCACTCCCCCCACCAAACCTGATGCCATCTTGTGTTCCGCTTCTTGTGCGGGCTATGTAATGGGCATAAGGCAATCGTATGTGGCTGATATCTGAGGACATGCCGCCACTACGCACACGCGCTCACTCAGCGCCTGGACCAAACGGCTTATTGCCCCAAAACCTGGGCTATCTCCAAAGTAGCAGGTAAGGGCTGTGAACAGCTGCGCCGTCAGGTAACGACGAGGGAGAGTTGCGAGACTCTGCTCTGCTTTGCCCGTCACGCAACTACCCGCGCCCTCGGTCACGGCCGCTGCGCGTCTCCTGTGCGGCCTTGATCTCAAGGGGCTCCGGGTAAAGTGGCGGGCAGCACAATTCGAACCTTGCCTGCTTTTCCCCCGCCGTCGCCAACAGTGACCAAGCTCTGGCGCAGCAGATTCGTCATTGGCGTTCGAGGGTGATCATCACTCACCACGTTACGAACCACGATCGTGTCTCCTGGGCTTCGCGTTCGTCCATGTCTATCACTCTTCCCCGCTCTAGCCTCTCACAATCCCATTCCTTTCACTGGATGTCTATGCCCCTCTTAAAGAGTCCAGGCCCCAGTCTAAACCTTGAGAAGAAAAAAAAAGGTAGAAACTGACGTTCACCAAAAGCGCCCCCGGCCGCTCCTTGGCGAGCCTAGGACGTCTTCCTGTCCGCTTTGCGCTATCAGTTTGTGCGACTTGAGGTTTACCTTTCTTCCTGTATGCAGGAGAAATCTAATTTACAGAGCCTGTAAATCTACAGAGAAGTCGGTCGATTTGAAAAGGATGTCGCCGCCTTCCGTAAGGCTTTCGAGGTATATTAGTAGTTCGCCTTGGCGTGAGCAGCAGTTCGCTAAGCGAGTCTAAGACCCGTGGACGCGACCAACTCGTTGTTCCGACATTGGGTCGTGATCCACGCCTGCCTTGTCCTTTTTTTGTTTTGTTTTTTCTTCCCTTCTTCAAACTACGGTTCCACTTGCCTGCAGGTCGGAACTAGATAACGTATTCCGTTGGTTGTCATCGCTTAGCATTGAAGCGTCGGGTGTATACTAGGATATGGGAGACCGGCCCGGGAGTATTGCCCAATATCCACGAGCCAACATTTCTTCACTAAAAAGTAGTTATTCAATACTTCATGGTAAAGTCATGATGAGGGAAAAACGGACATACTAGCTGCGGGAAACGGAACTGCCCTTTCATCCACGTGTCTGGCTTGGTTCTGCCATTATAAACAGGCAACTTCCCCCACTTTCTGTAAAAACAACATGCATTTTCCGCCCATGAAAACCCCCGCATTTTCCCATCTTCCTGCAACTTGGAAAAAAGTCAGGTTGTCCAGCCGGCGGAACCCAGTGCTTGATTATTAGGTTGCCAAGTAGGCATGATATACTATGCTCGAGTCCCACCATTTTGGGCTTGGACATCTCGCTGCCCAACTGGGGTGCGCTCGCATTCTGAAAACGCCAGTCCAAAGTGAGCTAATATCGGCCCAGCGGCGGCTTTCCTCCGGGATGGGTTACCCTCGCCAAAGAAACCTGCGAACCCTGTGCATTTTCGGACTGACTCCTCTGCAATGACAGGCAGTCGTGAGAATGATACTCCAGGCCGGAGCCAACGGCCCCTCTTGAGCAGGATCGATATTAATATGGAATGACCCAGGACCAACCTTCCAACGCACGTCACTCTAAGAGACACATTGCCGCTTAGTGGGTAGCCCATCAGGGTAGCAGTATGATTTGTTATACAGTATCTCCGCCAGGCATATCAGTTGCATAAAATCACGGCAGAGGGCACGGTGAGAGTTTGGATGCTGGTCATACAGAACGAACTCAGTACAGTCAAATCGCAAAGCCAGTATCGTCTCCAAGCCTGCTTGGCCGACGACAGTTTTTGAGCGTGACAGCTGATATGCGTGTGTCGGGCTCGCTCAAATGCTACTAGGGTGTCAACTTTGTCCCTGTTGTGCTCCGGTGCTCTGGTGCTGTAAGCTTCGTGAGCCAGGCTGTCTCGAAGATCGACGACAGAGCAACGTACAAGCCCGAAAGTCCATAGTGTCGAGAAATGGTGAAAGATAAGCCTGCCCCCAGCATGAGCTCAATTCCCGGTGGATGAGGATGCGAAGGGGTTGTTGGAGATGGTATTACTCGCCACTCGCCTCGCCAAAGCTACCAAGACTCGGGTACTGCAGTCAGGGGTCTCGAGTGCTGCAGAGACTCCCCGGTTGTGAAGCTCGTTCGGTCCCAGCGATGGTCTGCGGTCGAAGCCTCCGCACGTAGGTCCTTATACTGCCCTGGTTTGACGGTGAAAATGGTGTAATTAGACTGAGGCCTTGGGGCGAATGGTGATTGTACGTTTGTGTATTTTGCCTGCTTGGGCGCTTGGTCTCGACAAGTGACCAAACAACAGGTGATCTAATGCATCGTCGGGACACCCACGGTCTGTGCCGTTCTTCTCGAGCTCTTGACCCCCTCTTTTCTCACCACTCACCCTGGTCGTCTACGCGTCAGCATCGCTAACCGGTCGCTTCAACGGTGTTAGGGATGGCTCTCTGCCTCAGTTCTGCGTCAGGGCGGCCGCTGTGACTTACGTTACCCTTCAGATAGGCTACTGAGGGCTTTCTGGTTTTGTTTCTGTTGGTCAAAGGATGCAGGATTAGCCACGGGTTCGAGAAAGAAATTTGTGGTACGAGGTCTCTTCAGGCCTGCTGCGCCGCTCAGACGAGGGCCTCGTCATCGAAACCGTTACCTGCAGCCATGTCAGCTATGTCTGTCCAGTTCATTTCAGCCTTTTTGGTCCGTAAAAGAAAACCCTGGAATAGCTCACGGAGACGTTCCAAGAGCCAGTGGGCCTTTGAAGGGTTTCGTTACGCTCACCTCAGGTCAGTCGATTCCAACCTGGCGATTTCTCAGATGGCGCAGTATTGATAGTTTGTGTGCTCGATGGCTCAAACGCCCTTAGCCGCTGCTTCGGGCTCGTCGTCAAGATGTGTACGTTCCCGTGTTCTTGCTTCTCCTACGCGCCCTTCTCTCATCCACTTGGTGTTTGAATACCAAAGTATGTATTCTAGGCACCTGACTATTGTTGAATAGGCAAGTCCAACCGATGGCAACTTTCAATGGGGCTGCTGCGGGCCTGCGGCAGAAATGCTGCTCTTAATGTCAACCGTGACTGAACCTGCGACCAGGGATCTGGGGAACATGGGTGATGACCATGCCTGGATAGCCTAGGTGGACCATGGAGCGGAGATAGCCCCACTATTCTGACAGGGTACCGGCCCGTCCTCAACTTGTCTCGGCAGCTCCCGGTCAGTAGGTATTTAGCCGAGTTCTGTCCCCCAGTTTGAGGCATCTTTTGGGCTCGAGGCCCTAGGTAAGCCATCCAGCCCATCGACGAAGGGTCTGTGTGTGCGGGTTTTGCTATTTACACCAAGCGTGTCTGGATTGAGTTGGTATGGCGGCTTACGGCAGTTTACGGAAAACAAGTCTGCGTCGCACTCTGGCTACGTAATCTTAGCTGCGTAAACGATCGTTAGATAGCTTGGCTGTTCCGGCGATCGTCGGATGAGCATGGATGCTACATTATTCGTTGACATCAAAATCTCGTAGCAAGGGCCTTCAAGAGTCAGTCAGTCAGTCCCGTTCAGCCGTTTCATTAGCCGGCATGATCAAGGTCAAGTCACCCATACCTGTCTGCCGCAGATGGTGGAAATAAGGGGGTGCCAAGTCTCTGGATGTGATCATTATGCAGTTCAAATCTGGTCGACATAGCTGGAATTCTATCTGAAGATTTTGGATGTGAGAGATGGCGGTCAGAGACACATCCATCTGCTGGTGTCCCTCAAGCACTTCCCCTAGGTATGTACCTCCTCGCCGCTGACCCTCAAGGAAGTTTTGAGGGGTTTAATTTGAGTCACCGAACCAGGCAAATGCGGCTGCAAATCCACTAGGTGCCGACGTATCAAAGATGCACCCTGGTGTTCGGATGACGGACAGCGTAAGGCGGATGGCATCAGACCAAACTCAAATGAAGGTGTAGATGAACAATCAACTGACATGAGGGCTCACGTCAGGGCGAAATCGAAGTGACCATTATCAATGAAGGGCGGCCATGATAGGTGCCACGATCGCCCCGTCATGTACCCATGTCAGACACGGTCAGCAGGGCCAAGGAGCGCGATTAGGCGCTCTGCTTACTGTCGCACAGCCCCTGTCTAAGATTGCAGTAGAGAATGGTCACCCTGCTGCTGGTTTGTGAATTCGTGCTAGTATTTGAGACGCACATCACTGTGTACGCATCCTCCAAGCAGGTGTGAGTTGGCGGATAGTACTGATGTGGCTACCGTGCCTTTCAAAGTATGTATGAGCCGCCGGTATTCACCAGTTGTGGGCTGAAATGAACCGAACCAAGCGCCCAACATGGGGAGACGGGTTTCGTGAATGGGTGGTCAGCCTCCGTCGCTTAGGAGATTAATCAGATGGGTTTACGGCTTTTTGAGATCGCTTATGGAGTCTGCAAATCGCAACATGCTGCATCTTGGACCGGAAGAGAAGTCGTTGACCGTGTGGTATTACATGCGAGTGATTCTCTCCTCAAACCTTTCGCCAAACATCCTTATATCTCGCCCACTCCCGGAAGCCTGTATTACCGAATTAGAAACCTGAGCATAACTTTTTAGCTTGGCACTTACCCAAGGACCGCAACCCGGCATCTCCTCCCCTGACGCCGTCGATGAACATCTGCCGCATGCCTTGCTCGGCCAGCAACTTCACGCACGTGTCGAGCAACCTGACAATGACCGAGTCTCGACTGTTCACCATCTCGGGATGGTCATCTGGGTTGGTGTAAGCGAAGGGCTCCGCCAAAGTCTCCCAGCGTAGTCACGAACCTGTGATGCAAATGCATGTCACACCCCCAACATCGGCCCCAATAGCCTTTGCCCACGGGATATCGTTGTCTGCTGGACTCCCTGAGTTGGGAGTGTAGGTCAAAGCGATGACCACAATGGTGTCGCCCTCTAGGCCAAGGAGAATATCCCCTATGTGTGGAGTGCCATCCAGGGTATAGTATTGGTCGTACCACCCCATGTTATCCTTGCGAGCCGCATCTCGGCTCACGATATCCAAAACCTGGTGATACTCAATCACGCCGCATCGCCGGAACGTCAGTCCAGCTGACGAGAAGCTCTTCACCGGCATATCATCAAACTTGAGAAGCCAATCTGAAGCCCCCAGCCCTTGACCGGGCTGAACGCCATTCATCTGCCAGCCCCGACGCGAAAACCAGTCTACCGAGAGGGAGTCAGAGGGAACACCATAGAGAAGGCGCGGAAAGGCCGAGCCAAGTTGCAATCGATTAACGCCGCGGGTTCTCTGTAGCTGTTTCAGCGCGTGGTCATGAAGACTCAGCCCAACACCCCGCCCTCGATACGAGTTCCTAACCATTAGGACGGCCAGTGAACCGAGCAGATTATCCTGACCTCCGTCGGGATACGTGGTGTATGTAGCGCAAAAGCCGATGATCTGCTTGTTATTGGGTTCGCGGACAACATAGTGCCTGGAAAACCCATCTCGTTGGAGGAGAAGGACGAGTGCATACTGCGGGAGGTGATATTTGGGCGGAAGGCATTCTGTCCAAAGCTGGTGAATTGGTGCCATGTCGATACCGCAGACCTCGACCGGCCATACTTGTGGCGCAATGATAAGGTTCTGCAAGGGGACCGCGTGTCCCATGGGTGGCCGAGCATCCCCAAAAATTACCGACGCAGCGATCTCGAGTTCTGATGGTAAATAATCCTGGATTTGCACAATTGTGGCAAAATGGTCAACATGTAGGTTGTAGGCTTGCAAGTTGCAGCATGTGACTATGATCTGAGGGCGCTCGTCTGCCATGGTCCGGGCAGCATCGGCCAAGTCGATTTGCGAGACATCGTCGTCTACAGGGGCCCCTGATATAACGAAGATGATAGCTTTGGCTCTTTTGATGAACTCAAAATGGATGTTAGTGATGCCCCCTCGCTTCGTGTATGGGACGTGTCGGACCAAAGGGTGCCTCGAGGCGATGGCACGGCCCAATGGTTCGAATGGGTCCTTGTCGTTATGTGCGAGTCTGTTGTGAGGCACGACGACGGGCGTGAGAAGGACTATGATGTCGTCTTCGGCAAGGATACTCTTCAAGGGAATGCAATGTTGCCGGTCCCATAATAACATGGCTGAGAGGCTTTGCGTGGGGCCTGTGTTATTTCTGAACGTAGCATGACGGTCGATTTGCATTTCTGGGGAATATCTCATGGCAGCAATCGAAGACCGCGGCACCTTTCAGCTCATTCCTACAAAGCCAGTGTCAGTGTGTGGTCACACGAACCAGTGTTGTTCAAGTTGAGCAAAAAGCCTTGCGTTAGGATGGATCAAAGTTCCAACGCTTACCAGGCAATAAACCCATCCATACAGTGATGAGACGGATCCAAACCCACCCTTTCCGCTCAGGCCTGCCTGAACAGATGCCTACAACCCGGTAGAGGGGAGCTATGACGACTGAGCGATTTGTTAACAGACTGGAATTCCCAGTTCATAAGAGATAATACTGCCGATAGCAAGTATGTGGCGGAGTGACGAGTACGAAGCAGAGGAAGGGATGACAGTTGTTTGACGTCAGACAAGGTTCAGTAAAGAAACCCCTGCTTTGATGTACTTCGTTGTGCTGCGGCCGAGTGAAGCTGCAACAGCGGTTAAGACGGAGAGGTATGTCGTCCGCTGTCCGGTAGGTATGTAGAGTGCAGAGTTTTGGATTCTTCTCGATGACACAGTGAATGGAAAGATGGCTGTAGATACAACATCCGCCGGACCACGGTAAGGTAAGCCTGGAGAGGAGAGTAAGACGAAATGTTGGCAGAAACATCTTTGGAGAACAGCAAGACGGGTTCCACATACTATGACAGGTTAGTAGCAGGCGGGAGTGTCAAAGTTGATGGGTTCGACACAGATCTTTATCCTGATAAGTATGGGAAGGAATACATCAGGACAGCAGCACACGGAGTGGGTGTATATGTGCGTGTGTGGCGGAGGCAATCGGCTACGCGGACTCGGCCAGCCAGCCAACGGGGCCAGCCCGCCAGGTTAAAGGGAATATGTAGACAAATAAGCGATGGGGAGAGAGGAGGGGGGGGCTTGAGTGAAGAGGATATGCACGGGGGACATCATCGACGGGATGCATAACTTGGATATGCCAAGGTTGAGCGACGGTGGATGTAAGAGCGAGTAAGGTAGGACAAGATGTGAGCGGACGACGAGCAGCGAGCGGCTAATGTCTAAGGGCCGCCACGCCTCTCACCGTATGTGGTGGGTCTTGGTGGGAGCAATTAATCAAATCAAGAGCCCCGCGATTCCTGGTCTGGTCTGGTCTGGTCTAGGGCATATCCGTCTGACTGATGGGATGACAGATTAGTCGTAGGTGTGCGAGGGCGCGCGCGTGTGTGTGTGTACCCATGGAATGAGAAGTGGTGGGAGGGAAGGATGGATGGAACCCAATGTAACCAGCGCGGTGCGCAGCGGCAATATCTCCGTTCTCCTAGCTTTGGAAGCTGGGGAGGGGAATCACCGAACAATGAAAAAGAGGGACGGGCTTTTACATCACTATATGCTGACCACCTGGGGGGCCATGCACCTGCGACTGGGAAACACGACAAGTGGAGACATGAAGTTACACAATGCTTCTGCAGACGAAATTGGCGCCCGGTATCCGTCCGGCGTAGAGGCATCGAAGTATCCCTAGCTACCTAGGTAGTCAGGTAAGGTGGGGTAAGATGGGTAAGCAAACGCAGACGCAGACGCCACCACACGGCACGGCGGGCGACGTGTGACTGAGGGCCAAGGCTATGACAGTCTGACAGACGACAGATGGGCCTCGCGACACTACGTAGTCAAGACTTGAGAGAGGTCGAAGGAAACCCCCACGGCAGACAAGGAAGATTGCTGATAGTAGGTAGTTGGCTAGGGCCAGGGGAGGGGGTTGAAGAGTGTTACCAAGTACCTAGGTGTGATAACAGCCTTCAACGCCTTCTGGATTCGGTCATGGAAAGCAATCACTTGGAGCGCGCTTCTGGATTCCCTGGCACCCACCCCCTAATCATCCATGACCACGGTCCTGGGGCTCTCAACCAACAATGAGCCGGGGTAGGCCCGTCGAAAACCAAGAGGCGAGGAAAAGCAGGAATCGTCTAGCAAACTAGGCTTCAGGGCTAAGCTTTTGCTTGTCGGTGCCGGAAAAAATAGGGTCTACCGGAAGTATCATACTGGTGGAATAAAGAATGGGGAACAGGCGATGGTGTACCCGTACAATAAGGGTAAATGTCAAGGCTCGCTCAGTTCGTCGTCTGTCGTGACTGTGGAAATACGGGGCCGTGACGGATAATGATGTGTGAAGCGGAAAGGAGAATGCCGCACGGTGCCCGCTCATTGATTGACAAACAACAAAACGACATGTCGAAAAATCAGAGCGGAGGAGCGGACCAGACTACACATCCAACAGCAATATGACTGAGGGCACAGACGAGGCGGACCTGGCGGCAGCGTTAGCGATGGATGAATCGTGGAAGTACAAGTTCGGGTACGGTCGGATACTGGAGAGACGAAGAAGACACCTTCCTCGATAGACAAACAGTCGTGTAAGTAAGCTGTAGGGGTAAGGAGAAGCACGGATGACGTCCCGCTGTACATACACCACCTAAGTACCTAGGTGAGGGTTGGATCAAGTGTCGGGTCGACGTGATGAGTCAAGGATGGCCAAAGGAGTCCAACGAGGCATTTGTTAGCCAGCTCGTGGAGCAGTGGAACAACAAGCAAAGCAAAGATGGCAAAAAAAAAAAAAACACGGCAGGTGAGCCACCCAGCGTTTCGGTTAGTCAGGCCGGCCAATTCCAACAATGGTGCAATGAAAAGCACGCTTCGGGGCGATCATGTCGACAAGACAGATAGGTAAGACTGAGAGAGAGCTGGTCACAACCTACCAACCTACAAAGGTAGGTACCTGAATTGGTACGGTAGGTTCGGTGAGTGGGCACACGCGCGCTTGACTCGAACAACGTCGGTACCCCGTACCTTGTTTCTTATACCCGAGCTTACTTACCTACCTACTTGGGCAATCAAGCTGTGTGGTCAGCCACTCGGTCGCATCTCAGTAAGCCTCGAATCGGCAGGCAATAAATGAATGCATGGTAAGACAATGAATGCATACCTAAGTAGGTACCTACCTGTATGTGTTTAGCTACCTTTACCAAGGGCACAAGGTGCCAAGTACCTGCCTACCTGCCTACCTCACCACGTACTTACATTCCATTTGTGTTCCACTTTTCTCCCGGCCACCGCTCTTGCTCTTGCATTTCGTTCTTGCATTCTGTCCATGTCCATGTTATACCTACATAGGCACTTAGGGCCAGGAGAAGGTAGGTAGATACGATGTACGTAAGCAACGGTTGAGGGGAGGAAGAAGAAGAACAGGCCATTTATCCCCATCGCCGTTGCGCTTCATATTATAGGTAGGTATTTGGGAGCAGCTCACATGAGCTCATTATTCCCCCGACCCCAAACTAACCCCCGGCCTCGGAACATCAACCCGGCCACCTTAGTAGTTAGTTTGAATGACTTCTTGAGCCAACCACGGCGGCCAAGACGGCATACGCGCTTGCGACATCCTGACCGTGTGCCACACCTTCATCTTGCAGTCCTGGATTTGAATGTCTGTCTGATACTAGATAGCCTCGACGCCAGCTACGTCTTCTTGTAACATGAACCACAATGGCCAAACCCTCGGATCTTGAAACGACTTGACCCCAACCGCTGGCTATGGGTTTCCATAGTATCCGTAATCACCCGCCAAACCAACAGCATGGTAATGCAACGCACCACCCAAGGGGCTCGTCTCGCTTGACCTACCTAATATTTGCTCACAGAGACCCATCCGCCAATATTTGCCCCCTTCCGTACATATTTGCACTGGTTGGTGCTTACCAAAAAAAACCCGCACAAGCATGTACATACCTACCTAGCTGCCTATTGCGAAGGTAGGCAGGCGGCGATTGCCTGCCTGCCTGCCTAGGTAGCTACCTACACTAGGTAGGTACTGATGCTGCTCCGGTTCTTGCACCTACGTGCATTCATCGAGCGAATCACAGGCGTTGAAAACCTACCAATCGGCCTGCCGTCCTGGCTGCTAACTTTTAAGGCACCGAAATGTGGGACACGATGGAGTGACAAGCCGACGAGGGCCGTGCACGGTCCCTCTTTTCCCGGTCTGGACGCGCTCACCTTGGCCTTTACCCCGACGCGTCTGTCCGGTTCGGGGCATCACGACACTGCGCCCCCCCCCGCCCGTAGCCTCAAAAGTTGTTGTATCACGTCTGAGCCGACTACAGGGCCACCAGAGAGCCTTCACATCTTTGGCTCGATGAGTGCAGGCCACAATGGCTTCACCCACTGGCGACATGTATGTGGACGGAGGCATTGAGAACATTCATCAATTAGTTGAGGATGTCGTCGAGGGTGAGTTGCGACTGATTGGAATTCAAGCGCATAATCACATTGACACATCTTCCAGCCTCCAAGATACCAGCCAAGCGGCGAGCTACCACCATCAAACCTGTCGTGGAGACAATCGCTGCCTTCGCCTACGACAAAGGGCTGCTGCCTGAGCCCCTGAGCGAACTCATTGACCTGCTGACACGCCCCAACTACTTGGACCAGGCCAGCCTGAATGCATTGGTGAGGAATCTGTATCCCGCCACTCGGCTGTCCAGGGATGCCGTTTTGAGGGTGGTCGGATGCTTGGGGCACGGTGAGCTGAAGCCGTCGCTGGCCCTGCAATCCAACATTCTCAAATGGTTGATCATGGTTTATCATGTCATCGAGAAGCCGGCCGTCTTGTCGCAAGCATACGCCGTACTGTTCAATCTGCTCGACACGGCTGCCATTCGGTCAGAAACCCCCGTCCACTGCGTAAAGAAAGGGGCTAACGCGGACCAGGCCGCAACTGTGTCATTTGCTTGCTCTGATAACCCGCCGGAAACACGTCCGGCCCTTCAGGATTCAAGCATTGTGAGTGGCTTCCTGCCCGCCCAGCCATTTCGCCCGATTCTAACCTACGTTTCAGGCTCAATCTCTCCAGGGACACGGGTAATGACCCAGCCTTGACAGGGCTCCTGCGGGTCTACAAAGATTACTATCCCGAGATCATTGTCAGCGATGCGCTGCGAGGCAGGGCATCGGTCTTCAAGGTAGGAAGCAGCACACACCCGAGTAAACTTGTCTGACCTTTGCAGCATCCCGATACAGAATGGAGGGAGAGGCTTGACCAGATCCAAAGAGACCACTCGCAACGCGCTGCTGCGGCTGCCGGCCAGTCTCGAAATGGCTTCAGTGTCAGCCACCTGGCTCTGAAGGTGCGCAGAGGCAAGGCATCTAATCTTCCGTCCGTCCATACTTCAGAGGCTACAGAGGTGAGATGGACCAATGAGAGTCTCCATCACAATCTCGGGACTGACGGTCATGGCAGAACTCCGTCACTTTGGAAGAGATTGACAGTGCCGATCGCTTTGCCCAGTCAGTCGAGAAGATCGAGCTTCCCAACCAGCTTGCAGCTGTGTTGGCGGACCCCCTGCTGCAAAAGTTTATCGCCTTGAAGAACGATCATGCAGCTTCGAAACGCGTGGTCCATTGGATCGACGCCATTCTTGAGGACATACTCAATGGCAACGCCGACGAGAAGCTGTTCAGGGAAACAATGGAGGTTCTTGCGGATTATGTTTCGCGAGTCAAGGTAAGTGTCTGCATGCTCCTTATGTGGTCCGGCTTGTCTGACTGTCCAGGAAACCCCGCCTGTCCTCCTGAGCTTCTTTGCCAAACTTTTTACGACATGGAACGGTGTGGATGCCCGAGACCCTATCATGAGCATTCTTCATTACGCACCGTTGGTGGCCTTTAAAGGCAAGTACATCGGGACAGTTCCTCGAGTGCGCCGCTGACCGCAGCATAGAGTTGTACGATTTCATTTACAAGCCCCTGGAAAAATGCCTCCCTCCCACGCCCGACTCCCAGGTGGCTCTTCTCAGACTCTACCAGAACTTGATCCGCCGTTGGACTTTTGTCCTCAGGTCTCTCGATCAGATACCCAAAGATACGCCCGTCAGTGCCTATTACGATGTCATGGAGCACGCAAGCATTGTTGCCCTCAGCCTTGTCCAGGCCTCCCCAGGCGTTGCTGTTCACGGCAGCGTGCTCGACCTCTACGAACAAGCCGCCGCCAGCATTTCAGACCCAACCCTCCAACCCCTAATCCGCATCGCGAACCCGCCGGCCAAGCTCATCTACCTTCTCTTCTTCAGCCACTCCCTCGCTAATGTCTCACGCCTGTGCGCCGTCCTGGCCACGTATAAGAAGGGCTTCGAAACGGCCATGTCTAGGCGACAGCCGACGATATACGCACCGAGCTACGTGAACCACTTCAACGGGTTCCTCATGGACATCTGCAATTGCCTCTGGCGCGGCAAGGCCTTCAATGACGGCGACAAGAATGCGCTGGGCTGTCTCAGTGCTCGCCCGGTCACTCTGCGCCTGCAGACATACGTCGAGGACCTAGGCATGGATCTCGCGCTGCCCACGCTGTTCGGTTTCTCGTACTCGCCGTTGCTGAGCTTCCAAGCCATCGAGTGCATTCGCGAACTCGAAGACCGTGAGCAGGCCGCGAACGAGGACGCCATCTCTACGCGGCATGCAGGGCCCGTTACTGCCAACAGCCTGGCGAGGCTGGCCGAAGCGCGAGGCCTACGCATTACGTGGTCCGAATATAGAATCATCGTACTGCGGGCGCTGGAGAGCAAGGGGCTAGGCGGGATCCCGGCGTTGATGAAGAATACTATGAAGGTACTCATGAGCTCCAAGAACGTTGCGTAAACTTTGCAGTCTTCGCTGAGGCAACAAGGCCGGTTTCCGGCTGTAACGGACATTGTCATGATACACCACCCCCTTATGGGAGAAGAGACCTGCAGCATCGAAGGTGAATTGTGCTTCTGGCGTTTTATATCTCACCAATCTCTAAGTGTCTGTCTGTCTGTCTGTCTGTCTAGTTGAGTCGACAGTGTTCCTCCGCCCAGATGTAAAGCCCCCCTTTTATGGTTGAAAACTAGGGTATCTTTAAAGCCGAGGAAATCCTAAAAGAAAACAAGCCACCTCTGTGGTATGTATGCCCGTTGTTGAAGAGGTCTATGCAGCCAAACGCCGTCTGGAAGGCCAGTTGAGGGTGCCCTCCCCGTCTCCGTTCTCTCCTTTTGCGCGTTCCCCCGCCAATCCTCGTCCATGTGAGGCTCTCCGATATCCCCATGATCCAGGTTGAAAGACACCCATAGGGAGGGAGTGGACCCGGTGCTCATCTCCAGTCGAGGCAAAGAACGCAAAACGCCGTCCAGCAAGCAGTTGAGTGCCAAAGACGCCATTTCCCCACTCCCGACCCCTAAAAAAGCAAAAGCAACAAATGTCGGACCACACGATCCACAGCCAAACCGCCGAAAGCGGGCTGCCCCCTCACCTCCGACAGGCTTACTTCAGCTTGTCAGACTCGTCGCCGTAGCCCCCGTACCCTCCGGCGGCGTACGTCTTGCCCTCGGGCTCGACGCGGGACTGCGACCTGGGACCGCGGTCCTTGAGGTCCTGGCGCAGCCAGCCGAGAACCAGCTCGCCGAGGGTGCTGTTCCCGGTGCCACCCTCGACACCGTCGATGAACTTGCCGGCCGTGTCCCACTCGCGGACGGTGCCGAGGTGCATGTGGACGAGGTGCGTCGGCCAGCCGGCGAGGTTGTCGAGGATGTGGGTGGCGTAGACGATGGTGCAGTCCCGGATCTCCGTCTCGCGGCGGAGCCAGCCCAGGAACTCGGCGCGACTGAGCACATCGAGGTCGACGGTGATCTCGTCGAGCAGGAGGATGGTCCAGGGGCGGATGAGGCCCATGGCGAGCTGGACGCGGCGACGCTCGCCGTCAGAGACGGCGTGCATGCGCCATGCGGTGTCGATATCGAGGACAGAGACGAGCTCGTCGCGGCGGTCCGGGTAGGCGTCGCCGCCCACGGAGCGGAGGAGCTCAAGAACGCCAATGTCGGTGCGGACGATGGGGTTCAGAACCCATTCGAGGCCGAGATAGGTAACGCCCTCGAGCCCTTCCTTGAAAGGGTCGACGCCGGCGATGGAGATGCCGCCCTGCGGTGCGAGGCGCTTGCCGGCGAGGAGGCGAAGGAGGGTGGTCTTGCCGGCGCCGTTGGCGCCGATGAGGAGGGTGCGCGAGCGCGAGGGCACGGAGAGGGAGATGTCCTTGAGGCCCGAGGTGGAACCCTGGAAGTTGTAGCTGAGGTTGGTCACCTCGATGGTGGGGGATTTATGAGCCATGATGGGCGGGGTTACCTTCGATGATACGGGGCGAGGTAGAGCGAGAAAGGGGCGTCACAAAGGATGGAGAAGAGTGAGAGCGGGGGTGATTTGCGGTTGTGAGGAAGAAGTTATTAGAGAGCACTCTGAAAAGCAATCAAGCATTCACACCGCCCATGACTGAAGGCGTCATGACCTGGCCCGACACCCGGTGGCGATAACACGGGGAAGCCTAGGATATCCCCGGGCGCGCGCCCTGGACTTGTCAGCAAGACAGAAAAAAAAATTATCCGTACAGTGCCCCTCATTCTCATTCCCTCGTTTCTGAGAGGGGATGTGCGCTGTAATGAGCGGGAACCCCACCATGCCATGGGCGGCGGGACCAGTCTCTGAACCGATCCACCGGACCGCCAAAGACGGGAGACCCTTCCCCCGCCCCGCCCCAACCCCATTTACGCCAAAATTCGCGACTTTCCCGGTCCGATGCTCTTTCGACGCGTCCGGGTTTACATGCAATACCGAAACCCAGCTTCAACGCCCTGCCGCCAGCCATTGACACTGCGCAAGAGCCTCTTTGACCTCGTCAACGATACACAAACAGTTTCCAGTCGCCACAGAACGTCAGTAGCCGGGCCCGAAGAAGAGACAATCGAAAAAAAAAAAAATCATGGTGACCCTCGAAGAAGCCACCGCGCTTCTCCAAAAGCCGGCGTAAGTCAACCGTGTGCGAAATCTGCAAGAGAAACCCACCAAAAATCTAACCCGTTCGTTCCCCCGTCCGCAGCGACGCAGCCGCAGCCTCCACGACCCTCGTTCGCGCCCCCTCGCACTACAAACCCCTCAACACCTTTGCCCTGCCTAAGGAGCGCTCGTACCAGCAGCAGTATGCCGACGTGTACTTCTTGCGCCTCACCTCCATTCAGCCGGCCGTCAACGCCGCCGCCGCCGAGGCCTGGGACGGCACCGTCATCGGCGGCGAGGAGGCCAAGCATGTGAACCGCGTCCTCGACGTCCGCCAGGGCGAGCTCTGCTGGGTGACTGGCACCGTCTACATGGACATGGCGCTGAAGCCCAACATCCTCGAGGACGTGTCCAAAGACGTACGTCTCTCCCTTCATACCCCGGCACCGCGGAACCGCAACTGACTAGACCGCGCAGCGCTGGATCTCAGCCCCCATCTCCACGGATCGCTATTACTCGGACGACGACAAGGACACCATCATGCTTGAGGACGACTCGGGTCGTATCCGCCTCGTCGGCGACGTCCTCAAGTCCATCCACCTCGTCACCGGCACAATCATCGGCGTCATGGGCACCGAGAACACAAACGGCGAGCTCGAGGTCATCGACGTCAAGTTCCCGGACCTTGCCCCGCAACCCTCCCGCTGGACCCTCACCGACAGCCCCTCCCACGACCACGACATGTCCGGCACCTCCACCCCATCCCAACGGCCCTCGTCCAAGATCGCCATTGTCTCGGGCCTCTCCTTCTCCGGCTCCGACGCCTCCTACGCCCTCGAGCTCTCCCTCCTCCTCGAGTTCCTCCTCGGCGAGGCCCTCACCCCGGCCGTCCAGTCCTCCGAGCTCGCCCGCATATCCCGCCTCATCATCGCAGGGAACTCTATCAGCTCCTCTACGCCCACCGCGAACCCGACTTCTGGGGCGGCGGCGACAACCAACAAGAAATACGGCTACGACGCCAGCGCCTACAACCCCCTCCCCAGCCAGCTCTTCGACGAATTCCTCGCCGACCTCCTCCCCTCCGTGCCCGTCACCCTCATGCCCGGCGCCGAGGACCCGGCCAACGCGAGCTTCCCACAGCAGCCCATCCACGCGGCCATGTTCCCGCGCTCGCGGCCCTACTGCGCCGCCCCCGGCGCCAAGGAGTCCGGCTGGTTCGACACCGTGACGAACCCCTGGGAGGGCGAGGTCGACGGGTGGCGGCTCCTCGGCACCGGCGGCCAAAACGTCGACGACGTCTTCAAATATGTCGACAGCGACGACCGCCTTGGCATGATGGAGGCCATGTGTAGGTGGCGCTGCAGCGCGCCCACTGCGCCGGATACACTCTGTAAGAAACCAAACCCGCTCCCCCGCCTTTCTTTTTCTCTCCGCTCCTGCAGCGCTACAAAGAATCCTTGCTAACCCACACTCACCCAAAGGGGCCTACCCTTTCCAAGACAATGACCCCTTCGTCATGAAGGACGCCCCCCACCTCTACTTTGTCGGTTGCCAGCCCGAGTTCTCGACAAAGGTCATTCAGGGCGGCGACGGCCAGCAGGTCCGGCTCATCACCGTGCCGTCCTTCGCGGAGACCAAGGAGCTGGTCCTGGTTGACACGGAAACGTTGGAGGTCTCCAAGGTCAAGATCATCGCGGCAGCTGCGACAGCGTCATGATAGTCGTCAAGTCGAGATGAGACTTGAGTAGGTAAGGGACAGAGAGAGAGAGAGAGAGCACGTTCCGCATCAAGAAGGTTATGAGTTGATATACCCCCTAAAAGCCATGGAAAGGAAATGGAAATCGCAGGTGTCTAAATTTCTTGAGTGAATATTAATGCTACCTAATTAATAGGCCCTGAAGAAAGATCAAGCGCTTTTCTTGTAAAGAGATCATGCTCAAGATTCCCCGATTGCCTGTGCCGGAGACGGTCGATGCGAGATTGCCTGGTGCGCCCACCCACCCTCAAATGCGAAGAGGTCAGACGCAGCCATCGCCTCAACGTAGGATCTCTTCCCAAAATTATACTCCCGAACCAAAAATTCAAAGCAAAATTCTTCCTCGCGGCCACTGTCGATCGGGATGATGCGCACCCCCTTCCCCTCCAATTACTCGCACTCTTTCAAAAATCAAAATCGTCCTCTTCGTCGCTCTCATCATCGCCAGCCCGAGAGCCCACGAAGCGTCCGTTCGGCCCCTCCCAGATATCGCGAACCATGACCGACAGCTTCTCGAGGCTTCGCTGCGCCTCTCCCGCCTTCATGCTGCGGTACGACTGCATGACCTGATCGTTCTTCCAAACGTCCTCCTCGCCGCGCTTCGCACGCCGGATTCTGGCCGCGTACTTCATGTTGAGTCGGATGCGCTCTTGATTGCCGCCGCCCGTGTTGACGAGGACCTCGATGAACTGGCAGGGCAGCCCTCTGAGTGCGCGGATGACTTCGGACGTCTTCTCGAAGAAATCAAGGAAGCTGATCTCACCCGTATCAATTTGACGAATCGGCGTGATCTCGACGGTGATGGTGTGCACGCGAGCCCTTAGAGGCTTCAGATTGCGGAAGACGCCGATTGCGTTCGCCATACTCAGGAGGTAACCCTTGTCGAAGCGGTTCGGCTCGGCGACGATCATGAGATTGCGGAACTTGTGGCCGTAGCGGCAGATGTCAATCTCGACTTCGGGATCTTGGGCCGATCGTGCCGCTGGAAGGATATCGTCCTCGTCATATTCGTCCTCGCTGTAGCCCTCATACTCTGAAAGGGGCTCATCTGCCATTAAGGGATGCTGAACCACAATCTCGTCCTCGCCCAGTATGTTGTTGGCTGGGAATTTGGCGGTCTCTCTGAGGAGGTAGAGAAAAGTGTTCTCGCCATAGAGCACATCTACTGCTTCGTTTTTGACCTGGCGGCAGGCTCGTAAGATGCTCGTCTCGACCATAGGCCGGTTGCGAGGGTAGACGGCTGACCAACCTTGTCGAACTCGGATGGGGTCCTTAACAACAAGAATTTCCTTGTATATCTTCCGCCGTATCTCGATTGGAAGCTTCATCAAAGGAAAGACTTTCTCGTCGCCCAGAGTTACGGGGCTTGTCGTCCTCGATGAGAGGTTGCCGCGATCAGGATGGAAACTTGATTGCGGAGAATTCGTAGCGCGAACCGCTGCCTTTCCTTTGCGCGAAGTTGCCGCGGTTCTCTCAACTTTTTTCAGCTGAGTCTCGGGTTGAGACGGAAAGGAAGGTTTGGGGTTGGCTCCCCACGTGTAAAGGGCGGTCGACTTCTTCGCAAAGGCCGCACCATGATCGCGCGCCGGAGGCATCTCACGTACCGCATGATAGTCGTGGGGATCGGAGCCTTTGCCGCCCTTGCGTCGCTTTGTGGGTCTTATCGTGCCATCATCGTTGCTGTCCTCCTCATCGAGGGGAATTCGACGCTTATGCTTTCCGTCGCTGGTCGCGGCTTGGGCTGGTCCTGTGGACTTGGATTTCGTAGCCGAAGCGTGAGCCTTTACTTTGGGTGCATTACCCTTTCCCTTGGAAATCTTGACCTTGTTCCGAGATGCAGCAGCAGAGTTCTGTTTCTTTTTGGCTACTCCGGCGCTCTTGCTTGGAGCCATGCTTGGGGAATAAAACGAGGCTGAGAGAGAGAGAAGGATGCCAGTGAGCAGGGCTCATCGAGAGTTTTTGGTTGGAATCTATTAGTACTTACCCGATAATTAATTGCGGAGGATGAGTTACGGAACTTAGGATCAGAGTTCTGCTAAACGTCACTTGATCTACGTAAGCTTCTACTTACGCGGCTCGCCCGAGCTTGGAGTCGCGGGGTTAAGTGTGATGAATTATAGATAGTCTTATTGTGATGTCGAATAAAAGCTATCTTTTGTTCATGAGCTGTGACAAAACCACCAGGCTTTAACGGCACAAAAGGCCTTATTGTTTATTTGGTGTAGCTTCTGCGTGGCTTTGAAGGACAAATGTCCTTCTCCGTCAACCAGTGTCCTTGTCTTGATATTGAATACCTTGGTAGGATGAGGCAAGTTGGAAACCGGCTCTTCCGTGTGTAAAAAGTGAGCAGGACTTGCAAGGTTGTTTCTTGTATGTGACTTTGTCGCAGCTCTTGACAGGAAAGAACGACCGACCTAGAAGGTAGTTGCGTTGAGATCAAGAAGAGAAACCGGGACAGAGGGCTCTTGCCGAGAGGGCAAGGAGAGAGTCGGATTGAGTACGTGACAGGAACTTGATTGTAAAGTCAAATATAGAGAAATGAGATCGGGCTACTTTGCAGGCCAGTCGCCTGAGGCAAGCACGCAGTGATGTCTTGCTTGCCTGTAGAAAGGAACCGGTTGCGATCATCGAATAGCAAGCTGTCTAGGAAGGTCTGTGTTATGGTGAGACGAGCTAATGATTATGTGTCGGAGGGCTATAGAGATATGCGAGTGGAAGTAAGTGAGGATGGGGTATCAGAGTTTGTCAGTAGATTCAAAGGAGGAAAGAGCGGCCATCTAACTGCCTGTTCCTCAAAGAAAGAGCGTGTGTGGCACGAACAGTTGCCGTTGACTGGCGTCAGCAATCTCGCGGTGTTTATTACAAGTATCGACTGCCAAAGTAGAGACTTAATGGGTTATCAGAATAAGGCGTTGTCGCCACATGAGACAGGTATGATAAGTTTCACTAGCCAAAGACTGATATTGGCCAAGTGGTAAAGTGGAATGCGTAGAGGTTGATAACGTGGATTAATCGATACTACTAGCACTTCTTGCCTTGTTATTTACGATGATTGGTCATCTAGAATATACGACTTCGCTATACTCCCCGGCGGCCTTGACGCCGGCAGAAGACGCCATAAACTGTCCCAGGTCGTTCAGAACCATCTGAATTTCTCCAAAGTAATTCACATCTCCCTTCTGTACGAAGCCCAACCGTTTGAACAGTGCGATACTCGCCGCATTTTTCTCCTTAATCTTGACCATCAAACTCTTAAGCTCCGGCGCCTTTTCCTCGCCAGTCTTACCCTCACCCTCGACGTATTCGGTAAGGATGCGCTCCTTGTTGCGGTGCACGTAGGTCAGGAGTGTTGTTACCGCGGCGTGTCCAATACCCTTTCCGCGGTGTTCCTTGGACGCGACCATGACATCCACTTCGCCGACGTACGAGCGCTCGGTCACAGCCTGGGTTGCCTCATCGTCATCGTCATCGTCGTCATTGGGATAGATAAAGAAATTGATGTCGCCAATCATGTGCCTCGGGGCGTCATCTTCCCCAGCCTGTACCGCCTCAAGCTTCTTCTCGGATGATGCAGGCAGCGGATGGCAGATGATGAAGGTGAGCTTGTCGTGCGACGTCCGCCACGACTGCTGGTTCTCGTACTCCTCCTCGAGTGTCAACGGTTCCGAGGCCGTGGCTTCTTGGATGTCCTATATCGCGTAATGAGTGGAATTAGCTTATTGCATCCTACCACTTTACCGAAGCCGTAATGAATGAAAGACTGAGTATGGTTCGGGTCACAGAGGGAATGGCCCAGGGTTTGCTGACCGGATCGCTCATCCACTCATGATACCGCTCTATGTGTCTCGCCTCGTATGGGACCAGGGTCACCCGCGGCGTCGCAATGGCTGCTCTATGCATGTAAGCAAATATTGGCTTGCAATATGCCTTGTTGGCTAGACTTGACACAAGCAGGAGGAGTAAATGACATGCCTGTGTGCTCATTCAGCCTCATTGTGCACTTGCATAATCTGCTACGACTGTACTCGCAAAACTCCACTTCAACTTTCAGGCAAATAACGGTCAACTGTGGAGTTGAGCCTGCTCGGTCGCACAACAGCTCTAACTAAATGATTATCAACGTGCCGGAGTGGTTAATGAGCTGCTTTTCTACGGACCCTCGGTCCTTGGATCTGGTCCCTACCTACACTTTAGGCAGTGGCTTCGGTCGCGCAAGTTCTAATCTTGTCGTTGACGGTGTTTATACCTTTTTGTCTCTCGTTGCAGGCAATCTTTTTGTGAGACCACGGTGTTGGTTATGTTTTTCTAGCACTCAGGTAGCAACAGCTGTCCGCGGTTGTCTTTCTGCCCTTGGTGCTTAGTTCCATGCCCCACATCAAGACTGTGTGTAACTGCTTCTTCCTTCTTTTGCAACAAACAGGCTTACCACCACAGCAAAATTCAAAGCCAACAACTACAATAATTAATGAGTAGTAAATATCATAGAACAACGGGCAAACCAGCTTTGTTAGGCAGTAGTAAATAGTAAGCCGATGTCAAAATGGTAAAAGTTGACGTCAAGGACAGGATTCGAACCTGCGCGACCGAAGCCACTGCCTATACTGGAACCGGAGTACGGTAGCAGGGCAGCCCATTAACCACTCTGGCACCTTGACCTATGGTTGTTGTTGGGAATTGTTCCTACTATAAACATTATGACTCCTTTATCTGAACTAAGCTACTTCGTTGGCTGTAATATGAAGCGCATCGCCGACATTAACAATCTGCGCAGGCTGGTAATTGTTGCACCAGCATCCACTGAAGAATTAGAGACGAGTTCGCATGAAATGAGTTTCTCCTAGATCCGCCATCCACGTCCGGATTGTGTTTGTATGTACACAACTTCGATCAGCAAGTTTCTTTCGAAATAACGGAGAATGTGTCGATTTATCAGGTAGGAAGGAGATGGGAATTGAGCGCGCCCCCCTTTTCTTTCCCTCCTGATATATCTGATTTCTCATTAATTTCAAAAGGCCGAAAATTCTGATATAAATACATTAGTGAATGACCACTTGCTTGCAACATTAATATCGGCTCCTGATGCGTTGTGTGTTGCTTCGTGTCTCTGCTTACGAACTCAGCCTGTATCTGTAGGCCTAGCTGACTAGCAAGTTCAAGTGGTAAACTGAGGAGCATCCTGTGAATACGCCCAATAACCCGTTTTGTTGCTATTTTATCTATGAAGATCTTAGGTCCCTTTGGGACACAGCCTCTAATCTACAAGCATATATCTAACTGCGTAGTTGCCCGGTGCAATTATGTCGTTCACACGCCGGCGCTATATGTGGCACGGTACTCTTCTAAAATTTCCATGGTCACATTTGACCCGCCGCAGACAATGAGGACAATATTCATCTCCGCCCACTCCTTATCCGAAAAGGTGCTGCCCAGCTCTTTCCGTAGAGTGCCGTTGTACACAGTCGCGATCGTCGCCCCGCAAGCGACCTCAACCACCAACCGGGCGTCGTCGACGAAGCGCACGCAGGCCATGGCCGCCTCCGCATCAGTGACCGTCACACTCCTGTTGAAGCCGGGCCTGTCCCGTATAACTTCCAACGCCTTGGTCGCGACGCGAACCGCGCCGAGCGAACCCGCAATAGATGTGATGCCCGGGAGCGTGACGTGTTCTCCGGCAAGCACGCTGGCGTTCAGGCTGTCCGCGCCAACGGTCTCAACCGCCAGAAGCCTCGGTATAGTCCGATTGAACCAGTGATACTGCTCAATGCCCTGGCTGAGGCCAGCGAGCAGGCCACCGCCCCCGACAGAACACACAACAGCATTGATATTGACGCGCGGAAGTTGTGAGGCCACCTCATCGATGATGGTGGAGGCGCCGTCCCAGACATGTGGGTGGTCGAAGGGCGGCACATAGACGCCGGCCGGGTCGTTGGCCAGCAGCACCTCACGGAGGTGTCGGTCCGCCTCGGCCCAGTTCTCACCGACCTGGACGCAGTCCGCGCCCAGAAGCTTCAGTTTCGAGATCATGAGAGGCGACGTCGTCTTGGGCACGACGATGGTGGCCTTGCGCTCGAGGGCGATGGCCGAGGTTGCGCACGCGAGGCCGGCGTTGCCGCCGGACGAGCAGTAGAAGTGGGCGGCTGTTGCCTCCGGGGCGGCTTCGGCAGCGCGGGCCATGAGGTTCCCGATCCCACGCGATTTGAACGACCCTGACGGCTGGAGATTCTCGAGCTTGAGGTAGATGTTGCTAAGGGGATGTGAACAAGGTCCTTGCCATGTATGAAGTGGGCTGAAGACTGACCATCCTGCTATGCGAGACAGAGCTGCCGATCTAATGCATGGTGTTTTAATCCATGGTTTCTCGGGATTTGAAGAGAGTAAGCCCATGGCTGTATTAGTTGCGAAATTGAGGCGAAGTATAGACAACCGACTGCTTCCAAGATTTCTGAGACCTTTAGCGAGGCAGCATTATGTATTCATTAACAAGTTGTCGTTAAAAGCTAAGTGGTTTTCAATCATCAAGCAAAGGGCGCCCCGTTGACGAGTGGTGCGGGTGGGCTTACAAGGGCTTAGCTGCAAGCTGCTGCGAGCTACTGCAGTGCAATGTGGGTTCTCAGGAAGCTGGTAGAAACGAACGACTTCTTATCCACGAAATGCAACTGTGTCCCACCACCAGCCTTTAGAACTGCCATCGGGCCGTGAAGCTAAAGAATACCATCTATTTCACCCCATGGGAGTTTTTCTTGAACTATGTGACTCCGAAATGTAGTCCGGAGTCTGTAATCGGCTTACACAATACTACATACAATCTTACAGACGCCTCCTGTTCTGAAATGTTACAATATACATAGACCCAAAAAGTCCATCCGTCATCAAGATCATTCATCTCAAGCCTCAAGATTACTTGTCAGAAGTCTGCGGTGGGAAGAGGCTGTGCCACTCCCCAGGCCGTCCGGGGTCAATGATCGGTGCGCCGTACGTCAGGTCCGCGCCGAATACCGCGTACTCAAACCCGCGCCTGTCGGCTTTAACACCAAGGATGTCCAGCATTGTGCCCATCTTGGCCGGCATGATGGGCTGGAATAGAATGCCAGCGCACCGAACAGCCTCCGACGCATAGTAGATGATCTCGTGCCGCACGGCCTGATCCTTGGCCTCGGTCGACTTTGCCAGCGTCCACGGCTTCGTGTCAGTCATGTACTTGTTTGCCTAAGTTGCTGAGTCAGTTCAGCTCATATGGGAAATCCAAGGGGTTCTTCTTACCTCCGCGAGGACGCTCAGCACGCTGCGAATCGCGGCGTTGGGGTTCAGCTTATCCATGTGCTTCGACATGGTCGCTGCCATCTCATCAACTGACGCCTTTAGTGCATCGCTCCCATTGACATTGTGTCCAATGGATGCTCTATTCTGAATCGCCCACGCCACAGAATCTTTGAGCTTCCACACCTTGCTCTTGGCGACACGATTCGTCAAATTGCCCAAGGTCGACTGCAGATCCTTCTGATACCTCTCCACGATGAGCGAGTTCTCGTAGTCGGCATCTTTCTCAATGCCGCCATCGCGCATCATGAAGTACCGCATCGTGTCCAGCCCCCAGCGGTCGATCGCGAAGAACGGGTTCACGACGTTTCCGAGCGACTTGGACATCTTCTTCTTGCCCAGGGTCCAGTGCGCGTGGGTCAGCAGCTGCTTGGGCAGCGGATAATCCAGCGCCATGAGCAGCGCCGGCCAGTATACGCCGTGGAACCGCACAATATCTTTGCCGATAACATGCACGTCCGCGGGCCACCCGCCCTCGTGTTCGTGACCCGGTTGCCACCCAGGGAAACCCGCCTTGGTGAGGTAGTTGATGAGTGCGTCGACCCACACGTAAATAGTCTGGGTCGGGTCGTCGGGGACGCGCACCCCCCAGTCCAGCCTCTGCACCGGCCGCGAGATGGAGAGGTCTTCAAGATTGTTCGAAACCCACGCGACGACCTCTCTCATGCGCGTCCTCGGTACGATCCAGTCGGGGTTCGCCGCGTAAAACTCCAGCAGTCTGTCCTTCAACGCTGTCATGCGGAAGTGATAGTTCTTCTCCTCGATCCACTCGACCTCCTTCCCGGACTCGAGTGAAGCCATCACCGTTCTCCCCGTCTGCGGCACAACCGTCCGCTCGATCTCGTTGGCCGCGTAAAAGCACTCGTCGCTGACGCAGTACCATCCCTCATGCTTGGCCTCGTAGATGTAGCCCCTGTCTTTGAGAAGGTGCCAGAAGTGCTGCACCGCGTCCTTATGGTCCGGTTCTGTCGTGCGGATGAAGTGGTCGTTATCCATGCCAATCGCCCGCGCCAGGTCCCGGAACTTCTCGGCCGTTGTGTCGCAGAAATCCTTGGGCGCCACACCCTGACGCGCCGCCGCTTGTTGTATCTTTGAGCCGTGCTCGTCCGTGCCGGTGCAGAGGATCGCGGGCCGGCCCTTAAGAACCTGCCAGCGCTTCAGGACGTCAGCGAGGAGCATCGAGTACATGTGGCCGACGTGCGGCGCTACAGTGGTATCAATTAGCCCCGATCCATGACATTGAAATGCAAATATAACTTCACATACATGCATTGACGTAAAAAATTGGCGTCGTCACGTAGTACGGCTTGTCGCACTTGCTGTCAGAGCTCATGAGCCGGCGACTTGATGTCTGGCCATGGCTGCACGAAGGATAGGCCCGGGTTGGTCGTAGTGCCGGGGCATAACGGCGGCTGCGGAAGGCCGAAGCTATGGATACTCTAGCTGGTCTCATTGAGCATGTAATGATTATGTTTCCCGAGTCGAAGGAGAGTTTCAAGGATACGCGATACGTCGAGCTGGGAGGGTTGTTCTCGAAATGTTGCTCCAGCCAAAGGCAGAGGCACCGTACTAATTGATTTTCCGATAACGGTATAGAGCTCTTATCCGTCGAGGGTCCTTGCTGCCCCACCTAACTTCTGCCCGAGGCCTTGGATACTTGCGACAACATAAACATTACCACGACTCACTTCGTCCACGCACCCGGATCTGCGACTTTGGACCCAAAACACAACTGCAATCATGTCGCTCCCATCCCGCGAAACGGAAATGAGAGCGTCTGCTGACGGTACGCGCCCCCCCTCAACCCTCTCAATCCGTCTCAATCATCAACTCACACACTCAAGCGGCCTCAAACTTCGCCGACGCCTACTACGAAGCCCTCAACCGCCGTAAGCCCGCCGGTACCCTCGCAAACTTCTACACGACGACCTGCTCCAAATATCCCTCGCCTCCCGACATCTCCATCAACGGTGCCGTCCTGCAGGGTGGGCCCGACGAGTACACCGCCCTCCTCGACACCCAGGGCGCCGACGTGCGCTACGAGATCGAGGCGCTCGACGCTCACGTCATCAACAACGACTTCTCGCTCGGCTGCCCCGAGCATCTGCAGCGCGGCGACGAGAAGGGCGCCAAGTGCAGCATCGCCGCGCAGGTCACCGGCCGCATCTACTACGGCAAGGGCCGCGACGCGCCGGCCAAGACGTTCAACGAGGTCTTTGTGCTAGTGCCGAACTGGGATACGTTTGGCAAGAACCCGCCGAGGGGCGCTAGGAGGTGGCTGATCATGAGCCAAAACTTTCGCGCGTTATGAGGCGCTGGGATTACCGAATGAGAGTGGTTGCAAAATTGCAAGCGACATCGCGGGTATTGGGTTTGCGTTTAAGGGAGGTGGGGTTGCTTCCCTTCTTCGATTTTCACTTTCGGCCTGCTGACCTTCGACAGAATCGAACTATGAGTATGAAGAGAGGCCACGCCCTGGGGCCAGGCTCCTCCGAGCGGCATTGGAGTGGCACTGACATGATGTGCATGAACGGGCAAAGTACCATCAATCTTACTTATCCAACCATACTACAGTGGACGTCCAAGGTCGGGACAGTTCAAGATAAAAAAATACCGCACAGGGCGCATTGTTTGCTACAATCGACTACTCCAGCTGCTGCTTCCTATATTTCCAGTATCCCGCCCTCACGGGATCCCACCTTTCCGCCAGCCGGTCGAGGTACCTTGCCGCCTCGGGCTTCTGTCCCTTTTCCGCAAGCACCTCGGCCAAGAAGTCCAGCGCGTGGCTGCTGCGCACCTCCTCCTTATCGTCGCCCTCGCCGACGCCCCTGACGAACTGCGCCGCAAACGCCTCGGCCGTCTCGAGCTTACGCCCGCCCTTGACCAGCACGCCGCGCAGGTAGTTCCAGGCGGCCTGGTTCTGCGGCGCCAGGAGCGTCTTCTCCTCGGCGTACTTTACCTCGCGGTCGATGATGTCGGCAGGGACCTTTGGGTCGGGCTCCGTCGCGTGCGAGCCCTCGGTGGAGGCGGCCGGGTTGTTGAAGACGAGGAAGAAGCGGTGCGACCAGGCCGAGTTGTTGCGCACGTCCTCCTCGATCCAGTTCTGCGTCGACAGCAGCTCCGATAGGTTCCACAGTCCCAGCTTTCGCACGAGGTACTGCCGATAGCTCCACACATGGTAGTTCTTGGCGTCCTCCTCGAGCATGCGCGTGAGGAATTCGACCTCGGACCGGGCAAAGCGCTTGACCTCGTCTGGCGTCGCCTTGATACCTTCGTAATGGTGGTCCAGCAGCAGCTGTCGGTGGTGCCAGATCTGGTAATTCTTAATGTGTTCGAGCGAGACGGCGTTCAGCCACTCAATCTCATCGGCGAGCGGGATGTTGAGGGTCACAACTATCTTGAAGCGGTACAGCCATACTGTGTAGTGCGCCGGGTTCATGGAAATGACGTGTTCCGTCAGCCGAAGGCACCGCGGGGTGTACTCTTCGGCCACCATGATGGCACGGAGGTAGCTCATGACTGGGAAAACGCACAGTGTGTCAGTGAAAACGAGGCCCTGAGTGCATGCCACTGTTCAAGACACAAGTAGATGTGAATTATTTACCCTCAGCGTAATCCTCCGGGTAAGCGATCGTAGCCAGCGCACCCTCAGGCTCGTCGGCGGGAATGGGCACGACGTCGTCCCACTCAGGGTCCGTCGCGTAAGGGCCCATCTTGTCACCGTAAAGCTCCTTCCTGATGGCTGATATCTCTCGTCGTCTCTGCGTCTCCTCCTGGATGTCCTCCTGGGTGACGTGCGTGACCTCTCCCGTCGTCGCGTCCGTCACGCCGTTCCTCGCAAATTCCCTCCGTTGCAGAAAACGCCGGTGCAGGACCCCGAGCGCCGTGAGCTGTGCCTGTTTTGCGGCCCGGGCGGCGAACTGCTCGAGCGGGTACTCGCCAACGTCGCGGCCGTTCTTGTCTTTGCCCCAGTCGTAGACGACAGCGGCACCCTTTTCGGTCTTGTGCCGGTCGAGACGCCGGATCGGCGGGCTCTCGCGGTTGACCTGCTTCCAGAACTCGCGCTCCGCCTTGTTGGTGAGGTAAATCTCCTTATTCGCTACGCGGCGCACCAAAGTTGCGTTGACCCACGACTGTCGTTCGGCAGGTGTGAGGCTGTGCAGGCCACCGGCTTCCTCTCGTTTCCGTTCGTGAGGGTTCGTCTGGTAGTAATGTTGAAGGGAGCGCTCGTTGACCGTCTTTGGGGGCTCCGGGGTCTGGGCAGCAGATTGTGTTTGCTTGCCTGTATTCAGGAAAGCCCGGTTAGCACATGCAGGGGAGAGGAAAGGCCGGCGTCGGCATTGTCGGGCCGCGCAAAGGCCAAAGGAAGCTGCATGAAGCAGCGATAAATGGAGTGACTGATATTAACTCACTCTTGCTCTCAGCTTCCTTGGCTTTGGAGCTGACCTTGGGTCTGACGGGCATGTCTGCGGCTGGCTTGAATCGATGGTGGGGTTGGATGATTTGGCGGCGAGGTCTGATCTGACGGCGGAAAACGTTGCGCCTACAGCCGCTGTACCCCACCACAGAAAGCTCCTAGACAGGTATCTTTTGAAGGAGATACAGACACCCAGGCCTGGCCAAGGTACTCAATCAATCTTGGACAGCTGCATGTAACAAACAATACCAACATTCACAACAAATAATTTTCAAACGATCCGGTTTCAGTTTAACCTATACGACATTAGGTTTTAGCACTGTTGTAAGGTAGGTAGGCTTGTAACATCTCGGCGCACACTTCTAAAAAACTAAACCAAACTAAACATATGGGCCGTGGTCTACCAAATGTTCCTGTCCCCTCCCTCAGCGCCATTATCATGTCGTCAGGCAATAAGATTCTAAAGTTACAAAAAATTAAAATAAAACTTTTCCCCCGACTTCGCGTCCTAGTAAATCTGGTGTTGAGAAGCAGATCAAGCGTCACCACGTTGACTATCGGCTCTCAACTCTCCAGAACTTCCACCCCTCGCGCTCCCCTGCCCCTCCGTGAACGCCAACCAGTTTCTCCACGCCTTCGTTGCCGTCGGCATTCAGGAAGCTCTCCTGGTCGATTTCCATACCTCCCTCATCGTCCTCGTCCATTCCGTTCTTGAGGACGGCTGGCCAGAGCACACCAACACCATCACCGCCCAGGGTCGTCTCGAACTTTTCGTAGCCCTCGTCCGTCAGTCGGGTGTCTAGTTCCACAAGCTTCTCCTTTTCCACATCGGGCTTGAGCAGGGTGATGGAGCAACCGCCGCCGCCAGCGCCTGTCAGCTTGGTCCAGCCAATGCCTTCGTGGTCCACCAACTCTCGTATCCGCTCGAGGCGCGGGTGCGACACTCCCAAGGAGGCAAGCAAGCCGTGGTTGATGGTCATAAGCTCCCCAACCTTGCGGAGACTTTCAATATCCTCATTATCGAACTCTTCACCACCGATGAGCGTGTCTGCCGCATTCGTAACCTTGTCGATGGCGTCTAGAATACAACCGACGAGCTCAGGATGCGTCTTCTTGAGCTTGGCGACCTTGGCCACTTCGAAGGCTGTTGATTTGGCCTGCTTCGTGTCGATGAGAAGAAGGGGCAGTTCGGGAAAATCCCAAAGTGGCCGTACCGCAGGCGGCTTGTTGTAGTCTGTCCGTTGGAAGACGACAGCTTTGCCCTGCGTTGCTACGGTATTGTCAACGCCCGAAGGGTTGCCGTGTATACACATTTCGCAAACAAAAGCCCATCTGTTGATTCTCTCCACTTGCAGCCGTGCCTCGTCAGGGGGCTGATCTGGATGTGGACCCGACAGCGTGCGCAGCTGCAGGAGAAGAGCGGCCGCTAAACAAACAGAGATTGATGCGCTGCTGCCCAGACCGGCGCCGATGGGGATCGTAGATCTCAAGGTATATAGACATCCTGTAAACGACTGGGAACCCAAGGAGAGGAAGATGTAGAGGAAGGCCGAGGCAGAGTTGTGGTGCACTTTACGCACTTCTTCGGACTTGTGCGGTGAAACTACTTCGAGGTGCGGCTTGATGGCTTCAACAAGTTCCGGATCAAGCTCCGTCACAAGATCGTAATAGTACTTCTTCTTGTCGGGGCGCTGGAAGGTCTCCCAGGGCAGTTCGTCAATGTCCCACGTGTGTTGCAGGTCGATGTCTGGGAAGCGCAGCGAAACCGTTCTCTTCGATTTGGACAGAGAGGTGACGAGGAGGTATGATCGTAGAGAAATGGCAGCGGCGATAGCAGCCTGTTTGTTTCACAAGAGTCAGTCCATGCGACGAGGTGGGCGAGGGGAAGGGGCTTCTCAGACAACCGTACCTTGCGGTGAACCACAGCGTGTTCCCCAAAGACAATGACCTTGCCGGGTGCAGAGACCATGAAAGCGGGCATCATGGGGCTCGATTGTTTACGATTCATCTTGAGACGGGTGGCCAGGTTGCCATTGCCGTTTACATATGAGGCGGCCGGCACGCCATTGATTGCGATGGCGTCAGCCCCATCCCGCGTTTCTGGGGCAAAGACAGCCATGATGCGGTTTTGGTTAGCTGTGCTATCGGTGAAGGGATCGGCAGGCGCGAGGAGAGACCTCGGGGTCGTCGTGCAGTCGTCGAATGAGCTTGTGGGAAGTGTGGCGCGAACCAACCGTCGTCAGGGCCGTCTAGGGACCGAGGAGCTAGTTGGTGTTGTGAGGGGTCAATTGGTGGGTAGTACCAAGAGCGGAACGAATCGAGACTGCAGCTGCAAGATGTGCCGTCGTGGGGGGTTGAGAAAGTCGGATGCGTTGGCTGGCGCAAATGGCGGCGAGGGAAGACCAAAGTGCGATGGGGGAAAAAAGTGTTGAGAGAAGCGAGGCGATTGTGAGTGACGATAGCAGCGAGAGAGAGAAGGTGTGCTGCCTTTTTGTGATAAGGTGTGTAATACGGTAATGGTAATACAAGCACTTCCATTAGAGGACGAGAGGACGGGACATTAGGTTTAGGCAGTTGGCCAATCTACCGGTAGCTTTCTCAGGTCCCGGGCAAGCAATTTGCGCGACATGGTTGGGAGGTTAACATGGAGATGGATCTGGCCCCTATCAGACAGGAGCCGGGAGAAAGACGATCACCAAGGGGGAGGGGGGTGTTTAGCAAGGACTTTCTCCAAGAGATACACGTACGAATACATACGGCGGGGGGGGGGGAGGGGGGCACATGACGGGCAGCGACAGCGTATCTGACCCAGAAACAACAATGCCGTAGGTACTGATACCTATGGATGGAAGACACAGAGGGGCCAACAAGGAGGGGCGAGGGTTTGGATGACGAAGTCTCCCCTCCTCCATAGCATCCGACGGGGAAGAGCTAAACCTTAAGAAACGAAAACGGGCGTTGGCAATGTTAGTCTGGGGCAGGAATGTGTTGTCTTTCCTCCTGGTTGTCCAGCGATGCCGCTTTTCAAGCTTGGGAAGCAGGATAGAAGCCGTTGTGCCGCGCTGTGCTACGCCTAGGGCGCTGCAGGTCTTGTTGGGACTTACTTCGTAGAAGCACAATGATGCCCTCGAGCTGCAGGTTGCCAGCTCTACGGCTCGCTACAGTGCCTCGTGACCAGAGATCATGTGTCGCTCGATGGGCCATAATACTGTTGCCTTTGTCATTGTATTCAGACGCGCAACTTGCTGCGTAGTAGTAGGAGTCAGCACGGATACTTCTGTAGGTACAGTATATTATTACCGCTGGAGGTTTGCGCATTTGACTGGCTGTCAGGGACTGACTGATACACCTTGTCATCCTATCCAATACCATAATGTACCTAGGTATTGCATGTATCCGTACCTTACTTTATTTATGCGCGCACCTATTGGCCATTGCCCCCCCCCCCATCCTGATGATTTTCCCGTTCTGATGGGCATTCTCCCGGCAAACACCAAACAGGTTGGCAGGGATTTGACAGGGGGCTGCTGCAGGTGAAAGGGCGACTCGGAAGTTCGGGGAGCTTGGGGCCACCATTGACTTGCCAGATTGAATGCTGATGGACTGCGCGCTGTCGTGCTTCCTTCCGTCTCGCATAGCAAGGACTACATGTTATTGTAAAGACGCAATGGGCAACCTTAACGTAGTAGCAGAAAGTCAGACAAAAAAGAACAAAAGTTAAAGATTCCTTTTACCCAAAGGCCACACTGTCTGGCTTCGACAACAACTGCAAAGATGATTGTGCTGCGCAGCTTCAAGCTTTCGGCGGCAATCATGGAAGCCAGCCACCCAGCTAAGCCATACATAGTTGCTTCCATCCAACCATGAGCTCTAACTCACCAGCAGCATGTTGCCATTGACACGGCCGAGTACCGTTTCGTCTGATTCCTCGAGACGGGAGTGGCTTCCCATAACGAAGGGACAATGGTCTCTGAACCAACAATGGCAGTCCGATGCGACCAACAGCCTCGATACCGGGCTCAATTGAATTGGAGCCAGCCTCATGTGCCCTTCAATGCAGGTGAAAACGCCAACAGAAGCCACTGTATGTGCCTTATTGGCCTATAACACGATTCAGCTAGGGCAACGAACGGCTTGAGGCGGTGAAGAATCACGACCTCCGAGAAGAACTGAGATACGTATCCACGGCAGTCCCTCGTTGATATGAAGGTGGGAATACGGTCACATAGCGCCGGCCAACCTGTCTCTCCATTCGAGACACTTGTATGACTTCAAGATTCCGCATCGCCGTGTCTCGGAAGACACTGAAGCCAGCCGGACTGGCCGGCCCGGGGAGTCTGGTTCTGCTGTTCGCCGTGGGGCTCGCACCTAGAAACGTAACGTCTTTGGAATCCGGGGGTCTTAAAAAGAGAAAGAGAAAAAAGTAGCAAAAAGCAGTTGTCGGCAGGCAACCGTTCTCCGCTCCAAAATGCGCAACACACGGAAATGGGACTTATCGATACCTTGCCTCCAAGATTGAGGCGCAGACCACATTCTGCGGGGCCACCCCCTCACCTCCCCTGGTCTTGGATCGCCGAGGAAGACGGCTAGGGACAACCAAGCACTTGGCAGATATGGGTTGCGTGGTACTGAGACGAGCCTCGTCGATTTACGTTGACCATGTAGGTTGAGGTCATGGTCGACTGCCCATTTCATGAATGTATACAGTCCATCCACATCCACGCTAGCAGTGCGTGCCGTTGCCGCGGCATCCAGAACCCGAAAGCTTGTACAACACTGTTAAATCAGGTGTGCTAGCTTTGGGGCCGCGACATCTGTTCTACAGGCATCTAGTTCAAGGCTCTCTCTCCCGCGAGCAAGAGAGAAATTGCGAGCTGCTTGGCCATGACTATGATGCCTCATGTCCCACAGCCTGATGCTACCAGTGAACGGCTATCTATCTTCAGCCTCAGGTCAAGATAGTGTGCGTACCAGCCTTTGCCAACTGACCGATGGCCTGCGGCTTTTTCGTAGAGACTTCAATTGGAGCGGGGGCGAAGGATGCGAATCAACTCGACGCGACCACACGCAAATCGAGTTTATTAATAAATGTCTGTTCCATCTGCCCATACAAAACACTATTACCTACCTGCCTAGTCTCGGAGTCCTGAGTCTATCTGTGTCTGTGCCGCACTATCGAGCAACAAGTCACTCAGGTTGTTCTGTGCGACGGCGTTGACCTGCATACCTGACGACTACCCCGCTGAGAGCGGGCTTACC
The DNA here is from genome assembly GCA_016807845.1 of Colletotrichum eleusines. Classification (NCBI taxonomy): domain Eukaryota; kingdom Fungi; phylum Ascomycota; class Sordariomycetes; order Glomerellales; family Glomerellaceae; genus Colletotrichum; species Colletotrichum eleusines. The sequence goes on along the minus strand of JADEZO010000001.1, from coordinate 5,068,683 downwards.
CTCCCTCGCATGCTTAGATAGAGAAGGCTAGAATGCGCAGAAAACATCCCTTCTTCAGTACAGCGTGAGATTATTCTTTTTTTTTTTTTTTTTTGTATTCTGAGAAAACGTAGGCTGCTAGCTTTTGTGCTTTCAGCCTCCAAAATTACCGGTTATTCCCCGGTGAACTCCGCGTACGGAGAGCATCGACCCCGCGCCGGAATTCCCGACGTCGCCTCGCGCCACAAGCTACGAACCTTCTCGACCTCGTCCGCCAAACCCGTAGCCCAACATGACCGTGACGGAGCTTGCACTCTTCCAATTCAAGGAGCCGCTGACCGAGGAGCTCAAGGAGCTCATGGACTATTGCCAGACGGTCCAGGACACCTGGGTCTTGCGCCAGAAGCCGGGCCTCCCACCCACCCGGGTAGACCGCGGCGCCGCTATCCTCCAGCAGATCGAGGACCCGAGCGTGGTCCTCATCGCGGCGCAGTGGGACTCGCCGCAGGCACACGGCGAGTGGATCGCGTCGCCCGAGAACCAGAACGTCATGGCCAAGCTGATGCCACACATCCAAGTCGAAGGCCCGCGGGGTGTTCTGTTCTTTCACGTCGATGCGCCCATCTTTGCGACGCCGGTGACGCAGCCGACGCAGACCAACGGCGAACACGCGGGCGGCGGCGGCGAGGCAGAGAGCAAAGCCGAGGGGAAGAGGAAGGCCGAGGGCGAGCCCCCCTCGCTATTGACGGCGCCGGTGCTCAGCGTCGGACGCTTCGGCGTGCGGTCGGAGAAGAAGGAGGCCTTCACCAGCAAGTACGCCGAGGCGAAGTGGGTCGTCGAGGACGCCGCAAGGCCCTACCCCGTCCGCGGCGGGTGGCGGATCGAGAAGGCTGCCGAGGACCTCGAGGAGTTTGTCATGTACTGCGGGTGGTCGACGGTCGAACAGCACAAGGCGATTGCGCAGCGCGAGGAGTTCAAGGAGTGGGCTGGCATTCAGGAGTTTGTCACGGGAACGGACATTTGGCATTACCAGCGGATCATGTAGGTCTTTATTGCCGACACGAAGGTCGAATGGCTGGGTGGTGTAGGGAGGGAGGGTCGGAGGTGTCTGGATAAGTGCGAGCATGCCTGACCGAGGGCAGCCTTCTCATTGCCACATTTCATGAGTTCTGCGAGGTCTGGATTTGGTTGTGTTCAATGTTTTTCTTCATTGGCGAAATGTCCGACTAGCAAGGAGTAGACAGGTCCATCTCGATCCGCAATTTGCCTAGGTAATAATCCCTTGACGCCGTATGTCTCGTGAACAGACGGTCCATACTCCTTTTTCGAGGAAACAGACACAAGCTGTCACTTTATTTTTCCCAAGGACCGACCGGCCAATAGCCCCTCACAAAGTCATTCCCTAGACCTCATGAAGATGGGCTACTCATGCGCTTCTATTCCTCCATCGAAGTGATTTTGACGACTTTTCCCAGGTCCCAAGTTGGATAGCGCTTATGCGGAAGCCTTACCACCCTTGGGGTTCTTCTTGGGGACGTCCTTGATCTGGAGCTCTGTTGGGTTGGGTCGCGGTCAGCATCCTTTCCTTCAATTCAACGCCATGGGTTGTCTAGAACGGCGACCGAAATAACCAGACGAGAGGGATACGTACGAGGGGGAAGGGACTGCTTGAGCTTCTCGGCCTTGTCGGAGTCCTTAAGGACAAGGGTGTAGAGGTGGCGCTGGCAGCGAACCTTGAACTTGATCTGAGCGCTCTTGCTGCTGCGCTTGATGCGAGCGGCTACATCACGAAAACGTTAGAAATGTCCCATCGATCCTTCGTCCTCTCTTCGCACAATCATTGCACTTCGCAGCCGCATCTCTCCACAGAGGGCTGCATCTTGTCGAGTCTTTGGTGACGGTGGGGGTTTAAGGGAATCTGCATACAGGAAGCGTCCTTTCTCCGGGCAATCTCAATGAACTACAGAAACGTCGATTGTTAGCCAACTTCTCCAGCCAACAGTCACCACACAGCGTCCCGCCGCTGGACTGAACGTACCTGCTTGATATCACCGATTTCGCGAGGCATCTTGGCGGTATTTGGGGGGGAATTTGGCGACAACGGAGGGGGTCTTATCTGGTCGGAATGCGTGGTTGTCTTTTCGATGGTTTTGGGATTGAGGGCAAAAATGATTTTTGTGGGATGGACCCCTGGCGAGCGCTCGCTCACCCGGATTGATGCACGGACCATACTTCTGTCCTGGACTCGAGCGTTGCATCTCAAGGCCCCGACCTTATCTTATCTTGGTTTATCTTATCTAGGGAGCCCGAGGGAAGGTGGGGTTTCGCCCCGAATAGGCCCAGCTCTTGACTGTCTCTGAGTCTTTAAGGATTGGTGTTATTAGCCACTTGGGTTGGACTATGAGGGTCGGGGCCAAAATGGGCCAGAAGATTGTTCAAATGCATCTTCAGTGTTGTTTTTGGCGACGACGTTTCGAGGTGAAGAACAGCAAGACAGTCGCACTAACGGTTCTAGGAGAGCACTAGGTAAAGCAACTGGGAGTTATCTCTGAAAGCTCTACCTTGGTTAACAGGGAGGTTTGCGAACCTGCCCAACCTTTATTCAACAGCCGCCAACATTCTCGACAACGTTTCAGCTCGTTAGCGTGTATACATAGGTACTCAGGCCATGGTCTACGTGAAGTCTGATCTAGCAGTGGCTCTGCATTATCGGGTATTCTGTACGAAATCAAGAGATTGAGATGGCACAGGCCAGAGGTGCTAAGTTTCACGTATCGTGATGTCGATAAATAGCGGGTGAACTGTACTTGACCACTTCTGGGGGTTAAAGCGACAACCCATACCCATCAACTCTATGGTATTGGGTTTCTGCCTGTCGATTGGAAACCCTTCTTTATTGCGTTGAGTATTAACTACCTATGTACACATGATACTTATACTGTTTTCCCGGCTTTATCACTATCCTTTGTATCTGTGCGACCTTGAGAGGGAGCCTTGACAACGTACTGTACCTTAGCCCCGCGTAAGCCCCATTTTCTCCACTCGGCTGCCGCTCCGCCACAGGCAGCAGCCACTTTGGAAGACGTGGCGCTGGGACAGTGAGCAACCGCGGCCTGTTCCCTTGGCACGGGGGTGGGTTGACGACGCTTCCTAACACAAAGTCATTTACGAACACGTTGCTGCAGTTTTGCAATACGTTTCCCCTCCCATTCTCTGTCGTTATATAGGTGGCGCTCGGAGAAAGTAAGAAAGCAAATCGAGCTTTGTTCCGTTACACAGAGGAGAGAACCAGCGCACCGCCACAGATACCCACAGCGACAAGATGCCCACGCCGTTAGACAACGCCATGAAGTCCAGGGTCAGTATTCGTTTCTTTCGCCTTTTGGTTCCTTCACGAGTCCGCTAACGCCCGAAACAGAGCGCAGTCCTTGGTGAGTAGACGAATCAAATGGTAACTCGTGAATTTGGTGCTCATTACGTCACAGCATTCGGTGGATTGGTGACGGCCGTAGCTGTCTGGGCCATTTACGGCGGTGACATGTTTCCCGCTAGTCCGGACCCGACCGGCAACCCAGAAGATTGGACCAGAGAGGAGATGAGGAGATGGCTGGCCGCGGTATGCGCGGAATCCCCACTGGTCCGTCCATCTTGGTCTTTGCTCACAACTTTCACAGAGGAATCTCTTTCCCAATGACAACGATACGCGGGAGGAGCTCCTGGCGCGAGTTCTGGCCAACATGCGCGTGCCAAGATAGATGGACTCTTCCATTTGAGCGAAAGAAACTTTGCCACGCAACACGCCGATGATTTATCGCTTCTTATCCTCACTTAAGAGACTATCCGTTGCTTTACAGGTAGCATAGTATTGTACAAAGGATTCTAAAACGAGTTGCCTTCCCATATTTCTCGGTGTCTAAGCATTCCTATTTCAACTCCCTACAACTCATCTCTTCCCGACGTCTTTGCGACCGTCGGCTCATCCGTCGTGACTTTGTTGGTGGACTTCCAGTTGAGTGCCTTGAGGCGCTCGGACAAGTGAGGGTGAGAAAAGTGGTAGGTCGCGTACATCCAGTCAGCGTCCATCGAACTGAGGTTCTGGATCTGGAGCTTGAGGAGGGAGCGCGCCAGCTCGGCCGAGTAGCCGAGCTTTTGGGCGAAGGCATCGGCCTGGAACTCGTACTTGCGGCTCAAAATGTTCATGAGCAGCTTAACAACGGTGTCCATCGGCGAGAGAGCATCCGAGAACAGGATGAAGCCGACGATGATCGGGTGCTCCGTGAGAAACCCAAAGTCGGCGTAGAGCGACTGATTGCTAATGAAGACAGAGAAGAGAGCAAAGATGTAGAGGAAGTGGGCCTGCGACATGTCAGCTGGGTGATACCCCATATATGATCACAAAACATACCTGAGAGATGCCAAATAGGCGGGTGGTGTGGCCGAGGCTCCAGTGACCAAGCTCGTGGGCAAGGACAGCAACAACCTCTTGCGTGTCGCTCTTCTCGATAAGAGTATCGTAAATGACAATGTGCTTCTTCCAGGGAAGACCAAAGAAGTAGGCGTTGCTATGGGCGCTGCGCTTGCTTCCGTCGATAACGTAGAGTTCGTGAAGGGGAAATTTCAAGCTCTTGGCCAGGCTCTCGACGCTGTTCTTCAACTCGCCATCTTCCAAAGGCGACAGCTTGTTGAACAAGGGCAGGATGGCGACCGGGTAGATGGTGATCATGAAGACCTGCAGACCAGCGGCAAACGCCCAGAGGTAGAAGAAGAACTGGTTGCCCGTCTTCTTGACAATGGAGAGAAAACCGGCCAGAACTGGGGGCGCGATGACGAAAGCGAGGAACTGGGACTTGATCATGTCGGTAATGAAAAGCTTGGGCGTCTGCTTGTTGAAGCCAAACTTCTCCTCGAGCACAAAGGTCTGGTAGATGGAGCTGGGCAGCGAGAGGATTTGCTGGATCATGATGAAGGCGAGGACGAAGACGATGGACTGGGAAATCTCGCCGGTGAAGCGCTTAGGCGCGAAGTTGAGCAGCAGGTTACCGGACCAGGACCATAACTTGGGGAGAACGTCGAACTGGATGAAGGCGATGTTCTGGATCTGACCCCAGAGACCGTTGATGAAATTGAACTCGGCTTTGGCGCGGTTGTAGGCTTGCGACTTATCAAAGACTTCCTGGGAGACTTCCTGCTCGAGCACTTTGGGCGGCTTGCTCTTCTTGAGTACCTGGTACTGGCGCAGCGAAAGCAGACTCTCAAAGACGAACTGGCCGACCGAGAAGCCGAGAATGAGGCGCTTCCATGGGAAGAGAGGCCGGTCCAAGAACCGCGCAAGACGTTGTAGAAAATCCATTTTGGCGGCACCTCGTTGTTCTTATTGTTGTTGCTGCTGCTGCCGCTGCTTCGCGATGCGGATGGGTTCCAAAGGAGGGACAGGAATGAAGATGTTGAATGAGGAAACAGGGCCAAGCTCCGGATCTTGCTCACAAGTTGGTCAGACCCATCGGCCCAACTTAGCTCATGCAAGCTGTCCACAGTGAACTGACGACCAAGTGGGGTCACCCGCCCTGCGGTCGGAGCTACTTGCGGCAGCCGGCAGTGCCTGTGGTTGGCTAACAAGCGCCCAGTCTACCCCGACTTTGAACACCTGAAACATCCACCTCATGCAATGTCATGCGTACAGAAATGCCCCGTATGAACCACAGCACCCCGTTTTATGCATGAGTGACGGGAACTCCCGGCGGATTGGAAGAAAGTCTTCCGCAAAATCTCAAGCTTGGTGATCGCGATCGGTGAGAGCTCCACGCAGTCCACGACAACGACCACCCGACTGCTGCCAGGATGATACGCCGACCCATCGCAAGTCTGGCGAGGGGCTTCCTCTCCCGCCCAGCGATTCAGCCTGTCCGTGTCGCCGCACACGCGGGCTCGCAAAGGTAGTGGCCCGACCACAAGCTCACTGGACCGACCAATGCCTCAATCAGCTAACATTGGCTATTAGGATGTTCTCCTCCCTTCCCTCGCTGCGTCCATCTATCACGCCTCTCACATCCGCCTTCCGACGGCCGACCACCACGCCCTTCACCCCCTCAACAGCCGATGCCGCCGACGTGGTCCCGACGAGCGCCATCACAGAGCATCCTGCCATGGGCGCCATGCAGGTCCGCTGCGGCCCCCGTAACACGATGAACCGGAACACCCGATTGATTCAGAAGCGGAGACACGGCTTCGTTTCGCGCATGAAGACCAAGGACGGTCGCAAGATTGTGGCGCGGAGACGGGCGAAGGGGCGCAAGAAGCTGGGCGTTTGAGCGATACGTTACCCAGGGACGACAGCGAAAACGAAAGAATATCCGTGGACAGCAGCATAAACACAAGCATAGGCGTACCGTTGTGATCCGAAAGTCGGACTTCAAGCAAGCTGTAGGCAATAGACGATCTTGGCTTGGATGGCTGTGAGCCAGATATGGCCTGGAGACTTAGACATCAGGACCTCCACGAGAGGTAGTGTTCAACATGTATCAATATGAAGTCAAATGTACAACATATCAACCACCGGCTGCTTCATCATTGTCGACAATTGCGCTTGGTGGAAATGCTGTGGAAGGACTAGGGAGTTGGAGGCTCGCTTCTGACACATGGTGGAATTTTAACTCACAGCATATCGTCTCGTGTCGCACAAAGCCCGAATGAGCAGTGAAGGCTTACAGTTACAAGGAGGTACACAGCATCCAACGCTTCGGAGGATAAGCAAAAGGCATGTAACAGCAACTCCTGCAAATGGCGCAGTCATCCGCGCCCGCACTTTCTCACAGCGCTTGACGCCTCACCATTTCCTTGCTATTGATATTGAACTGGTACTAACCCACCCCCCTCCCCAGGCCCTAGTTTCGTCACTAGCGGATGCTCAGGATGAGAGAAACGGGCAAGCACAAGCCCGTCTCGATCTCGAGGGAACAAAATGCGAATGCAGCTTATACCCCTACCTGCCGTCGCCCCAATCTACCCAGTTGGAGAACAAAGGAACCAATTATTACGCAACGAACATGAAGCCCCCAAGCCTTCCAGACTGAAACAAGTTGACAACCATCTGACGGTGAGACACTGAGCATAGTTGGCTCAGGGTTGACATCGAGATTGCAATAAGATTCCTAGTTACATTATTTCTTATTTTCTTATCGCGGCCACGGACCCGCACCCAGGGCCAATGGAAATCCAGAGAAGCTCCACGCGCTCCTCACGCGCGTCGAGCAACAACAATGAGCTCATAGCTGGTCATTTGAGTTTCGGCAGTGACGGTCTTAGCTCACCCTCTCCAGGGAGTTGATGAGGAGGTCAAAACCACATTTCATCCGTTCTTTGGTTAAATTGGCAAGCTCTCGTCACTTTTAACCCTCATGCATCACACACGTCCCCACTCGTTGAACCCAAGCAGTCCGCCAGAATGCCTCCCAAAAGACGTGCGAATGCCAGCGAGGCCGGCGAGGCCTCGGGCACGGCCAAGAAGACTAAGGCTAAGGCCACTACCTCTGACGCCGCCGGGGCTACCAGTGAGACTTGATGGCCTAAGAGCAACCGCTGGTCGGCTGTCTCGGCGTCACGCAACGCCGACGATGACTATAAGAAGGCCATGGAAGACATTGAACACGCCTATGCATACACTTGCAGATGTCCCTTTGGGACCAACCCCGATGAGGATGATGATGATGAGGACGACCAAGGCAACAACCAGCCCAAGACCAAATGTGACGGCGGCGAAACCTGCCTCTGTACGAAGCCTGCGGCAGAACACCCCGACGCGCCCTTTTTCATGACGAACGCCGGCTTCCGCAAGCTCATGGCCCAGCAGATCCACTGCCAGGTTCGCGACCCTGACAGCTTTGGAATGTATACTTATAACGACCACAGCGCCTATGGCGTCCTGCAGGTCATCCAGAACCTCATCCTCGACTACGAGGAGGCCAAGGACAACTGGAAGGAGCAGTGGGTGATCTGCGAGGCCATGGCGCCGTTTATCTGGTACCTCTCCGGCGGCGACTTCGCCATGTAAGTGATCCCCCCTCGTCCTCCGTCGGACAACCGGCATCAAGGCCGGCTCGTTGACGAGAACAAACTCGCCACAGGGCCGACGACGGTGAGTTCTGTCGCTACACCGCCCGCCTCATCGGCAACCTCTTTCTCGCCACGCTCGCCCGCCTCGAGCGCGAGGGCGTCCTGACCCCGGACTCGGAGGTCAAGGACCTCGGCCACGTTATGGCGGGCATGCTGAAGGTCGCAGCCGCTTTCCGCAACTTCTCCCTCCTTGAGGGCGGGCCCCGGATGAAAAAGTCCAAGAAGCGGCCCTTCCCCTTCGCCGAGGACTCGTTTGACAACTACGTCGCCGCCTATGCTAAGAAGTACGGCATTACGCTGCGCGACGTCCCCGGGCTCAAGGACCTGCTGGCGGACGTGGATGACAGCGTTGAGCTGCCGACCGCGGAGGAGCACGGTGACGATCCCTGGGGTTTCGCGGCGGCCTTGTCGGACTATAAGAAGGGGAGAAAGATTGGCGGTGACGATCTCGACATTACGACCTGGTCGAGCGCGGAGCGCAAGAGGGCCGCGTTCAACAAAAAGGACCCGCTGGGGAAGAAGGAGATTGACGCCATCAAGAATGGCATGGTAATTATGCTTGGGTAGAGCGGGTGTGGTTTCTGCGATTGGGCGTTGATCTAGCTTATTGATGAAACTAGGCTGCGTTGTTGTTGAACCTGTTATCAAGGCTGTAAACATCTCACTTTTCGGCAAGGCAACCCACGATAGCTTCTTTAATTCATTTATCCGAAATATTTGTTGTCTTGCAGTCTGATCTTTCTTCCACACGTTAATAGAAAAGAACACCATGTTATTCCAACCAGAAGCTGAAGCGACGGCCGAAGCTGAAGTCGTTCCATCCATTCCTGCTGAGCCTCTATTAGTGGGGCCGGCAGCCAGCATGGCCTAACCCAGACAAGCATTTCAGCTCAAGGCTGTCATCCCTCTCTTTCTTCATCTTCCTATTCGTTCCAAAGCCGAATCTCGAAAGTGGCCAGTGGCTAGGTTAATAGCTTTGGGTAATGGAGCAACGCGAATGATGCTACAATGGACACACGCGATGGTCAGTATTGTTGGAAGCGCCCTCTTGATCTTTATGCTACTGGTTTGGTAAGTCGACTATAATCAGTGGCAGTGTCACAATCCTCGCTTCCGGCGGCTTGAACACGGCGGCGGCGGTCGTGGAGGGACCACGACCCCAAACAGAATTAGATTCAGTACATCATCGTGTTTTCTACTTCCCAATTGGAAACCACCAGAAAGTCACCCGCCTGATCTTGTCCCAAACAATGAAGAAGCCATGACTCCTACAGTTCCCTTGTACTTGCTGAGTAGCGAGCCAGTGTCGCCAAGAACTCCGAGAAGACCCAGAAAATCGAAGCTATCACTTCCATGGCTTTGAGTAGCGTCCTCGCAGTGGGATATATCCCATCTCACAAGCGCAGTCTGAGACGACTCTTCCATATCCCCAGTCTCGCCAAGGGAGCCCCCGAAGTCTCGACGGGAATAGGCTTCCGCATGTATCAATACTTTGCCGTCGCCAAATTCACCCATGTTCATGCACGACAAATACCACGTCATCTCCATGCAGGAGTTGCTCTCACGCCCTGTTGTTACAAACCTCCCCCGTGCCTCTACCCCATCCCTGAGCCTGCAAAGGACCTTCTCTTCTGCCTCTTGGCTTCATAATACCGCCGGAATAGCCAAGAAAACACGCATTAACCTCGCTAAAGTAGGTTTTTCTAATGTCAAGGAGCTTAACCCGTAGTCTCAGCACCACTCTTCCCCTATCGGGCTATTATCTGGCCAGTATAACCCTGCAATTCGGAGAATGAATGCCGTCAACTCCATCTCACGAGGTCGTACCCAGAATAAATGCTTTGAGATTTCCAAAATTCAGAAATTATGTCATCTTCCTGGCGTTTCTATCTTGTATCTTGTCGGGACTGCTCCAAACTCTACCGTCAGGCCTAAGCTCGAGGTTGAGATTGAGGTAGCAACGCTAATACTCGTGCCCCGAGCCTTGCGCGAATTCATGACAGCTAATGCCATAGCCACGACACAGGGGGGGTAGTATAGGTTGCCATGCCTCTCAAAATGACTGGACTTCCCTTAAAGATGCCAAGGGCGAGACACAGCTCAGCTGCGCAACGTCCTCTTCTTCGCCATATCAAATTGGCTTTCAATGACAGCGTGTTGATGGATGTCGGGTATTCTGTTAGAAAGGCGCCCGTTCTGTATGGCTCGCTGGGAAAGGGCTTACAAGGTCTGCAAATCCTCATAATAGATTTCGATGCATATAACTGAGCCTAATTCATCGGACGAGGGAATGCGACAATGTATAGATAGGACTTCAACCTCCAACAGAATTGCCTCAAGTTAGCATCCAACCGGCTAGACCTGTCCCTGTCCATTGGACCCCGACCACTTTGTTCAGGTGCAGATAAATGATAAGGGGACACAAACAGAGAAGATGAAATAGCATCCTGTGTACTGGGAGCATTGGCTGATAATTGACAGCCCGGGCAACGGGAGACGCCGGTCTGTATAGAGCCCCGGCGATTGATAGTGCATCTGTGAACTTCGCCTGCACCGCTTTTGCTTCTTTATCCAACGCCCCCGCCCCCCCTCTACAACCTTATACTCGTACTCCATATTCAAGAAGCGCCCTAAGCCATCCGTGGGTCCCACCTGGTCTTCTGTGTCCCTTCGCTTCTCCGTCCCCTCGCCAACCACCGAGAGACTCCCAAGCCAGGCATGAAGCCCAGTCATGAGTCCCCCCCAATCAACTTACCAGAGACACACTAGGGAGAACTTTTTGCCATCCATCACGTTAGTTACTGATTTGTGTATGTTGTAGGTCTATATGGGCAATGATGGGTTGGACGCTCCTCGGCGTCATGATTGCTAGACACAGGCGGCATTGAGCCCGAATAAGTTTCTACCTCAAGAGTCCAGTGTTTCATCCACTAATTAATTACATCCTCTATCATTTCGTACAAACGTCGATCAGCTTACCACTGCTGCGTGTTTATAGACCAGAAGGTAGCAATCACTTCCCGGCCCGCTAGCACGCAGCAGGCACATATTCCAAGAGAATCGTGAGGCTGGCCAGGTCGTGAGGTTGGGTATTACTGCCTCGCTTGAGATTTTCTCGTTCTTGCTGAGCCCCCCTCTAGTTTCCTCAGCAAGAACGAGTTGAATCAACTCTCTCTTGTCGTCCGCCACCAGGCCGATGTTGGTGCTGAACTGGTACCGGCACTTTTCCCTCCGTATACGTACTACTTTTATAAAGTCGAAGCGACCTGTAAACGGGTGCCAGTGGTTCCTTACAAGATTCATAAGGCGATCTTGAACTCGTGAGTTAGGTATCAACAGCTGGAACGAGCAATGCTTGAGCACATGAGGACCTCGGTGAGACTGACTGCCTATTGGTTTGCCTAGGCATGCAGAGTGACACACTACAGATAGGCTACATTAGTAAGCACGGACGGCCATATAAGTCTCACAGAGGCGACAGTAGCTGAATATGGAGGGCGAGTGTAGAGTACTTGGTTGCGACACGGAGGGAACGGCCGTTGGACGCCGAAGCAAGGGTTCACCCAGGCTCTCTCGGGACCGGCGACGCACTGTTGCCCGGGCCGCCAATCATCGATTAGGCGGCGCATAGCCGGCCTGACTGACCCCAGCGCCTCTTTCAGCCAGTGCTCCTCCCCACTGCACGGACAGACTACTATTTTCTCTTCTGTCCCCCTCTGTTTGTTCACCCTCACAGAGCGCCCAAGGGATGACGAATGGCGGGGGTGTGGTGGTTTTTACAATTATGCTTTAAGAAATTAAGTAGTGCTAAATAGAATTCTTTATGGATAGTCAATGAAGAATTAGGTGAAAAGATAGCCATCGTACTTCAGTCCAGACTGACTCTGACCGCTGTAGACTGAACCTAGACAGGGCTTGTGAGTCCTTCCTCACAACTCCTCGAATCCGTATAACAGGCTAGGAATAGCTTGTCGCTGGACTCGCCGACCCAGATCTTATAGGTACCTTCCGGGCTAGGGACGATCCAGTTCTGGCTGACCACATCCCAAACGCTCATATCCCGCCTAGTCAGCTTCATCGTCACCGTGGTACTCTCCCCAGGCGCCAGGTTTGCCGTCTTCTCAAAGTCCCGCAGCTGGATCACGGGAGTGTCGGGCCCGCCATCAGGAAACTGCACGTACGCCTGGGCCGAGGCCTTGCCCGAGTACTTGGCGCCCGTGTTGGTCACCGTGACTGAGACGGTGAAGGCCACGTCAAATAGGGCAGGGTTTCCTCCCTGGCCGCCGCCGGCGGGGGGGCCGGGCTTCTGCGCAGTGCTGTAGCCCTCTGGATAGGGGTACGTCTTCGTCTTGGAGGCAGCGACGGCATCTTTGGCCTCGGACTCGGTGCACCATGAGTAGATGTACCTGAAGATCTTGTTGAAGCCGGCCGGCGCCACGCCCTCGGTCCAGACGGGGATGGGGCCGCCATACTCGAGGATACCTTGTTTGGCCGGCCGGGCTGGGGGTACAGCGCTCAGGGGTGTTACGGAGCTAATGGTTGCGTTGGAGTAGGAGAAGGTGGTGTAGCTTAGCCCGTGGCCGAAGGCGAAGCGCGGCTTGATTCCGTTCTTGTTGAGGTAGCGGTAATCGATGTAGAGACCCTCGGAGAAGGTATCTTGGGGTTGGCCAAAAGGAGCGCCGCCCACCAGCTTGGTGACGGAGTCCGGCAGGTCGGATTCCTTCTTGGTTATGCTGTACGGAAGATGACCACACGGTGATTTTCCATCCTCATTGAAAAGAACCTGAATCAAAGATTCCCCTGCCTCTTGTCCTGGAAGGTGGCTGACAAGAACGCTCTTGACGCTGGGAAGATCAATCCACTCGTCCACGAGGATGGGACCAACTGAGTTGATGACGACCACAACGTTTTGGTACTTGCCGGCCGCATCCTTTACAAGCTTGTTGCCGTTGTGCCAGGCATTAAGGCCGGACGAACTGCGATCTCCGGCATTGCCCTCTACAGTGTACGAGTTCTCGCCAGAGTCCGAGGTGATGAACACGAATGCCACGTCGTCTGCCGTGGGCGCCGGGACCGACGGGAAAGAGTCCGTGTTGTAGTAGACGACATTGCTGGACCTCTTCTTAAAGGCAGTAAGCGGGTCGTCCAGATATTCGTAGTTAACCGTTCCCGAGCCCCAGCCGATTCCGAGGACACCCTTGTTGCAGGACCTGTCGTTACAAGCATTGGGTCCGTCAGGGTTCGTCTGTGCGGCGGTGCCAAAGATCTTGACCGGTGTCGAGGTTGTAATGGGCAAAAGGCTGCCGTTGTTCTTGAGCAATGTGACGGCCTCTTGCGCGACTTGTCTTGAGACGAGGTGGTGATCGGCCTGCACCTGGACGAATTCGTTGACGACGCCGCTTGGGGAGAAGGGCCACGCTGCGGGATACAATGCTCCCGTTCTGCCACGGCTGTTGGTATCGAAGTTGAGGGCCGGAAACCCATCATTTTGTCCCATTTTCAGCCATGTAGCTATAACTCTAGTCGTCATGTCATTTATGCGCGTGGAAGGAACAGATCCGTTCAGAACGGCTCTGGTGAGATCGTACATCCAGTAGCTGTAACCTGTCAATGGCACTTGCTGGTCGCCCGGCGCGTTGAAGTCAAGCCCGGCGAGGGCAGACCCAACACCGGACATGTGCGAAAGCCAGTCACTCATGACGAATCCTTGAAAGCCGAGCTCGTCTTTCAAGATGCCGTTGATCAAGTAGCTGTTCTGGCTGCATGCTGAACCGTTGACCTTTCGAAACGTTAGTCGAAAAACTTCAGATGTGATGAACCATGAGACAATGCCGGCACGCGGCTTCCAATATCGGAGCGGCGTTGAGCGAGGCCGGAGGCTGACTAAAGCCCCCCGGGTGGCTTTTGTGGGGTACCTAAAGCAGGTATGTGGTGATCTGAGCATGTGTGGGGCGACCATAAGCTATACAGATATGGGAACAGCCCAACAACATAAGATGAAGAGTAGATCACACAACGACATAAATGAGAAGAGAAAGCCACAGGAAGATATACAGAAAAGAAAACGCAAAGCGGAAACGTACAGCATTATAGGCAGTCATCACTGATCCAGCGCCTGCTCTGATTGCGTCTGCGAACGGCCAGAGATACAGTTCGTGTAGTGTTCGATCGTCTACTCGGTTAGTTAGTCGTCAAACGTCTTAACAGGACTCAGGACTCTCTTGCCTATATTTGCAGACAGGCCCTGCTGAAGTGGATTATACATTCTGTACGGCGTTTACGTCTCATCAGCCTGAGTCATACAATGCAGATTGGAGGTAGGCAGCGTCCAACGCTCCGGAGGATAAGCAAATTTGACGAACCGAAACATCTCCTGCTCATTTCCAATTAGATGCTTGACGGTGGCGATGACACCCTGCTCCTGTACGCCACGCACAGTGAGGGCGCCGGCCACGGCATTCAGCACCGGATCGGTGCCGAAAGATTCCCAGCTTCGGCCGCCTCTATGAATGGGGTCAGGATGGTAGCGGATGGGTATACTCGCGAGTGGATTCACTCACCTGGGCTTCCTGCCCATGGGCCCTACGCTCGGTCCCAGAAACACGTTGGCGCCCTTGCCACGGAACTCCTTGCCCATGGCAACGGCTCTGGCGTACATCAAGTCCTTGTCAAAGGTGGCTCCAGTCGTGATGCCCGCAGGAAACACACTGTTACTTTTAGCAAACTGTTCATGACTTGTAAGTTACTAAAGGACCTACGTGACATTGTCGGCTAGACGAACACCAGTTGCCGAGTCTGCAAGGCATAGTTGAGGGATGCCGAGACGGGGGACGCTGCCGGAGTTTCCAACGCAGCGGCTTGGTCTAGTTAGTACGAGTCGCGAAAGTACACGCGGGTTCCAATAAAGCCGACCGCTTTCACCTTTTCTGGTGCTTCTTGTTCCGTAAGAACGGTCGGTTTTACTGGAACCTGCATGGATGAACAGACTAGACGTACCCTAAGTGTGTGTGTTAGTGAAGTTGAACGCAAAGCACTTTGTCGGAGACTGCAGTTCTCACCCATATATATACCAGTACCACTAGTTATATTGGTCTTCTCCGCCAAGGTCATCTGGTCGACTAGCTCTTTTGCCCTTTTGTAGCTGTCGGACCAGTCAGAGACCCAGCCGCCGTATGGGGCCGGGTAGTACGGCGCGGCAACATAGCCGGCCGGCACGTCGGACCTGGCATTGATGACGGCGCCGTCGGACAAGGAAACCTGGCTGGCGAGGAGGGCTATTGCCAAAGATTTGACAGAGACTGTGCTTGCCATAGTGCTGATTGACCCTTGAAACTACTTGGAGCTGCAGTCGAAGTAGAATTGGGCACAGAAAAGCACGCGGTCCGATGGCACAAGGGTGACGCAGACAGACGACCAAAAGCGACTGTAAGCACATTGCGAGCGCCGCATTCTTATATAGGCGTGGAGACTAATCCATCGTCGGCTTCGCATTAGACATGTTGACGTGCAGACCTCATCAAGGCTCCAGAGGGTCAGTGATATCGGTTGCAAGGATCAGCGTACAAGAAGCAGACGGCTCGTACCATTTCGACACCGGCCGAATAAGCCTGCAGGCACGCGAGCGTGCAATATTGCAGCACGTAAGGGTTGCACGCCACACTCTTTGGGTAGTCGGGCTGGCCTATTTGGGGATATGCCTGCCAAAGCCAAGCATACTATGTAGGAGGGGGTCGATCGGCATGTCGCGCAAACGAGACAATGTGATCACACTTCACGGCAGAGTCGCATAGTAGCGAAAGGCGGGGAAGGGGGGTTCACGCCCGTCGATGATGTTTATATGACTTGGCGGATTACGACTCGGGTCAACTACCGTCAGCTCGCGCGCAGGTGGGGGTAAGGGTTGCGGATGAGGCCTTAGCGAGCAGGTCAAGCGACAGCATTTGCAGGCCTTCCTCGACTGAGACTGAGAAACTGCTAGCTGGGCGCGGCTTAGGGCGTTGAGAAAAGGTGTGGACAGTACGGATACTGCGTACAAGATTAACCCCTGAGAAGCTCCACCGCTGGAGCCCGGCAAGACGGGCATAGCAACCGTAAATGTCGACATATCCGACATCCAACCAACGATACTACCTTGGTTTGGTTTACAGAGGCACGAGGAATGGATGCAAGCATGGCCCCTTGTCGTATGCGTGACCTACCAGGCTACTACCTATATACGCAGTAGGTAGGTAGTAGGTAGTGTACTCAGTGGAGGCGGAGTAAGACCCGACTAGCCTCAAGCGGTCGTTAAAGGGCTCTGCATTGCGCGCGTGGTTGCCGGCTATTCGTCCATGACGCCCCGCGGAGTCTCTGAAGCCACTTAAGAGCTGACGAGGTCGCCTCCTGAGACGTCCTCAGATTACCTTGGAGGAGGCCCACGAAGACTGAGCAAAGAGCGGGTCGCTCAACACGGACCAGCGGTGGAGGTTGATGACAGGGAACAGGGGTTGCGCATGCATGTTGTATTCCGGCTGTTGACTCCCATGGCTGCGGGACGACGAAAAACCATTCAAAGAAGAAGAAAAAAATCTGCGCGTGATGCAAGCAGACACGAGAAGCATACCTAGGTAGCCGCGGAGGTGTGGAATCGAGTGCGGATGGTCGATGAGGGGAAGGGCATGCAGACATCCCCAAGTTGCAGACGTGACGACTGACCGTTGACAATTGCCCACCGTCTTTCTTGGCTTACTTAGCTTCACAGCTGCATACCTTCGAGTGTGCGCATGGCTGCTACCCCTGCGTTGCTCCATCCTAGCTTATCCGATCATCAGGCACCGAAAGGATCAAGATATTATAGGTGCGCATGAGACATAGAGATCTACATGGAGATGGATGCTACATGTGAAGACGGAGGAAGAAGCAGCAGGAAGCGGCATGACATAATAGCACATCCGTGCCTGCCTATCTGATAGGCAGACAGGCAGGCAGGCAGGCACAGGCATATCAAAAAGATATCCCGCGCCTTGGAACAACACACCAATTTCTCCGTGCCTCACATCAATAGTTTGTTTGCACCCTCCCTCCATCGGTGCATGGCTGCATCTTGCCCGTCTCCCATCACATCCACATGCTTTTTCCTGTCCTTTTCGGATGTGACTCAACTTGGCAACCCTTTGTTTTCCTTGAACCTGCTTGAGTCGCCCGATTTCCTTACTCGAATCGGAAGCTGACGACGCAACGCCCGCGCGATGCTATTGCACGCTCTCCTCTCTCCCTCTCTGGCCACCTTCACCTCCAACGGCCGCGTATCACCACACAAACAGTCTAATGCGTCTGGTTTTTTCCGCCCCTTCGGCATCAGCTCAGACGCAAACCTTCAAGTTTGGGTAGCATTGTATTGATTGAGCCTTGTCGGGCCACGTGCACTATATTCTAATAAACACATAGCGGGGCAGGTCGAATCCGCCAACCATCAACTGTGATCGATCAACCATGCGCAACCGCGGCCGAATATCCAGTCCATCCGCACAAGAGTCAGCCAACCAGAGTGTGATCCCTTGGGCCTCTGCGGATTAAGACGCTATTGTTCCATCAGAGCCCAACAGAAGTGGAATCTACCCAGCAACACCCTTGCTCAATACCGTTGAGGAACCACCAGTTAGACAACATCAATGAATGGCAAGCCCCGCGACAGGGAGGCTTGGCTCACGTGGCGCCTATACATACGAACTAAGTGGTTCCCCCACAACTCAGATTCACCCTGAGCCTTGTCTTGAGCTCTGATCATGCCGTACGCCCGAGCGCCTCTTTACCACACACCACCGTCAGGGTTGATCAATCAGTGTCGATTCTGCGCAGCACCACCACCATGGAGGGTCGGATCTGATGCAAGGCACGTTGTTCCTCTTCCATATTGGATATCGGAGTGCCGTTCATCGCGCACCGCTTGCTTGTATCCAGTCACATCTGCCTGACCAGATCAGCCAATGGTCAAAGCTGTCCATCTATCCCGCACCGCTACAGGTTTGTCCTTGACCAGACCCTTGCAGATGGGACTGCCCGTTCCAGGGCTGGCGCTTCCAGCGCTGATTTCCACTTCTCTTGTAAGCTGTGCCTGTCGAGGTGGCTCCTGGATACCGGAGAAACGGTCGGAATAGACAAGGCCTCACGCTTAGAGTCTTTTGCCGGCGAGCCCACCTCCAGTCAGCACGCTGGCTTGCTGCCGGACCCAAGTCTCCCCCGGGAAAGCTGCGAGGCGAATGCAGTCAAAGTGGGATACCACCGCAGACCCAAGATTCCGTCGAGGACCACACAAGTCAGCGTTGGCCCACTGCACTCTATTCCACCATCCCCGCCTCTGCCATGTATAAGATGTCGTGGCCGCGCGATGATAGTTGGACTGACTGTCCCTCTGTTCCTTGTGCTCCATCAGCGAGTCCTCGTCTTCCGTTCTTGTTGTCTTGACTTGGTTCACACGCCCGTCATCATGCTGGCCAAGCTCTCTCTTCTTCCTCTGCTGTCCGCCGCAGTCTCGGCGACTCCCCGTCTGGGTGCCAGAGCCCCGGTGGCCGCACTCGACGAGAGAGGTAAGAGCACCGGACAGGGTCTTTTTGAAGCAACCGCTGACTTTGTATAGCCGTGACCGTGACTGCGGGCGACCTAGCCAACTTCGAGTACTACGTCCAGATGACATCAGCAACCTCTTGCAACAGCCAGGCCCCCGCCGGTGCCCTCATCACCTGCAGCGCAGACGCCTGTCCCGATGTCCAAGCCAACGGTGCAACGATCGTTGGCACTTTCGCGTGAGTACCTTGTGCAGCTACCGATTCCCGGCCCAGAGCTGATGCCGACTTAGCGGCCCTACCACCGGCCTCGAGGGCTTCGTCGCCTTGGACCCCGTGAGGCAGAACATTGTCGTCGCCATCCGCGGCTCCAACAATCTCCGCAACTGGATCGCCAATTTCATTTTTGGCTTTGAAGACTGCGACCTGGTACAAGACTGCAAAGTCCACACCGGTTTCTCCAACGCCTGGGGCGAGGTCAAGGGGGAAATGTTGAATTCCGTCAAGGCGGCCAAGACCGCCAACCCCAACTACACCATCGTCGCCACTGGCCACTCCCTCGGCGGCGCTGTCGTCACCATTGCCGCCGCCTACCTCCGTCTCGACGGCTACCCTGTCGACCTCTACACCTACGGCTCCCCTCGCGTCGGCAATGACGCCTTTGCCAACTTCGTCACCACCCAGTCCGGCGCCGAGTACCGCGTCACTCACGTCGATGATCCCGTCCCCCGCCTGCCCCCTATCCTGTTTGGCTACCGCCACACGAGCCCCGAGTACTGGCTGTCTACCGGCGGCGCCACCACGATCAACTACACCATCGCCGACATCAAGGTCTGCGAAGGTGACCATAACACCCAGTGCAACGCCGGCACATTTGGATTCGACACCGACGCTCACTTGTACTACTTCCGCCTAACTAACGCTTGCAAAACTGGCGGCTTCGAGTTCCGCGAGAGAGAGGAAGACATCTCGGATGAGGACCTCGCGGCGCGCCTCACGGCCTGGGCCAAGCAAGACATCGAGTTCAGCAACTCTCTCTCCCAGGCTTAAACCGCATGGCCCGGTTTATCAATGTACATAATACGGACCAGAGGTCCCATACATAACGGCATGCCCGTCAAAGCAGGAGCCAGCTTCCCCGGGAGAAGCATCACAGAGATGGCATCCGTGGACGGCAAAATCAGGGATTTTGCAGCGTCCTCGTGGCTGGTACATATTTTCGCGTACATAATTATTATTGACATTTGATCTTCTTCTCTTACTGGCTTCCGACGTTCATCTCCACTACCTTATCACACTCTTGGCAACGCGCAGCGATGGCTGTATTAACCACGTAATATTGATGAAAGTATCCGTATTCGCTGTTGGGGAGCCCTGGAATTTCCCCCACCGTCCGGGATGCGTAGGTATGTTGGGGGCCCGGAATCAGGTACCTGACTCGCAATTAGACTGCGCCATCCCTCTCGAGAGCACCTTGGGGACTTGATCAGGAAGCTTGCTCAGATTCAATGCTACTCTTCCCACATTTCAAGATTGGCATGGCCAGCGCTCCGTATAATGATCGTGGCGTCCGGGCCAGGATGTGTGTCCTTCACATAGGGATCCGTTTCAGCTCGCCTGAAGCTGTGAGCGGTCCTCGACAAGTTGATCAGCGACACGTGGGGAGACTCAGTTTTGCGGGACGCCCAACCAACGCATCACTCACGTTGCAATCCAAGGGGACGCTGGAGTCTACCTAATGACTGGATCCGACGTCCAGGTTCATTGAGCCATGCGGATCTAGCTACATAGCCGAAGCCACCTCTATCCGTACCTAGTTTAAATGTCAAGGCGTAACCGCGGTTCTCAAGTTTCAGAATGCGGTCCATAATCGCAGCCATAATGCCGCCGGAATAAGGGTATATAACAAGGACACGAATACACGCCCAACTCCATAGAGGGCCGGGCCAGGGCCCCAAATGCGTATCCCTTCCTGGTCCTCAACGCCGCCGACAAACCATACCCATTGCTACGAGAAGTTCCGCTGGACGGACAAGCTCAAGATCCACGGAAGAGGAACTGCATGTCCTCAGGGCTCAGGGACTCCATAGCTTTGTCATCGGCGTTGACAGTTGAGTTAATCATGTTCGTTTTCTTCTCCTGAATCAGAACCATGCGGCTCTCGACGGAATCCTCGATACAGAGGCGGGTGATGGTGCAAGGGCGGGTCTGGCCGATACGGTGGCACCGATCGGCGGACTGCCACTCGGCGGCAGGGTTCCACCAGCTGTGATGTTTGTCAGCCGACGTCAAGACCATAGAGCACAAATCACTTACGGGTCGACGATGAAAACGCGCGACGCTTCCGTGAGGTTCAGCGCAACGCCGCCAGCCTTTAAGGAGACGAGGAAGCACTCGCAGTCGGTCTTCGTCATGAAGTGGTTGATGGACGCTTGGCGCTGTGCAGGGTTCATGCTGCCGTCCAGCATGACGGTGGTGATGCCGGCACGGCGGAGTCGCCACTCGATGAGCTGAAGCATAGACGAGAATTGTGAGAAGATGATGGACTTGTGAGATGCGTTGTCAGAGCGAAGCTTGTGAAGCTCATGGACGAGGAGCTCAATCTTGGACGAAGAGGTCCACTCCTCCATCTTGATTCGATTGATAATCGACGACTTCTTGACGTCGGCCTCGTTCTGCTCAATCTCAGGCTGCTCCAAGTCGATAGCCAAAGGGATGTGGCATTTCGGGCAGTCGGGCTGATCGTTAGCCGCTAGCCATGTTCTAGCACAGGCGCGACAGAAATCATGCTTGCAACGGCTCCTGATGCAATCCTCAGCAACCTCGTCACAAACGTTGCACATGAGCGTGTTCTGGCCACCCTCGCCGTTCTTCCGCAGGATCAGATCAGGATGGTCAGCAACCTGGCGCATCTGCATGATGAGACCAAAGATGTTGGCGTAGTTGTTGAGCAACACACCCTGGGCGACGTAGGTATCAAATTTGCGCTGGCCATTCGTCATGATGCTGTTCGCAAAGTCGTTCTCAACTTCGCCGAAAAACTGGCGGTCTACGTAGACCTCCTTGACGGGAAGCTCCATGGAATCCGTGTGATCCTTCTTCAGGCGGCGAAGCATGATGCGGTCAGTCATCGTGCGGAGCTTTCGGAAAGCATCTGCGCCTTCTCCCCTATTGCCCCACTTTTGAATGGGGGTGAGCAGCTCCTGGTTGAACACGGAGACATGCTGCATGCCGGCATGGTGGCACTTGCGGCATCGATGGTCATCGTCGAGGTCCCAGTCCAAGCTGGCGCAGGGACACTGCTTGCAAAAGTACGAGGCGAAAGGCTTGACCTGGAGGAAACGAACCAGGGAGAAAAACTCGCCGATTCGGTTCTGCAGCGGGGTACCGGTCAAGCACCATCTGAAGTCGGTTTTGAGGGCGAAGCAGGCCTTTGCCGTCATGGTGGTTCGGGTCTTGATGCTGTGGGCCTCGTCCAGGATGATGCGGTGGAACTGAATCTGATGTATCAGACTCTGCTCCTTGTAGATGCCGTCCTTGCGGGTGAAGCCTTTCTCTTGTTTGCGGTACATGGACTCCAGGCTGTTGTAAGACATCATGATGACATCGAACTTCTTCAATTCCTTGAGGCTGATGTTCTTTGCCTTGGCCAAGGAACCGTGATAGACAAACGTCTTGAGCGTGCCATCAGTGTAGGCAGTGATCTCCGACTGCCACTGCATTAGGGCGACAGGCGGTACCAAGACCAAAGAGGGCTTCTTGGAGGGGAAATCGGACATTATCAGCGACACCGCCTGAATGGTCTTGCCGAGGCCCATCTCGTCGCCGAGGAGGCCCCCCTTGTAGTCGGTCTTCTCCATGGCAATCATCCAAGCAACACCCTGTAGCTGGAAGGGCTTGAGGTGACGCGAGATTTGCTTAGGCTGTGCGATCTTCTCGGGCCTCAGAGGCGGCAGAGCCTCCAGCTCCTGCCACATGGTCAGAAGCTCGGGGTGATGATGCACGAGTCTATCACGCTCGAGTTGACCTCGTCGCTTGGAACCACGCTGAAGAGCACGTCGCCCGCGAGACTGTCTGACAACGGCGTTCTGGAGGCGTCCGTCACTATCGGACGCGGTGGAGATGGCCGAGGCGACGTTAGTAGCGTCACTGTCATCGGAGGAGAAGCCCGAAAGGCTCGATAAGGCATCATCGTCCTCGGCCACAAGCTCTTCAGGTGCCTCAGACAGTTGCGTCGAAGAAGTGGCAGTGTTTCTAGTCCGTCTGACGGGCTTCTTGCCCCTAAACGTCGGTTTCTTGGGTTCAAAGTCGTCACCCGAGTCTTCTTCATCCGATGAGAGGGCAGATTCAGCGCCCTCATGCTCGTCCTCAAGCCCGGAATCAGCCAGTTCATCTTGATCTTCATGATGAATAATGTTTTTGTGTCTTTTCGTAGGTCGCTGCGCAAGAGAGGTGTTGCTCCTAGCAGGTCTACCTCGCTGGCAGCCGCCAGATGTGGCTCGGGCAGCAAGAGGTACGTCTTCTGACATTTCAGCGTCACTGTCTGCGATGACTGCCTGGGTAGAAGTCACGTTGCGTCGACCACGGCGAGTAGTGACGAGGGCATCGGACCGGTCCATTCCGAACTCCTCATCCTGAAGACGTCTAGCAAGGTCGGCATCCGAAAGTCGGGTAGTTGCGTTCGCTTTGCGGTTCTCCTCTTTCTGCAGACGACGAGCGACGATAGCGTCGCGATCATTGTCGGAGTACTCCTCGTCATCCTCATCATCGCTGTCTCCCGTCTCAGACCGCTTGCGCTTGATGGGTGCCATAGAGTACTGGCTCCGACGCAGAGCGCGCTCACTCTGGAGGCCAGCAGCGGTGGGGAGCTGTACCTCGATCTTGAAGGCCGGTTTACCAGATCCCAGACCATCTGCGGTGATGGACGGGGCGGGTGTGGCGACATTGCTAGTTGCTGGGGTAGAGTTCTCGCTAGCTGAGGTGAAGTCGGTAGATGCAGCAGCAGAGAGAGCTGAAGAGGCCGAATCATTGGCAAGGGAGAAGGCCTTGCTAGGCCGGCCTCTGCCTCTTTTCGCAACGGAAGGGACTGAAGTGACAGGTTGAGCCGTAGCTGCAAGGTTCTTGGCCGAAGCAGATCTGGTGAGACGGCGGGCTGCGCCAGTAGGCGGGGCAGCATCAGGTGAGTCTAGACAATGTCAGATTAAATTCAATTCATGGTTACAACTCCATAAATGTGTAAAGAGTGAGTATGATATTGTGCGGTGTGAATACTTACTGCTTCGGGTGGAAGCCAAGCTTTCCTCTGCAGCAATAGCAGCACGGCGACCAGTCATTTTGGCGGTAGTCGTGAGCTTGACTGGAGGTGAACTTGTTGGATCGCACCCTCTGGGTTTTAAAAGAGAGAAGGGGAAAGGTTCCTTCAGGGCCTGCGATTCACAATGATATGAAAGTTTGATGTCGCTTGAATTGAAGGGGAGAGGAAGTTGGGGTGACCCGGAACAAAGCTTGGCTTAGTGGTGGCAAACAGTCTCAGCTTATCGCCGAAGCAGCGTAGAGACTGTGCGCGCTTTGCCAGGGGGAATGATTGGGGTTGGTTGCAGAGGGAGAGAAAGGGAGGAATTGCCGAACCAAGCTAGGCCTTGGAAGGTGGAAGGATCTGAAGGGTGCGGTCTGAAAAGGTCGAGGTGCAGATGGAAAAGAAAAGGTCGATGGCGGTTTAATGGCCAGGCAAGGAAAGAGCTGGTCTTGTTGCCACCACAGACTCCTTTTCGGGCAGCCAGGCTGGGCAAGAGGGGAGGGAGAGGACCCTGAGACGCGCCCTTTGCTGGCGGGCTCTGTACACGTAGTCACATGATCTGGTCTCCCTTTGTCAGGTTTGGGGAAGGAGCTGAGGCAGCAACCAAAAAAAAAAAGTTTGTTAGCTGGTGCCCTAGCAATTTAAAGAGGTGTTTCTGACGCTGTTGATGCAACCACTTTGACATGCTGCAAATGGAGGAGATGCAGCTAGTAGCACGGTAGGTAGGTATGTACCTGGGTATGTACCTACTTGATTGACCCTGGCTGCGGTTGCTATCGAGGTGAGAAATTTACTTTCCAAGTCATTGGAAATTTTATGTGGTTTAATTTTGCTACTACTATCCGGCTCTATTGAAGGTTTGCAATAGCATTCAGATGCGGACAGACTCACTTACCTATTGTCAAGCAAAAAGGTGGCCGATCTCGTATCTCTGGAGCTCCAGTGTGACGATGAGATTTGGAGCGATCGATCCAGTCATCCAGTCCCCGAAGTCTCCGGTGCAGTGGCTCCTTCCACCTGAAAGCTGTGCGTGCCCCACGCCTTCACGTCAACTTGCTGGCCCCGCTTCAATTAAGCCCCTGGTACCTGCTGTGCTGCCTAGCCTAAGGTACAGTTTCTATCACTCCTCCATCGAATTCTCACACGGCGTGCTTTCACAAGGTGCCTACCCCTGACACTGCTGTGATACTCAGTCTAACGATCAACAGCACAGTGCAGAACCAGGTACATCCCAAACAGAGTCCGAGGACCTGGTCTCGACTTCCTTGCATGGGACCCAAGGCAGGAGAAGCAGCTTACAACAGAAAGATACATCTCCACCTCCCTTTGAGCCTTTGTCGCCTCTTTCCAATTTGCCCCCCATTACATCGCGACCTACCTACATTTTCTAAGCCCATTTGGAGCTGTAGTGTGCTAGGTCCTTACCGCGCCTTCCTTTTCCTTCTTTCTCTTGTTTCTTCCAATCCAAAGAGTTTATCTCATCGTCGTTCTCGCGGTTGGTTAATCTCATTTCTACCTCCTAGAAGCCTGAAGTCTGAAATCAACATTTGCCACCACAGGTCAATCCGGGCTTTGCCCAGTCTTGACAGCAGTCTAATCATTCTGTCGATAGGCTTGCCATCAAGCTTCGTCACGAGAAACAACACTCAAAGTGAGAGACGAGTAGAAAATTCAAGTTTCATCAAGACCTGTTTCGCAAGATAAGGCGCCTCAAGAACAGACCGCAGCGAAATCTCTAAGATGGTGCGCCCGACTCGTCAGCGGGCTCAGGCTCAGGCACAAGGCCAGAGTCAGAACCAAGCACAGCCTGCCCAGCAAAACCAAGGTCCCCAGCAAGATCAAGCTGCTCCGCAGACCCGTCCTGCCCGCCATATCTCAGGACCGTGAGTATATGAGAACCAGCCTTGCGACACCTTATATAACTGGCTGACATGAAATGTAGGCAATCGGCTTTGACTGACTACCTTGCAGTGAGCTCCCTTCATGAGACACATTCACCTTTATGTCCTGGCCACTCACTCTTCACAGTCCCACAACATTTCTGCAAACCAGATCCGTCGTAACGCTGACCAGCGCCGTGCTGCTGCCGCCCGAAGCCGCGAGGCCCAGGGCGGCAGCAATGATGAAGATGGAGAGGAGGGAGCCGGTCCTTCGACCGAGCCCACCGAGACAACTGAGAGCGCTCGCAACGAAACTCCAGCTGAGAAAGAGAAACGCATCAAGAAGGAGCAGCAGGCGCTAGCGAAGATCAAGGCCTCCAAGTCATTCAAAAAGCGGAAGCGCCAGTATGAGAATACGACTGGCAATTCCGAGGACGAAGACGACATTGCCCGCGCTATCTTCAACCAGCGGGCAAAGCCTATGCCTGGCCAGATGGACAACTGCGCCATCTGCAAGAAACGCTTTACTGTTACGGCCTACTCGCTTACTGGACCTGAAGGCGGTCTTCTTTGCGCTCAGTGCAGCAAAGATCATGCTGCAAAGAAGGGCAAAGGCGTGAAGAAGCCCCGGAAGTCACATGGCGGCCAGGGCAGCCGTCGCAAGGTGCAGAGTAACATTCTCGACGGCACCTACCAGACTGGAGCCAAGAATTTGACCACTCTTTGCATCGAGACTCTTGCCAAAAACGTCGACCTTGCCGACAGCTTGGGTGATCTACCGGACAAGGTTGTGGACAAGATTGCTCGGCTCTTTTCCAAGCGTCGACTGCTCACTCCGGAGACGCTGCCCTTGTTCGTGCAGCCCTCGACCTCGACTGTCAAGATCTATGACGGTGCCAAGCTAGGTGCCAACGACTTTGAGGGCATATTTCAGACTGCCAACGGCCTTCAGCATTTCAAAGCCCGTAATGCCATCCAGTTCAAGGACGAGGTCATGGACTACCTCTTGACCCGCGACACCAAGATTCTGTCCTTCAACATCCACGGAGCCAACTTGCTTAGCGATAGTAGCTGGTCTATGTTCATCTTAACCAAAGGTGCAGACCTTGAAGCCATTCAAGTATACTACACGGATAAACATTTCGGGGACGATATACTCAACCAGCTTTCGATTAACTGCCCAAGGCTGAATCGTCTCAAAGTCTACCACAACCAGAAGGTCACAAACATCGGCGTTAAAGCAATTGGCGACATCAAAACTCTGAGGCACCTTGGCCTTCATTTACAGCAAGACATCAGTCCCAAAAGCCTGTGCCACATGATACGTGGTGCGGGACAGATGTTGGAGACGCTTTCCCTAAGAAAGATGCCCATGGCTAACGATGAGGTTTTGACCTCCATCAAGAACACCTGCCGGTCCCTCAGAAAGCTGCGCATCACCGACAGCGAGAACATGACAGACGAGGGCTTTGTCAACTTGTTCACCGACTGGGAAAACCCCGCTATTGATATCATTGACTTCCAGAAGTGTCGACACCTTGAGTCCACCAACCCTCGCGACAACCCGGACGGGGTCGGTCTATGCTCGGACGGTTTCCGTGCCCTTATGAAGCACTCCGGTGGAAAGCTCAGGAATCTCAACATTCACGCGTGTCGCCACATCAAGCGTGACGCATTCGAGGACGTGTTTTCCAAGGACGATCAGTATCCTCATCTCGCTAAGCTCGAGATCAGTTTCATTGAAGAGGTTGATGACTTCGTCCTTGGCCGTATCTTCCGGAGTTGCCCCAACGTTCGCGAGATCAACGTCTTCGGCTGCATGAAGGTTAAAGAGGTCAAGGTGCCGAGAGGCAAGGTCCTTGTCGGAGTCCCCAACGCCATTGGAATGGTAATTGAGGGCCGAGATGACTAGAAATCTAGTCTTCCCGAAAAAGAACGACATGTACGACCAGCAGAGGTGGGGGGCGATGGGTTTCAGGCTCGGCGGCTTTTTTGACCGTAGGACCCTTTGCATTCACGCCAGGAATTATTCCGCATTGATTTCCCGCTTATAGAATGAGCGGTTCTGTCCGCACCAGCAGGCGTTTGGGATGAACTCATTCGGAACAGGGGTGGCGGGCGTGATAGTCAGACTTGCCATCAAAAAGTTGTTCATAAGGCCGATGCTGTTTTGCATCGTGGGTACTTAGCTTACGGCTTCGACGAGAACAATCGCTAAAATATATTAGCAATGACGGACATTGACGTGTGTGCTGCTTGTCTGAGTTTATCCGAAGCATGTCCGTGTCCCAGCCGGTGCGGAACAAACAGCCCACTCCGGTCCTAGCCGAAACGTGAAACACGGACGGGAAGGTGGCGGTGACTAAAACACCGCCACATCACAAGTGGGAAAGGTGGATTAGCTCAGCCTCACAGCTCCCTGCACTGCAATAATACATACGTAAGTGTCTGCGTCGCGTTCAATATCCACCCAATACCTGGTCTGGCTGTGACTTTCCCCTGACTTTCCGTGTCCAGTACAGCATTTCGCGGGCTGTTTTTCGTCCACGACCAGCACTCTCCCGTCCCTGACCGCCATGATCCTTTACTCTTCCTAGCTCTTTCCCTCTCTCTTCCTTAGTGTGAGTGAATGGATGGATCTTGCTTGTTCAAAATCGCCCTTCGAAACAATGTCTCGTCGTTGGGCGCGAAAGGTTGAGCGCTGCTGCTGCACTTTCGCAACCTACCTCCCTTTGACCTTCGTCTATGGTCTAACCACCTGGGCCGTTTGGGTGGATGTTACCATCGGGTCAGCGCACTCAAAAGCTCCTTGGCTCGGTGAGTGACATTTTTCTGCCCCGTCGTGCCGCCCTCGGCCCCAACTAACGATGTCCTGAAAGGATCCGCGTCTTCCTTCGGCGCACTTCTCCTCTATGGCCTGCTCAACTGGTCCTATACCACTGCCGTCTTCACGAGTCCGGGCAGCACAACGAACAATAATGGCTACAGTACCCTACCGACCGAGGCCCCGCCGGCCGCCACCTCCTTCACCGTTAAGTCGAACGGTGAGTTACGATTCTGCAAGAAGTGCCAGGCTAGGAAACCGGACCGCGCCCATCACTGTTCGACCTGCCGTCGGTGCGTTCTAAAAATGGATCACCACTGCCCTTGGCTGGCGACCTGTATCGGCCTCAAGAATCACAAAGCCTTCCTACTATTCCTAATCTACACGACCCTCTTTTGCTTCTACAGCTTCTTCGTCTCCGGCAGCTGGGTGTATATGGAGGTCATTAACAACACAACGTACGTTGAGACACTCATGCCCGTCAACTTTGTTATACTCAGCGTCATTGCTGGCATCATCGGCATCGTTGTGGGCGCTTTTACTGGATGGCACATTATGCTCGCGAGTCGCGGCCAGACGACGATTGAGTGCTTGGAGAAGACGCGATACCTGTCGCCGCTGAAGAAGCAGATGCAACACCAATTTGTCGCCCAACACAACGGCGAAGGCATCCCTCTACCCGCGTACGGGCAGCAGCTCCTGGACATACATGCGAACGCCCTTCCGGGCATTACACGGCCAGAAGAGGGCGAGGAGTACAGGGGTCAACCGGGCGGCTCGAGGCCGATGCACGCTTCCTACGAAGAGATGGAACGCGAGCGCGCGAAGAAGCGCTATGAAGAGTACCTCGACGAGCAAGACTCTGAGAAGCTCCCCAACGCTTTTGACCTTGGCGCGAAACGCAACCTCCTGCACCTCTTCGGCCCCAAGCCTATCTTGTGGTTCGTTCCTGTCTGCAACACCACCGGTGATGGCTGGTCATGGGAACCCAGTCCCAAATGGTTGGCGGCTCGCGAACGGCTTGCTAGGGAGCGCGAGGAGCAGCGTGCCCGAGAGATTAACGCCGGCTGGGGCACCGATGAGCCCCCAACATTCATGCACAACGTGCCTACCAAGCCGGATGGCGCAGGCCGTCACTACCTCACTTCGTCCCCTCCTAACACCAATGGCGCGCGTAAAATGCCCTCCAAGGCCGACCGGGTGCTGGGGCGCGACCCCAACCTCTACGCCGATGGGTTCCAGGAATCGATGCCGATGCGAAAGCTTAGCCCGCGCGGTCGCGCGCTGGAGGACGATCTCGAAGACAGCGACATGGACGTGGAAGACCCCGCGGCGGCGGAGCACCGGGCATTAAACCTAGTCACCAATGGCGGCTGGGGACGAAGTGGCGCCAGCGGGGTGTTGAGAAAACACAGTCCAACTTCACCATCGTTTAGGGACCAGCCAAACAATGACGACGACGTGGATTAAGATAGAGAGCCGGCTCAAAATTGGAGCAACAATTCCGACCCGTATAGAAAGCGATATCCGAAAGCATAATCTTTGAGATTTCCTCCATCGAATGGACTTGGGGCATGGATGCGACATTCATTGCCTTAAGAATGTGTACGTATTTTGTTCATGTTGGTAGAACATGTCGATGAAAAACTCGGAATCGAGAGGTCCGAAGCATCCGAGGTGTATATTGATGTTTAAATTGCTCGAGGGACGGTGTTTGGGGTGCTGGGTTCTCGGTTTTTACATGGCCTGTCACGAAGTAATATGATGTGAGGGACGAAATGCAAGTCTAGTAGCGCCGTTACCCATTATGAATACCAGATTACGTGTATGGATTACGTTTATGCTGCTGTCACTGACGGGCTTCCTCGTGGCGCGATGTATTTAGTAATTTCGAGCTCTTGACGAAGGCTGCACGTAGGGCCTGTTGCGCTCGACTGCTTCGGTATATCAAAACGAGATCCAGGCGACGTCCATCCGAGTCATGAGGGCTATCGGAGCAGCCGCCTGGTATCCGTCTGTCGGAACAGCGCTGCGATGTCCATGTTGTCTTTGTCATTGGTCAAGCCGTATTCGAAAACTTGGGCCCAGAATATTTGGGCTGAAGGCTTTGACCCCTTCTTCCCTTGCTACTACTTAGATGCTGCGTTGAGATACGCAGCTCCGGAAACAAGCGCAGAGACAGCTATTGAGTAACCAGATCATCTCAGTGGTTCGTGGCAAGTCCGCAAGAGCACGTTACCAGCAGTTGAGACTGAGACTGTTTTGTTTGCGGCCCATAATGTATCCCAATAGTTTCTAGCCTCCTTCGACGCCCAATCAGGCTTTTGCATTGGTACGCAAGTTCAAAGTATTGTGGTTTATGTGATGGGTACATGTCAATTGCAATCCTCCTCAAGAGGCTTACAGCTTCTCCTCTTAGCTCAGCGAGCAATCGTTGAACCGATGATTGTTACCATAGTCATAACACGTCTGAACAGCCTCTTACAGTTTCTTTCAGATTCACAGCGCATTTAGATACGAGCGAAAGGTCCCTCCCTGGCCTTTTTGACCAATTCAGAGCGTGTAAGGCAATGAAAATATGCCCTGTGGGCAAGTCCGATGCTGGACTGCGAACGCACCAGGAGCTGAAGGCTCCCTTCAGCTTGCCTTAATAAGTCCCTGGTGTTGTATCAATATTTGGCGATATTTTCGCCCGGGAAAATAGTTGAGCATATAATTGAAGGAAAACGAGTTGAATGCGGGGTTGTTTGCTATGCTGACGGTTCTTATATCCGCCAGGTAGTTTCTTGGCAGGTGGATTTTGAAAGTCGAGATGCGAGAAGGTGACTTATTGGTGAGCTAACCGCGGGAACTTGTATGAAATCCTTAACCGATTCTCTAGCTGGCCCTCGTCGCTTGGCACATTGTACATATAAAGGTCATCGCGAGCATCCGGCCTTTGACTGTACGAACTGAGGATACCAGATAAAACGTGTAGTAGATATTAGAGTTGAGTTGACTTTCGAACTCGAAGTATAAGGCTCCTTTGGGGTTTTCTTCTTAAATAAAAGAAAAGAAAGGCCGCACATAGCCTGATAAGTAGGTCCTTGGTGGTCACGATTGCATGAATGATGGTTTCAAGCAATTCCTGGAAGCTTAACATACTTGGACACGTCTTATCGGATACTTTGCCAAGTCCTTTGATCCATATCGTCCTCCACGCGGTTTCACTTGTCTTCTCAAATTCAATTATTGTTTTCCCCAAGAAATTGATTACAGGCCCAAATGCAGCGGACGACCACAGACCTTGACGTGCCTGCAAGAGGCTTTAAATGTCACAGCGATCGACCAAGACACAGACTTCCAGAGTCTGTATTACTTGAAGAACATATTTTTTTCAATTTCATAAGAAGTAGCTAAGATCAACTATCGTCGAATAGCAGGTCATTTGCGCTATGTGTCTGACTCTTATTCAACAAAGAATGTCAGCCCTTTCCGCAGCCAGACCTGATAACCAGAGGTGTTAGTATTGTTCTTCCAAGCATATGAAGCAAGCCAGGTTCAGCAGAGATCTCACAATACTCACACGTTCTCTGTATGCAAGCTATAGAAGAAGGGGGGGGGGGATGAAGGGTACAACCAGCTGGAGGTGTTTACTTCACCAGGGGAGTAGTTGCACACCTGGCTAATCACCCAGTACCACAAACTGAAGATATATAGATACAAGATAAGGATACAGTTGCAATCAACAGCGGAAACCCTCTTCGAACTAAAACGAGCATACTAACACTCAAAGTCATAGGCATCTCGAAAGACCA
This sequence comes from Colletotrichum eleusines, assembly GCA_016807845.1. NCBI lineage: Eukaryota > Fungi > Ascomycota > Sordariomycetes > Glomerellales > Glomerellaceae > Colletotrichum > Colletotrichum eleusines. The sequence continues at coordinate 5,036,257 of JADEZO010000001.1, read as the reverse complement.
ACCTAAGCTTGAAGCGAACACTCATATAGTTGTCTCCACGTCTCGTTGCTAGCAAGTAGGACCGCTTATAGGTTTACATTACATGCCATCTCCACACATTTTGAGAGACCAGGATCGATGCATAGTTCCGAGTGACTTGAAGTCTGTGTCCACCTGCACGACACGGAGAAGACGCACGTCAAATTTTCCCAGCAGACGAATAACATCTGCTCATTTGCGACTTTAACCAATGTGTTCTTCAAGCAGTATTTCCTCGCAAGTGGATTTCTATTCGGTACATTTATTGGTAAGAGAACTTGTGGGGACCTCAAAATTCAGTGGCGCAATATCGAAGGAGGTGGTTGAGAAGTCGTCAGGAGGCCAGCTAGAACTGTGCAATCCAAACGCATGTAAGTGGCAGCACAACCCGCCCGTTGAACTTTGACGGGCTTCCAAGCCCGGCACCTCCTGCAGTCTAAGTCTAAAGACCCATAAACCTTTGTAACTTTTTGTAATGCGAGCTGGCTCTGTCATGATTGTAGTTTGACACATCAATGCCCAAAGAAATAGTAAAACTCATCGAAGTTGAAACAGACACTTCAATGAAACGACGAACCTCCACATTATCAATATACCCAGCTGCTCGTCCTCTGTATCTTCCGGGGCATTTACTACGACCAAAAAAGAACATATCTCGGGGCATCTCACTGCGGACAGGAACAGAGAAGCAAACATACCCATTGGCCGCAACTGTGAACAGGGGCAGTCTGATGTGATCCATGATTCCAAACTCGGAGACCGGCAAGTTTTTTTGACGTGAATCCGATAGATAGGCGTGAAAGATTGAGACTTGTCTGACTTTCATATCATGAGGAGGAGCAAAAATGCAATCCAGCCAAAGATTTAGTAGGAACCAACTCCTCTGAGGGCTCACCCCACCTCGATCAGCTCGAACAGACTTCAAATGGCAGCTGACAATCAGCTGGCAACTTTGAACTTTGTCGCACAGACACAATCAGTCATGTCATCCGCGGGCTCTCTAAACTGAGTTCAATATAAAGCTTCTCGTGGCTATGTGGAGTGAGATCCCATCTGCCAAAAGGCGAGACCTTCCCGGGCTCACAGTATATTTTGCCTTCGCCGTGGTTGATACTCCGAATCTTTCTTCTCGCAACTGATTGCCAGGTGAGAGTACCTGAATAAAGCATCTCAGAAACCAACCTAATAGTGCTGACTTTACTGCAGCAGAGGCAAAAAGGGGTCGTGGTGAGTTCTAACTCACTTTGACCCCGAGTCATCTTCGTCTTCTCGAAACCGAAATGCACTACGAAATCTTCGCAAATCTGAGATTGGGCTCTTGCTTTCTTTTCATCCCAAGTATTACCGAGGACAAACTTCTGCCATCCGATCGTCAAACAGAAACATCAACTCTCCCATGCTAGACATTCCATTTCATGAAACTGAATTGGCCTCTATCAAATCTAACGACTGTAGGAATACCCCTCTATCATCTTCCATTAAACCCAAACGTCCGTCAATGTTTCCAACCCCTTAGCCATACATGGCCATTTCCAATAGCTGTATCGAACGGCGGCCTGAGTACCTACATCCTTGGTCGTTTTGCACCAATTCCAAATGACGGTCAACAATCCTCAAACACGTCTTTTTTTCTCCCTAGGGAGGCTCAACCCCTCTTCACCAAAGCCTGTTCCACTCCAATATCTAGCAATGCACTGACTCCACATCCCGCCAACGAGAACCCATGATCCCTTCCTCACTACAAACCTCGATGTCTCTCACGCACCCCTGATTTGACTTGATCACTGGAAAAGGCGCATCCTTACGCCCATCTGCACCAGACCCTGCTCAGTGCCCCCTGCTCGAACTCCCTCAAATAAATCACGCCAACGCGTCCAATTACGTGAGCGAGCTTACGTTGAGCAGGGCACGCACTCTCACATATGGCAGACTGTCGAGAATCGAGACGTGCTTCATAATACAGCTAACACGACTCGCTGGCCGATGACCAGTTACTTTCTCCGGGTCTGGATGCTTCGGGCCGGGGTCATTGTACAAAACAACGGCCTTTATTGTCATCATTTGAGAACCTCACACATTTCTCTCAGCCGCTTGTTTCCAGGCCGCGCTAGACGTCCATTGTCACTGTGCATCCCGCTTCAAGTACAGACAATCCCAAGCCACGGCAATTTCATGTCCTTTGCCGTCTAGATGAATAGTCTAGCCTATTAAACCCCAAGTGAATCTTAAGTTTTGCTGATCTACATGCATCACCCAAATCCACGGCAGTTCTATTGAACCCACCGCGAATCGTATTATGGCCCCTGAGGACATCACTCTTGGTAGGTAGGGTACGTCAGAAACTCACCAGTTCCGTCGTCCTAGTGATTATTACGCGCAGATAACGTTCGCCTCTGTTCCGTGACCCGTGCTTTCTTTCATCTCTTCGAGGCCTGTGCCCTTGTATGCTGCTTCGTCTCATCGCTTCATACCCCGCCGACGTCGCAGCAGGTCAGCGAAAGGCAGAGACATACTGGTACGTATGAGCTCATGAGACATCGGAAGCTGGGATATGATTCGTATGTTCAATTGGGATACCTCTACATACGTGTCTCGGCTTCGTCGGCGACCATATCAAGGCAAATAGATACACTACAAAACCTTCCCAGCTTTCACCTTGTATTACTAATATCATGAAACACAAACAACCTCACACCGTCTAGTAGCCCGAAGCCTCATGCACGAAAAGCCCGGGGGATATCCGCATGAGCTCCCCACGTATTACGTGCCGGTCACTGTACACGGTTTTACCCAGTACCCTTGAGTGACTCTGTAACTCCCGCGTGCCCCCTTGCCACGTTATCTTGTCTTTCCCTCCTACACCCTCTGGCCCGGAGGACGCGATCAACCGGCTGATCATCCCTCTATCAGCCCAAATCTCACTCACGCACAGTTCTGTATCCAACCCACACCTCAGCGAGCCCACCCGTCAGCTCATTCCCCGTCCCCTCCTCCTTTCTTGCCATGCGCTATTTCCACCCTCTAAGGACACAGGCAGAGTTAACGATTCCAAGTCCAGGTAAAGGATATCTGTTGCGAGGCTCACATCATCCCTCACTCCAATATTGCCGCCCCACAGTGTGGCGTGGCACATTCGTTAGTGACATCTGAATTCTGAAATCATAACATAACTCAGAGACGGGCCATAGAATGCAATGACTAAGTCCTTGTGTTGGATATCACGTCTCGTTACACACTCCTATTCTGCAGACAATCACTCACACACCACTCATGTATCCCCGGCAGATCCATCAAGTCCGGCTAGGAAGGTGGGCTGGGAGGGTACAAACGGTTGGGCCATACCTAATGAGGCAGCAATCAAGAGTCGGCACAATATACCAATCCAAATGGAGCAGTATCATGAACCAGTGACATCGAGATACATCTTCTACATCGAGGTACTCGACGACCCTTCTCTAACCTTGCTCGATACCCTCATGGCTTTCGTTACATTCTACCTCCGCTAAGACCGCACCTCACCCCCCAAGCTCCGGGTTCTTTTATCCGTCAATCCTACCTACCTTGACTCTTTTGCCTGGCATCAACCTCCCGTCAAACTCACATCACCTTGCCCTCAAATCAACCACACCCCCTTTTTCATTGGGTGGTAACCTGCAGGACCAAGGCACCCAAGGCAACACCCAGCACCACTAGCCGTCATCGGTGCATCTGACGAGCTCAACCATCCGCGCTCCACCTCCGGCACCCTATAATATCACAATCTATCGGCCATATCACCTTCCTATTCCCACCTGGGTCCCAAGTCAGACGTCCCTCATACATCTACGGCCGAAAACGAGCGTTGTGTCGCTGGCGAAGCGGCATGGTTGGGCGAGCGGCCGACAGACGAGGGTCCGAAGGGATTGTCCAATCCAACATGCCGAGCGGGCACAGTCCAGTCCCCCCCCTGTCCGCATCCATGGCAAACTGCTCACGGCCTCTGTCTCCCGGACGCCGCGGCCCCAAGGTGAGCAGTCAGGTGTAACCTCTCACCGACATGTCGACCTCTGCCCTTGTACGCTACACCTCAAGCTTACCTACCTTTGAGCCTCTGACCATCCTTCAAGTAGCACATCGCCAGGCTCAATGACCGCGTCCACGCGCCCCCCTCCCCCCCCCCCCCGGCCCTCAGTGGCCCTTGCCAGACTGCTGCCTTCTACTGACCTTCGGAAGCCCCCCTCCACCTGCTCGAAAAAGTCTGTGTAACTGTTGGTAGAAAAGCTGACGAAAGCACTAGGAATCGCCGCTAACGAAGGGCCAGCCCGTGGACCTAGGCTCCCCCTTGCTCATGACCCCCCTGTTCTGCATTTACCCTCCATCATGAATTTTGATGTTGGTCTTTCTCACTCAGCAAGTCGCAGGCTGCCTCGCTCATGAGTAGCCCGAAAAGGCCCTCGCCTTCGTTATCTTTGTCTCGCCTGCCGCCTTGTGACATGCGTGCCTTTCCTACCGACACTGCAGTCGTGTAAGCAGGCAGGTGCGACGCAACACGTGTTGACAAAGACGTATACACCAGGTGTGCTCCATCCATATCAATGCGAATCTCTCATCAGAACTGAGGCTCTGCATGGGCGCAGGAGTGCACTGCGTCAATGCTGCTTTGGGATTGTAACAGAGTGTCGGCTGGGTCCTTCTCAACCCCTGATGTCCTACCAATGGCACATTCAACATGGACGACGCCATCGCCAGGGGTAATTTTGCTGGCCAGGTGGCTGGGGGGCCGGATATCCCAGTGATAACAGGATACCCCGCCGACGGAGATAGGGGCACCAGCATCCAGGTGATCGGTGTCGATCGAGACCGCCTCCAGATCCCAGTCTCCGAGGTACAGGCTCCCCTAAGGGGGGCCAGACACCCCTGAGCGAGGGTAATCTCGTTGGCATTCGCGTAGGCCTGCCAAGAGAGGGCCGGGTAATGCCCTCACAGCACTTGCTGATTTATCTACCTATTTGCCCTGCTGGCGACTACCAGGACCAGCTGGGGTACGATCAGCCATGGGCAGTCGAAGCTGTCCAGCGTCGGGGCACTTCCCGGGGTATGGCAACGGCGCCAACGGACGGATGAGCGTTGCAAAAATATCAGATCCGACTGGTCTCAAAAACAACAACGAAAAGCAAGGACGGAGCAGAAAAGAAAACCCCAACGCAAAGGGTAAGCTGCAATCGCTGGAGGCGACGGGTCAAATCTCACCAGTAGTGACGTGGCAGACCATGCCACAAGGTCTCTCGAGAATCACAAACATCATCAGCAGGCTGCCCCCGACGGACACTGATACCGGGGCATGCCAGAAGCGGAACGCCGCAGGACACCCCATGCTTGCTGCTCCCTTGTGGTGAGCAAGCTGCAGTGTCAGACCCGACATTGGCAGCCTCTCTCAATGTGACTAGAATCCGCAGTCGCAAATGACTACTCACAAAGGTTCAAGGGGCGGCCGTCGTCCTCCTTGCTGACATGCGATTCCGCGGCATACCAGAAGCGCTCGTGCTGCTCGTAAGCCAGATAGAGACGCCAACCCAGGTTAGGACGCCTCGGCTGAGGTGAAGCTCCCCGGGTTGACCGGGCACAATAGTGCCGTGCTCCTCTCCACAGTCACCTTTATCGACACGAGACGCGGGGGCCATGCGTGTTGGCGATAGCTCGACTCGACAGCTCAGGTCGTACAGGCAGAAGAAAGGAACGCGTGATTCGGTGAAGGTGCGGAAGTCGTCCGCCTCACCGACCTCCACTAGAACCCCCGCTGGCATCTGGCTAGTGACAGCGCTGCTATGACGCCGTCGATAGGCGTTCTAGCAGCAACGTAATCGGCGAAACGGGTCCCGTGACGCTCGCGTACGCCTGCAGGCTGCACGAGATCAAGAAAGCAGTAAGGCGGATGGTTGCGAGACAGGGTAGGAAGAACGAAGTGAGGTGAGTACACTAGGCAGCTTGTGTAAGGCGCAGCAAACAAGTCTCTGCAGACGTCCCTACATGATTGATGGATGGATGGCTTCTTGTGCAGAGTCAGCTCATCTGCGTGAATGTAGGCAGCCGTTCCGTGGGGCAGATAGAGCCTGAGCCACCATGAGACGCATTCGCGGCTCAATAGGCATCAAGTATGATCATCAGCGACCGTTTCGGGCCAGCTGCACATTCCAAGACTCAGCAGCGTAACAACGTGTCTTTCGAGGTCCGTACGGGCTCATAGATCCCCCGAAGCACGCCTCTTGATCCTGGAGCGAGCATCGATATGACATGTCACAAAGCCCCAGGGGGACATTGGTCGTCAGCGAAGCAACGTCGAGGGGGCCGGCCCGGGGGAGGGTGTGACTGGTGCGAACCGAGAACCGATCTCCTTGCCACGAAGCCCGGAGATACTGGTCTGGGTTGCCTGATCCAGAAATTCGTGCTGCAAGACAAACAACTGGTGGCGGAGGGGGGAACCATGGCGGAGCCAGGGACCCGATTTAAGTACCGGTAGGCCGCCTTTGCAATGTGGCGATTGGTGAGACGTGCGAGTTTGGATCGACTGACAGGATTCCCTCTGCCAGCGATGGTGGGCGTAAGACTGAATCATAGTGGTAGTGGGGGGGGGGGGGACAGATGCACGACAGGACCAGACAGAGGGGGTGGGTTCAGGGCGTGACGTGAGGTTATCGTGAAGCTCACTCGACGCCACAGCGCCCGGCAGCGCCCCCCAATGCTCCAGCCCTCTACGGGTCCACGCCGACGCCCGGGGCGAGCGCCGAGACCGCGGCGCCCAGCCCATTTAGAGGAGCTACTTCGGAGGAACAGAAAATGGGGACGTCGGAAGGGAAGGGGGCCCCAGGGTCTGCTCATGATGGGCGTTGCATGGCTTGACGGCGGGCGCTACAGAGTGAGACAGGCTTGGGGCAGTTGACTTCTCGAAGCAGACTTGCAATCTGTCGGCCGTGTTTTCTGAGTGCCTTGCCTTGTGTCCACGGAACCGAAGCCGGTGTTTTAAGACGTGTTTGACTCTGAAGCCAGAACGTACGCTCCTCGAACCGCAACCATTTCCGCCGTACCGTAAGGGGGAGAGGGGAGCGGGATGCTTAGTCCTGAGATGAAGCTTAACGGTGCGTGCGCCGTTTGGGCGTCTCGCAAGCGCCCACCCGTCCCAGCGGTAAGCTCGCAAAAGGCCCTGCCATACTATCCTATGATGCCATCCATCAGAACCATTGGGGAGTATGCGATACGGTATAGCTGGGGGATTAAACGGCCGAGTCGCCCGGCATTGTGAGGCGAGGTCCTTCAGCTAGGATCGGCCGGCCATTTCACAACAGTATGGTTTTTGGAAGATCGCTTGCGCATCGTGGAATGGTGGGTTGTGAGCGCGCGCATTATATTTGACCGCTATCAACATCCGTCGCGCAACGACAAAGACGACGTGAGTTGAGGCGAGCCATGCCGTCGGTTCCATATGAACCTCATGAACCGTCGTTTCGCCGCGGCCACAGAGTAGAGTGAAGGACTCGACTCTCAACACGCCCACCACACCTCGAAACACGTTGCAATCTCGGGATTGGCCTAACAGGACATGTCCCAACGGTTTGGTTTGCTAGGTCGTGCTCGAACAGCCCAAAAGGCTTGTTGCAAGGCAAAAACGGGGATTTCAAGACTACGGCATTGGAATTAGCACCCTGCTCGAGAGTATTATGGGAATGTGACCTCGATTTCTTTCTTCAACGTATACCCTACGAGGGGGGCGGGCGAAGTGCTGCGTTGATAACGCAGCCAGCCCGGTCTTTGACTCTCAAGACAACCGAAAACCGCCAGCATCCTCTCACATCAGATACATCCAATGCGGACAAGACGCAGCCGACTGCTGCTTAGCCGGGAAGACAAGTTCCGATGGGTGGCAACACTGCAATCCCAAGGAGTCCTAGAATCAAACCCCTCTCTAAGAAAAATTATTCCGACGAATCGTGCAAGCCCCGCTTGCCGCAATTAGCCACGACTACACGATGGACTGGAAAACCCTCGCACAAGAATAGCATCAGCACTCCGCACCTAACTCCGCACACATACACACACACAGACACACACGAGATGCCCTGCTGCATTGATATCCAGCGCATCGCCTTCTCAACGGTGTCGACCAGGGTGAGACGTTGCATGTCACACTAGATTTCTCGAGGCTACCGCACCGTACGATGCCATAGCCGCCCAGTGCTTGGAAGGAAGCAAGGTCGGAGGAATACGACGTCGACATGAGTAGCGCTCAACGCTAGCCGCCCTGGGAAAGCGATTTCATCCCCTGTGTCTACCACGAGCCCACGACCTGATATCCCCAAGGAAGCTGCAGATAACGTCGTTGCGCCATGCGAAAGCAAGGCTGACGGGATCCTCGGCTGTCCCCAGGATTCCTCTCAGCCGCACATCCTACACTCCACCGTCTTCAAACGCTGCCCGCCTGCTGTTTTCAGAAGATGGATATGAGGAGATGGCGACGGGAATTTCGCGGTGGCAAGGATCAGGAAGAAGTCGTGCGTGTAGTGGGGGAGCTTGGGGGGGGGGGTGAGGTGGGCAAGCCGCCTCGAGTTCCCACAATCAATAACAAAAGTGACAGTATCAGATATGCGTCCTCGAAAAACAAGGGGAAAGGAACGAAATACCTACCTACATACAGGTACATGGTTTACATAAACGAGTGATGATAACGGCTGTCCCGACCAGCAGGGCAGCCTGTGGAGTGATCTGCACCAGCTGACCGGGGTTCGGGGCCCGGAGCTGAGGTACAGGTACGCCGAATTGGAATTAGGGTCATATGGGATTGGGGGGGGCTTCCATTATGGGTGAGATTACGTGGATGGCAACCTTCTAGAAGGGCTCACTCAGCCTTGGGTGCCGAGCCCGCCATTTGATGGATGCAAGGTCACCATCCCAGTTCCGAGAAACTCGAGACGACTGCGCGTGCAGGCTCTCCGTTCAGGGGGACCTCGCTCGTCGTTTCGAGTATTCGTACAGGATGCCGGGGCCGCGCGCTTCCCCCCCCCCCCCCGTCTTACCGATGACTCTGTTGCCGCTTAGGCGCCTGAGCCGTCAGTCCAAGGGCAATCAACGCCCAACAGAGCAACCCTTTGGCTGTTAGCCCCCCCTCCCCCTTTTCAACCATGGCTGGCTTACTCCCGCGGCAATGTCGCAACTATGAAGATTAGGCCTCCAGCCCGCCCAGTGATGCAAGCAAGGCTGTGGACGGAATAGTCGATGGGTTCACGGGGGCATGCGCCGACAAGCTCGGTTCAGTGACCTTCACAGTTGGAGCACTCGTCAGGCGTCAGTCAGGTCAGGCACGCCATGGATTGCCCCCCTTTCCCGACAGGCTGCTTCCTGGTTTCCAGACTTCCCCGAGCCGCCACGCCAGCTCAACCTGAAAAGCCGATGCTGTGTTGATACATCTGCCGAAGAGGGATTCAAGACAACCTTTCCGGCGACGGTGGAGACGGGTGTACGGACGCGGCGCGAAGCGGCTACGCCTCGTTGTTTATTGAGTCAGTACCGAGGTATAATACCAACTTGCTATAGCGTTGCTTGAGGTCTCGGGAACCCGGTCCTAGACGTTGCCATTGCGATATTGACAAGCAGAGCCTGCCTGCTGGCTCGATGCAACCCATCGTAGACCCGCCATCGCTTGCCACCCATGGCCATAGTATGTGCCGACTATGCCTCATTCTGACGTTGCGTTTACAGAGTCTCATTGAGATCGCTAGGGGCCACCGACTGCACTTTACATGAGACGTGCAGGCACCAGCACCTACCTATTCTTGGAGACTGGGAACGAGGGATGAAGTGGTGCTGAAATCAGTCACGGGGGGGAGGGCGGGGGGTTCGTCGCTATTTGTCGGTGGTGCCGTTCAGTGCGACTCTAATGTCCTAGGCCAGCAACGCCATCTGGTCTCTCACAACGGCTGCTCGGAATGCACCCGCGGACGTTTGCCCGTAACACCAGCCCGTCGTACCGATGGCATTAGGTCCGTGGCGTATGGACTCGATTCATGCCGTCACCCAGCGAGAGCATTCAATAGAGATTTGGGTTCGATTTCGTTTGGCCCAAGTCCAAACTCTGCCGTTCTTCGCTCGTCTTTCGAGTCACGAATCATGCACCCGTCCGTCAGGAATAGCACGTAAACAATGAAAACCTGCACTTTCATTGGCAATTCAGGGCCGGGAAACACCATTTCGTAACCGACGGCTGATTAGCTTGTTTGTTCGGGGCAATGAAACCTGGGGAAAGTCAGGCACAGCCCGGTCGGTGGGCAATAGACTATCGTCCCAAATTGGACCATTAGCCATGTCTGTGAGCCAATGTATTGGCCGTGAACCCTTTTAAAATGTGATGATCGCAAAGTAGTGAAACAGCCCCATGGACATCGTATTTCTCGTGCTAGAGAGTGTAGAGAGAAGATCAGGTAACTGTGCTCCAGTGAGTAATCGCAACGATATGCCAGACGCCCACAATCCGGCTGCTTCCTCTTGGTGATGAGCTTGCCAGGTTGCGCTGTGTCACCCATGCCCAAACGCAAAATGATGTGCAGTAAAGGTCCATCCATGCATGGTTGTTGAATAGAGTTTCGCCGTGGAAAATTGAATCAAGGACGAAAGCAAGGTCCTTTGAGTAATACACATCTGAGGGAGTTGTGAAAAGGCAGGAAAAGGAAAAAAAAAAAAGGGGGGGGGGCTGACTGCTCTGCTGGCACCCGAGTGACCTGACTGACAGTCGGACCCCGGAGCTGTCCGAGACGCACTCAAGACGAACACAGGGGTCGATGTTGCAAGCGTTCTGACAGGCTGGTGCCTCATCCCGAGTCCTAATCGGGCAAGTCGGCCAGTCAAGACACATTGGCGGGTGTGCGACTGTTCTTTCCTTTGTCGAATCTATGTTTCCTCCTTTCCGCCCAGATTGGTTGAATCGAATGATCATATTACGATCGAGATACATAGAGTTTGTTCTATCTTTTTGATCAAAGCACGCCAGCCGCCAAGATTGGTTATCCGAGGGCCATCGGCGTTGGCTTTTCAGCTGCAGTACAGTGAACAGGGAGATTTGGATTCACCCGCGCGAATCAAGGGCCAATGCATCCGCAGGATCCGTGATTGCTCAGTTCTTTTATCCTATGGGGGAAAAGACGATCAGTCAGATACACCAGTGTGCTGCACTATGGTGGGCGAGTCAACGCCCAAAGTTCGACAAATTCCAACATATTTGCTGCTGTGCCTGCAGGATTATGTAGCTGAGTTGCTTCACCCCAAAGGATCCTCACAATCAATTTTCTTTACCCGCACAGTCCGAAGGCGAGAGGCGGCAGTGGTCCCGTAGTGGTTCCAGCCCTCTTGCTTCCAGAAGGAGTGCTTGCGTTGCCGATTTCTGATTATGATACGCCTCGTTGCAAATAACCCATTGCTCTCTGACGGCGGTAAAGTCAATCATCGCTGCCTCCCCCCACAAAAGTCACTCGTCGTGGCAGCAGCCATATCGATGTGGCAGGCCACTTAGACGACGTCGGCATCATTGTGGTATGCAGTGCTCGACGGAATAGAGCATTTGTATGTTCCCAGTGACCCTCCAGAGGGGGTATGTCTTGCCGGGAGCTCGAGCCGGAACACCCGGGCCTCGCCCGGTTCATTTGATCACTTCGGGAGCTGAAAATCACCGCGCAGCGCGGTGAAGGGTTGCGAGTTCCGGTGGCACCACATAGCATCGCATGCCAGCGTGCACCGTATGGCAGTGAGATGCGTTGAGAAATAATAGGGTGAGCATGGGCAACTGACGATATCGTAGAAGGAGGGATACAAAATTATAGACCCCCCCCCCCTTTTGAGGGGACGGCAGTTGCTTCTTCTGGGTGTTGTCTGTCCGATGCAAAGGCTTGCAGTAACAGACCGCTGATCAGAGACATGCGATGAGCGTGCAGTTGATGTGTGTGACAAGGCGACTGCGTCGCATTGGAGCGATGAATGATTCAGAAGCACTGCGAGAACCTTGGGGCAGAAGGATGCGCATACGAGGCGTCCATCGCAATGTCTTTGACCTGTATGTGACCGACTGCTGGTGCCATTGCAAGAATAAGTGACGCAGAGTCAGGCGCATCACCTCGAGAGCCGGCTCATGATTTGATTGTGATGTGACACCAGTTCCCACGTTCTCTCTGACCTGGCGTGCGGCAGAATCTCTCGCTGTCCGGAGTAAGCCGGCGACGGGCCCTCCCGCAATTGATGCATGCAAGTAGGTAGTCAGTTTGCAACCAGCTGACCTCGGTTGGTTGAAGTAGCATGATAAATCTCGTCAGCTTCTACATCAAGAGTCCCGTAGGTATTCGCTGACCTGTTCCAAGCGGTAGCAGTCACAGTGGGCTCGTTGCTGGGTAGGTGAAGTGGGGAGTGGAGGCAGACGTGGAGGCGGCTTCAAGGGCAAGCAGCTCCAACGGTGGGCGTATGTTTGTGACTTTGTCTCTCTTTTTCCCCCCAAAGGGTACGATCCCGATAGGCCGACTGGGGTCCACTCCATCCACCCCCTCTTCCACTGATGGCGTCGCAATGCATGGGCAAGGTCGTTCCCCGCGCGCATATCAGCGATTACGAGGGCCGTTGATGTGCCTGTGGCGTGCGTTATGTGCGGGCAGAGAAACCAAGGATGAGGCACCCGGGGGGGTCGTGGCAGCATGAATGCGTTGGCCCAGACGCTTGTTGATGATTTGGCTAGTGCACGTTGGTGTTCTCCGTACGTAGTAGGATGTTATGCTGGCAGGGTCGAGGGTCACAATGTCTGGACACCGTTGGGATGGGATGTTGTGATGACGCATCACCTCGTGAGGATTTAGTGAAGTGAAGAAAAAAGAAGCCGCAAAGTCGGATAACCGCAGACCGACCAGACAGGGAGGGAGGGCACTCATGGAGGTGGATGCGACAGCTGAAGTGAATGAGGGGAACGTTGCAGCCAAACGAGGTTATATCCAGTGTGGATTATTTTTTATTCTCCCTCTCCCGGGTAAACGGTTTCGGAAGCACGGGGGGAAAACAGGAAACAATGGATAGTGACGATGGTGTCGGGGTTGCCGTCGTTGGTTTGCGATCGTGGGTCAATGTCATGCCAAAAAAAAGAAGAAGAAAAAAAAAAAGCATTGAACTGCCCCTCCCCATTGAGTGGGCTGGATGTTTTCTCATGTTGTTGGTTTTTAGTGAGGCTCAGTCGGGAAGGTGTCGGATCCATGGAAGGGCAAGGAAAGAACCTTGAAACTTGCCAGGAACGCATACGCCCGGGACGTAGGTACCTTACCTTGCCTCTACACTACCACGCCACGGTCCAAGCGCACATGTCCCTCTCCCCAGTGGACACCAACCGTGCTTGCGGGAGTTAGCCGTACCTGACTAATTATATCTATAGTATACCACTCCTTCAGGGAGCAGTAATAAAAGTACATTGCACGTTTAGGTAGACAAACCACCTACCAATTTGATCTTGCCTTGTCTGTAACTGTTGTTTCCCCAAGACATGGAGAGAATGATGATGCCTGTCCAGCCAGGTTCCTGCCGGATGTTCCTTGTCGGACAAGTGGACAGACAAACAGCCGCCAGGATGATCTGAGGCATAGGTACCTAGTGGAACTAGGAACACTACCGGGGGGGTTAATGATGGGTTGACATCTCAACCCTGGAATTGAATCCAAAAAAGAAATAAGCGAGAAGGAAATAGATCTCAAAGGACGTAGCATAATTCATTTTGGCGTCAAACGGTAATAATGGTGATACTGATAATAAAACAAACCTTGCAAACATGACGGAGACACCGCTACCAACTTGAACATGTGTGTATACTGGCCGGTCAAGAGACTACCATGTAGAATGTCAAAGTTAAGCCTGCCTACCTGAATAAGCCCATTAACCGACTGCCACGGCTGAGAATAGGAGAGGGAGGAAGGAAGGAAAGGAGAGGAGGGTGAGAGAGAAAGATGTGCGAGAAAGTGCGAGATTGACGGAGGGAGAGGAGATCGGCTGGATCAAGTGCCAATCCCCCCATGGGTGCAGGCAGGAATTCAACTCGTTCGGGAACCCAACTCGGAGGCAGCCTGTTCAAACCACGCGCAAGATGAGCAGACAGTCAGTCAGTTGCTAAGCACGCCTGCGCGTGTCGATCTCTCAACAGCATGGCTGCTTCCGAAGCAAGACAGTCCATACACACGACATACGACACCCCCGTCAACTTTTGTTCACTGCTGCTGGCGGGCGTCTCTCTGGCTGCACAGTCTCTTAGCCCCGAGTCTTGTCTTTGAGCCTGTCTTATCCATTTGACCTTTTCGAACCGCCCAGACCAACTGCTACTTGCGGCAGTATCAAACGGGTCGGCTGAGGGAGATGAACATTGCCTCAAAGACACTCACTAGACCTACCTAGATAGCCATGCTGATTGTCGCATTGTCACTTCCACGCCGACGAGATGTCGACATGCCACCCGAACATATTGAGGGATCGGCAACATCACCAGCTGGTGCGTCCTCGCCGGTTCCTTGGTTCCCCTAACAGAGATGCTATGCCCGCGTGGGGACCCAAAGGCCGGAAGAGTCAGAGACAGAGAGAAAAGAGATACCGCGCAAACCGGTGTTAGAGTCGGCCGTACAAGAAAAAGCTTGACTTTCGCAACGGTGCATGCCAAAAGTGCGCATGGGTGCACACGCCAAAATGGGTGATATAGACAGGGGATGCCAATAACCAGCGCGCCATGAGGGGCCGGATGGAACTTACTCTTCTGGGTGGGTGCAGGCTCAAAATAGCTCTCGGGACTGTCTGGTGTTGATTGCAGTGATTTTTGTTTCTCGTCAACAAAATTAAATGCTGCGCAGTTGCGCTCGTGGTGCGTATGCGGTTGACGATACGAGACCGGGAGGGGGTGTCAACCGTTGACAGCCAAAAAAAAAAAACTAAAAAAACTCTGCTCTTGCTACCGGTAAGCACCTACCTAGCTAAGGTAGCTAGCAAGGTAGCTAGGTAGGTAGCTCAGGACGTGGCGCAAGGTACCTAGGGCAGGGCAGGTACGCAGGGCAGACAGGGTGTTGAACAGCGAATGGACAACGAGTGGTGAAATGCCTCGTATGTATCAACGCTAGAGATAGCGTGTGTACACCAACTACTGTGTACCACACGCAGTCCTGACACCTGCACAGGTTCCAATAGGCAGCGGAAGCGAGGTGGCGGACAAGCGGTTGCCTTGGCCCTCGCGAGAACCACAAGGCTTGGTACGGCAAGTCGGCATCATGAGAAACGGAACCCTCTCCCCATGCAGCCAGCAAAGCTGACACCATGGCCGCAAGTCGAATTCAAGACCGGCGGCAGGTCTCGATTGGTACGAGGTCAATGACGAGATACCGACACCCATATCCGTACAGGCCCTGCCAAGATGACTCGATTGACCACCCGTGACCAGAACATTAGAGAGAGGACTTGTGTGAATAGGGTGAATGAAGCGAGACACTCGGCGCTCAACTGCACTTGGCAAGCCGTGTGTGTGACCCCGCTTTATTGCGGTCATTGACCGGACTTGAGAATTGCTCCAGTCAGTAGCTTCCTGCTTCTTGCTTGTGGGATTCTTCTGCCGCTGTGCTTGGCAGCGTGCAACGGGGCCTAGCTTTGATGAGCAAATTGCCTGATGGCAGGAAATCTTGTAAGCAACATGCCCGGGACAATGGCTTCCCGCACGATTCTGCGTCACCGCGACCGGGCAGCAGACATCCTGACCTGTTCATGCATATTGGAGGCGTACGTCTACCAAGGGAGAAGGAACCATGGCATTTGTCTTTTGTTGGTTGGCAACCGACGAGACCGAATCCTTTCGTCCGCGGACTTTGGCGCAACTCCATCTCTCTCCAGGCTCCAGCATTTCCAGCCATGGGGTTGGAAGATTTCGGCGGCATAGCCTGGCAACTTCCGCGGGACATGTGCATCTCCATACTGCGTCGGACCCGGGGGACGAGACAGCACGTGTCTTTGGATCCCCACGTCACAATGGATTGGAACAAAACGCGGAAATCGAAACGACAAACCAAGTCAAAGTCAGACACAAGGCCCCGCTCATGTAGCTTCAATGGCACGGAGTGTACGCCGAGCCGCCGAGCGGATGCTCGTAATGTGAGATCGCGACAGAGGAAATGAAGATGGACGCCTCTCGGAGTTGAGGTGCGTGGTGGCATTTGGGGGTGGGGGGTTTCAATGAACCGGGGCCAAGGTCGACTCAGCTTGAGGCGAAATGTCTCTGCCTGGCAGGGGGGCGTGTGTTGGAAAAGCATACAGAATACCTAGGTAGTGGTGTTTCTCATCTGACCATTCCTCGCCATCACGAGCGTCGATTGGGGGCGTCTCAAGTGCATCTTCTCATTTGATCATGAAGCGACTGGCACACCCCCTTCCTGAATACCAGCAGGTAGGATCTGGAGCGGTCCAAAGCGAAACGTGTGATGAGCGACGACCGCCCATGTGAGTGAAAGAACGCACCATTTCTTCGCCGTATCGCGAAGCAGACAAACCAACCATCACCTCAAAAGGTTACGCCCGGTAGGCAGAGCCTGGCAAAAAAAAAAAAAAAACGCTGTCGTGTGAGGGAATTTGGAGGCCGTTTCTACTTCTACTCCGACGGGACACCCGGCGGTGACGATGGCGTGTGTCGAAGCGACGAGGCAACATGGCATGGCATGGCCCAGATTAGAGCAAGTTATCAGATCAGTTAATAGAGACAAAGGCGGTCGGTCAACTGGATAGGCATCGTCGCTCGCACATGATACCTACCCATTCGGCCCGCCCCCGAGGTGCCCCCTCCAAGCGATAAAAAGACCAGAGGGGGCTGCCACATCGTATTCCCGGACCGAGGGCGTGAATCCCTACCCTGGAAACTGGAACGATGAGAAGGACGGGTGTACCTATGTACGTATTCGACTGCGTTTGGCGGAGAGGAAGAAGGCGTGTGGAGGCAGCGGACAGGCGGAGGAAGGGAGAAAGAAGGGGAAGGAAGAATGTGAGGTTTGCTGGCTTGTCAACGTCCAATTCGTTCCAATTCGTTCGTGACCAGGTGGGGAAAGAACGTGGTTGTTTGGGATGGCTCCTCGTGACCCCATTTCGGATGGTTGATAGGTACGGTACGGGAGCAATGACCATCTCGCAGTCGACCAATTCGACATTCCCATTCGATCCCAGCTGGGAAGCCGAGCAAGAGCGTTCACCTCACTGTTTCTCCCCTTGTCGATGGCCGGCGGCTTACCCCTGTTGCCTGCCACTGAGATGGGCAAGTTCGGGGGTGCCGTCGGTCGCACTTGCACTCGCAATTCTCAATTGCCTCCCTACAAGGGGACGACGAGAGCGCACGCTGATTGACTGGGCACCAACCACACCGCTCGTGGCGCGTCGCACCGCACTGCACTACGTTGGCGGAAAGGGGGAAAGAATCATCTGACTGCCAGCTTCCAAACGCCGTTCAGCGAGTGTGATTTCTTGCGTCAACGATTAGTGTACTACTACAGTAAGTACCCAGGTAGATGGGAAAGAGGGGTCAAAGTTTTCACCCCCGCCGCCTGCAAGGATCGCACCTTCCTCAGTCACCTAATGGCTCGAGACATTGACAATGGACAACAGAGGACAGATGACGGATGGCAGGAGGTGCTCCGTACCTGCGCTACCCGGTGCACAGATAGGTACCTACCTAGGTAGGTTGGTGGGTATCTATTCGGGCAGTACATATGGATGTACCTATCTAGGTAGCCGGTCAACTTAGGTAATACAGTACTCTTCCCAGCCAGCGCCTTAGCTAATCGAGCTTGGGGCCACTCCCCCATAAGTAGGTATTCGTGTTTGTTGCGCTGATGACGGCAGCCCGAGGAGACGAGAAAACCACCAACCAACCCAACGACCAGGGACCCTCGACCAAGCCCAACCTGGCGGCCTACCTGGGGAGGGAGGGGCTTCGGCAGCGGTTCGGTGCAGTGCAGTGCAGCGCACCGCAGCGCGGCCCTGCACGCACTGGGCCGCGCTGCGCTGCCTGCTTCGGAGGCAGGCCCGGGATTATCTCCAGCACCGGATACCCAGAAACCAGTGCCCAATTTGCGGAGGCGTCCTTGTCGCCGCCCTTGTCCTGATGGGCCGCATTTTGTTCGAACCGGGGTTCGAGAAAGCGTTAAGACCAAACTACGTCACTCCAGCCTCGCTTGCCCAATGGGAGCCCAATGATGCTCTGATATCCTTGGCCCCCCACATACCCGCCCCTGTGTTATGACCCGACCACAACTAAATCATTTCGCTGGGCGCTCAACCCTTTAACCCACGCGGCCCAAGCAACAACCAAGCCCTGTGGCCTTGTACATACCAAGGCATCATCGAAAGGCTTTTGCCCATCTCTGACTATTCGGTCGTTGGGGATTACCGCTCTAATTACTGATCGACAGGATAGCATCCACATCCAGCAGCCTCTTTCCGAAACATGGCGGCGGTGAGCAGCGCCCGGCGTGCAGGGGTTGGGATGTCCACCATGAGGGACGGGGCGTCCGCTTCGCCCAACCGCACACTTGGAATTTGGTGACAGTGTGCCCTTTCTTCAACAACAACAATAACCAAAGACAGGATCGGCGCTCTAAACCCTCCCGGATCTCAGCCGTGCCAATCCACCCTCCGAGTCCCCTCACCTTCTTGTCCCTGCCTGTCGTCCCCATGCTTCAGCGACGCGTACCTGATTGAGGTGACACTTTGTCTCGGAGAAAGGGGGAGGGGGGAGGGGGGAAGCAGGGACAAACCCCCCTTTACCGCTCCCGATCCGCACATTTGGATATGCCATCCCCGACTTCATCTACATCCGGAAAGGGGTTTCGTCCTTGAGACAACGGTCAGGCCAACGTCCTGCTTCTGTTGGCTGCCACAATCGATGTCGACCCTAGATAGATAGTATACGACGTGGACCCTTACTCCGTGGGTACACTACGTTGTATGAGGCTCAACGCCGACTAAGCGAGCCGAGTTGAACGCGCTCGAGCATGTTGGAGGGGGGCCGGGCCGACCGGGGGCATTAGGGATTCTCTCGGCCGATCGGCACTCTTGGGCAGACCAAAGTTGCAACGTTTCGTTGCTCATCAAACACGGTTGGTGACCGAGGAGAGGGCCACAATACAAGAAAGCAAAGCTCGACAGACCAGTTATGGCCCCTCCCTCCTCCGGCTGCTATCATCCTGGCGGTTCGAGGGAGGAAACGACTGTTGGCTCAGTAGGTCAACTTCGGTTGCAAAAAGAAGGCTTCATACCGTAGCGGGCTGACGCATGACCCTCCCGGCGTTCGTCTCATCGCTGCTGCAGACCATTGCGGCATGCGCAACCGCACATGACAGGCCATGCCAAGGAGTGTATCAATGACCTACATGACGTTGCTGTTGCCTGCATAGCGCCGCAGTGTTTGCTGAATGAATTATGGCAGCCCCGTTCGGCCTTTGAGGGCGACGGACCGTATCTCTCCTTGGCAAGCAAGCAATTGTAGTATCGCAATGTGCGAACAAATGGTTGGCTCAACACGGTACCAGAGGGCCACATGACATACTGGTGCTCTACAATGTCAAATGTCGGTGTGATGCACCTCGTTGCTGACGACCAGCCAAAAGGCAGCATTGAAGAATCTCTCAGCCACGGCCCTGGCCGCCCCGTGGTTCTATGGACCCCCTCCGGGCGAGCGAGGAGGAATCGCCCGCACAGGAAAGGGAGCCCGAGGGACGCCGTGCATGGGCGGTGCTAGCGCCGCAGCTTCCGAACAAGCACCACCCCTTGGATTCCGCTCGCGGGTGATTACGGACGGCCTGTCGCTGACTTCCTGTCATGGTTGGACGGGAGTGTGGTGAGAGCAAGCAACCAAGCACAGCCAAGAAGGCCCAGGGCGCAAGGCAGCGAAGGATGAAGGACGAAGGACGAAGGCGGCGCTGTTGTCGCAAGGCAGTCAGTCACCTGCCATGACACATCAGCCAGTGCGACCAAAGGGTTGGGCAATCTGGGCATCTAGTTGGCCAGCGGCCTCGTCGTCGTGCGGCCAACGTGTCTCGATCGTTGCATCGCATGGCATCAGGGTAGGTATGTACAGTAGACTCGCCAGTACCGCGACAGACGACAGCAGGCAACGCATCAGAAACAGCATATTTGCTGCAAGATGTGTGTACCCGCCCTTCCAGGAGTCATCAAGCGCCAGTAGACCAATCCCGTCTGCTCAGGTGACACCTCCACGGCACCGATGATGCGGAGTTGCGTGGTGGACAGGGGGGGTGGGGAGGTCGACAAGGCTGCATCTGGTGGTCCCCCGTGTCTGAAGCTGCAGCTCTGATGCTTCACTGATGCCACCCACGCACGAGTCCTTCTACCCCCCAGGTCTTGTCTCGACACGGTAACGTGTGGAAGCTACTCCGGCATCTCTTCACAATGGTACTGTTGCAGTTCCCCATGAGGGGAGCTTTGCGGAGGTACCATGTAAGTGGAGGGTCTCGCAGCCACGGAACACCTCTCGCGTCAGTGACGCCGCGCGATGGACGCAATGTCGCTGAGTGACGACTGTGTAGTAGAGACAAGACGGCACAAGGCAAGGCCAGCCGTCTGACGGAATGAATCCATCACGCCTCAAATTGGCTCTGGTTCATTCCTTGGTGCATACCCATCTCACTGGACCTCGCTCGCTCGAACCAGGCGAGCTGCGTCTTGAGCCGGGCTGGTTTCGCTGGGCAAAAGGGGGCCTTCAGTGCTAGGTATTAAAGGGCGGTCGAAGTACTGTGCCCAGCAGGTACATGCATCGTTGTCGATGGCCCTTCAACGTTACCATTTTACCTACCTACCTTACCTACCCAGGTAGGCAGGTATATAGCTAGGTTGGTAGGTAAACTACCTATGTAATAACGTATGTAGTACTTTACTCGTACCATAATTCGGACACACTGCTACGTCTTGCCCGTTGAAACAGGAGCACGACGGTGGATAGCCCCACCCCCTTCCTTCCCTTCATACGCCGCCCGAGGATCTGATTAGGGGATTCCTGCCAGTGAGAGACACACCCAAAGCACCCACTGCTTGAGGCCCGAACAACCGTGATAGCTTTTCCTTGCGAAGCGATGCCGACGTAGCATTCTTTCCCGCAAACCAAGGTCGGGCGTGTGTGCTGCGACGGACTAAGACACAAGACACGCTAGTCGGGGGGGGGGCACGCAAACGCAGGATGATGGCCTTTGCCATTGTCGGTCGCTACGGCCTACCTACCCACACCACGTATCTTTCCTTCTCGCCTATCGAGACCCCTTCTTCCTCTTCCCCTACTACTACTATTTATTACTAGGGAATCAGGGGTGTGGCGTCGACGCCGTCCCCGCGGCCGACCGGAAAGGACCAGCGACGCGTGTTGATCGACCTTGCTGGAGACGGTCCGGGCACACTCGTGTGGGAGAGTAGTAGTGTAAGTAGTGCTTGTGTGTGTGTGTGTGTGTGTGTGTGTGTGTGTGTGTGTCAATCAAACTTGGAGCCGTAGGGATGCTAAACGCCGCAGAGATTTCATGTAACGAGATGGAAAACTAATGACCGAGGGTGAGGGAGATCTCAGGCCCGTCTTCTCCTTGGTCAGCAAAATGCGGTCATTTCTCAGGATTGTATCTCAGTCATTCCACCGGAGAGAGTGGCTTGCATTTTCCTCTGTAACGATGTCACCATCCACCCCAATCCTTTACCCCACACTTTGCGTTCCAGGGTTTCCTTACCAGGTCGGCCCGGAGGTGTTTTTTTTCTTTTTCATGATGTTTTTTTAGACTTTTTCTTTTTTCTCCCTTTCACTTTTCCACCCTTTCCTTTACCACACCCCGGCTCGCCCCCCAGCAAACAACAAAATGTGTATCTTGGGGCATGTCGCAATATCGACGTTGTGCCCATCCGTATCTTGCCCCCCCCCCCTTAAAGTTTTCTTTTTTCCTTTTCTGAAAAGTTCCGACCGAAAACGTGCACAAGGCAAGTGTTTATTTACTTCGGGACGAATGATCTGCCTTTACGATGTAAAACAAAGTGGAATGCGCTATTATGAATCCTAGCCACATACATACAGTCTGCGTGGCGCAGAAGTGGCAGTGACCTCGTCAATGTTAACAGGAATTGAAATGCAAGTCTCCCGTCTCAATTGGCCGAACCTGAGCCTTGTACATAGTAGGTGAACAACAACCTGTGTGTGAGCGGGCCGCTCTCTTGTTTTGCATGTTTCCGTGGTTTTTATTTTGTTTTATATTTAGTTTCTGTTTTCAGCTTCACGTCAGCCAGCCCGTTGCTTTACGTCTTGCGGCGGCCACGTCACGAGTAAGGCAGGGTGGTACTATGTAAAGCACAGCATAGCCCTTTTGGGGGGTGAGGGGGGCCCTGGTGTCCTTTTCCTGCATGCGTACGGTTGCCAGCCTGCGTCTTCCTCTCTCCTTTTCCCTCACAATTTCCTTGCACACACACACACGCACATACACACCTTGCTCGCACGGCGGCCGGGCGACCGCTATCCGTGTCGGTGGACCACACATTTATGGAGCCAATATGGGGGAGAGGGTACGGCAGGCAATCCCAACGGGGCGGATGAGTAGATGCATCTAATTTTAGCCCCTGTTTGTTGTCCGCCTTGCAGCGTGAAGACACAGGGGGCTGGCCGACAGGCCGTTGGCGCTCCGGAAGATCCTGCTCGCCTCTCTGGAATAATAAACAGAAACAATAGTGACTCACATTAGGACTGGGGCTGCTATGAATGATGAAGCAAAATAAAACACCACTGCGGTTGGCTCTCTCTCTCTCTTGGTCCCACTCAATGCCTGGAAGCGCCAAGCTTACGTCCTCAATGGCATCAGCCAGCCAGCCGGCCTCAGCCGGCCTGGTTGTACTCACGCGCAGGCGTGATGCGAGGTCGTTGCATCCATAACCGACGCCCAGAGACTTCTCTACCCGCCCGTCTCTTGGGTGGTTGCAACCAGCAGGCCGTGGCCCCGAGGATGAAGTAATCAGTGTAGCGTACATAATACGACACTCCCAGACGACCCGGCAGAACTCTGATCACGTACTATTGCGTGTTGCATCCTGTGGCAGGCAGTACGTAGCGTGTGGCTGATTATTGCAGGCCGTGGCAGAATGCCAGATGCACCAGCGAGAAATGAAGGGCCCTGATCATCCGCGAGTCCGAGTGAACGTTTAAGCCATTTGACTGGTATCCCTCTGGCGTGGAAACCAAGCTCGGCCTTGACCCCCTCGACCAAAATGGCAATGAGTGTCTTGGTCGTAATCGTCTCCGTCGTCGTGAATCAAGACCCTAACAAGACGGATGAGACCCGTTCAGCAAAACCGTCTCAGGGGGGCTTGTCTAGTTCAGACGTGCTCTCCAAGCAAAGACAGAGAGTGGTGGCAGCCACACAGCCTCCAGCAACAGGTGCCACCCGGCATCCTTAGGTATAGAAATCCACCGATCAACATGAAATCATCAACATTTAGGGATTCGGTGGCAGATCACGGTGTCTGTCATAAGCATGCAGCATCCCCTTCAGCAGAGCAGGGTGCAGGCCTCGGCAGCAAGAGGCCGATCAACAAACAGTACCTAAGGTATGCAACCAACGGCCAACGGGCCTTGGGGGTTCCTGACCGAGCAGGTTTTTTTTTTTTTTTAACAGTTTAGTCTGATTTAGTACCTATGCACCTTGTACCTAGGCGGCGGCGAATGTGTGCTGATGTAATGAGAGGAAGATGAGCCATTCCCGGTACACTACACCGAGGAGATGGGGCGTGGGGCACCACTGCGAGTTCAGGTTGGGACAGGTATTAGATGCGGCGGTTTCCGAGGCGAACCCCCTGGCGGGCGGTAGGATCGCAATGGGACAGTGCCCGGTGGTGAGGGCACAACGGCGCTATCGTCACACAGTTGAGGAGGACTGATGAAAGCGATTGCGATTGCGTGACTCATTCAGTCAGCCGGGCGTGAGCTGTTGGTTGGCGTGCAATCAATCAGTCGAGAACAGGGTGTCGGATGGGATGGGATGTGTTAATTTGGCAGTGGACAGACAGCGACAACGGTGACCCGGGTCCATTCCATTGGCCACTAGCTGACAGCATCAGTGCTGGGCTGTACCGCATCTATGTACATATGTATTCGTACCCTTGGGCATATCGCTCATGCCCCCCACGGCCGCATGCAACAATCGGGCTGACCAAGCTGTCCGAGTGCGGGTGATACAGGACGTGCGCGAGAGCAGATGATGATTTGCAGCGTGGGAGGCATGCGTAGGTACAGATAGAGGAGCGAGTGACAATCACCCGCGCGTCTGAGTGAATGTCAGTACATATGTAGTTCCCGGTTACCAGGCAGGGACCATAATAGCAATCGACATTCAGCAATCAATCAGCAATCGGCAACAGCAATCATGGAGCGCAACCTGGATATACCAGGTACACGGTCAGGTGATGTGCAGTAATTTATTGCCGATCCTCTGCGTCGAAACGAGCGAACCCCCCCTCCTACCTAGTGGCCGAATCAAAGGACAAGTGGTATTATTTTGACTTTGTTGCAGCTGAAGGAGGGCCAGGGTCAGCTGGACACTGACAAAGACAAAGGGGAGAGTTCCCGAGACATGAGACCGCTCGAGGTTCAATGGCGAGTAAGGCACGAGCGGGCGAGGTTGTGGCCGACAGCAGAAAGGGCCGAGGTTTGGCACGCAAGGCAAATGAGACGAGAAATGCCTTGACGGACTGACTTACAGTACTTTGTGCGGTACGTACTCCTTTATCTCGTCATTATTGATCAATCAAACAAGCACAGTACACTCGCGATGCAGATAATTATCTAGGCACGCGGGGGATGATTGGAAAGGGAAGAAAGCACGAAAGCCATACAAACCACCGCTCTGGCGTCTGTAAGCAGGGCAGCCCGGAAATGGGCGTCGACGTAATAGGGGAGGAGAGAGAGAGAGAGCCTTGGGGGGAAAACAAGACATCAATTACCGGTTCTTCGGCACCTACTTTTGGCGGGGGGAAACATGAGATCATCATGTCAGTCTGACCTCACAGCGGCTTTCGTCTCCGGCTCCAGCAAACAACAAAAAAGAAAAGAAGAGAAAGGAAAAGAAAGATGAAAAAAAAAAGTCTAGAAAAAACATTGGCAGAAAAGATGTCCAACCTGGCAGTTAACCTCTGATGTGTTCCTTGCCTATTACGTCTGTACGCGTGTACACAGTAGTATCGCACAATCGGAAGGCGAGCTTCTGGAATGAGGGTCAAGAGGCAAAGCCAGCCGTTCGTTTGTGTTGAGTTACCGCCGGGTCGCGCGCACGGCAGGGTAACTACCTCGGTAGGTAGGTAGGTACGTACGTACGTGCCGAACTCCCCTCCCATCAACACTGATTCTTCCTCCGCCCAGCACTGTGGTCCCTCCTCTCCAGCCAGCCCCTTGTCAAGGTGTCCGAGCAGTGGCCTTCATCTCCCGGCGCAAGGTGACGCATTGCGGCAAAGGACCTCCATTATCTTGTCCAGTCTCGACGCAGGTACGTCGCCGCCGTCTTGGCCGGCACCAAAGTCCCGTTTAACGAGGACCACTGAGGTGTGCTACAGTAGTAGTGTAGGTATGCCACCGAGCTCACCGCACTGGGAAGGCTACGTACCACTACGCCTGCAAGGAACCTTGAGTGGTCCTTGACCGTTGTTGTCAGTCATCTTGTTGCCTTGGATGGATGGCTCGTCTCTCATTTGCTTGGACCTGCAATACGTGCAACGGCACGTACCCAGACGTACCACAACGGCACACTCATACTCGCGTTGTACGGGACAGGGAGGCCAGAGCATGGCAGGAGCCGAACAAGGCAGCGTAAGGCGGACAGTAAACGCGGACCTAGGTAGTTAACCACTACTGTAATAGTAGTTTACTACGTGTACCCAGATGGGTAATGTGGATGGCGACAAGGCAAGGCCACACGGAGGTTATTCTTGCCCTCGTGCATGCAAGTAAGTATATGCTGACTACACAGGGGAGTGCGTCCTTTTGCCATCCCGCTGGCTGGAGACGAGTGAGATGAGAGTAGTTGCCAAACACAGCGGCGTAGGATCATTGATCCTACAGAAATGGTACACGAAGAAGCCTGTCGCAGGGCAGCAGGCAACAATAGCTCTGCCCCTCAAGAGAAGGCAAATAAGGTGGAAACGTAGCCGGATGCGCGGCGACCGTACGTGTACCACAAGAGAGCCGCTCGCAATGAGTGAATGAGGTGAGTATGGCGTGTTGTATTGCTCCCCGGCGTGTCAGCCACCTCTCTCTGTCTCGCCCCCCAACTCTGTTGAGTGAGTGTGCAGTGAGTGCCCGTCCAGCAAAAAGACACACAAACGGACGGAGCATCTCTCTCTTCCTCCTTTTTCCATGCCAGCGGGACCCCTGTCTGTTCCAAAAGCGAGAGGGCACATGGCTTTGTACCTGGCTGGTACGGTAGCACCTGGAGCGTCTCCCTCTGTTGTCCATCTTGCCATCGCTCGCTCGCTCTCTCGGCCGACATTTGGGGAGAGCCGAGGAGTAGAATTGTTCCTTTGGGACTTCTACAGGTACTTCAGGCCTCCCTCCCTGGGGAGTCCCTTCCTGGTCCTGTCTGCCCATCAAGAGCGGTGCAGGAAGGTACGTTTCCATCGTACAGCTGCAGCGAGGACAGGCAAGCATCCCTGTCGTGGACCACAGTCTCTAGGGGTTTATTTTATTTTCTGCCACTCTTGTTATTGTGTTATTTTTATTTTCTTTTTCATTCTCCTCGTCTTCTTTTCCTCCTTGTCTCTTTTTCTGCTCTTTACCCCCCCTGCAAGCCCAAGGACACCTCTCCTTGCCTACCCACGCAGTCTGCGTACATACGTAGTAGTACCTACTGACCTACCTACCTACTAAGTGCTATTGTAATTCGGTACGTACTCTCTTCCTGTCCATTCGTCAACCATCTTAACGACACTCCCCCCTTCCTGTTCCAATGACGACACACCCTCCTAACATTCCGTCTCTTCCTCTCCCCAATCCGGCTTGTTTCTGCCCAGTTCCCCATTTTCTGTCTTCTGCGCATC
This sequence comes from Colletotrichum eleusines, assembly GCA_016807845.1. Taxonomy (NCBI): domain Eukaryota; kingdom Fungi; phylum Ascomycota; class Sordariomycetes; order Glomerellales; family Glomerellaceae; genus Colletotrichum; species Colletotrichum eleusines. Next base: position 5,009,140 of record JADEZO010000001.1, on the reverse strand, counting down.
AGCAGCATCGTCAGTGTCGAGCTTTCTCGTCTGTCCGCCCTGCAGCACGGCGCAGGCGCAGGCAGTCCCCATGTGTGCAAAATTCGTGCCGTTTCCCTCACTCCACCACTGTCGTTCGTTCTTCTTTTCCCCCCAGGTTGTCCCAGGGCCAGGGCGCATGTGCCCATGTTCATATAGCACATGTGCCCCCCAAGGGATTTTGCATTTTGACGTTCCATTCAAAAGTTGCGGTCGCTGTCGCCGCGTAGCCCAGCGTCTCCGTCTCAACCCTGCGCGCTCTAACGGTCTTACGAGTGGCACGTGCAGTGTAGGGGAGATAGATATAGATATGGAGAGATGGATAGGACTGTGTATGTGACTGTAACCTCAATTGCCCCTCCCTGTTTTCAGCCTAGCGTCTCCGCTTCGCGGATCCGTTCGTTTGGAATGAATGAATGGAAAATAGAAGAAAACACCAGGGCGACACGGACAGACACAGAAGACCACCAAATCAGGACAGGCCAAAGTGAGTTGAGGTGAGGTGAGGGGACCGACGACATGGCATGGGACAAGCCTTGCGACTACCTACCTACCTACTATACATACATCGTACTACAGTTGTTACATACTTTTGTATCCTGCTCTAAGGAGCTTAGCGCGCTCTCCCAGGGCACGCCCCGTCGCCCTCCAATCTCTCTCCCCCATTTTGCCTTCGTCCTCCGTGTCCGCTTTTTATTTCCATGTCTCCTCAGCGGCTCGTTGTGTTTTTCTGCCGTGAAAGCTCCCCCCCCCCTTTTTTTTTGGAGCTTCCTAACTACATAGGTAGTAAGTAGTAGATAAGCTGGAAAGGGTATCAATCAGTGTTGGGTAGTGTACTAAGTGTAAGTACCTAGGTACAGGTAAGGGTAGGTACCTGGCGGGGTATCTCGTTAGAATGTCCCCTGTGGCCCGTGAGTGCGCGTATCTTTCTTTCGCATTCCCTGGTGTATCCGTAAACCCCCCAGTGCCTCGCTTGCTTTTGCCCACCCAGAGAGTTTGGCGCGCACACATGCCCTCTCTGGTCCTCTCCGTTCCCCTCCCCCTCAGTGCGCCCTGTACCTGTACCCCCCGTACCTCCCTCACCGTAGGTAGTGTACAAGGCGCGACTGAATGGTACCTCCCCACGCCATGTGTGTTTTCTGTGCTACGCTAGGTGCTGAGCTTCCTTCCTCCTTACCCATCCATCTGGGGTGCCCATCTTGGCTCGCTCCCGTTTTAGCTCCACACCTTCCCTGCAAACACACCAACTCTCCTACCTACCTGGTGTAAGAGTGTCTCTGCCCATCATACCTACCTCCCGTACCATGTACTCCGTACTCCCTCCCACCCGCTCACCCTCGCTCTCTGATCAGCCCTGGCCGTCACTCTACCGCGTACGCCCCCCCCCCTTGACCCTATTGCTGTCACTACCTTACACCTTACGGATACACCCAGCACACCTCTTTGGGCCCCGTACTCTTGCTCGTTTCCCTTCGTTTCCACCCTCTCTCTCCTGACCCTGACATTTTTTTGTGCTGGTTTTTGCCCTTACTCCAAAATAAAGCTCTTGGCTATGCCTCCTTCCCGCCCCATCTACACTCATAATTTCCCGGGCCCCAGCTGCCACTCCCGCCCACATAAGACTTGACTGCCACCACACACCTTCCGTCCGTCTGCCAGCAGCCAGTCTCACACGCACCGTATTTGCCCACCTACTACAACTACTACTACCACCACCACTACCACCACCACCACCGGCGACTGGCCTGTTCAACTACATAACAGGTGACCACAACCTCTTCCTCTTTTGCACACACGCACGACGTCCACCAAATCAAGACGACGAAAATCAATCTTTACTTTCCCTTCAACAGACTTGGGTCCAGATCCAAGAAACTTGCTCATTGACTCATCTGCAACTGTTGCTTTGCGTCTTGCGCCGTGCGCACCCTTCCGAGCGTTTCCAAGGTCTTGTTGCGCCGAATCACCTCCCACCCGACTCACCTTCGATTTTCTTTCCGACACGAGCCTACGTGACTTGGAACTGGTTCTCTAACCAGCGTCGAGGAAGCCAAGGTCACATAAGAACGAACGAGCATCTGCTGCGGGAGTATTGCCCTCCGGCCTGTTAGTGCTGTACGTTCCGTCTCCCCCCAACTTGGAAATAGACCCGAATCAGCGACTTGCATACCACCTGCCACATCACTCTCGCCCTCACGCCGTGAGCCATCACAACAGCTGCCTGGGCCCGCCAAATCCATTTCCCAAGGCCAGAGCCAGGAACTCGAAAGACACAACTACGGACGTCTGCGCCCTCGATTGGCCCAGTGCGACACTGCCCGTCCGCCCTGCGCTGCCACGCCTGGCTGCTGGTCCGTCTGCAGTGTACCCAGTACGAACCACCCGCGTGGTCTATCAGGTCCTCTGGTACGCCGCATCGCATTGCGCCGCGCAGCAACACACGCAGCAGGAGATCATCAGTCTCCCCACGCCTGCTGCTGTCCTCTTGGAGGAACCCTTGCCTGCCAGATAGCGCCGTGTGTGTGGAACGCCCACCTCGATATCTCAGGATCGACCTCTCCCACGCATTCCCCGCATTACCTATCCCTCTACGGGCCGTTCCACACGACCACTTCTCCAAGGATGCCGTCTCCAACAGCTACGCTTTCTCTATAAACTGCCAGATCATCCACCTTGGATCTCGCCCGGGGACATCTCCAACTCGCCCCTACTGAAGGCTGCCCTCATGATCATCATGTCCCCTACTTCGACTCAGAACATACAAACACCCTTACCCTTTTTCAATCCTACCATGCCCCCCCAGACCGCTCGTATCAGGCGCACACGCCCGAGCCATGTCCAGACCAACCTCACCTCCAATTCGCAACACCACCACCACCAACAACAACAGCCTACCATACCAGCCTCAGCCATCAGCGCCTCCTCGGTAGCCTCGAGCTCACGACAGGGCTCTCCCCTCATGTCTCCCGAGACCGCCATAATGACGACCAGCAGCTCGCTCCAGGCGTCCCCCGAGCACCGGGGGCGTGGGCTCGTCGACGACCAGTTTCCAACAGGCTCCTTCCAGCTGCCAGAGCCAGTCATCTCACGGAAAACGAGCGACAACTCGCTAGGCCAGACCCTCGCGGGCAGTCCCAGCGCCATGTCCGAGGCCGTGAGCAAAAGCGGCAACCTCATGAGGCGTCTGTCCAACAAGACAAAGGCCTGGAAGAACCGCCGCCGGACATCTTCCGCTGCCCCCAATAGCCGTGATGGCAGCGTGGGCCCCGGTATCCTCCGCAGGAGGAGTGACAGCAACACCACGGCCCCGCCCGACTTTGCCGCCTATAGCGACTCGGACGACGAATTCGTTGATGAGATGGAAGATCTCCGGTCGTTGATTGGCGGTCTTGACGGGGCTCTCCGAGAATCATCCTCGAATAGCACAACGGCTTCCGTAGCCGGCTCCACCTCCCCTTCCAACACAACCGCCGGTCCCGTCATACCCTTTCAGCTGCTCAAGGGGACCTGGATCAGGAAGGTCTCGAAGAAGAACGGGAAAAAGCGCTTTATCCTGGTTCTCGAGCCGGACGCGGCCAAGATCTCATGGGACAAGAACAGGCCCCACAAGTGTCTATACATCGACGACATCAAGGAGATCAGGACGGGCTCCGACATCCGGCAGTACCGCATCGACTACGCGGTACCCGAGACCGAAGAGTCACGGTGGTTCTCCATCATGTACTCGGTGCCCGACAAGTCCAAGACCAAGATGATGCACCTCGTGGCCGACGACGCCAGCACCTTCTACAACTGGGTCACGACGCTCGAGGCCATTTCCAAACATCGGCAAGACCTGATGGCGTCCTTGATGGCGTTCAACGACAGGGCCATTCGCGACTACTGGCTTAATGAGATGACCAAGCAGGGTGGTGAGAAGCCGCTCTCTCTCGACGACGGCGACATTGACTTTGAAGGTGTACAGCGGGTCTGCCGGAATCTCCACATCCATGCATCTTCCAGTCAGTTGCGCGCCAAATTCCATGCGGCCGATGTCACCAACACGGGCCGTCTGAACTTCTTCGAATTCCAGACCTTTGTCGGTTATATGAAACGGCGCGACGACATCCGCCAGATCTACCACCGTATTGCAGCGAACCCAGAGACGGGTCTCACCATTAAGGAGTTTTTGGACTTCTTGCGCGATGTGCAAGGGGAGAACGTCGACGCCGATTTGGCCGCTTGGGAGGCCCTCTACACCAAGTTCGCCCGCAAGTTCAAGTCCAGAGATGCGGACGCGGCCCAGGTGGACGGTCCAAGGATGGGCGACGCGGCTTTTGCGGCGTTCCTGACCTCGACTTACAACCTGCCTGTACACAAGGAGCCCAAAGAGTATACCCTCGACCGGCCGATGAACGAGTACTTTGTTTCCAGCTCCCATAACACGTACTTGATGGGCCGACAGGTCGCTGGTCTCTCCAGCGTTGAGGGCTACATCTCGGCGCTCGCTCGTGGTTGTCGCTGTGTCGAGGTTGACTGCTGGGACGGCCCTGACGGCCAGCCCACCGTCAACCATGGCCGCACTCTCACCACCTCGATCAGCTTCCAGGAGACCATGACGACAATCAACAAATACGCCTTCGTCAAGACCAAGTACCCCCTTTGGATTTCCCTCGAGGTTCACTGCAACCCCCAGCAGCAGGCCGAGATGGCTCGCATCATTAAGGAGACTTTTGGCGCCCGCCTCGTCACCGAGCCGCTCGACTCATCCGGCAGGCTCCCCTCCCCTGAGCAGCTCAAGGAACGGGTCCTGATCAAGGTCAAGCGCCCGCAGCCCGCCCCGGAGCCCAAGCCAGCAGAGACGACCGGTCGTCGCCGAGGCAACAGTCTGACCTCGCCGTACCCGAAGCCCGTCCAGCTCGACAACAGCACCATCCCCTCCCAGTCGCTGCCCCAGAGCCCCATTCTGAGCCCTAGCCACTCGTCCCGCCGGCTCGTGAGCAAGAGCCGCGTTAACACCATCACCGAGGGTGAGGTGCAGGACGCTCTGAGCAGCAGCACGAGCGACAACGACAGCGCGGGCGAGCGGCTGCCCCCCCGACGCTCGTCCAACAAGACGGTCAAAGTTCTGGGGGACCTGGGCGTGTATTGCGCCGGAGTCAAGTTTGGCGGGTTCGACGCCCCCGACGCCAAGGCTTATAACCATATCTTTTCATTCATGGAGTCGAGCTTTATGAGGAACAGCAAGTCCAAGGAGGAGCGGAGGGCCATTGAACGCCACAACATGCGGTACCTGATGCGTGTTTACCCCGATCGCACTCGGATCACCTCGAACAACTTCAACCCCGTCACCTATTGGCGCAAGGGTGTACAAATGGCCGCCCTCAACTGGCAGACGTTCGATCTCGGCATGCAGCTCAACCAAGCCATGTACGAGAGCGGCACTGACCGGTCGGGGTATGTGCTTAAGCCCACCGAGCTCCGCGAGATCAAGGTGATGCCCCAAGAATGGTCTGGTTTCAGGGAACGCCAGGAGGTCACCTTTAGCATCGATGTCATCTCGGCCCAGCAGCTCATGCGGCCCAACGGGATGCCCAACAACAAGACGGTCGACCCCTACGTCGAGGTCGAGGTATTTCACTCCAGCGACAAGAGGGAGAAGCGGGACGTGGACCCCACCGAGGCACCCTCCACAGATTCACCCCTCAAGTTCCGGACCCGCGTAATCCCGGAAAACGGCTTCAACCCGATTTTCGATGGCAAGTTCACCTTCAAGGTGACCACCAAGTTCCCTGAGCTCATCTTCGTTCGCTGGTCGGTCAAGCTTTCTCACAATGGCGAGAGCTACAACGACCGCCCACCCGTTGCCACGCATACCGCCAAGCTCAACGGCCTCAAGCGCGGCTACCGCACCCTCCCCCTCTTCGACCACAACGGCGAGCAATACCTCTTCTCGACCCTCTTCTGCCGCGTCAGCGTCAACTCCGTCCAGACCGTCTTGATCAAGCTCAACGACGAGCCTGAGACGGTCAGCACCGCCAAGCCCCGCGGAGTCGGGCGCGTCTTCAACACATTCGGCACGCGATCCAACAACATTAGCCCCAAGTCCAGCATGGACAAATCAGGCTACGAAGGCTAGTCTTCGGAACCATTCGCTTCTTGGCATAAATTTGTTTCATTTTATTCCCCAAATTTTGTATCAGTACCGACAGAGATTTAACGACAAATGACCGGGCCCTGCATTGCATCCTGGGGCGACACGACACGGCCGAACCCAAAAGACAGACTTCTCAGCGCGCCATTTCTTGGATCTAGTGCTATCCACTATCAATACCCCCTTTAGCATTCGACTGCGGCGTACTATCAGCATGGATGAGAACTTCCTGGAGTAGTCTACGACTATTTTCTTTCGTTTTACCCGCTTTCCTTGAAGGATGCGTGGCTTTTAGGGATACCACCAGGGTTTATTTTCTTTATTTTATTTTTCTTTTGTATCTTTAGGGGCTTATCATAGGAAAGGTGGCGAATTCAAAGGCATACAGTCACCCCGAGAGCCAGGAGGCCGGGCGCCGACTTTGGAAGGGAAACGGACAGCATATACCACATGTCAGGAATGGACAGGAACATTATAGAATTGGGATCAATCCGACATGATGAAAGCAAGAGTCGAGAAAAGACCATAGGAAAAAAAAGTTTCTTTTTTGTTTCTCATTCATGACTTGAGTATCGCTAGCATGGTACACGGCGGGATTGGCGAAGAACCACTTGCGTCTATTTTATATGGCGAAACCTGGTATGCATCGCATCACACGAGGGGTTTGGAGAAGGGTCAGATTTGGCAAGTGAGCGGAACTAACCATGAGGAGTAAGGACAACGGAGGTCCTGGACGGTCCGTATGCTGGGGTTAGCATGGCAGGATTAAGCATTGACATGAAGGATAATTGTCAGGAATGAATGGACCGGGCGGTAACTATTTTGAATGTTTACGGGCGTGGCCAGACAGACGAACCTGGAGGATTAGGTCCTGCACCGGTGTCCCCTGGTTGATTTCTTTTGACGGAAGCGAATTGGCGTTTTTGAGTTTATGAGACCATGTTGCTTTTCTCTCACGAAACGGTAATGAGATGATAAGAGAAATTTGACGCCACCTGCGGTTCTACGCTGCCCGGACAGCGCGCGGAACAAATATTATCAGTTTCATGAATATGATCTTCCAACTCTGACATGATGGAAAAATCACGGTGCATCTGCTTTATAATCCATCGGGGGACAGCCGTTGATGCGAGATGGGACGGCAGTTTGTTTCCCGGCGTCGGGAGTTCGCCGAGCCTAGACTACGGTGCGGCATGCGCCACATTTTCAGCGGCAAGAAGGACGATCATGTCGGGTCGTCCTGTGTCTTGTTTGCCTGTTCAGGTTCACGAGACCGACACGGGTCATGGTGGAATGCTTCTTTTGTTCGTAAGTGTTCGGAAAGGGGGGAGGGGGTTAGTTCCTCAATGGGTCGTGTTCGGGATTGTTTTGGTTTCTTCCCCCAGAGGGGCTGTGATGCTGTTTACCTGAATCAACATCGTTTTGAGTTTGGGGTATGGTTCAGCATGGAAGAGAAATTGGGAAGGTTTTATCGTCGAGGTTTGGGGGAAGCGTGTGTGTGTGTGTGTGTGTGTGTGTGTGTGTGTGTGTGTGTGTGTGTGTGTGTGTGTGTGTGTGTGTGTGTGTGTGTGTGTGCGTGAGCGTGTTTGAGTTTCCATGAGGGAGAGGAGCAGTCCTGGCGGCGAAGCGGACTGGACCGCCCGAGGGAGGTGTGGCCCGTGGGGGCGAGGGGACCATGTACTTTGAAGGACCGCTTGAGAAGACGTGGTCGGGGCGTGTGCAAAAGACCTAGGCAGGCACACAGGCCAGACAAATCAGACAGTTTACAATAGTAGTCGTTGCTCAATGTGGACGGAGGGGGGGAGAGAGAGAGAATGTGTGTGTGTGTGTGTGTGTGTGTGTACATGGTATGTACATAGTATGTGTGTGCCTTGGGGAGATTAAAGTTTGAGTGCTGTCCATGTGATGTCGTTGCAATGATATGGATTGGAAAAAATATGGATCGGAACCCACGTAGACCAAGTCCGGTGGGTGGACGGCAAAGTCAGAAATGATGATGGATGGATGGATGGATGGGGATGGAGTGGGCGTGCGAGTGCGTGTGCGTGTGTGGGGGTGGGGGTGCTCTGTGCTCAAGCTTCCCTCCATTCCCTCCCCCTTCCTTAGTCGAAGAGAGTCAGTTGTTTGATGCTCGTGAGAAAGTGGTACAGGTTTTTCATGATTTACAATCCAGGAGGTCAGACAAACGCCCCCGTTTCTCTTAAGGTACCGTAGACGCGGACATACCTTGTGGCCTCTGGGTTCGGAACGCGGTGACTTGAAGGCGTGGAATGATGTGGAAATCGCGTATAAATGGTGCAACATTGGCAATCTCGGCGCTAGAGCGGCCCAGTCTGGGGGAGGGGCGTGTGATGCTAGCAGGCCGGGGTTTCCACATAACAGGAAACCGCGGGCATGTCACCCCGTACGGCGGCGCCGGCAAGAGTGCTTCAACAAAGCTGCTGGACGGCGAAGGGGAGGGTGGAGGGAATGTTCGGACCGTCGGCGAAGGTACTACACCCATACGCTTTTCCGAGGGATGATATGAATCGGCCGCGGGCAGAGAGAGACTGAAAAAGCGAACTAGGCCGGTGTTCTTTGCCAAGAGGACGAACCTATGGCGATTGGTCAATGGGATGACAACCCCCCCCCCCGGAATGATGCATCGACTTTTCACCCGCCAAGGTACCTCCGGCCGGTGTCGTGGCACCTGGAGGAGGTTCCGGGGAGAAGAAGACTCGCACCCGAGTTGCATATGCCTGGAGAGGACGCAAGCAGCAAGGGGACGATCAAACGCACATGGTACTGCTGGCATGACTTGATGAAATGATTACATGGACGGATTGGAAATATGGATGCAGGGGGGGCGGGAGCGAAGGATGTGATGTAGACGTGCTTCGAGTGCGGAGAAGGGATTGAACATGATCATGGCAAAGTTCCAAGGCAGTTGGAGGTATCGTGAGGTATCTCTACGGTCAGGTGCTTCACTGAGTTGTCGGAGAGAAGCGTCCTGAATGCCACACACACACAACGAGCCACCCAGAGACGCTCTGGGTTTACCGCTTGACAGGGTAGGGATGTTGACGAGCAGCGAAGATCGGCGAAGCATGCGGCACGGTTCGGACTGTTGTAACATTTGGTTAGTTGAAGTAGCGCCTTGCCATGTCATGTAGGTATCTTGCCGAGCAAAAGGGAGATGATTCTGCCATGTGCCGCGTCGAGGGTCTTCTTGGCATCTTCCCGTCAGATGGGAGGCAAAGTCAAGTGTAGGAGGGGGGAAATCTGCTCGTAGAGTTCGAGGCTAAGAAAACCACTGCGTTCGATTAAGGGCCAAGGAGGTCTCGGGTGGTGTTGCTTTATCTACACGCAGGTTCAGGTCTTCAAGTTGTACCGTCCCCTTAGAGGAATATAAAAGAGGGTGTGAAGCTAGCAAGGGTAACGATGAATTAGGCCTATTTACTTGTAGTATAGTTTTTCTTGTATATTCGATAGCGTTACTTGTTGTAATAGACTGTTGGGACTTTCTATACGGGGCCTAAAAGTCCAGATCGCGATCGATAAGAAGCGAAAAAGTTATGATCGTACGAGATGTGACGGTGTATCCGTGTGCCATATGTTGGGGGATCATACGTTGGTTGCGCTGGCCGGGGTCTGGACGACCACTACAAATCCCAGCCGAGGATTGGGACTCAAAAAGGAATGAGAGATTGAGTGTCCTGTTTTTGGTCTTGTAAAATTGCCTGCTTGAGGCATTCACGCCGCTTCACACCTATGTAGTAGAGGGAAAACAAGGATGAAGAAAAAAAAGAAAACGACAAAAAACCATCTGCGTACTTGGGGTAAGGTGGAGATTTGGGGTGGAAGGTGCCGAGACTGACAGGGCTCAGCGCGTCATGTTGGAGAATGTGGAGAGAAACAGATGGAAGGGAGGTTGTGTGTGTGGGGGGGGGGTGCATGTGGGGAAGGCGCAGAAGCAAACAGGGGAGGGGTACACTTCGCCCCAGGAGTGGGTGTGGGTTTAGACCAGAATGGTGCGACCAGTTTTGGGGGGGGTACAACGGTTGATTAATATCGAATGAAGGATTGCAAGGCACAACTGGATGCAATAGCATTCTTCATTACGCACCGCTGGTGGTGTTTAAAGGCAAATGCTTCGTGACGGTTCCTCGAGTGCGCCGTTGAGAGGTTTTGTAATGTAACAGTAACGCCAAATGTTTCTTGCTCCCTTCATGGTCTTTCTCGTGCTCCCGGATCAATCGGCCCTCCTTAGTCGTGCAAGGGGCTTGGGTTCTCTCGAATCGACTTGATGGTCTCCCTCATGCGCGGGTTAGCATCGAAACTGGCCTCCACGAGATCGACGACCTCGTCAGCCGAAAAGTATAGGCTGAGCTCGCTGTCGTTCCAAAGGTACCTGACCTCGTTAAGATTGGATTGAAGGACCTCGCTCAGGTACTTAAGCCTAAGCCATGTGACCGCGTACTGCGCCGTCGTCGGAATCTCGTCTGTCGTGTGCTTCTGATCCTGGGCCATCAATCGCGACGGGAGGAAAAGGTCGTCTAGCTCAGTGATCTTTGCAATGAGCTGCGCAATCCTGTACGCATCGTCCTGACCGATGGATGACGCATCCATTACATCACTGATGATTTTGGACGAGATGCCATCGACAAGCGACCCCACTGCCTGGCACCATACCGAACGCGCCAGAATCGATTCCCATGTCACCGCCATGGATCGGACCCGTGCCACTGCCGAGTCCACGCAGCTGTCCAGTTCCTCCTGTTGCATGAGACTCTGATCGCCTGTACATCGGCGTTAGTACTGCGATTTTCAGCCCAGGCTAGACCGTTGCTTACCGCCTAGAAGGTCTCGAAGGACCGTCTTCTGTATCCCGAGCTCGTTGGTGTATGCACGTGTTGCAAAATTCTGCAGGCTCTTGATGTCGTTATCTATGCGCAGCATGTTCCGAGCGCGGCTTGTGAGGTCCTCGCGGGCCTTCCACGTTGACACCAAATCGACTAGCTTTTCAGACAGATACATGGCGTCGTTGTAGAGAAACCTACTTTCGTCAGCTTGAGTATGAATTTTCGGGAGACCACTTACATATTCCCGCCAATGTCCAGCGAGTAGTAGTGTGGCGATACTGCTCGGAACATGGCCAGCGCGAACGTCGGCAAACTGAAGAGACCCGGCGCCGCGGCTGCCACGGGGCTGCTCTCGTATCTGTTAACCATTAGCTACGTTGCGGTTTAGGACTGGGTCGTGACATACTCTGGCTGTGTCAGGGCCGCACCATCCTCCAGAATGGCCAGAATGAGCTCTAGCACTGGCTCTGGCATGGATGATATGTGGTATGTTTCTCGGAGAACCATCTCTCTGCTCTTATCTGGCTGAGCAGACACTGTTTTCTGCTTCCTGGTCTGAGTCTTTGTCAGTTGGGGCTCGGGCTCGAGCTGCGGTTCTGCCGTCTCGTCTCCCCACCCCCAAGCATCAACCGCGTCGTCCTCGTCGTCTCCTGTCGGTTGCGGCCCCTGCTCTGTGGTTTCTTCTTTATTTCCCGCTGCCTGATCCTCTTCACCCCAGCCCCAGGCGTCAGCCCCATCGTCCTCTTCCTGAATGGTTTGAGCGTTGTCCGTTGCCTCGGCCGGCTGCTCTGCATCATCTTCAACTCCCCATGCAGCGCCCCACTCATCATCTGTTGCAGTACCAGCTACGCCGTTGGCTGTCAACTCCTTGCCTTCGGACCGTGACACCATCTGCTTCTCCACCTTTTCCACTTGTTTCGGCGTACCAAGACCTAGGGGATGTTAGCCTGACATTGAGAAAGCGAAGCCCCCGCCCCCCCACCGAAAAAAAAGAGAAGAAGAAAAAGAAAAACACCGGGAAAGGAACCGACCGTTTGAAATCTTGACTCTGACAGAGTCGAGCGCCGTCTCTCTGCACTTGGCAAGCCATATTGATGGAGCACTACCAACCCATTCCTTGAGTTCTGTAAACCCTGTGAAGCCGTTGGCCTCAAGAACCTCGCAGAAGCCCCGAGCCGATTGAATGACAGCCTGAAACTGGTCGAGTTCTTTCAGCGTCGAGGGCACTGCTGCGTCCAACCACACCTGAATAAGCCTTGGCACCATGTCGCTCATCATGATGGGACTGAAGAACATCAGGAGATCGGGCGTCAATTTCTTGGCCAGAAAATCAACCAGTTTGTGGAGGTCTGTTAAGAGCTCATCAATTGACCTTTCGGCTTCTCCATGCAGCTCGATAACATTCTGTCGTATGTTAGCGGCGATAATAGTACATGATGCTTGAGACCAACCTCAGTAGCACGGATGGAAGGCAGTGACGAAGCTTTGGCATCCATTCTCGGAGATACAATGGCTTTGTCGACATCATGCCAAAGTTGCGACATCCGATATTCGACCTCTTTGTAGGCTTGGAGGCCAATGATGGCTTCTGAAAGGGTCATTTGCTCGCCTATGACTTATTAGTTGCCCGAAAAGCTAATAGGAAGGGACGTAGGTGGTACCATCTAGCCTGTCATAGATAGCGAGAGACCCAACTTCCAGGTCTGTGTGAACGAGTGACACCCAGACGTGGTCAAAAACATCGTGAACGTGCGATTTGAGCTCGAATGCTCGCATATCAAGCAGCCTCATGACTCGACAAGCCTTCTTGTTGATGGGAACTGCGTCGAGCTCTGTCCACGATTCTGCAAATGTCAGCTCTTCCGTCATATGTATAGGCACAGACTAGTCATACTCTCCAACCACCGAAGCGAGTCAACGATGCGCCGCTCTTTCATGGCCTGCTCAACCTCGCCTAGAAGTTCATTCACATGATGTATACCTCCCAGCACCTCGTGAAGCTGTTGCGTATACATCACCTCCTTTTCGAGGAATCGAGCGTGTTCTTCAGCATCTTGTATAGCTTTTCCCGAAACCTGCGGGGCCTCTGACTGTCGGACAATATCGTCTGCCAGTCTCTTGGATCGCAAGATGTCTTCTTGTAGCGTCCTCGCGTTGTTCACCCAGGAGCTGACGTCGCCCTTGGTTTCCTCGTTGATCTTGTGCACTTCGGACTATATATGCGTCAATACCCAGAGGTGGTAACTCATGATAATAATCTCCCATACCTCCAATTCCCCCTTCGCCCTCTCCAATGCCTCGATCGCGGGCGACAGATCGGAAGAAGACAGCGACAGCGAAGACACTTGCTCGTCGGGGAAGTGGCCATCGAGTGCGAAGGAGATTATGGCTTTTCCAATTCGCGCAGAGCCATGTAAATCTGAGTCGGCAGCCATTTGCCCGTCTCGAACGCGTGTGCACCAGAGCTACGTATAGCTTTGCGAAGCTATCGATATCGTGGCTAGTGGTATCGTGGTCGGGACCGAGATGCGACGGCTAGGTGGCACTTGCAGTGGCTGACTAGCGTAACGTGTCGTAATTCTCGCAAATTTTGGCAGTGTTTGTGGTGAGCGACAGCTACGGGAGGAGCTTGCCTCGTTGTCGTGATGCCACATCAAACCAGGTGACAGACTGCAGACAACGATGACACCGATTGCATAGCTGTCCCGAAAGCACAACCCACGTCACAGTTGACGGGACGTATCTTCTCTTTCAACCGAACTTATGCCGGGCGGCTGGCGCTTCACCATTCCGAGCGCGGCAACCCCGACCAATCGGTGGCATGGCTTTGCGAAAAGCAGAAAGAAAATAAAGGTCAAACCCCACCAATCCCTTGCCATGGAGGGGCGAACAGTCGATATCGGCGACACCTATCTCGTTCTTGTGCCCCGCGACGACTCGACAATTGCGGCCATTTGTAAACGCAGCGCAAACATTTCCCGACTTCTGTCTATCTAGTTCTTAGGGGTCGCCGGCAGCGCCAGCAGACAGACTGTTTGTGTTTGTTGTCGTTACTCCTCTACCTTTGAGTCAGGAGCCTTTTGCAGGCGGTTAGGTGGCCGCTATTACCTCGTTTCCTGCCACACGTCGGCTGGCGTGCTTCAGGAAGCCTTATCGGTCTTCGTTACCTTTGGTCATCAGGTTTGAGAAACCGCCATTCTGTACGGTAAGCTCCTGTGCATTTCATCCGTCTCACTGCCTCCACACTGTTTCGCTGCCTGCCGTATGCTTCCTCACGATGGCGCATCTGTCACGTTACTCCGGCTACCGGCTTGCAACACGACAAATCGCCAGCTCAGATCAGACACCCCGAAATTCTGTCTGATATAGGAAAATGTCTAGTCTCAGTGCTATTGTGCTCACTGTTACAGCCACACCACTGGCCGTATTTACCCTCCACTACAATGGAGAGAACTCACCCGGCGATTCAGATCTCTCTTTATCTTGCTGACCATCCCCCCAAACTGCGGGCGGCAGCTTTATGATTGTCTGCAACTACCAGGCCTCTGAGCCTCTCCGCCTCTTTTCATTGCTAGGCACCGGTGACCTAACCGGCTCTGGATAAGAGACTTAGCATCCCATCATCATGAGACTCTTACAACGGCCCAGTTGCTTGCGGCGGCCCCCTGGTTTGCTGGAGTTCTTGATCCGGCTGCTTATAAATCCTCTGATTCTGCCCTTCGTCTGATTTTCTAGTTATTGTGTCGTTCCTTCTGTACCATGCAGCCAAGCACCGCACAAAACTGATTTTTCACTTAGAACTTTCCGCCTACGCACACAGTTGGACAGTATGTCGCCCAACGAGGACCGCACTTCGCAGCCGCGGTTTCGCAAGGTACAGAGCTTCAAAACGGATTATGCCCCGTGTCAGATCAGTCAGTATGTTTCTGAGAGGAGCGGCATGCAGGTCATCGTAGCCGATCGCAAGGGCCCCAAGACCAACGGCTATTTCACCCTAGCAACCGAGATCTTTGATGATTCCGGCGCTCCTCACACCCTCGAACATCTGGTCTTCATGGGCTCAAAGAACTACCGTTACAAAGGACTCCTCGACAAGCTGGCCTCCCGAGCCTACTCTGGCACAAACGCCTGGACGGCGGTGGATCACACCGCCTACACGCTGGAAAGCGCAGGATGGGAGGGTTTCTCTCAGATCCTTCCCGTCTATCTCGAGCACGTCATCTTGCCTGTTCTCACCGATGAAGCGTGCGTGACTGAGGTGCACCACATTGATGGTGAGGGCAACGATGCCGGAGTGGTGTACTCGGAGATGCAGGCCGTTCAGTTCAAGAGCGCCGAGATCATGGATCTTCGAGCCCGTCGCCTACTGTATCCCGAGAACGTGGGTTTCCGCTACGAGACCGGTGGCATGACCGAGGCGTTACGTATCCTGACACCCGACCGGATTCGACAATTCCACCGGGACATGTACCAGCCGCGCAACCTTGCCGTGGTCATCATCGGCGAGGCAGACCACAACAACCTGCTGCAAATTCTCGACGATTTTGAGGAGAGCATAAAGGACGACCTACCGCCTCTGGATTCTCCTTTCAAAAGGTGCGTAGCTGCTTAGTTTACGAAATTGCCGTGGAGCTGACGTGAGGTGCAGACCATGGATCGACTCAGCACAGCCTCCTCCGCTCAGCGAAACCATCATCACGACCGCCGAATTCCCCGAAGAGGATGAGTCCGTTGGCGAGATCACCGTGGCCTTCTTCGGTCCTAGCTGCACCGACATTGTCGAGACATCTGCGCTTAACGTGCTGCTGACGTATCTCTGCGGTTCGTCTGTCTCGATCCTCGAGAACGTCATCGTGGAGAAGGAGGAGCTCGCCAGCTCGGTCTCCTACTGGTGGGATGCGAGGCCTAACTCGGTCATTTGGTTCCAGCCAACTGGTGTTGAGACGGAGAAGCTAGAGTTTGTCGAGAAGCGACTGATCGACCTACTGAAGGAGGTCGCTTCCAAGCCGTTAGACATGGAGTACCTGACCTCCTGTATCCACCGTGAACGTCTGCAAGTCAAATTCCAAGCCGAAGAGTCAGAGGGCTTCTACTCCAACAACATCATCACGGATTATCTGTTCGGTAAGCGTGATGGCTCCACTCTCAGGGACTTGAAGTCTCTCTCAGAATATGAGAAGCTTGAGAAATGGACGGATGCTCAGTGGAGAGACTTTCTCCGCAAGTGGCTTTCGGACGCCCCTCATGTTTCAGTCCTGGGCAAGCCGTCCCAGAAGCTTGCCAAGAAGCAGAAGGAAGATGAGGAAGCGAGGCTGGCAAGGAGAAAAGAAGAACTTGGCTCTGAAGGCCTGGCAGACCTCAAGAAGCGCCTCGATGCCGCCAAGGCCAAAAATGACGAGCCAATCCCCGCATCGGTGATCGACCAATGGCCCGTTCCCGGCACCGAATCAATTCACTTCATCGAGTCCGACACGGCGCGGTCTGGAAAAGCCAAAGCTCTCGGTCTCTGTAACAACGCAGCGCAGAAGATCATCGACGGCTCCAAACAGGGACAAGACCCTCTTTTCATCCAGTTCGAGAGCGTGCCGACCAACTTTGTGCATCTGACTGTCTATCTCGGCACATCGCAGGTGCCGATCGAGCTGAAGCCTCTGTTGCCCATCTTCAACGACAACTTCTTCAACACCCCGATCATGCGCAATGGAAAGAAGGTCGATTTTGAGCAGGTCGTCATGGAGCTGGAGCAGGACACCATTAGCTACGGTCTCAGTTCAACGAGAGACTATGGTGACCCCGATGGCGTCATGATTCAGTTCCAGATCGAGTCCTCGAAGTATTCCACCGCCATCAACTGGATTCGAACAATGATGTTTGACAGTGTCTTTGATATTCAGCGCCTCAAGGCGGGCGTTCAGAAGCACCTGGCTGACATTCCCGAGCTGAAGCGCGATGGTAGATCCATGGCGGCGGAAGTCGACATGTCCATTCACATGAAGAAGGAGTCATACTCTGTCGCAAAGCGGGCACTAGTCAGGGCCATCTACTTGCGTCGCCTCAAGAAGTTGATCACCTCCGATCCCGAACAGGTCTTGTCGTGGTTTGAGCAGTTGCGCAAGTCGCTCTTCACCTCGAACAATGTGCGTATTCTTGTTACGGCCGACGTCGCGCGTCTGCCCGAGCCTGTCGCCGCCTGGGACATACTTAGCAACAACCTCACGGGGTCAGACGAGCTGATACCCATTACCAAGCCACACACCCTCCTCACTGATGAGGGCCAGAAGCCCGGTGCTGTTGGTGCCGTTATCGTCCCCATGACCACAGCTGACAGCTCCTACGGCATCAGCACAGCCAAGGGCATCACGTCCTTTGA
This sequence comes from Colletotrichum eleusines, assembly GCA_016807845.1. Lineage (NCBI taxonomy): Eukaryota > Fungi > Ascomycota > Sordariomycetes > Glomerellales > Glomerellaceae > Colletotrichum > Colletotrichum eleusines. The sequence goes on along the minus strand of JADEZO010000001.1, from coordinate 4,991,778 downwards.
AGACTCACGCTTACCCGCCATAATGGTGGCGATTGGCTACCTTGAGACGACCGAAGGTCCACTGTGGAATTCCGTCCGCGGTCAGGGTCTGGCCTACGGCTCGTACTTTGGTCGTGAGCTCGACACCGGCATGATCCAGTACAAGGTGTACCGCTCGCCAGACGTCAGCAAGGCGTTTGCGGCGTCGCGCGAGACGATTCGCAAGATTGCTGAGGGCGAGGTCGAGATTGACCGCCACCTAAAGGAGGGTGCCATCAGCCAGGTCGTTGTTCAGTTCGCCGATGAGCAATCGACGATGGCGTCGGCGGCGGCGCAGAACTTCATGCTCGGTGTTGTTCGCAGTCTGCCACTCGACTGGCATAAGAAGATCATGCGAGACGTTCGTGAGGTGACCAACGACCAGATCAAGACGGTCCTGAAGGAGCTTATCATGCCTCTGTTTGAGCCGGGCAAGAACAACGTTGTCGTGACGTGTGCTCCGATTTTGCAAGAGGTGAATTCGCGTGTCCCTTTTGAAAGGGTGATTAGCTAACAGCCGTACAGAACATCGAAAAGGCGTTCAAGGAAATGGGCTACAAGACGGACGTGCAGCAGCTCGCTTACTTCCATGATGATTATGGCCTGAAGGGCGACGATGAGGACGAGGAGGAACTTGAAGACGATGAGGATGAGGAGGACGGCGATGAATCTGACAGCGAGGGCGACGACTACAGTGACGGAGACTCTGATTGACGTGCACGAAGACCTAGAAGATGAGATATGATAGAGCTCGCTCTTTGGCTGCATAGAAAGAGGATGATGCCAATACATTCAGCCTAAGACATGATGGTTTATAGTGACGTGCTGAGACACGCTGTGTGTCCACTATGTGTGATCAGGCTTGCGCATTGATGAACGAGCTTCCCGGCGAAGAATTTTTTCCATCTGCTCCCATAAAAACGCTTGTCTGTTAGTTAACCATGAACGGTCGATAAGCCTCGAACTGCACCCTTGTTCATACACTTGGGAGTCTCCACGTCCAGAGAACAGTCTCGCACGGCCTGTGTGTCGGAGTTCCAAAGTGTTCCTGTTCACATTTCTACGAATCCTGAGAAAGACATCGTCACGGCGGTTTCGACTTTGATGAATGGCAGCAATCATTGTGTGTAATCCTCGTTTGTGCACAATTACTGGAGAACGAGGCCTCGGACGACCTAAGAAGGTCGTGCAGTGAAATATTCCAGCAGATGGACAACGTAGCTCCGAGCATCGAGCCTGTTTCCAATGTCAGCATACTAGTCGCAACACATTGAACACAGTCACCTTGAGAGAATGCTGAAGAGCCACTTTATATCTAACGGTACAAACAATTTCCAATAGCCGTAGGTCGATACCGCTGTAATCAAGCTAGCTTGATGTCTTCTCTGCATGCTGAGGCTGACCTACAGCGTCCATGGCCCTGAAAACAACATGATTACAGATCATCACCAAACAGGATTATTGCGAGCCCAATACTCTTGTTGATCAGCCTGACTTTTCTCAGCAAAGTCCTCTGTAGCCTTCTTAGCCTGCTGGGGGCCGAACTTGATGATAGCCTCCGTGCTAACCTCGTACTTGACAGTACCATCCCGATGTTTGTCATTCACATCCGCCATGCCCCCAGTCAGCTGGTCAAGGTAATTGCGGTAATTCTCGGAATGTCGAATGGAGCAACGATCAGTCTCCGACTCGGAGTGTGCCGTCAAAGAGGATGCGTCTCTGAAGTAACGGAGACATCCGGGGCACTGCAGCTTTGCGTTGTAGTGGGAGGTGGCTGTCTTCATGTGGGTGATGAGAGCGCTTTCCGTGTCGAAAGTCTTCCTGTTCTCTTTTCAGCATTATCATCATCATGATACATATAGGGACTCGCCTGCAAGATGACTGAGGGCACTTGAACTTGCGGGTGAAAGCATTGTAGTACTTCCGAGAGTCAAAGCTCGGGTGAGATGGGTTGTTAATGTCGCCCAATGGCGCTGTCTTGTTCACTGTCAAGTCGGTGTCCCGGTTGGTTTCCTTATTGACACTGTCTTCTTCCTTCAGATCCGGAAAGTCGTCTGGCTTGAAGTAGGACGGGTGGGCCATATACGGCCTATCAAAGGCAGACTGAACGCTCGGGTGTGACATGGGGAAGTAGTCACCGAATTGGGAACCGCTACGTTTCTCAAGCTCATGGGCGAATGTAAGTTTCTGGGCACGGTTTCTATCGACGTCCTGTCGTCTGATCGAATTGCACTCATCGTGCTCCAAATGTTTCATCCAAGCTGCAAGCCGGACAAAAGTCTTCTTGCAGCCTGGGCAGACCAATTCCTGCTCTTGCGGGTGCTCCTGCTACAGTCAGTGTTGCCCAAGGATACAGCCGCCGGACTGGGGCAGTCTACAAGTACGAGAACTCACCTGGAGAATGTGTTTGTCTTTGGCATCACTTGTGTTGAAATCGAGCGTGCAGATGGGGCAGTGGATATGGGTCTTCTCGACTTTCATCGCCATCCGTTTGTGCGCCATCAGTTTGTCGAAGCTGACGAACATGTCTCCACAGACATTGCAGCGAATTGCCTCATGAGGAGCCGGCTTCTTGCCCTTGATGAGGCTGGTAGACTTGTTGGAAGCGCCTATCTGGCCGGCAGGCTTCATGGAATGCTTGCTGGTGGACATGCTGACAGTAGATGGATATGCTCTAGGCTGAAGAAAACGCTGGTAGTTACGCCGAGAACTGACACCGGAAAACAGGAGATGCGAGTTTTGTTTACGAGATGAAGTTTGGCTTGATGGTCGACGATACCAAATGATTTGGCCAGGTTAGCCAGGTTGAAATCTCGGGTGTAAAGCCACCACATGGGTCGAGTGGTTGGGAAAAAGGCTCGAATAAGGAAGAGCGAAGTTCAGAAAAGACAAGGTAATTAGGTAGGTAGGTACGTAAGGGAAGCCGAGGCGGAAGGAGAAGTGGATCCGAGGAAACAGGTAACCTCATAAGAAACAAGAAGGAAGGTTCTCGTCTGTCGCTCCTTCTGGCAGTGACAGCGGAAGCTTTGTGGAATGCATTGTTTTTTTCCAACATGGTGACTCGTAGAGACGGAGCGAAGTGGTTAGTCCTGCATGAAGGGAATATTCAATCGATACATTAAACTGAGTATTTGGGAGAAGTGAATGCCATTTCCCTTCTTATTCCCTTGAGTCCAGGGTCCATGAACTCAAGGACTACGAGAGTGAAGTATGTTCGTGCTATAGTCTGTAAAAAGGAGTGGTCTGTATTAGGGCCACCGGGTGGATAAGTCCTAACAATTTACGTTGTGCTTTCAAGGTCTAGGTACTCGGGATACCAAGTTGCTTCTATAATAGATACCCAACTTGGAGTATCCTGAAGAGATTATTGGTGCTTCTTCATCGGTTTCAACTGCCTACATTACATAGAGTGGCTCCTACCCTGTTTCGTTAGTTTGGAATGTTGATGATGCAAGTCTTGTCTCGAGGCTGGCCGTTGAGACTGTTGTAGTCGAAACGAACACTCTCACTCGCTAAAGTTATGACCTTTATTCTGCATTCCTCAACCACCTGACCCCGGTCAGCTGCAGCATCGAAGCGGCGATGTCTTAGACAGTCTGACGTTTCTGTCCGGTGATTTTGAGACCTCAGTGTTGACAGACAACCACGACGGGCAGGACACTAGTCACCTCTCTAAAAGTCACCTCCGGGTGGGAGGCCCCTCGGCGTGATGACATTTCTAATGCAGCTCTCATGCCAGCCGTAGACAATGGCGGCGAACCCACCCTATTCGTGACAGATAGGCTTACTATTGAGGACAATGTCTTGGTTGGCGTACTTATTAGGAGCCTCAGCTCCTTGTCATAAGGTTGTCGAGCCATCATCTCGTGGGAAGAGGCTGGGCTTGAATCAACCGTCGACGAGCCATATCTCATGACAACCAACACACGCACACACACACAGACACACCACACACACTAAGTAGTGAAAGACTGTAATATAACTGGCAAATTGTAGCCTCCCAGCCTCATCAACTTTCATGCTTTGAACCCATCACCCCCACAACCGACGCCTCGCCACGACTGAACAAAGAAACTCGCAGACACCAGCCCCGTACTAGACGCTCTGTGGCTTTTTCCTACAAAGATCGTCTCCCCACTCACTCTCACTCTTTGACGAAGACACCAAGTAGGTAACTACCGTACTGCTGGGTCCGACAACGGAACATCACCGTTGCCCCCCACCCGTGGCGTCTCGACCGGCAGCACCGAATCTTCGGGGTTGGACTAGCCACCTAGGACGATCCCGACAAAGCCAAGATATTTCCGCCATTTGCCTTAAGTTTTGGGCTGAATTTTCGTCCCTATCACACCCAGGTATTTGAGTGTCACAGACCTCTTAAAGGGAGACGGGCCCTCCTTCGTCACTGCTAGGGCTCAGTAGTAAGCAAAAGAAAAAAAAAGAAAAAGTGAAAGGAGGAGGCAGGGACAATTGTGACCCCTATTCAAACACCATACAAAACCCCAACCAGTCACTTTTTTTATTCCCGCCATGTCTCCCTCCCCCAAGTCAAAACGGGAGGCAATGGGCTTCCCAACCGTCAGTATGCCCCTCCCGCTGCTCCCCTTCGTCTTCTTCGCCCACTTCGCGCAGACCGTGACCGACGTCCTCACTACTGAGACCCGGCGCACGACAGCAAACCTCTCCAAGAACCTCGACTCGCTCCGCCTACAGGTGCGCGGTCCCGAGCACTCCTTCACGCCCTTCCCGAGGCTGCCCGCCGAACTCCGTCTCAAGATCTGGAATCACGCCTTGCCGCCGCGAACGCTGCTGGCCACTCACGCACCCAATCCGGCCTTGTTATCCGTGAACCACGAAGCCAGATGTGAAGCGCTGCGGCGGTATACTCTGGTTAGACTCAACACATGGGGAGACCGGCGCATCTATATCGACTTCCGGAGGGACACCATTGCTATCATCGAGGGGAAGGGAGGCGGTGGGTTCCCCGTGCGTGGGGCCCGGCATGTCATTGTCGTCTGCGAGGAGCCGTTCCGGAATCCAGGATCGTATCTGAAGTGCCGATATCGTGCTGGCCTAGACTCTTTGACATTAGTTCTCGGAGCCAAGACATCGTGTCCAGTGCCGCTTCCCAGCATCCAGGAGCTACACACACCAGAGGACCTACAACAGAATCTGGGCTATTCCAAAGAGGAGTCCGAGAGGATAGGGATGGAGATCAGAGACCTGGCTCAGGGGTGGGGAGGCACCCAAGTCCGCGTGGGGGAATTTGTCTGAGCAACAGCAAACACCAACCAATGCGACGAACATCTGGAGCGACAATACCCATTTGCACATAATTACAATCCTCCCGCTGCTTGAGTAGATTATATACATTGCATCAAGTCTATAAACCGCCTCCCTCATAACTTGCTCCGCTCACTCAGATATATCTGCCCGAGCTTCAGTTGATTAACTGCCTCCTTGACCATCTCGTCCACAATCTCACCAGCAGGCTGAATCTTGTCGATTGCACCCGCAACTTGACCCATTAGATGCGGCGGGTCAATGTCGTTGCCCTCATTGAAATCGTGTTCGATCGGAACCACACCCTCGTCGCAAAGCTGCTTAATCTTGGCTGGCTGCGAATGCCACTTGCGGATGTACTCATTGGTTTTCATCCGCAAAGGCCGCCCAGACAGGACGAGCGTGCGCTCCGTATCATCAAACCCGCACGACACAACCTCGCGCTTGTGCTCCTCGCTGCACCCAGCCTCGACGGACGCCACGAAGCGCGTGCCGACCCACACGCCCACGGCGCCTTGCATCAGCGAGCTCGCCAGGGAACGGCCGTTGTAAATACCGCCCGCAGCAATGACGAGCGCGGGCCCTCCATTGAGCATCTTGGGCCGGTACCGCCGCGCGACGTCGACGACGGTCGGGATGAGAACCGAGTTCGCCATGTCGCCCGTGTGGCCGCCACCCTCGCCGCCCTGGGCGCAGACAATGTCGACGCCGAGATCGAGCGCCTTGACGGCGTGTTTCGGGTGGCCAACCATGTTCATGACGTAGATGCCTGCAGCGTGCAGCCTGTCAATGATGCTCTTGGGCGGCACGCCGACAGCGCTGACAAAAAGTCGGGCGCCGGACTCGATGGTGATGTCGATGAGCTCGTCGAGCTTGCCACCCGTGTAGTCGTGGTTCGTCTTGCGAGCGCTGCCTCCAAGCTGCGGCAGAGCGAGGTCAACACCGAATGGGAGGTCCGGGGACCTGAAGTTCTCCTTCATCTCAGCAATGATCTCACGCAGCTGGTCGGGCGTGTACATGAAGCCGCCGATGACGCCGAGGCCGCCGGCATTGGAGACCGCTGCCGCGAGAAGCCCACCCGACGTGCGCGCCATCCCGGCGAGCAGGATCGGGTGCTGGATGCCCAACAGTTGGGTTATAGGTGTTGTGATGGGGCCGGTGGGAGCCATTGTGGTCTCGTTGTGTGTTAAAGGTGGGCGGTCGGTACGGTGAAACTAAATTCACAGAAGGCAAGGGGACAGCTATACACATGTGTGGCTCAGGGACAAATGTTAAATAAATAAATGCAACCCACGACCAATTACTATTAATACTCCATACGCCAGCCATCACAGCGGGAAGCGTGCCGTAGTTGGGTAGTTTACCTAGGCAATCTGGGGAGAGTGTGGGGTTAGGGAGCTGTGCTGCGGGGAAACACACCGAGGCAATTGCCTTCTTGGGACAGCAGCTCGCCCACCAAGAAGCCCGGCTCCCGGCGGTTGAAACCGGCAGGCGCAGCGCATGTGAGGCAGTCTTGATGGAGTCTATGGCAATGCGACTGTCTTGAATAATACACGGAGCTCACAACCTTGTATGGGACAAAAAGAAGCAATGTAAGGGTGAAGTCAAATAGCGCCTTGATGTTGCGCTGCTCTATTTAATTGTTGTCCCTCATGCTCGCGTTGGTATCATAATGACATGAGTTCGTCGGCTTTGCCGACTATTATACAATACTGGAACAAGGGCCGTATCCTTGAGACCGTGTTCTGCTGAGCGAGTTATCGAAAGCTCGGCAACCGCGCGGGAACAAACTCCTCGGTCGGTATGGTCGAATCCTGCGTCGACCTAATCACTGGCGCTTCGCTGCGTGTACTCTCTGTATCGGATACACGCGTCCTTCCTTTCACAGTCCTCGTCGTTGTCACTTCCAAGGCGACCTTGACGTGCGACTCCTCGGTTGTACCGCTCTCGGAGCCACCGTGTAGCCCTCGTTCGGATGCGAGCTGCAATGCGGCCTGTCGCTTTCGTTCCACCTCTTCGTCTTCCTCTCTCCGGATGCGGTCCTCCTCCATCTGTAGCTCCTCCATCGAAGCTTCCATTGAAAGTGCCATCGGAGTGTCGGGCGTTGTTGGTATGCTTATCGAACCTCTCAACGGCCCTGGACTAAGCATCGAATGGGTCGAATCAATGGTGGCTCGTGACACCGTCCTTGACATTGGCCGGCCATCTGCGCGCCGCTTGCCCTTGCTAGCTTTCGTCCGGCTGCTGCTGCGGTCATCCCGAACCTTGTCCAGGACCATGAACTCGTCATCCAGCGGCACGGCGTCTTCCTCGCCCTCCCCATCACTGGGGAACAAATCGCCCCGCGACCGATAAGAATCTGACGATACGCCGGACCCCGTCGTCCCACTTCGATTTCTAGTCTTAGCGGTCCGGCTCTGAAACACGTCGTCATCGGAATCAGCCCCAAGCAGAGGCTCCGTCTCGCCCATGCCCATCTCATCGTGCTGCCGCGGGTGGTCTTGCAGGTCCGCCGCGCTGGGCTTGTAGCGGAGCGTCTTGCCCAGCTTCCACGGCAGCTTGCCTAAAAACCCGATGGGTTGCGTGCTAGGGATGACGGTCGGGTCGGACTCCAATACCTTGCTCCCTCTACCTCGGGTGCCATAGCTCATTCCTCGTTTTCTCTTGGGCTGGTCCTGTACCTCGCCCGCATGCTTTCGTTGTGATCCAGTGCCCGCGAGCAGACGATCCCAGTCGTCGTTCCCCCAGCCCCCTAGAAAACCGCCGTCCTGATCCTCTGCATACCAGTCGTCGTAGAAGTCGAAACTGTATTCGGCCCGGCCACCTGCGCGGTCTCGTTCTCGTCGTTTTCGTGCTCGCTCTTCGTGGTCACCCAGGCAGGGATTGGCGCATTGCTCCAAGGAGCTGGCGATGGCGGCTAGACACGGGTTGATGTAGTGATGCTGAAAGCTCCAGATACCAGCGGCCGCATTCTCCGTAACCTCTCCGGCGTTGTGGGAGATTTGGTTCCAGCGCTGGCGCAGACGCGGGTCCTCGAGAAATGCCATGGCGATGGCTGCAGGGTGATGTAGACGGACGTCGCGGACATAGAAGGTCGACTAAGGTTACGATCGGGCGGCCTCGACCAGGCTGTGTATTGTCGAGGCCTCGTCAGTGATATCGATTGCGGGAATCAAATGGATCAAGCAGATGGTCGGGCGTTGAAGGGAGCCATGAGATGTGGTTTGGGTGATTAGCAGTTGGTTTCAAGTGCGCCGGAAACGGAAGACAGCCGCACTTCAGCTATCAAAAGTTGGGCTCAACATTCCACTGGCCTCAGCGGCGCTCTCCCTTGGGTTTGCTGCAGGCTGCGGGTAGGGTGCTGGGGCGAGTGGACTTCGGATTATCGAGGATATGGCACGTGCATGCAGGCACTAGCACTAACTAACTGGGTCTGCTTATCGGTAATACTGTCTGGAGTGGCTGGTGAAGGGGGACACTTGGGTGCGATTAACCTTGTGGATCCGGGGAAATTGCGAACCTTTTGCTGCATTGGTTGGCTGGCCATCTGTGGCTCAGCACAGTTGCGACCCCTAGAGGCCGACGTCACTCTGCTCTGTCACCCTGCCTAGGTGGGCTGGAATATATGTCTGTACCTCGACTACAGTCACTTAGCAAAAGTCTAGAACCCCGCATCTCAGGTGCCCGCATATACACTGATACCCCCCTTCTTCAACCAGCAATTAAACTGCAAAATTATTAAAATATATAGCAAGAGTATAGTTAATTAAAAGCTGATTGTTTACCGTTCAGTATTATATATACCATCCATATACCCAAATAACTGCTTGTAAGCGCCTTAGCAGAGAGTTAATAAGACTCCTAATTATATCTTAAGGCACTGCCTTCTATACCTCCTGTAATTTTTCCTTAAATAACTCGATATCTAATTAGTTGTTCCTTAAGTTGAATGCTTCTAGGTATATATTTGTCAGCTTATCCTTTATTAGCTTCCAGACGTGCTCAATAGGATTTAGGTCGAGTGAGTATAGAGGCCAGTCAAGCCATAAAACTTGGTGATCGGCCAGCCATCTAACTGTCTGGGATAATATATAAATAGAGGCGTTATCTTGAATAAAATGACGTGTTTCGTCGTATATAGAAAGAAAACTATCCTCTAGGTAAGATATATAATGGAACAGGGCAGGATTTCTTATTTTTCTTAGAGGGTTGTTTTTGCGCGCTTCTCTTACTAATAGTGGAGAAACCGTCTTGATCAGGACGATAAAAGGATCAAGGACCAGGCAGAGAGACAGAGGATGGAAAAAACACAACATGAATCTGGCACCTACCTTTGAGAAAGACTTCATACTATTACTTTGTGACTAGAATTCCTATTCAAGACGACTTTTTAGCCCTGATCAGGCCTGTGAGGTCTGATCAAGGTGCATACCTTTCAAAGAATAACGACTCTACGATACCAGCCCACCCTGCACACGCCCTCCATACCACTTAGCAACAACGGCATGACAGACCGAAGTTGACCACCAAGTACTGGGATCCCTTTTCCTAGATACCTCTGACTCTAATCAGGTCAAGAGGTATCTAACAGCGTAAGCTATCGTTGCTTGTACGGGTCAGTGAGTCACCCTTGGGTTCGCCGGCGCTCAGGGTGCACTGGTGATAGCAGCCTTTGAGTATTGTAGTGTGGATTAGTTACGTGTGTGCTAGCTATCCCTCTGCTCTACTCACAGACTTCCCACTCAGTTTCAATAACTATTTATATTATACCCTCCTTATGGCGAGTTCTCGTCACAAATAAGGAAGATCAATTCACTTCGGTTGTAACAGGACGCTGACAGTGACGCCTGCCACAATAGACCTGGTCGTGTCAATCTAACCAATTGACCCAGCGACCCAAAAGGTCCACCAATGCTCGAGTGATCCTCACGAGCACTGCTGTCAACACCACCTATATGGCCTCTGGCCATGAGGGGAATTGCCTATGACATCGGTTTTCCTTCTATATCATCCCTTATACCATTACAGATATATTAGCTTTTACGTGAGATATAAGGTAAATAAATCGCCGTTGTCATTATTAATATGGTAATCTAAATACCTAGGCTATTAGGCATTAAGTGTTGTTCTAGCAGTAAGATTTATCAGTAAATTATAACTATATAAGAGTTAGTCATAATGCTGTTTTATATAAGGTTATCACTAAAGGATACACTGTTATTAATTCTTCTACCTTTAGTAGCTATTCTCTTATAGACGTAAGGCGTTAATAAGCAGCTTCAGGCGTAATATTTAGTCTCTTTATTGCCCTTTATTTACGATAATTTGCCTTATAAAGAACCTGCCGGATAGTATAAAGGGACATTTTACCTATCCATTAACCTACTAGCGCTCAATACGTCTGCCGATAGTTGATTTTTGCTAAACAGACAATAGCCCGTTTCTCCCGCTGATTGAGTTTCTCTAGCCTCCCTTTTCGGGGCTTAAAATTAAGAGATTAGGTGGCATCAAATCGTTAGATAGCCTTCATCACTGCTGCCTGTAAGCAGCCAAAGACAGCTGCTGCCTCCTTATATATTCTACTAGCTAGAATAAAAGCAGTAATTACAACCCGCTATATTTCTATTAGCTTATAGTTTTCTCTACGATTTCCCATTATCGTACAGGTAAATAGTTGTAATTCATCGTCCATTTCCTAAAGTTATGGGAGATATAAGGGGAAAGAATGGTGGGCAAGGGTGGCGCTGGGCCGCGCGGCATATGCGGGTTTCCAGACTTTTGCTAAGTGACTGTACCTAAACATTGGAAACCTTCAAAACGCACGTCTACAATCTCTCTCTCTCTCTCTCTCTCACACACACACAGACACACACACACACACACACAGAGAGAGAGAGAGAGAGAGAGAGACATGGACAGACATACATGGCTTATATTCAGAACCACCGCTACAGACCGAAACACGGCTAAACAGACAGAACATGCTGAGGGCCATGCCCTTGCTTGAGTCGCTTTCGTAGCCAGTCCCAATGGCCACCACTTAATTCTCAGTCCTTGCACTGTACCCACTGTCACAGTAACCAGGAGGTAAACCAGAGAATGTGTGCAGTCGCACAAAGGAGACCTAGGTGAATGTTGAAACAAGCACACTCAGCTTGTTTCGGCAGAAGTGCGAAACCCGTGAAAGGACGCGTGTGGATCTCTGTCGAAAGGTCATTTGTGGCTTGGGCTGGCCCTGCGGCAAAAAGACTGCAGTCTCACTCGTGGATGAAGAAACGCCCCCGGTGCTGGCCCCTGGCTTCCTCCGTCCGGATTCCTAGTGGCCATTCGTTGTAGCCTGGGGTGCCGGCGGCCGCTCCGGACCGTACGGCCGGGGGGGCTCTGCGTCTGCGGGTTGAGGCTCCTCCTCAGTGTCCTCGTCGAACTCACTCGGGTCGTCATCGACCTCCTCCTCGTCCGAGTAGTCGCTGCCGTCTCCGTCCATGTGGCCGTTGCTGTCCGAATAGCAACTCTCCAGGGTCGCCGCCATTCCAGGCGGGACCTTGCGGCCCTGCTGCTGCATCTGCTCGATGATGCTACGCAGTTTCTCAGCCCGCTTCGTCGCCTCCGCGGCCTTTTTACGCCAGTCCTCCCGCTCCTCGGCCATGCGAATGATGTTTGCATTCGTGGCTTCATGCTTACGCTTCATCGTTTCGTTCTCCTTCTCCAAACGCTTCGTCTTCTTAGACATATCCTCCATTTCCTTCCGAAACGTCAGAAAAAGATCATTACTGTTATTGAGCGTGTCCTCAACCTTGATCTGTCAGCAAAGCTCAGCCTAACGTCTCCATCAATACCCGGCGGTCCTACCTGCTTGAACTTATCAACGTAGACATTGAGTTGATTCCTAAGCTCAGTCTCAGTCTTTGTGAAAGTCTGCACCTGATTTTGGAGATTCCGCGCTCTGGTCGCTTCGGCCTCGGCCAGTTTCTTCTCGCGTTCATAGCGCGCCATGTTGTATTGTACTTCCAGCTCCTTGGTGCGCATCAGGGAGTGGAAGTGCAATTCTCGCAACTCGTACTGCTCGATGAAGGATTTAAAACGGTTGCGGAATCTACAATAGCCAGTCAGTCACTGCGCTGGCTCGACTCGAACGATGGGGGCGCACAGGGTATCGACGCTCATGTCGACCACCTGCTTCCGCGGATGGTCCTTCTCTTCTTGAATTCCCTCAAGCTTCGCCAGGAGAGCCGCGTGCTTCTCGTCATAGGCCGAGTTATTGTGCTTGAGATTGTCTTGGAGTGTCTTGTTTTCGTTCTGGCAAGGTCAGCATAGTCCTTCATGGTAGACGAGGGGTGTGCAAACCTTGTACTTGTTGTTGTCCCGCTGCAACTCCCGGCAGAGCTTCTCGAGCTTCTCCTTCAAGCCAACCGTCTTGCTGAGCTCAGTGCGGTTCGCGTCCTTCTCCTTCTGCAGGGCATCACCGCGCTTCTTGTTTTTCTGATTCTCCCGCTCGACACGACGCATGTCAGCCAGCAGCTCGCTGGAACGTCGGGTAAGGTGTTCGATCTTTTGTAGATCGCTCATCTTAGCCACCTGCTGGGCCAGATCACGGTTCGCACGCTTGACCTCACGTTCTGTATGTGGTCAGTGTCTCTTCATGATTGGGCTGTCCGAAGGTTGCGAGTATGGGTTTTGCAATGGGGCTGACAAAAGACCCCTCATTCCATTTACAGGTATTGAAACCGACGCTCACGCGACATACTTGATTCGGGCCATCTGGGAAGGGAAACGGCACGATGGGAGGCGGTACGCACCAATCTCGGCTTCCTGGTCCTTCTCTCCGGCCGACTCCTGTTCCAGCTGCGTGATACGCTGTGCGAGCAGCTTCGCCGACTCATTCGAGTCAACGGCCTTCTTCTGCTTGCCCTTCTTCAGGGACGTCGCCGGCGGGTGGGCGTGACCATCCTGGCCGTTCGACATCGCGGCTTCGGCCTGGTTGATGGGCATCTACTCGGGGGCGGAAGGAGGGGCAGTGGCGTGTGTTCCTTGCGACCTTATCGTCACCAAAGCCTTTTCGCATTCGTGTTCGATCGATAGAGCGGGTCGGCGTCGCAAAAATGAGCGGTCCCCCGCGGCGGTCTGGCGGTATTCGTAGCGGCAGTCGGCGTGTCAGTAATCGTCGTTCTCCCATTCATTGACAGTTGACACCCTGGGCAGAATTTTGACGCTGGACGGGACAAGCAGCTAGCGTGAGGCAGCGTGGTCTGGTGTTTAAGCGTGCGCATTAGAAATGCCACTGTACTCGAGAAAATGAGTGGAGGATGTGCTGCAGGGCCTCGTACCCAAATAGATGTTCGAGTACCTCTCTGGATCTCGGCCGTCAAAGCCAGTAACTCGCGACTGGAGTCGCCCCGAATATTGCGTAAGGATTATATTTATCGATAGGGGTTACCAATACTGGGGGGGGGGGATCAGGAAAAAAATTGTCCGCGATTCCACCGTCTCTTTGGTTTCGCGAATTCTGTTCAGCGTGGAAGGGAGGAGAACAAAGTGCCCATGGAGAAGTGCGTCGAGGTACTTGCCTAGCGAACAACGTCCCGGTCTATCGGGCGGCGTCGCAGTTGCGGGCTACGTCTTGTTAGTTGCCCGTTAATGCGTTACGCAGGCCCGCCGACTCGGTAGTGCCTCAGAGAGCGTTTTGATGAATACGGTCCCCACATCCACTATGACGACGAATAGCGGCCACCGGTGGAGTAGTGTCTTCCGAACAGCGCCGGTCACGTCTAAAAATTTCCAAGCTATTGGCTTTATTTGCCTGCTGCGATCCACAGTGGCTACCTAGGGACTTTCGGCTGCATTGAGCACCTTACACTTGTTTAACCCTTCCCAGAACCATTCTTCGGATTGCACCTTTCCCCTGGACCATGAGGCCAACTTGATACAGGCTCACACCCGTCAATATGCTGCGGAACGCCGTTAACACGGCCAAGAAGGCTGTCACTGATCTCTCTCAGTACCCCAAGCCTGGCGACAAGCTCCACGGCTTCACGTTGCTGCGGACGAAGCACGTTCCGGAACTGGAACTGACGGCTCTGCACCTTCAACATGACAAGACCGGCGCTGACTACCTGCACATTGCGCGCGACGACAGCAACAATGTATTTTCCATCGGTTTCAAGACGAATCCGCCGGATGATACTGGTGTGCCCCATATTTTGGAGCATACCACCCTTTGCGGCAGCCAGAGGTATGTCGTTCGTAGCCTTGAGATCCTCTTGTACTAACATATCAGGTTTCCCATCCGCGATCCCTTCTTCAAGATGTTGCCGCGAACGCTGTCCAACTTCATGAATGCCTTCACCGCGTCCGATCACACGTTCTACCCCTTTGCGACGACAAATTCTCAGGACTTCAAGAACCTCATGTCGGTCTACATGGATGCGACGCTGCATCCTCTTCTCAAGGAATCGGACTATACGCAGGAGGGATGGCGTATTGGACCGGAGAATCCCCAAGCCGCTAACGGAGAAAAGAGCGATCTCGTCTTCAAAGGCGTCGTCTACAACGAGATGAAGGGTCAAATGTCTGATGCCGGATACCTGTTCTACATTCGCTTTCAGGACCACATTTTCCCTGATATCAACAACTCGGGCGGTGACCCTCAGAAGATTACCGACCTGACCTACGAGCAGCTGCGCAAGTTTCACGCGGAGCACTATCACCCGAGCAATGCCAAGCTTTTCACATACGGCGATATGCCCCTATCGGACCATCTCCAGGAGATCAACACCCAGCTTAATGCTTTCGAAAGGATACAGGAGGACAAGACAATCCACAAGCCCATCGACCTGGCTTCTGGTCCCAAGCAAGTCACCGTTCAGGGCCCTCTCGATCCCCTGGTAGACCCCGACAGGCAGTACAAGACGTCACTCTCGTGGGTTATGGGCGATACCTCAGACGTCGTTGAGTCTTTCTCCTTGGCACTTTTGTCCACCCTTTTGATGGACGGTTATGGATCGCCTTTGTACCGCGGTCTGATAGAAACCGGCCTCGGAACGGACTTCAGTCCCAACGCAGGCTACGACAGCTCCGCGAAGTTGGGCATCTTCTCCATCGGGCTGACTGGCGTCCAGGAGGCCGATGTGAGCAAGCTCAAGGGCAAGATTCAGCACATCCTTCAGGAAGTACGCCAGAAAGGGTTTGACAGGATGAAAATCGATGGTTCCCTTCATCAGTTGGAGCTGGCGCTGAAGCACAAGACGGCCAACTTTGGTATGAACATGCTGCACAGGCTCAAGCCCAAGTGGTTCACAGGCGTCGACCCTTTTGACTCGCTGGCGTGGAATGACACCATCTCGGCATTTGAATCACAGCTCGCAAAGGGCGGCTATCTGGAAAACCTTATCGACAAGTACCTGTTGAACGACAATACTCTTTCCTTCACAATGTCGCCGTCGACTACCTTTGGCGAGGATCTCGCCCGTGAGGAGAAGGAAAGATTGGCCCACAAGATCCGGCAGGCGTCCCAGGAAGCCGGTGGCGACGAGGCGGCCCGTAAGAAGTTTGAGCAGCGCGAGCTGGATCTCCTTGTTGAGCAAGGCAAGTCGAACACGGAAGATTTGAGCTGCCTGCCCACAGTTCACGTCAAGGATATTCCGCGGAGCAAGGAGCCTGTCGTCGTGCGCGACGAGACCTCCAACGGTGTGCAGATTCAGTGGCGCGAGGCCCCGACGAACGGCCTGACCTACTTTAGGGCCATCAACACCCTGGACAATCTCCCTGACGAACTAAGAGAGCTGATTCCTCTCTTCTCTGACAGCATCATGCGTCTTGGCACCAAGGATATGTCTATGGAGCAGCTCGAGGACTTGATCAAACTGAAGACTGGAGGCGTGTCTGTGGGATACCACTCGACACCTTCTCCTACTGACTTCCACCACGCGAATGAGGGCCTCATTTTCACGGGCATGGCTCTGGACAGACACGTTCCGGTCATGTTCGACATTCTGCGCAAGCTTGTGCAGGATACCGACTTTGACAGCCCGGAAGCCGCCCTCCGCATCAGGCAGCTCCTTCAGGCGTCTGCTGACGGCGTGGTCAACGATATTGCCTCATCTGGCCACCAGTACGCCCGCGGTTTCGCCGAGGCCGGGCTCACCCGGAACGCCTGGTTCAGACAACAGATCGGCGGCCTCTCGCAGGTTAAGCTTGTCACATCGCTCGCCAACCGTCCCGAAACAGATGGACTGGTGGATGTCATTGGAAAGCTTAAGCAGATCCAGAAAATCGCGCTCTCTGGTGGCAATTTCCGCACAGCACTCACCTGCGGAGCCGAGAGCACGGGTGCCAACCTCAGCGCCCTGACTAGCTTCATGTCGATGCTCCCCAAGGAGCAGCCGTCGTTGCCGGCATTCAAGCCTGCTGCGCTGCAGAGGAATATCAAGTCATTCTTCCCGTTGCCGTACCAGGTCTATTACGGTTCGCTGGCCGTTCCCACCGTTTCGTACACGTCTGCAGACGGAGCCCCCCTCCAGATCTTGGCGCAGCTTCTCACTCATAAGCATCTGCACCACGAGATTCGCGAGAAGGGCGGCGCCTATGGTGGCGGAGCTTACTCACGGGGCTTAGACGGTCTTTTTGGCTTTTACTCGTACCGCGACCCCAATCCTCAGAATACACTCTCCATCATGCGCAACGCCGGCCAGTGGGCCAGGGACAAGGCGTGGACTGAGCGTGACCTTGAGGAAGCCAAGATTTCGGTGTTCCAGGGCGTCGACGCGCCGCAGTCTGTGAATGCCGAGGGCATGGGCCGGTTTGTGTCCGGCATCACCGAGGAGATGAAGCAGAAGCGCCGCGAGCAGCTTCTTGACGTGTCCAAAGATCAGGTCCGCGATGTCGCACAGAAGTACATCGTCGACGCCTTGGAGAAGGAGAAAGAGCGCGTGGCTTTCTTGGGTGAGAAGCGCCCGTGGGTCGATGGCACATGGAAACTCCACGAGATGGACATCAATGGTGCCGAGTAGTCAACCGTGCCTCCGCCTCTCTGAAGCAGGGTCGCTCGAGGTTGCTCCGGCCCATGTACTATATCTGTACAGTATATATCTGTAATTATACCCACCTCATGATGATCTGAGGTCCTTTGTTTGAGTCTTTGAATGTATACGCGTTCAGATACGATACGTCTTCCTGCCACATTCAATGGCTTGGAGACCACTAGACAACGCAAGATCAAGACAATGAGCCAGGGGATTCTGTACTTGTACGAATAACCGGCCAGCTCGTTCTATCAGAACCGACATCCTCAGCATTGGATCGTCGGACTAAAGCGCAGAGTACATGCCCCTTTAATAAGCTTTGTCCAATGAAAGAACGTCAGAGGCCCGTCGAGTCACACAACGGATAACTGCAAAGAAAAAAAAAAACAAGCCCCATATACGTCACGGCGCCATATGTGTGTGCTATATATATATATATATATATATATATATATACCTACTATGTAAGTTCGTGATCGAGGCGGGCTTCCTAAATATTAACGTGGAAATTGAAATCGGCACCTCGGCACGCGGCTTATGAGGGATTGAGTCAAGGAGGCCTGAGACGGGAGGCAGCCTACACTCCAGTGGTTGTAATGCACAGCCGGACAATGCCGCAATTACGCGCGGTAAAGTAGGTATTGGCGAGAATATACCTACATTTGTTCCTTATGCTAGGCCAGGCGATGTCCCGCCGGAGCTGGCGATTTGTGACAGAAATTAGCGGAGCAAGAGTTTCCCAGTCGGGTTGGGTGCTTGGAGTGCATGGAATCAGGCTAATTATGGTAGCTATCTGAGTGGACATGCATGAGGGAATTTTTGGGAATGCTGGCCAGCAAGCGATACATGGGCCGCAGCGGTCTGGGGCAGCATCTCTTTGTTTTTGCCATTGCGGATAGACTTTCCGGGTGCTGTATTGAACTACGGCGTGATGATAGGGAGGGTCGGCGAGTTAGGGTTGGGCAGCCCAGGTGTATACGGTTCGTCACCCACAAAGACCCCAGTTGTGGCTTGGAAGAGAGACTAGGCATACGTAGCCAGCCGCGATGTTGACAGTAGGAGCGAAAGCTAAGTACTATGTCAGTAGAAAGCGGAGCCCGAGTCAAGATAGAACCGGGGGGGCACGGGGAATGACAGCGAGACAACAGCACCAGAGCAGATGTCAGGTCGACTTGTATGTACACTAGGTAGGTACATCGTAGTAGGTAGGACGCAAAGATGCGGTCTGCGATAGATGATGGAGGTGTGGTTGGTGTGCTGCAGCGAGGGTGCAGTGCAAGAGTCAATCGGTTCAACGGGTGGTCCATGAACGGTGTATGTAGCGAGACTTGTACACCACACTACCTATTATTACGTGGTGGATGATTCCAAGTTGAGGCCCTTCACGATCCCATTAGCTGCACAAGGGTGGATGGGGATCCCGATGGCAGGGCGATGGCCAGCCAGCTGTACAAATACAAATACAGATAGGTACTTACCGACGTAACCTTGCTTGCTTTGCACAGCGAGTGGAAACATCCACTGTACTGTAGATGGTTAGGTACCTACCTAGGTAGGTAGGCTGTTCTGCAGTCCTGGTGTCCGAGCTGCAGGGGCAATCGGATGTATTGCATACATGACCTCACGCTGAAGAATGGGCAAACGGCGGCGGGCGGCTGAGGTACCTACCTAGGTAGTCGAACTTGGACGAGGTGACGAGGTAGATGAAAGTTCTGAATCCGAACGGGTCGCGTTTACAACCGGGAGCCTGAAGAGCCTGAGTCTACATCCGTTGCCAACCTGAATCTGTTCTTCGTCTGAATGGAGCGGAAATTGAAACTGGGTACGCCTGGGGGGGCTTTGCCGAGACACAGAGGGCGAGCATCATCTTGCATAGAGACGGGCTGGACCTTGGCCCGAAAGCTTCAGTACTGGGACGGTCCCAAGGCAGGAGCTAGTTTACTGTTTCTCGTCGGGCCGCTGACAAGGGAAAATTTTGAAATAATTGTGGATACCTGCGCTGACTGTTTACGATGTGTGTGCGTTGAGATGGATGTGCGTGTGTGTGTGCGCGTGGGTCGAGGGGTGGCCAACCTCGATCCCACTCCACCAACAAGGGACCCAAAAGGACTTGCACCGAAGACAGACGAAACCTGAACCCTCGCGTCAGTCGCAATAAAAAGCCTTTGACAGACACCCCCGCCACACACTCAGGCTAGCCCTTTAACACTACCTACCTCCCTACCTCAAAGGTTCATCGTCAACCCGCAACACGCAGCATTTCGCAACCACCGCAACTATCATTCCGCTACCCGGACTCTGTCTTCATTCGCCTCACCGTCAGGCTGGTTATTTTCTGGTAGGTCCAGTCTCGCCATTACGGATCAAGCTCCCCGTCCCTCACCCGCACGCCGTCGCCCAAGTCTGCCGTCGCACTCGCCCGCCTTGACCTTGTCTGTCACATGGGCATCGTCGTTACCGAGCAATAAAAAAAATCACTCTCACAACTCTCGCCGACAACACAACCAAAGAAACCCCTCATAGAACACTCGCTGACCTACCCAGATCCATAAGATCAACCCCTCTCACCGCCAGACTTAGCCTTTGGTCAATTCAAAGGCACAACAGCCCAACACGGCTCTCCTGGCCGTGAGTTTCGTCAGTGACCAAGATTTCAGCCTACGAAAGACTCTGCACATCGTCAACGCCATCCCCCCTCCGCCTGCTGAAGCCGTCTAAGCAAGAGCTCGAGTCCTTTCTCTTCGACGCTTCGCTTCACCAGACGCCCCCGTCTTCTCCCACCCCCAACCAGCTGCCGCATAGGACGGGCCTAGAGTCTCTTCCTCTCGCCGAGGGGGAGTCGAGGAGACCTCGTCAGATCACTGAGGGTTCAGTCTGCTACCGCTTTCAACCACCCTAGAACCCTCTTGCCGTTCTAGGTTCTCAATTTCAACCCCATCACAGGGAAACAACTTGCTATTACGCAAGAGTCGATACGGTCCGACCCTCCGCACACCACAACTCTCCAACCGCCACCACGTCAACCGCTTGGGATATGGTTATGGCAACAGCCGCGATCGAGCACTTTGCACCAGCTACCATTAATTATGCTAGTACTTACCAACCAGTTTTGAAAACATCGCACTTTGTCGATCACGCCCAGCATTCCAAGCATGGCGTGGTCAACCCCAAGCAGCTGATCGGCGATGCTCTCCGCCAGCGCGTCGAGAGCATTGACCATGAGATTTGTGAGCCAGGCGACGAGGATACCTTCTTCGTCGGTGATCTTGGCGAGGTCTATCGCCAGCACATGCGCTGGAAGCTCAACCTGCCGCGCGTCAAGCCTTTCTATGGTGAGCCCCCCTACATCAACGGTCTCGACCCTCCCCACTGACCAGACCATAGCCGTCAAGTGCAACCCTGATCCCAAGGTCTTGCAGCTCCTCGCTGCACTCGGCACCGGCTTTGATTGCGCCTCCAAGACAGAGATTGACCAGGTCCTGAGCATGGGCACCGCCCCCGAGCGTATTATATACGCCCAGCCCTGCAAGACCACCTCGTACGTGCGCTACGTCAAGGCCATGGGCGTCAAGCAGATGACTTTCGATAACGCCGACGAGCTCCGCAAGATCGCCAAGCTCTTTCCCGAGGCCGAGCTCTTTCTGCGCATCATGACGGACGACGAGTCGAGCCTGTGCCGCCTGAGCATGAAATTCGGTGCTGCCAAGGAGGCTACCAACGAGCTGCTCGGCGTGGCCAAGGACTTCGGCCTCAACGTCGTTGGTGTCAGCTTCCACGTCGGCTCCGGCGCTTCGGACCCCATGGCCTTTTACAAGGCCGTCTATGACGCGTACGAGGTCTTCGAACAGGGCCGCGCCTACGGCTTCCAGATGAAGACGCTGGACATTGGCGGCGGCTTCTGCGGCGACACCTTCGAAGACATGGCCGCCGTTCTGCGTGGTGCCCTCGACGAGTATTTCCCCGCAAGCAGCAACGTCAACATCATTGCCGAGCCCGGCCGCTACTACGTCTCCTCGGCCTTTACAATTGCCTGCAACATCATTGCGCGCCGCACTGTGGAGGATCCCGTCCTCAACGAGAAGCGCTACATGGTTTACGTCAACGATGGTCTCTATGGCAACTTTTCGAGCATTATGTTCGACCACCAACACCCTGTCGCCAAGGTTCTCCGTGCGGGCCCCTCGACCGTCTACGACACCCCGGCGGCCAGCGCTTGTCACGACGGCGAGGGCATCCGCTACTCCGTTTGGGGTCCCACCTGCGACGGCATCGACCGTATCACCGAGACCATTTCATTCGAGCAGGAGCTCGACGTTGGCGACTGGCTGTATTTCGAGGACATGGGCGCTTACACCAAGTGCTCTGCCACCAAGTTCAACGGTTTCTCCAACGAGCACGACGTCATCTACGTCTGCAGTGAGCCTGGTGCCAAGGCCCTGCTCAGCATCTAGTTGAGGGGCTGTGGTATCTTTCAGTTGTCGTTTGAGTTGGCTTTTTTTTTTTTGGACAAACATGGGGGAAGAAAGAGTAAGAGAGAAGGAGCAAAAAAAAAAAACGGTCCGAACACCCAAACAGAAATAAAATTCGACCCAAGAACGTATATTAGGCGTCCACTTCAGAGGTCTCTAGTTTTTGCCAGAGGATTGGTTTTTTGTAGATAGGAATGGTATAGTTCGATTGGGCCGCATCGATCAATTGCAATCTTCCAGCGAGATGAATATCGCCGACAAGCTGCTCCACTATTTGTGATGCATAACTGTTTCCTGCTTGATGACGTTGATAACCAGTGGTGGCAGCAGCAGCAGCAGCAGCCCGCCGCACAGGCAAGCAGCATCGATCGATGTCGGTCTCGATGTGAGGCTCGTGCGTGCAAGGCATGTGCCTACTCGTTGCATCGGCCATCGCTACAGGCGCGTGGTAGAGCGCACGATGCAAGGGCACGTACACCATGAGCTGAGCACTTGAGGCAGCCTTCCCGATCACCATACAGGGTACAATTGTCCCATCCCAGCAACGCAATTGGTAGTTTTATGTTCATTACTGTTTGTCCATGCTGCCATACCTCTACTTAGCGCCTAGCATACACTAGATACTAATCGTGGACCCCAGATGCGAACCCCCTCTCCCACCCAAAGGACTAACATTCGTCGCGGTGGGCGAATGAATCATGACGTCTCCTGCTAACACACACACACACACACACCCACGCACGCTCTCTCTCTCTCTCACTCACCCTCCGCGTCTAAGCTGCGCCGTGAAATGCCAAAAGTCGTGGGACGCTCGAGTTGTTTTCTTTTTTTTTTTGTTCATGCCATCCGCTTTTCGTGAAGTTCCTTTTCCGGCCCCGGTCGTTAAAAGTGAAAATCCCCACCATTCGTTAAAAATGAAAAAAGTGTTTGACCTCCATCCCCCAACGGTTCACCGTGTCCTGTCATTCACTTCGGGTCACGTTTTGTGTGTCATGTTCATGCGTCTCTGCGGTCATTGACGGGCTGGAGAATGGTCCGAGCTGTGGCTTCATCATAGCCAATGACGCTTGTCAAGTACAACATCCTACATGTGGTCAGCATAGCCTCTCTCCATCCAGCAAACGCTACTCACTTGTCCGCGTTGATCTCGTGCAGTTTGAGGTCCTCGAACCTCTGTTGGCAATCCATCCACGCCATCGCTCGCCCTTTTGGCTGGATCTTCTTTACTGTGAACTTGAAGCGGCCAGTGACCGGTCGATGATCGGATACTCGCACTTCGTGTCGCTTGTAGTCGATCTGCTTGATCCTTCCACCTCCACGATACAATAGGCGGTCGCACCATGCCGGCGCGCGCTTCTTCTCGCTCGTGTCATAGTTATCAGTACCAACATCGTACTTGTAGGTTGGCGCGAATGTAATTGGCATCTCTTCGAATGCCCTCAATTTGAAGGCTGGGTTCCGCCGCTTCGCCACGAGGAGCTGGTCCCGCTCAAGAAGTTTGGCTAAATTGTTCTGCTTGACAGCAATGACGACCGTATCGCGAGACATCGTGTCAATGCGGTAGTTGAGATCACCGTTGAGCAGACACAGCTCATGGTCCAAGATCATGGTGCCGTCTCCGCCCCCGACAAAGCTGTCGATGCGAGCCCTGGGGTCCCGCTCTGGTGGCAGTATTTGTGCCTCGAGGATAGCGGCCACATCGTTGTGGCGACTATTAGCTTGTGACTGACCTGCCGCCAAATGGCAGTTGATAAAGCAGAGGGATGAGTCGTCCACCATGAACCGCACCACAATGGCGCCCTTGTTGCCATGCAAACCGCCCATGCCGCGCTTGACCTCTGCCGCGCTGAGGTTCTGTATACGATCCCTAAGCGTTGACTTCACAAAGATGCACGTGAACAACCCGACAAGTGTAGCCGTGTGCAGTAAATGATACAGACAGTCCGGCGGCATGTAATCGTCGAGACTCTTGAGCAAGAAATCTCTCCAGTCACGGTACTGGTGACTCATACGCTCCTGATCGGATCCCTCTTTCTTCTTGACCTTGAGGAAGCGTTCTGTTTACGTTAGTAATGACCACTATGTTATGTGAGTTTGACGTACTGGCTGTTGCCGTCTTGTCTTCCAGGTCCACCAGCTCTTGAAATCCGAACACAAGAATGTCAGGAGAGCTGTTGGCCGTAAGCAGGCTCTTGATGAACTCGGCGTCCTCCTGCGCATATCGCAGACTGTGAGGCGTCGAAGCACCCGCGTTCCAGGTCATACACAAGACCTTGAGGTCCTGGAACTCGCAGTACTGCGTGTCCATGGCCTTCATCTCCGTCTCGTGCCAGTCATCCTGCAGTAGCCCGTCCCAGACACGAACCATGTTGTCGGCACCAAGTGAGACAACCTGGTGGCGGTCTAGTCGATAGCAGCTCGACACATCCGAGATAAGCTTGACGACCGGATTTTTCTCATGAGCTTGCCAGTCCTTCTTGACAGCCCAAGGCGTCGCCTCAATGTCATAGACCCCGACCCTGCCGGTGTTGAAGCCTGCCCATATGTGATCACCAACCCCTGCCAAAGTGTTGATCTTCCAGGAACTCAAATTCACGAGGCTGAGGCAGGAAAAGTCTTGTGTACTGTAGATTGACACTTTGCCATCAGCGTGGCCGAAGAACACTTTGTTTGGCTGCGACCGCACTTGGGTCCCCGAAGTTACTTCGCCTGCAGTGTCCTGCACGAGAGCGCGGACCAGAACTTGGAACTGAGATTGTCCGTCCGCCGTTGGAGCGAACACGCGAATCTCCTTGCCGGTCGCGTGCCATAGCTCGTCTCCTATGACCATCGAGAATGAATGGCCCTTGGGCAGTCGAAAGGCTTGGTGCGGGTTGTTCGTCAGATTCGGTGTGCTTGTCTCATCCGGACCCCACACGAGCAGGCCGCCCGTTTCGTCCAAGGTCCACAGCTCGTTGAAGTGGCGGTAGATCTTGACAATCTCATGCCGACCGTGAGCCCCTGGCTTGTTCGCAATCACGCTTTGCGAGGCAATATCGGCCTCCATGAGCTCGCCAAAGTTGTTGCCGATCCACAGTCGCTTACCTTCTTCGTCTACATTAGTGCCCGGTTTGAAAGCCACCGTTGTTGCCTTGATGCCCTCGCCGTGGGCGAAGCTCATCAACAGCTCGCCGTCCCGAAGACTCCACACACGGGTAAGATGACCAGTCGTGCAGATGAGGTCGCCACAAACGTCAAAAGTACGCGGGTCATACTTGGTTTGAATTTCGTGAATGCCCTGCTTAATATACGGCGGTCTCCGGTTGACGTTTGCGGGGTCAGGAAAGTTTGGCGTGGAGCCATTAATATCGACTTTGGAGTTACTGCTAGAAGGAATCAAAGACATTGTTGGCTCGGGCTGAGGCTGCGCGGACTGCACGGGCTGAGGCGGCTGCGGAGGTGGTGGTCGAGGTGCGACCCTCTCTGACGCCCGGTCCGTCACCGTGTTCGCGCGCCCCGGCAGCCTCGTCGGGGGCGGCGGATGTGTCGCAGGGGTCGAAACGATACGTTTCGGTGGAGGCTGGAGCTCGGAAACCGAGTGTGTGGCGGCAGGTGTGTTGGCCCCCGGTCTCGGAGGCCGCGGAGGCGGCTTCATGGTCACTGGCGGCCGCGGCGGAGGCTCTGTAACCGTCTGCGGCCTCGCGGGAAGTGCGGGCACGCTCGGCCGGTCGCCAGTGATCTGGGGTGTAATCTGCCCCTTGACAAAACCATTCGTTTCCTGTTCCCGCTGGTTTCGTTTCGTAACAATCGAGTGGTGAACGGGCGGCGGAGCGAATCCCACATCTAACGGTCTTCCGCGCTGGGGCGGAGGTGGCTCCGTCTGTGTGACATGCGCTCTCGGCCTAGTAGGTAGGGTGGGGGGTGTTGGCTCATGAAGACTGTCGGGACTTCCAGGCGGGCTGCTAAACGGCGAAGTCTCCTGACGGAGCCTACCCCTGCCATCAGCGGCCAACTGTTGTTCCGTATAGAAAGGAGGTTTCGCATGCGATTGCATCGATGGTTTCTCGGCCCGATTGATCGGTGGGGGCACAGCAGGCTTATTGTCTCTTCGAATCTCCCCTGACCTTCTCGGCGGTGGTGGTGAAGGTGGCTGGGAGGTCGAAAGTCTGGGTGAGCGCCGCGGCTCGAGAGACGGGGTGTGTGGCCGACTTTGCATCTTGAAAGTCCGCGACGTGGTTGGAGTGGGTGGGGTAGAGGAGCTTGGGTCGGCATTCAGGAACGCCGGCGCTTCGGCGTGCGCGAACCTCGAGACGGGGTTCTTGGGAGGCGATTGTGGAGGCTCAACCATGACGGAAGGGGCCTTCACCGGCTCGGGCTTCAAAGTAGGAGGAATGCCCAGGGAGCGGCCGGGCGAGCGTGGAACGGGCTCGTGTAGCGGAAGGGGGAGTGACGGCGCCGATATGTTCGCACGCTCTCGCGGTCTCGGGGGAACCGGCAGGCTTTCGGAGGAGGCTTTCGCATCTCGAAGAGATTCTGGTTTCGGGCCCGGCGAGATGGTTCGGGGCGGAGAGGGTCCAGGCGCTGTGGCGGCGGATTCGCCATTCCTATTCATGTTCTCGAACTTCGCCCTCAAGGAAGAGACAGGTTTCTAGCGATACGTCAACACAGCGGAAGCATAAGACGCGCAAGGGAGACAAACAAGCGATGAGCCATCAGGCCCATTCTGGGCAGGAGGAGCCATTGTTGTAGCGGAAGACGACAGCGGGGGCATAGGGTGCCGATACCCATCACACCCACGTCTTCAGGTGCGTATCCTCATGAGCCCATCAACAGCGGGCGTATGTTGGAGGGCTGACGCCTGCTCAACCGGGTACGAAGCTGCTCAAAGCCGGGTGTTACAAGGTACGTAAGCGGGCAGGAGAGCTTGTCGCGCGTGGATGCTCGGAGAGATTCTAAGAAGTGGGATGGACGGCCTTGCTAGAGGGCTGGGGAGCATAATGATGCTGGGCGGACGTTTCGAAGCTACTGGGACGCGCGCGAGAGCATGACCAGGAAGAAGGCGGCGCGCGGGAAGAGAGCGAGGGGTGTGTTTTGTTGTGGTGGCAGTCTGCGTGGTTGTGATTGTCGACTAAGTGGCATTGCAACGACCCCTTGGAGCATTAAGATTCCCAGTCGTGCGTGCTAAGTATGTAGCCGTTTCGCTGGGACGGCAGCGTGGATGGCGTACCTGATTCGCCGGTACCTTGGAGGCTGTACCACTCTGGGTATAGAGGAAAGTACCGCTCTCTCTCTCTCTCTCTCTCTCTAAAAGATGAAGCAGGGCAGAGAGGGGAACGTGTGTTAGGTATGGAGGCCCGCATGTAGTGCTTTGGTGCCACATACAGGAAATAGTGGGTGGCTACCACTGACAGAGAAAGAAGGGGGGGGGGGTAAGTGGTACGTGGTGGCACCTACGTAAGGTTTGAGGGGACTCGCCATCCAAACACTGCCATATATTCCAACTTGTGCTACTGCGTACCTGTCCTGTCGCAGCAATGCGCCCCATATAGTTTAGCAACATCCATATGACATACTACCTATGACCCTGTCAAGACGTGTCTCCTTTTTCTGCAAGCCTCAGCAGTTGGGCAAGGGTTAAGGACCGTTACGGGCTCTGCCACTCGCTAAAGAGATGGCCGTAGGCAGAGACAAACTACGATGGCCTGAGGTACCTCCGTCCAGGTATGAATACACCTCCCTCAGGGTGTGAGGGCACGCGGGCATACACCACATAACAGGTAGTGTAGTACCTTAGGTAGATACGTACAGCGTACAAGGGTCATTGGCCTTGGTTCCTGAGGAACACTGACTGTTCCGTAATTAGCGAGCCCACAGTCCGCTGGAAGGCTCCCCCTGCCCATCTGTCCGGTCGTTGAGTCCGGCGCAGTCGTCCCGTCCCTGGGCCCAGGAAGGTACGTAGTCGTATCCCAACCTGCCTTACCTCAGCTTCAAGCTCTAAGCCGGCTAAGCCGCTTCAGTGGGTGGGGGGCCCACCAGTCGCGTGCACGGTTCATAAAACTAAGCAATCGGGGATAGTAAAGGTCCATCATCAGACCATCCCACTTTCTAGGTACAGTACGTCCTCAGGTAGTTCTCAGTGGCAGGCTTGCTCGATTGACCAGGTTCGCAACGTCCTCGAACCAAGTCCCAAGTTTGGGTTTTTCCCCTTCCTTTTTGCGCGGCCCAACGAATAAATCTTCGCTCCTGCAACAACTTTGTCGACCACCTACTCGAATCTCGCTGTAAGCATGAATACTGTAAGTTGTTCCCCAACCGTCGCATCTGGTTTCAAGTCGTTGACTAACATCATGCCTGATCCCAGGTCAAATCGTTCTGGTAAGCTTGACTCGTCGCAAGTCATCTCGTCGGCGATCCCTTACTGACTCTCTTCGCATTGCAGGCTCGGATGGGGCTCTCTCTGTGTTGGTACGTCGTTCAGCAAGATTCGTGGTCAGGTTTGCAGTTAACAATGTCGCATCGCAGCCGGCGGAACCGCCTACTACTTCGCCAAGCAGAGCATCAACGCCGACCGCGCCGCTCGCTTTGAGGAGCAACGTAAGAAGAAGATGATGGTCCAGTCCCTTGAATACGGAGACAATGTTCTAGCCCAGCCTGGTTCCGCTTCCAGCATGGGTGGCGAGGCGCGCACCGATACCGTCGGCTCTCCTAGCCAGGAGTCCAGCTCCGATCCTGCCCCGACCCGCCATGCGCCGGCCACCGAATCCGAGAGAGTGTTCGAGAAGAGCAAGTACGAAAGCAGTACGCCGTTCAAGAGTCCAAAGGGGGATCGTTTTTCGTAGTCGGACGGAAGCCAAGGAGGGTTCTAGACACCGAGGTTGTGTACCATAATTGATCGGCACATTGTGGCTGTATACTGTATCATTGAGGACGAAACGAAGAAACGAAGCCTTCTCTCGCGTTTGAATTCGACGGTAATAGATGTTCAATTGGAAGAAGCAGGTGCATACTGGGCATCACAGTTGGCCAGATGATTCCTCGCATGTGAACCTACCTACTCATAGTAGGTCGTTGGCTATAACCAGCATGATGTGCCTCGTGCTGGTTGCAAAATACTCAATGGTATCACAAGTGGTGTTGAGTCTGTCAGCGGCTGGCAATGGCTTATGTCTAAAGCTATATGCCATCAGAGCATTCACATTCAACCTTGGCTCCCGCCTACAAAGGTAATAGCGACGGAGTGGCTGATGACGCCCGCCGTTGAATTACCAGCCATTCGCACTGGGCACATTGGTCCTAGACGCCGCACGGAAGAAGCTGTGGTGCCCCCCTGTTCCTTCGATGCCTCTCCAGCCTCAAGCTCTCAGCCACACTGAGCAGCGAATAGCTACCTACGGCTGCCTGTCTATACAGCGAAGCTTAACACCTCCAGCTCGACATCCCACCTCACCTCCCCACGACTCATTTTGTGTGCCGCCTATCACACAATGGCGAACCCAGAGCTAGCAATAGCGAAAGCCTCCTTCAGTGCCATCCTCTTCCGTAAAGAACCCGTCTCGCTCACACGCCCTGAGATCGACACCTTTCATACCCTCCTCCACGATGCGATACACCAATGCTCGCCCGCCAACGTTCAGGTTTGACGCCCTCCAACGGCCTTTCTAGCCGCATTATCCTGTCTTTGCCGTTTCACACATCTTATTTTGCAGGTCGACTAAACTCCTGCTGTCTCAATCTAGAAATGCAAGCGTTGGATCCTCAAAAACTTGGCCCCCTCGCCTCCGCGCGTCGCCGCCCTCGGTAAATACCTGTCCGCCCTCTCCAAGTCTCTCCCCGACGAGGCCAAGACGAGACCCTCCACCCGCCGACGACGTCTACACATTCTCTACATACTTAATGACGTGCTCTATCACGCCGTCATTCGGGACCGACATGCACGCATCGCAACCGATCTGGAGGCTAGCCTGACGGCTTTGATCCACGGTGCCGCAAAATTTCGAAACTGCCCGAAGCAAACAAGGAAGGTGGATGACCTGCTCGCGCTCTGGGAGGAACACAACTACTTTTCAGCGGCCACTATCGACGGTCTTCGCGAGACCGTTAAAGAAGCCCCCCACGGCGACCAGGTGTCCAAGGCTACGACGCAAGATCAAACGGGCTCGAATCTCGGCTCCAAGCTCCCCAAAGATGCGCCTTATATGATCCCGTCAATGCACGGCGACCCCAACACACCCTGGTTCGACCTGCCCGCTGCCACCTGGCTGCCTCACCTCACGCCGAAC
This sequence comes from Colletotrichum eleusines, assembly GCA_016807845.1. Classification (NCBI taxonomy): domain Eukaryota; kingdom Fungi; phylum Ascomycota; class Sordariomycetes; order Glomerellales; family Glomerellaceae; genus Colletotrichum; species Colletotrichum eleusines. Next base: position 4,961,733 of record JADEZO010000001.1, on the reverse strand, counting down.
TCGACCAAACCCATGAGTCCCGACATGATTAAGCCTCTGCAGCTCGCTCCAGGACCAGCTGACAAGGCTCTTGCAAATGCCGTCAAGGACCTACTCGTCGACGTTGAGAGGCTCTATAGCAAACGGGTTCCTTCGCAGGCTGTTGACTCGCAGCAGCACATGGACATCAGCGAAATGGGAGAGCTCATTGTACTCGATGAGATTACAGGCGAGATCGTGGACGGAGAGACGTACTATGGCTGGTCACGTAGGTTCTGTGAGAAGATGAAGCAGCGTAAAAATACGGCGACGAACGGCGATGATGGTCACGGGCGGGGCCGAACAGATTCGCGGAGCCGCTCAAGCAGCTACTCCCCTGGGCGGTCCAGCAGAAGCGACTCTGTGCCCGTCTTTAAGCGGCGTAGGCTTTCACCAGATTCGCGAAGTCCTAGCCGTAGCCGTTCTCGGCGATGGAGCCCGCAACGCGGTCAGTACGACTCCCGCTACAGTCCATCTCGGTCCAGGTCGAGATCAAGCTCTCGTCGGCACTATAAATCGAGGTCAAGGTCCCGCGATCGACGTCCGAGAAGAGACGAGAGCCGTACAAGCAAGTCACCCCCGCCAGACCACCACCGACACAATCCGGAGTTCAGACCAGGGTATCATGACCGGGGTTCATTGCACGACCAACAATCGCCTGCTCCTAACTATCACAATCCGCCGGTCTTCCCGCCATACCCTCCGCCATTCCAGCCGCCAAGCGGCTTTGGTTACTTTCCACCGCCTCCTCAAGGCTACCAGGGGCAATGGCCTCCGCCGCCGCCGCCGCCGCTGCCGCATATGGGCAATTCTCTACCTCCACACAGCTGGTCTCCACCGGGGTCTGACGTGCCTCCACCGCACATGAGCGGATGGGCTCCTCCACCGCCACCTCTGCAGCAGCAGCACCAGTATCAACAGTTCGGAGGCGGCAACGGTGGTAGGTACCGGGGCCGTGGGGAGAGGGGGGGGTATGATCGAGGCAAGGGTAGGTGGTAAATGTGTATACGTAGAATAACAATCAAATGCTCTCGCGAAGCTGTTGTTTTGATACCCAAGTCTAATTTGTTGCGTATTACGACGTCTGTGCCTGTTCATTGTCCAAGGCAGAAACCAAGGAGGAACCCTCCATTCCTCCCGCGCTTCAGAAGAGAGCCGCAGAAAAAGAAAAGGAGCCCGTCTCCCAAATTTCGCCTTTGTACGCCCGTCCTATCCGGCTCGTCCACTGCTTGCCCCTCTCCTCTCTTCCGTTCCTCTTCCCATCACGATACATTTTCTCGTTTCTCCAAACGCACCCAAATCCACGTTTGATTTCACAAACGGAGGGCGAGGATTGACTCAGGATTAGTGTGGACCACACTCGAGTTTGTATCCTCGCAGAAAAACACACCAAAAAGTAGAGAGAAGAAAAACGATGAAGTGACATCATAAAAATTAAGTATGTTCCGGGGGCGGCGAGGCCCCATCTCCTGAGCACGGAACCTTCTTTTCCTCTGCCCAATGTCATTTCTCGGGTGACTCTCCGAATCGCCCTCAAGCACACACATGCTATAATTTCTCTTTTTGAACTCTTCGGCCGGTTGAAAGCGCAGCATTTGGTAGTCATGACTCCTCGCCTGCCTCAGCCTTCCCTTCACCATTTTGTTCCGAGCTCTAGAATTGGTCTAGTTAACTGGTGGTCCAAATTGTGGCAAAGGCAATAGGGACAATTTGCAAATCAACAACAAAGGGCAATCATGTTTGGCTATGGGCTGATCCTACCGAGTCTTGTTGCTCATGCCTACGATCCCTGCGGTCGACATCTTGCAGCTTGAGGGAGTCTAGTCGCTTCTGATTATCCTCGGTGCCGTCAACTTCGTCGACGCGGGACAGCGACCCAGCATGTGCTCTACCACCGCTGGCGGCGCCGTTCGCCGACCGCCTCTGTTCGGCCTGATCCGTGATCGAGGCCCATTTTCTCTCGCGCAGGGCTTCTCTGGCCGCCGCGCTGTTTTGCTGCTCAGTGTAGTCATGGGAGCAGTCGTCAAACAGTTGGGGGTTGATTTCCATAAACAGCTTCATTGCATTGTAAACCATGCCGTGGATAGTGCTGCAAGGAGTTAGTGGGGTTAGACCACCATGTGGCTGTAAACTCACCGGTTCCAATGCCCCTTGGAGTTCTCGTAAAGCGGTGCAAACATGATGGGAAGGATGATCTCCACGTTGTCGCTAACCAGATTACAGAAGTATTCGTTGTTCCAGAAATACAGCGCGCGCTCTGCAACCTGAAAATGAGGGCTAGCGACTGACTTGGCCAGTTGGTGGAACAGCGGCTCCTGAACTTTGGCGAATTCAGCCGGGTCCATGACTTCGAAGATGTCTTCGACCTCGTTAAGGAACATAACCTCTTTTGTGCTGTTGACCTTGGGCCAGTATCGGAGCAAGCCAAGGACGACCTATGAATGTTAGCTTAGGTTGACTCGCATGCAGGGTCAGACTCACCTCCTCCGTCAGCGACGCGTCTTTCTCCAGAAACTGGACAATACAGTATGCCAGCTGAGGATGGTACATGCTCAGACTCTTGACTTTGTGCAATGGTATCAACACGCGGGTCAAAAAGGTCTTGTGTTCCTCCTTCAAGGGCAGGGCAAACCCGTTGATGATGGAACCCAATATCTCCAAGAGTTCTGCAATGCCGTTGAATCGTTCCGTCTCGTACGTGAATTGGAAGAAGACGTTGTTGATGGAGCGACGGATGAATGATCTCAAATTGAGGAACTTGCCATAGATGCGGTGCAGCGTCGTCTTGAGGAAGTCCCTCTCGCGCGGGTCCTCGGAGTCGAAGAGCTCCAACAGTTGCAGAACGAAGCTGTGGTCAATGTAGGCCTTGGCAATGTTGGTGTTGAAGTCCTGGCTCTCGATAAAGCGAAGAAAGAACTCATAGACGACCTGGATGTGCGGCCACGCTACCTCCAAGACGGGCTCGTCCTCCTCTGGGTCAAACGCCTCTCCCTGAGGATTCATCGGAGGGGGGATGGGACGGAAGAGGTTCTTGGCGAACATCTCAACTACTCTAGGATACATGGGTTCCGTAATGACCTGGCGGTTGTTGGCAACGTAGTCAAGCAGCTCGTGAAGTGCCAGCCGCTTGATTTCCTTTGACTTCATGTCGCCGCTGGCATCGTTAAAGTCAAAGATGACATTGCACTGGTCGATCTTCTGCATGAAAAGTTCCTGCCGGCGGTTAGGAGGTACTTCATGGAAGCCGGGTAGTTTCTCGAGCTCGCGATGAGCCGAGATGTCAAATCTCGACGAGTGCTGTCGCTTGGGCGTCCTGAGGCCCTCGGGCACATCTTTGGGCGTTTGGTGGAGGCGGTCGAACATGAGCGACTTGGTGCCCGCCTTCGGGGGCGCGAGATCGTGCGGCATGGTCTCGGCAGCACCAGGAGGCGGGACATGCTGGCCTGGTTAGCATCTTTCACGGTGGCATGACGCCGGCGTCTTACCGGAGCACTGGGGCTAATGATCACCGTGGGAGGCAACGTCCCGTGGCGAGCTGGAGAACCTCCACCGTTAGCACCCTGGGCGGCACCTGCAGAGTTAAAGCGGTCCGGGACGGCACCTTGCTGGTTGCTCAGCGGGGACGGCTGGTTGGCACTGCCATGATCTCCAGGATGAGCGCCGGCATTATTAGGAGGCAGGGGCTTGTTGCGGGAATCGGTCAGGTTGGTCGTCGAGGACGATGGAGTCGGGTTGGGGGATTGATTGGCGTCGCGGCCTGAGCCTACGGACGACGGGGATGCGGTGCCATCCTTGGAGTCTTTGTTCTTCTTAGGCTTGTTGGGGTCTTTGCCGCGCGATAGCTGAGCATGCTGGGCTGTCAATATCGTGTTCAGAGGTAGGATTGGGCTCAGGGGCCCAGGACATTGGCGGAGTACTCACCACCCTCTGACTGAAGCGCTTCATTTTGGACGTCACGGTGATGTCCCTCTCCGTGGGGCGACAGACTCGCCGGGCTCAACAGCTGCAACAAGAGACAGTAATCCGCAATGGATGCAGGTCCGACGGGTCGGGGTATGGGCAATGGTAAGGGGGGAGAGCGGGGGTCGGCCAACGATGGCGTGTTTTGGAATTGGGAGGTCGTGGCTGGTTTACAAAAGCGCAGTGAACGATAGTGCAAGGCAGCGATCTAGGTCTCAGCGGGCGCGTTGGCGGATGGATGTCGACGTGATGATGAAAGGAGGGCGTCGCTCGGCGAGGACTGGGGTTTGGCCGTCAGGATGGCGTCGCTTCGTGATGCGAAGAGCAGAGGGAAGCTAGGGGAGAAGATTGGCGGGTATTGGCTGCGACAGAGTGACGACCCATCAAAATTGGCAGATGAAAAGAGCAATCGGGCAGCGACACAAGAGCGCCAGATTCTCGAGGTTCGAAGAGGATGAGGGTTTGTTCTGGATCGTCGGTAAAGCTGAAGTTGTTTGCGGGGCCTAGGTGAAGTGTGAGACGACGACGCGGGACCAGAAGCCGGCCTCCCCTAACGTGCTAGCGGCGGTGAAATATTAAGGTGAAAAGAGGCACGGGCACACACAGTTGTCTGGTCCTCGACAGCTGGAGACGGCCCAGTGACGTGCGGCGGCCAGCTAGGAACAGGCCTCGACACTGCGGTGGCAGGCGGGCAGATCGTTTGGTGCAGTGCGATGCGGTGTGGTGCGATGCACGATTGAAATTCGGTGCCGAGGGCCAGATAAGGTAATGTTGGCAAACCGACGAAGACAGGATGAAATTGGAAAGTGTGAGGTTGAAGGTACGCGTCGGACTCAGAGAGAGGACGCAATCAACTTGTGCTGTAAGAGAGGACGAGGTTGAGGGAGTGGAGGTCGAGGCTGGCTGACGCGCGAAGGCACTTTCTGCACCACACAACCGGCTGACTGCGAGAGGTACCTCCCACTGTGCAGGAATTGAGTGGGAACTGTGGTGGGGTTTTGGGCTGTCGGCACGGGATACCTTCACAGGCACGCTGAAAGAACAACAGCAGAGGCAGACGTAAACGCCGGGAGAGTCGAACAAGAGGGACGGAGGGGAGGTAGCAGGGACCGTGGGCAATGGTGCTGCGTGCGTGTGTGCACAGATTGGTTCGCATTAGGTAAGATAACGCCCCTCCCTCTAGTTGGCTCATGCCTGGGACGTTTGTGAGTGGTTCGGCGGGAGCTGGACCCTTAGAGGTCAATCTCCATCTTCGGTAGTAGTGTTGTTCCGCTAGCAACCCCATTGGGCTCCACTAGTATAGGTAGCCTGAAGAAGGGGTCTAGCTGGCTTGTTCCGTGCTAATCTTTCATGCACACTGTACCAAGTACCTATCAATTTTGCTGGCTGAAAGTCACCTGCCAGCCCTTGCAAGGACCTTGACCGCGGGCTAATCCTAGACAGTGTAGGCATTATCACATTGCCATGGATAGGGCTAAAGCCACTACTATCTTAGAAGTAACAGTTACCTAGTTCTTAGAGAACGAGCAACTAATACTAGGTAGATAACTTGGCCGGTTAAATGATCTAAAACGCCTATATAACCGCCCGTATTTGTTTCTTCAGGGCTTTCGTTTACTATATGTAAATAGAGGAGTGCCTAGCAGATGGGCAAAGCTTGTATACCTAGACTTCTAGACTACGTCATGTAATCTTGTTTGACCACGCCGCATTAGTTGACCTAGACAGGTAGGTGTATTAGATTTAACAGGCCGTACCAGAAGGCATTGAAACATTCTGCAATACAGTACTTTTTTTTACTTAAATGTATATTGTAGTTGGGTAATTTCCATGTACAGTGCAGGGACTGTCTGTCGCTCAAGGCACCTGCCGAACTGCGGTATGGCCTGTGCAGTGAGATTGCCATTCGCACTATTCTTCACTCATAAGCAATTTCAGTCGCTCAGAACAGCATCTAACATTCCAGGGCTGCGATAGCACTGAGTTCAACCTTGCCTGGAACGGCCAAACAATCGACTGGGGGAATCCGTTTTGGACGTCCACAAAGACAAGTTCTCAAAAGATCTTGAAGTTAGGACCAGCCAGACACCAGACCCTAAACGGCACCCGACTGCGACGTCAACTCGTGGGTGAAAGCTTGCACCAACATGGAAGCCATCAACATGGACACCAAGGATAAACATGACGATGGTGCGGATGAGGGCCTTAACGAAACCGCCCAATCCAAAGGGGCAAGCAGGGAACCGTTGGCGGACCAGCAGGACGGCCATTCGGCGCCACGGTACCCTATTCCTAAGAGAGCCATGGGTGCCGTCGAGGTTCCCATGATCGTCATGAACCTTGGTCGAACAGAAAAGGCATTCGGTAACATCTCGTCTTTTCAAAACGTATGCATGGCTGTCCACCACGCTCTGCAGAGGCTGACCATGACAGATCTTGGACACGGAGCGCAACACGATCCCTTTCTATCTCAACCCTGAGAGCCCCTTCCGCAGACCCATTATGTCTCACAGCGCTACAAGTCACAATGTGGTGTTGAAGATCACGGTGCCGAAGCGTACCGGTAGAAAGCGGAAGAGGGGGGCGGATGGGCCGTGGGAGGGCGAGGTCGAGATGGCCGACGTCTCCAGGTTGGATCCATCACGGGAGCAGATCTGCTCGAGGTCTCGGTTGGACAACCCGCAGCTGTTACGGCGGAAAATGCAGGACAACGTCGAAAACTACGATGTGGAGGCTGTCGGAGTTATCAGGCACACGCATCGCTTCAGAGGTGAGAATGCTCTTCCTCATGCTTCCAACTCAACTAACGAACGACAGGCATGGCGGACTTCCACTGGGGCCTCGAGCAGTCACCTTTCATATCCAAGTTCATGAACCATGTCATGCCTGGCGACAGTGAGTGATTTGACATCGGATTGCCAACTCAACTGACCCGTGCAGTCACGCAGATGAGAGACTTCAAGTTCGTCGATGGCGTGGACAAGGGGCCGAACGTAGACATCATCCCGCCGCCTGTGTGGACGCCAATGACACTGCCCTTCATTTACAACTACTCTCAGAACCCCTACGTGCGCTCCGAGCTCGATCACGCCGGCCAGACCAAGCTTATCAACACCCAGCTCCCGACCCTCATTGGCTACTTCCTCAAGGCGGACCAATACCCCATCCCAGATGGGCCGCAGACGCCCTACGACGGCACCGACGAGGAGGTCACGCACTGCATCGCGCGCATGCAGGAGGCTATGCAGGAGCGTCCCATCTGGACACGCAGGTCTCTCATGAACAAGCTCGGATCCATCGTCCGCAATGCCAACGTTATGAAGCGCTGCGTCGGCTACGTCGGCTACCAATTCCGCGGCGGGCCCTGGCGCGACGCCATCATCAAGTACGGCATCGACCCGCGCACCGACCCGGCTTACCGGACGTACCAGACCATGATCTTCAACATGCGAAAGCTGCAGGCCGGCCACATCGGCGAGACTTGGCACGCTATCCGCAGTCTGCGTACCGAGCAGCGCCAGCCTCAAGGTGACAACCACGAGTCCCACGTCTTCGACGGCAAGTCATACTGGACCGACGGCAAAGTCTGGCAAATTTGTGACATCACCGATCCGCTTATCGCAAGGCTCTTCGCTGAGGCGCCGCTACGGCCCGAGGTCGATATTTACAACAGCGGCTGGTACCACCAGGGCACGTGGGCCAAGGCCAAGGGAATCATGAAGACCAAGATGATTGCGATCCAGTTTGGACGCAAGCTCAGAGACGAAGATTTTGCTGGCATCTTCGACGTGCGTGACACGACGCCACCACCAGGCGCCTCGAGCGTCCACGTACCGCTGCCAGACCTTGAGCTTACCGACGCCGAGAAGCGCGTGCTATACGGTCGCCGTTTCAAGGAGCCCAAAAAAAAGCGCAAGGGCACCGCCTACCGTGTCACCAAGTCCAACGGACCGCGAGGCGTGGCCGCTGCGGCGGCAGCAGGCAGTGGTGGAGGCACACCAAACACGGAGACAGGCGCACAGGAGGAGCTCATGTCTGCTGGCGAGGACAGTCTTGAGGAAGATTACAGTGAGGGTGATGATGACGAAGAAGATGGCGTGTTTCCCAGCGAGGGGCGTGTGTTTGCACCCGTCCCTGGTCTCGACGAGGGTATGGATGGGATTGGAGAAGAGTATGGCGATGAGGACGAGGACAGGGTGGGTTATGGCTATGATGAGGATGCCGAGGGGTACAATGAGACACGTGTATATGAAAACGCGGATGAGACACATTCCAACGTTGGATATGCGACAGAACAGCCTAGTCAAGCAGACGTGGACATGGAGACAGCCTATCCCTCGGAAGCGTTGCCATAATGGACTGCATCGCTTACATTACACTGGTCAAGCACAGGCATAAAAGAACTGCACTGCAGACATGGTTCTGTCATTCAACACATCAGTTACAAACATGACGTTGATCCGTGTTTCTCCAGTCCAGGCCCAGCATCTTTCCCTTGATATCTCTCTATTCAATATGCCATCGTGCGTCATTGAAACAGCACCGGGTCTATGGCCTCGTATCATGTTTGTAGAGCGTATGTGGGCAACAACTTTCGTGTTGGTTTGCCACTTTCTTAGCGAACAGTATATCCGTTACACGACTTTCAACATGTTATTGAACAACGTTTGATCGTTGTACTACAGGTGTCAATCGTCTACCTCTGACCAGACTTAGTTTAACTCGCCTTCGAGCACTTCGCCAAGACACCTCGGATTCCGGCCCAACCACCGCTGCCGTCCTCCGGGACCCACGCACCGCCGTCAAACCTCCGCCGTCCCTAATTCAGCCCGGCCGCCGTCAGCGAATGTCCTTACTGACTCCTTTCGCTATGGCTGCAGGAGTTTGTCGATTTGTCACTGCAGCACATTGACCTGCTGTCCCGAATCTGCCGACTTCTGAAGCTGCTGCTCGAGGTCGCCAATCTTTTGACGCAGAGTATCGACCTGCATCTGTGCCTCAGCCGCTGTGTCCAGCTATCGCTGTAGGTCGCAGATCATTTGCTGCTGCGTAATGTCCTGCTTCTGCGACGCCTGCGGAATTTGGCAAGGGTAGAGGCGGACGCTTCTAGCATCGGCAAGCAACCGACCGAGCTGGCCGTTATATTGCACGTTGTCAGGGTCGTGGATAGACAGATGACGGAGTAGGCTGATAGCCAAATTACTACATTGTGATGTAACCTGTCTCTAGCCTTGTAACGCAGGCTTATCCATATAGTCCGATATGTAACCCAATCTATATTTCGATATCTGATACGGTCTAAAATCCGATTTACGTTCCAATCTATATTCCAAACTATCGCCTATAGTACCATCCATAGACAAAACTATAGCCTCAATTGATACAATGCAAGGATGAGGCTGAGGGAAGAGGCACCTCACTGCACCTTGAGCACCTTGGACTTGTTCTCCTTCTGTAGCCTCATTCCCTCAACCCACTCAGAAGTCTCCTTCAGCGCCCGTCTGGGATCCTTCTTGCGTTTGAGCAAGAAACCCTGGATCTCGGCGGGACTGAACAGTCCATCGGGGATCAAGGCGCCAAACTCAGCTGCGATCCGCCTCAGCTCTTCGACATCGAATTGGTGCTTCTTCTCGGCCTCTGCAGCGGCCTCTGGCGACAGGGGTGAAGTAGTGTGAGATACAATCGATGAAGACGATGTTGAAGATGTGCCGCCGTCAACTGTAATTGGTGAAGCGGGGTTTGTGGGTGTTGCGAGATGCCCGTCTATGCGCTTGCCTGGAGAAGCACCATCCGCCTCATACATGCGATGGAAGAGCTCTGTTGCTTGTGAAGGATTCGCGTTGGTGAAACCAACTTGGAGATCGACGCGGCCAGGTCTAATTAGAGCTTCATCCAGAGACTCGGGCTTGTTTGTTGTCATGACCAGAATGCGACCCTCCTGTGATGCGACGCCATCAATGGCGTTCAGGAGTCCCGATAACGAAATACCCTTTTTGTCATCCTTGGCCTCTTTCTTCAGGGCGCGCGCAAGGTCAGATACCTTCCAGTCATCCTTGTTGGCTTTCTTGCTGCTTTCTCCTGTGCCGCCCTCAGAGACTTTGTTATTGCCATCAGAGGCGCCGGGGGCATCGACTTCTTCATCCGCACGACTCAGGCCTGCTGTATCGATGTCCTCGAGCAGCACCACGCATCGACGGGGTAATGAATTGAACAGCGTTCCGAGATCTTCTTCTGTTAGAGTTGGCTCAAGCAGGGAGATGACAAAGATGTCAAGGCCAAAAACGCCAGCTAAAGCAAACGATAGCGAGGTCTTCCCGGTTCCCGGTGGCCCGTGAAACAAGTAGCCACGCCGAAGAGGGATTCCTCTGATAAGTTTAGTAATCTTTTCAACTTAGTATAGTTAATGAACCTCTTGTAATACTTACCTGTTGGCGTACCAGCGAGGTGTGGCCGGATGAAGGTATTCGTTCATATCCGCAAGAACTTGCGCCTTTTGCTTTGGGTCCAGAACAACAGTCCGCATGGGCCGGACAGGACGATTGGCGACCTGGCTCCAGTTATAGCGACCTCCGTACCGACGCATGGGAGCCGGGCTTGGGCGTTTTATGGTTGTGCGAGCGTAATGATCTTGGTAATAGAACTCCTTGACGAACTGGAGGAGCTCCTTGATGGGCTCTGGGCTCCGGCCAAAGCACGACACGATGAGATCCTCCTCTTTTCTGAACGTCCCATAGTTCGAATCTCCGTCGAAAACGCTCTGCTGCTTTCGATGAAGCCTAAAGTAGCGGCCTTTGTACCAGAAACCGTGGACGCCCACTGCAGGGACGTATCTTGGGGGCTGTGAATGTCAGTATCCAAATTCTTGTGGTGTCAAGGGACCGGTCGACTTACAGCTTTGGCTTCTTGGTTGGAAAAGTTGAGGTACTCGGCGTTGCCGCCACCACTGCCGGCGATGGTCCTCGTTTGCAGGGCCTCGAGCTCTTCTTCCTCTTCCCATGCAGTCTTGCTCACGGTTTCGGCTGTCAAAGAGCGGGAGCTCGCCATCAGCGGTTGCAGTGCCAACCACTTCATCATATGCGTGTAAATCTCGTCTGTGCTTGTAATGTGAATGTTGCTCATGAAGTTTTCCTGAATCAATCGAAAGATGGCACCGTATGCTTGACGGGCAACTCGGTTGGCAGCCCAGAAAAACCCAACTAGTGTCAGGACCACGGTCGGATCGAGCCCCAAGTTGGAACCGATCATCTGGTACAGCAGCATCAGTGACCGGAGGACCGGGTTGAACTGCCCTCCGAGCATAGGCAGCAAGCTTTCCATCATTTTGTTGTTGCCAGAGGATGATCTCCCGCCAGTCATGTTTTCGGCCATAGCCGAGAGGTTACCCTTGAAAAGGTTTGTGAAGTCCATCTTGGTCATATCTATCATTCCTAATGAGAGGCGATAGCGTGTCTAGAAACTGGTTGAATGAAGACTCTTTACCTGCTTATGTACGTTGGCCCAGGTACTCGTGGCAACAAGGGTGTTCAAACGGATGTGAAATACAAGAGGCAACCAAGAGACGCGTCCAATTCGGATTTTTCCCTACTTGGGATAGTCAAGTCGAAAAAGTGCCAAGGTATCACACAGTTGGAGGGCAACCAAATGGGAGCGCTATTGTAGGCTTGCAGGTAAGTCAGCAATATCTGAATCGGAATGGGTGAGGCAGAGCGGGCAGGTAAGCAAGGAAGGCTGCCGGGGTGGCGACGGTGGTTGCAGTCACACTCTACATTGAATGCGACTACACTACAAAACCGAGTCTTGCGTATCGTTGGTTAAGCATTGGGATGGCTCTAGCCAGGTACGTGCATGGGCGGGAGGGTGGAGGAGTATCAGTACGGATACGTGGATGCATCAAACGTCACCAACAGTTAGTGTTAGTGCACATACAGCAGTGGAAACGATTGGTTTAGGCTGAACGGGGCGATGCAGAGCCTGCCGAAACGCATCTTACTTGCAAGAGAACGATATGCAAAGGGATGTTGTAGTGTACTACAAATCGGGTACGGCATCCAATTATTGTGGATGGCCTTTGGACTGAGTGATACAACAAGCCTACGTGTGACTCACACAGAGCCTGGATCAAGCCCTCCGCCAGGAGCTAAACAGGTGTTTTCAATAGGCGTAGGTAAACTAGCACACTAGGTACCTAAGGTACATGAGTGAAGTTAGCTGCGGTTGCCTTGAGTGTCGGAAAGGGATGAGCCGCTGCTGGCCGCTAATCGATGTGATACTTCAGAAGGCAAATTCCAAGGCACCTAGGTAGGCAGGTGCCGCCTTACCTGTTCGCCTTTGGAATCCATAACGACCGAATTGATTCCGCCGTGGGCAAGCCACATAGCATTCGGCTCCTAATTAGCCGGAGTTCCTTACGGCGGTGGGCGGCCCACCTTGATTTCGCGGACGAAAAGAACCTCGCACTGTGAATGCCCCGTCGGTTGCACTTTACGCGCTACAGTATCCCACCAAACGTGCTCGACGCGTCTGCCAAAGTTCATCGTCAACCTTCCTAGCGCTCAACCACCGCCAAACACCACGAAGCGCAACAAGCAACGAAACCATGGCGGAAGTAGAGCTCAAGGAGTTCTTCACCACTGGTGATAAGGGCCTCGAGCCCGATGTACTCTCCGAATTGCAGTCCATCATGCGCCTGCACGAGCTGTCCGCCGAAGACCTTTTTTATAAATGGGAGTCCTTCTGCATCAAAATGGATATGGACGCCATGAACCCCGACATTGTGCATGTGCGCAACTTCAAAAAGGATATCCAGGACGCACTGGAGAAGAGCAATAGACAGCAGACACACATAAAGACCGAGAAGCGAAGTCACGGTACCCCCCGCGCCGGTAGAGGCGGCGATGTCTTTGGCATGCTGGATGGGTTGGTGCCGAGCACGCCCGGGCCAGGGAAGCTGACCAAGCCGGGCAGCGTGCGAAAGAAGGCGAACGAGACACCGACCATGTCACGGGTCAAGGCAGAGATCCCTTCCAGCTCGCCAGATTACAAGGTGTCTTCCAAGATGGACGAACAGTTGAGCTCTATGCAGCCGTAAGTGCTAGCAGACATGCCGATGCTGATGTACGGCCACTAACTTCCCGCAGCCCGAGCTCCTTCAACGACCGACAGAATGCCGGCGAGATCGTCGAAGTACTGAACGACCACCTTGACGCACCTGAACCGCCGATCTGCCCATACTCGGAGCCTCGGATCAAGCTGACGGCCGCCTCTGATCAGAAGAAGCTTGGTTACAAACCGCTTGCCATGAAGCTTTCGGAAGCATCTGAGATCCTCGACGATAGGATAGACGAGTTTATGCACATCGTTCAGGAGTACCACAAGCTAGACTTTTCGGAGTTTGGTAACGCAGCGAATCAGAGCACAACGGAGGTGATTGCTGTTGGACGTATCGCTTCAGACGCCCCCGAGGGTAAGCTCAATGCAGCCTCGCTTGTGTTGGAGATGTCTAGGCGGATGGGCGGTGGTTTGAGGGTTCCCTTGAACATGCGTAACAAGAGTTACAGTTTCTTTCCAGGCCAGGTTGTCGCCCTCAAGGGCATCAACACGTCAGGAAAAGAATTCGTCGTCGAGGAGGTGCTTGAACTACCCTTACTACCAAACGCCGCCTCAACGCCAGCTGTATTGGCTGCACACCGCGAGAAGCTACGAGGTGACCCAGATGCAATGGACACAGACTCAGACCCCGCCCCACTGAATGTAGTCTACGCTTCAGGCCCGTACACAGCAGACGACAACCTTGATTTTGAGCCGCTGTATGCTTTGTGCGACCAAGCGGCCGACACCTACGCCGACGCTCTTGTCTTGACAGGGCCGTTTATCGACAGCGAGCATCCTCTGATTGCTACAGGCGACTTTGATCTTCCTGATGAGGCAGCCATTGATCCGGACACGAATACGATGTCAACCGTCTTCAAGTACATGTTCTCGCCTGCCTTAAACCGCCTCGCCTCCGCCAACCCCAGCATCACCATCCTTCTCGTGCCCTCTGTCCGCGACGTCATCGACAAGCACGTCTCGTGGCCGCAGGACTCTGTCCTGAAGAAAGAGCTTGGACTTCCCAAGACAGCGAGAATCGTTACCAACCCCATGACATTATCGATGAACGAGATGGTCATGGGTATATCATCACAGGATGTCCTTTGGCAGCTGCGCCATGAGGAATTGGTTGGCAGGCGTCCCTCGGATCCGTCACTGCTGTCAAGGCTCAGCAGGTATTTGCTTGAGCAGAGGCACTTCTTCCCGCTGTTCCCCCCGACGGATCGCCCAAAGCTGCCCAAGACGGGGACAGAGGAGGGCATCCCTCCTGGTGCCATGCTGGATCTCAGCTACTTGAAGCTTGGCGAGATGGTCAACGTTCGGCCTGACGTGCTGGTTGTACCTAGCTTCCTGCCTCCGTTTGCCAAGGTCAGCACCATATCTTTGCTATGCTACGCCTTTACTGACGCTTGCAGGTCGTCGAGAGTGTCTTGCTGATAAACCCCGGCTACCTATCCAAGAGGCGCGGTGCTGGTACATACGCACGACTAACACTCTTCCCACCCAAGGCCAACGCAGGCCAGTCAGAGGCAATGGTCAGTCACGGTGTTTTCGAGCGCGCACGGGTAGAGATCAGAAAGATTTGAGGTTACGATGTAATACGACGAGGGTTGCATTAGGAGTCTGGGTATATTGAGTGTCGTCTGCGGTGAGCCTAGAATACGCTCTAATACCATCTGAACAACGATCTTACGAGTCTACGCGCCGCCGTTTGTCACTGTCCCGGCGGTCTCTACCTAGCGACGGACTGCGCTTCCGCCTATCTCTGTAGTCATCTCGTGATCTGTGACGCGGTGATCTCGATCTGGACTGGTTCCGAGGGCGAAAGTCATCGCGAGACCGGTATCTGTTATCTCGATCCCTCCGATCATCGTCTCGGTATCTGTCAGGCCGGCCACCCTTTGGGCCATCTTGTATTTTGCGATCGCCCAGGGGAATTGCGTTTGCACCGTTGACTTCGCGGTCGTTGTCCGGCCGGAACCGCTCATCCACATCGTATTTGTTGAAGCCCCTCCGGTCACCCCCACGACGGTCGTCAAACTCTCCCCATCGGCCGGTATCCTCGGTCTTGAGGTCCTTGTACTTTGTCGCACCCTTCCTGCCCAGTTTCGTCATGTCGCGCTTCTGTAGGTACTCCGGCAGAGTGCTCCGGTCCTTGACATCGTCCGCAATGCGCATGCCCATAATATCGCGCTTGTCCAGCCCGTACGCCTTGGCCTCATCGCTGTAGAAGGCGCCCTTGTGGTAGTACTTCTGTAGGTAAGACATCTTACCCTTGGCGTCCTTCTCCTCCTGCTGGCGCGCAAGCTTCTCGGCATCCTCGGCATCGCGTTCCTCCTGCGTCAGGTTCTGACGCCTCTCGCGCTCCGCGTACTCGGCCTCCTGCTCGGCGATCCGGTCGCGCTCGCGCTTAACCCGCTTCAGCTCCCGCAGCTTCCAGGCCGCCAGCTCCGCCTCCGGGTCGAGGTCATCCGTAGTGTCAACGTCTGAGCCCGATGCCTCATCGTCGTCCCAATGCTTCTTACCCGCCGCACGCGCTGCGAGGTCCTTTTTGATCTGCTCCTCGACCAGCGCATCTGCAGCAGCTTTGCGACGGGCCTCTTCTTCAGCCAAGCGTGCGTCTTCGTTCTTTGGCGCAGCGGACTGGTCCTTTGCGGCATTGCGCTGGTTCTTGGGGATAAACTTTGGACGGATCATGAGGCGACGGGGGGCTTCCTCTTCGCTACTACTTTCCTCCTCGCTGGAGCTCTCCTCTTCTCCATCGTCGCCTTCTCCTTCTTCTTCATCATCCTCCTCCGTCACGAAGCCTTCTTCGGTGGCGAGTCGTTCCGCGTTTTCGCGTGCTATTCTCAGTGTCTCCTTTTCTTGTGCCTCGCGTCTGCGCTCGTCAAGATTGACCTTGCTGAGGTTACTAGCGATCTTGGCGGCGCTCGAAGCTTTCGGTGGCGGCGGAATCGCTCTTGCCTTGGTCTCGGTTTTATTGGTTTCGTTGTCGCTGGCATCTGAGTCTGAGTCTGAGGCTTCCGGTGCAACGGGCTTACCGGCGCGATATCGCGCTGGCTTGACCGGATTTGCTGTCATGCGCTTCGGCGGCATGGTGGTGGTTGTGACGGATGAAGGGGTTGGATGACGCTGAAAATTAGAGGTGCAGGCCCTGGCGTAGGAGGCCAGAGACGGACCTGCTCGAGTGATTCCCCGATGGGCCGAGGGCGCCCTGTAGCTTTAGCGTTTTTAGTGGGGCTTCCAGGGTGCTTACGGATACACCACCCCTCCATGCTCACTTTCTGGTTCTGGACGTGAGGCTTAACTTGCGATTGAATGCCGGTGTGAGGGGAGAATGCGTGGATGAACTTGACATATCATTGGGTATCTATCATAAGTCTCATAGTCCCGCCAGACATAGCCTCTAGGGCACCTCAAAGCTTCCAAGCGGCTACAGAATCTCCTCGTCTATATCATTATTCGCGGGAGCGGCCTGCACAGCATCGGCAGTAACGGGCGCAGAATCCTCATTAACACCGTCCATCTCCTCGTCAGTCTCCCATTCCTTATCCGCTGGCAATACGGCGACTCTAGTCTTGCGCCCCTCGGCCTCAAACTCCTCCTCGTCAGGGAACTTCTTCAATGTAGGCAGGTTCTTGTTGATATCGTCCCACTGCTTGCTCCGCGTCTGGATCCTCCGAGACTTGTTCTTGCTTTTCTCGACCTTGTTGGACGTCCGCTCCATGATGGCCTCGGCGCGGTCCATTGCCTTCTCGTTTCTCTTCTTGGCCTTGGCGCTCATCTGTGCCTTGCGGTTCTTTGACTTTTTGGAAATACCGGCGTTGGTCTGCGCAGCCAAGACCGACGGCCGGTAGTCGGTCGAGTCCACGGGCGCTTTAACATTCTTGAGAGACTTGTCGGTGTCGATATCAACATCTGTTGCGCGCCTGGCAGCTCTCGAACGAACGGAGGGTTCTGTTGCGGTTAGCGGTGGAATTTCCAGAAGAACGGAATTCGTACGCTTAGACTTCTTGGAAACACTCGATTTTGCCATCTTTGCTATATGTCGCTGGTGTGTTGAAGTCGCCCAACCAGCACTTCCAGGTAGGTTGTGGGGGATCGAGAAAAGTTCCTTATCTACATTCAGGACTATCTAATCTCGATAAGATAGGAACAATCACAAGCCTTGGGTCACGCGCGCACTGACCAACCAAACCAACATTGCCCCTATGGAACGAACCCCTGTTCGCTTTGCTTGCGAATACTTCAATGTGCCTTCAAGACTTTGCTCACCACCACACGTAATCAGCGGGCATCGCCACGACCAGTCTTAAATCACCCTCCTCGATATGGAAGCGCGCGGTCTCTCCCACATTGTATTGAAGAAGCTCGCCTGAAGCTGTCCACGAAACAAAACCTCGATCCTTACAACATCTAAGCAGTATGAATTCCCCCAGTTCATTCAAGGACACCTACGGGCCTGACTATTACCGACGAACACACCACGAGGCCTTCTGGACAAGGCTGACGGAGCCGAGCGTCGTCGTGTCTCTCTTGGCCCTTGTAGTGACAGCCGTCTATTTGATCTTTGGCGCTTCGGCTCTTTCAAACACCCTCCTGTCCCGCGCCGGTCGGACCCTCTGGGACGTCCTTGTCTGGCTTATTCCATTCAGCGCCCTGACCGTTGTCGAAGGCTGGCTGCATCCGCCACTATTTCCTCAACCGACGCTCCAGAACCGAGCAAAAACACACGCCGTAAAGAGCGAGCTCCTCAAGAACATACTTGGCATGAATATGCAGGGAGGCATCATGGGAACGGTATCCCAGGCTGGCATTCGGGGGCTGTCGTCCGTCTCCGGCGCCGTCATGGGCCTCAAGGGGTCCAGCGATTACCCCCCGGGCCTGGGGAACCTGGATAACTCTTGTTATCAAAACAGCATCCTGCAGGGGCTCGCGTCGCTCAAGCCATTCCCCAAGTACCTGGCTGACCCTGTTCAGGAGCTTGAGATTGACCGCCGGAAGGTCGAGGCCGTAGATACGCTGCGTGCCCTGATCGCGGACCTCAACAGCGCTCGAAACTACGGCAAAACGTTGTGGACCCCCGGGTCGCTGAAGAATATGAGCACGTGGCAACAGCAGGATGCGCAGGAGTACTTTTCGAAGCTGCTGGACGAGGTAGACCGAGAGATTGCAAAGGTAGCGAAGGTGATGCAGAAGCCGACGGGATTCGAGTCCGAATGCACAAATGACGACACTGCAACGAGCCAGCACAGCGACGACAGCGGGTACCAGAGTCTGTCGACGGTTTCCAAGATTGGTTCGGCGAAAGTGTTGCGGAACCCCCTCGAGGGACTTATTGCGCAGCGGGTCGCCTGCGTGGAATGTGGGCACTCGGATGGTCTGTCGATGATTCCATTCAATTGCCTGACCCTCAGTTTAAACGCAGGCGGCAACGATCACGACCTGTACGAGCTGTTGGATATTTACGCGCACATCGAGCCGATTGAAGGGGTTGAGTGTGGCAAATGCACGCTGCTGAAGGCGAAGAGACTCTTGACGACGCTCGTTGAGAGAGCGGAGGCGTCATACACGGATAAGGAGAAGCTCCAAGAGCCGAAATCACGCCTTGCGGCTGTCGAAGAAGCACTGGACGAGGATGACTTTGAGGACGAAACGCTTACCGAGAAGTGCAAGTTTCCGTCTCAGTTCAAGGTCTCGTCGACGAAGACGAAGCAAGCCGTCATTGCTCGTCCTCCACAGAGTCTCGCCGTTCATATGAACCGGTCTGTATTTGACGAAAACACCGGCATGATGTACAAGAACTCGTCAGGCATCCGGTTCCCCCTGACTCTGGACCTTGGCCCGTGGTGTCTCGGCAGTGCCAGTAGCAGTCGTGAACCCGAAGAGGAGCAGTGGTTGCTGGATCCCAGATCGTCCATGGTTGCCGGTGACAAACGCAAGTCATACATCACCGGCCCTATTTACGAGCTGCGGGCAGTCGTGACCCATTACGGTAGGCACGAGAACGGGCATTACGTCTGCTACCGCAAATTCCCTCGCAATACGCCACCAGAGGACAATCATGTTAAGTCTGAAGCCTTAGACGACAATATAGAGACGGACTGGTGGCGTCTTAGCGACGAGACTGTGAGGAAGGTTGACGAGGAGGAGGTTTTGGATCAGGGCAACGTCTTTATGCTATTTTACGATTGCGTCGACCCCGCCGTCATGCCGTTGTCCGAAGTTGCAGCTGCAGACGCAGATGTTGAAGCAGCTGCGGAGAGCGCGGATGCCAGTATAGACGCGGAAGATGACGAGACACCGAAAGTGGGGGAGTCTGTGTTCACTTGCACAGTGAAAGAGGTATCTGAAGACGACGAGGAGTCGTCCGATCATGGCGTGTCTGCGGTCAATGAGGGAGAAGATGTCTCGCCACCAGGAGACAAGGACACGAGGACGAGCGAAAGAGGGCCCCAGATGATTACGGTCTGACGACAAGATACATGCATGGTGCTTTAGTGTTTCTTTTGCATAGCGACGGCGTTGGGTCCGCGGTAATACCATGCGCTGGCAGCGCGGATACTATGGGCGTGAGGGTTCGGGTGCTCCGTAATCTTGGCCGCGGGGTTTGGTAATGGTATAGGTTCACACTCAGTGCTACAACGAGGTTGCTGTACGCAGCGGCCGGTATGGCGCTGTAATTAATAAACATCCGCAGATCTCACCACATGCTTCATTCAGTCCAGAGCCGGCCAGAACGTTTCCTCGGCGAGCATAACCTCCCTCCAAACCCCCAGCGCGCGCTCTCGTAAATGGTTCTCAATGCCCTCCTCTCCCTCTTTCACCACCTCCTCGTATCCTTGGTCGATGATGGCGCCTAGCTCGTCTACAAAGGCTTTGAACTCATCGCTGCTCCAGTTGGGGATGAACTCTCTCCTCAACGCACCACCGTCTGCATCCTGACTGCCATCCGCAGATGCGTCCAGCCTGTCCTTGGCACCAGACCAGGCGTCGAGGTAGCACTTTTCCGTAGCGTAAAACAAGACCGCGCCCTCCAGCCAGCCGAGCGGCTGAGGGCCCTGGCTCAGCTGACCGAATAGCTTCTCGAAGCGCTTCAGGCCGTCGAGCTTTTCGTCTTGCTCGACAATGCCGGCCCGGCAGGCCGGCAGGTTCACCTCGATGCCGAAACGCGCTGCCGTCTCGACGAAGAACTTCTCCTCCCGGCGGACGTTGACGAGGGCATCGACGAGCCATTGGAGAAGCCTCTCCGTCACCGCTGGCTCCGCGGTGGAGGATGCGACGTCGGGTAGGTCCAGCGCGTCGAGAAGGCGGCCAACGCCCTTGATGTACGAATGCACGTAAAGACGATCGTTACCCAACCAGCGAGAGAGAACATCCCGGGGCATCGCGCCATTTGCGGCGGCGCTGAGGAAGCGGGACTGCGTCGCGCGGACGTAGGACTCGGGGTCCGAAGCGAGGAGGTGTTGTACCAATGACATTGTGTGCAATCGGCTCAGGTGTCTGATCTCTATCCTGATGTCTAATCTTGCTTGAACCTAAGACGAAGCTGGTTCGAGAAAAGCCCCTCGGCTTAAGTTCCAATGTGCCCCCGACGACGACTCACGAGTGGAGCCATTGGTGATGAGATGGTCCGCTGTTCTCCTTAGTCAGCCTTGGCTGCATGTTCCTTGAGTTCATGATAGGCCAACCTTGATGGCCCGCTGGATCCGATGCCCTCACCAAGAACCCGCTACAGAAGTGGTCGTTCATCTCATGCATTCCAAAGCGGTATCTATGTGTATGCTCATGATATGCAACATTACAAAACCGGCATCCTAGTCCGAGGAGACCCTAATTTCGTTCAAGACGCATCAATCCAACCCCCCCAGTTCTTCTTTTTGCATGCGCACTCCAAACTCCCTGTCATGAGAGGACGTTCAGGTGCTAACCGCGCCCATGTTGGCCACCCAGTCTTCCGGCGCCGACGAACCCTTGTAGGCGAAGCCCACCACAAGCATCAACGTGATGAGCGTAACCAGGCCAAGGAAGAGGGCGCGGCGTACGAGCGGCGAAAGGCGGCCCTCGTCAAGGCTGTGAGAGTTCCAGACTGTGCGGCCCCATGTGATGGCGCCAACGCCCGAGCTCTTGAGTTGCTCCCAGCCGGTCGAGTAGACAACAAGGCCAAGAAGGGCGATAGCGTAGCCGACGAACTGCATGAAGGTGATGTTGGTTTTCCAGATGATGACGGATGCAACAATCAGGAGAATGTTCTTGAGAATGCCGGTTAGGGTCATGACGAGGCCGGACGTCTTGCCAATCTAGGATCGTTAGCGGTGCTGTCTCATAGGGCGGGCGGTGAACCTACGAGGAAGACACTCGAGACGTTAAGCATGAACGCCACACCGGCGTTGAGCAGAAGCATAGTAACGCCCGTCTTCTGCAGATCCTCAAACTTGAAGGTGCTGAACTCGCTGGCCCACGCAACGAAGAAGTTCATGATGGCGCAAACGGGGGCGTAGTAGTATAGACTGACGAGTGGGTTCATCCTCTGTGCGTTTTCATCGCCCTTGAGCAGCACTTGGATCATGACGAGACGTATAGCCTCGAATATAATGCCACCCATTTGGAAGATGAAGCCGATCCACGAGAATTCGATCTCGCCAAACGAAGCCATAGCCACACCGGCTACGATAAGCAGAATGTTGTAGAGGGTCTTCATGGAGGGATCGGCGACACCCCAAGCCCAGCTGGTGAAGAGCACGGCAACAGGGGCGCCGGCCTTGAGCATCTGGATAAAAGACACGGAGAGGTAGAGATAGACCAGATTGGAGCAGACGAGCGAGCCCGAGTACAGCAGACCAATGGGCACAACAGCGCGCAGGTAGATACGGCCCGTCATCTTTACCTTGTAGCGGCCATCAAGGAGAGATGTGGTTCGCGCAAGGATCTGGGTTGCAAGGGTTGAGAAGACGAGATGCCAGCATGTTAAGATGACGGCTGGTGAAGTCAGTGGAGGCCTTAGACGGCAGGTAGTGAAACGTACGGTATTCTATAATGTGTTAGTCAAGCTAAAAGCTAAGAAGGATAGGATCTTACTGAAGCCTGCTGTGTCGAGCAGCCACTTGTTGAACAAGATGGTCAGATTCGAGAAGAAAATCCAACTCCTACGGACATTTAGCTGAAGCACCAATCAATGTCTATGGCGAGATTGGCACGCACGAGATGAAGAAGGCTGGGTGGAGAGTCTTGGAGCCGGCGGGCTTCTCCGTCGTTGGCAGCGTACTCATGGCTGGTTACGCAACGGAGTATTTCAGCAGGGTTACAGATGAGTTCACTGAGATGGAATGAATGTGGTCAGTGTCGGCGGAGATCACGGCGACAGGGACAGTGGTGAACGCCTGAAGCTCCGTGTGGGCCGGTCGAATTGGCAGGCAGGGAGTATGGGGAAGACGGAGTTTCGTGGGTCAAATGAGTGACATGAGCGATGATGATGCAAGAACGGGCCACGTTGGTGAACAGAGATAGAAAACGAACGGGAGAGAACAGAGACGCCGGTGGTGAGTGAGCAGGTGCAGAGAGACTCACAGCTGCCGCGTCAAAAGCGAGGGAGAGGGAGAAGGAGAGGAAAAGGTAAGACGAAAAGTTGTGGCAGGCAACAGCCATTGATTGTTGTGGCGGCGCAGCGGCGTTTGTGAACTGAGTGAGATTGGCGGTACGGCGGGAACCACACTGAGAGACTCCTTTCCCCAGGGGGGCTTCCCTGTGTTGAGATGTAATAGGTAGGTAGGTACCCAACCCAAAGTACCTCTCCCTGTCCGGCGAGGTATGCTGCATGCACCTTTCCCTTTTGGGTTGGTACTTATAGGCGGGCTACTATGTAGACTGCCCCCACCGAAAGTGTAAACTACCTAGATACCTAGGTAGGTATGTGACAATGTATACGAACGGATACAGAACCCACCCTACCTACCTATCCTAGGTACCTGGATATTGTGTAGTGAGGAAAGAGACCCAGCGAGAGACAAAATTGCCGGTTCCTGCCTGAGAGTGTGAATGCAACAAGAACTGATTTGTCCGCTTCGGAGTGGTCCTTCAATCAACATGCTTTGGTAGTTAATCACTTACGTGTAACTAGGACGTGCGACTGCCGATCTGGCTTCCAGGGGGCCGAGAAAACTCAAATGACAGGTGTTCGGATGGTGAGATGTCTCAATTGGATCGATGGAAATGCGTCGATGGTGACACTGATGACTGGTGATCAGAAGGAGGGATAGGTGCCTACATAGGACCAAGACAAGACGACAAAGAAACCAGAGGAAGGATCGAAGGGGGAGGAGGCGGCGTTCCCGTACGGATACCGGGGCATAGCATTGTGGAGAGACAGGAGAAAAAGGGGACCCCACGATGCAGTGGATTGGCACCGCGGTACATGCTAACAATACCGGTAGCCACCAAGTTAATGATACAGAGCGGTTCCTCGTGGGGAAACCCGGTCGGTAGTTAGGGATGATGTACAGTCCGCGTCCGGCGCTGACCGAGTTCTTTTCATTAAGCTTTAGTCGGACTTGGGTGGCAAGGCACAAATGGTGCCATTGGTGAAGCGCTGTCCCCCTTAGCGGATCAGTTTCACTTGGCCGGCGGGCCTGGCGCAGGACGTTGCTAGCAGATCTCGCCAATCTCACCATTTCACTACCACCGGCCGGTGGGATGTCGTTGTGATGGCTTCCTTCCTCGCGTCCGATTCTATGGAAGCTTTGCCTGCTTTGTGTACCCACAACCTGTCCAAGATTCCGATTGAGATTGACGGGATCAATACGTTCAAATAAGGTGTGTACTCAAGCTCACGGTTTGTTGTTAATCCATTGTTCGCCTTCTCGTCTTCTCTGTCTCGTGTCATGCAGAGTTGTAATGCGATAGGCCAGGCAAGACGCTCTGGTTGGTCACAAGGGTCTTTCGACCATGCCATAGACATAAACTCTGAGACTTAGGCGCTTTCTCACAACCCCATTTCGCTATCCATGAGACACTGCGGCGTTTTCTTCAAGTCGTCACCCCAATAGTTACTTGCCTCTGGTCTATCAGTACCGTCAACGA
Organism: Colletotrichum eleusines; assembly: GCA_016807845.1. Taxonomy (NCBI): domain Eukaryota; kingdom Fungi; phylum Ascomycota; class Sordariomycetes; order Glomerellales; family Glomerellaceae; genus Colletotrichum; species Colletotrichum eleusines. The sequence continues at coordinate 4,937,589 of JADEZO010000001.1, read as the reverse complement.
CGATGTATTTGTGTATGTATGAAATGGACAAGATGTCTCAGAGGTCGATGACAATAAAGAGAGAAGAATCAGCCCAGGGTGTGCAACACTCCCTTCTGGGATTTCTAGGCTTGCTGAAGATTGTCTAGGACCGAGCTATCGGTATCATTTCACTTGGTTACAAGCACAACCCCTTCTGTTAGATGTAGGTTGTACGGTGTGCCCCATCCTTTCGACAAGCTTATGCTAACCATGCACCCATACAAGAAATACTGTACAAGTCAGGGGTGGTGACATACTGCCTACTATTAATTAAATGTGAGGCGATTATCCGTACCTACCTGTAATTTACAAGAAACTGCTACGTGCACAGTGGCGTCAATTCATAGTCTAACCCACAAATCTAACTCAAACTTTACTATACGAGCGCGAGCGCCTTTCACATTTCGTCTCTTTCGGAACGAAATGCTGCCGAGGCCAATGGGTGACATTCCAGCCCCAGAGGCCTTCCTTTTCATCCCCTTCCACGAGATCAGCCATGCAAAAACTCGGCTCCAGCCACCAGATCAAGTACCTGGCGGTGTTGGTCTCCGTGGTCTTCATCTGGCTGGTGTGGCGGCTTGAACTTCACCAGGAAATTATTCAGAAGACCCGCCTGCTTGGGCAACCTAGCGGCACGCCCTACGATGGCCCGACATCCAGCAATGTCCTAGTCCCGGAGAAGGCCAGCGATTATTGCGACCACTACCGCCTCAAGCCAGCCAACTACGACCTGGTCCGCAAGCGCAAGGTGTTCGACCTGCTCCTGGTCAATACCGAGATCGAGATGCTTGAGATCCACATGGGACAGATGGCCCCGTATGTCGATTACTTTGTCATCCTCGAGTCCGATAAGACCTTTACCGACCATCCCAAACCGCTTTACGTCAAGGAGAACTTGGAACGTTTCAAACCTTGGCATGATAAGATGATTCTGCGGACCATAGAACTCGAGGCGCTCAAGGAGGATGGCATCGCGTGGGACCACGAGACTAAGAGCCGCAATGCCTTGCTTGAGCAAGTGTTTCCCACGCTAGTAGGCGAGCAAGCTGCTGCTACCGATGACATCTTGATTGTAGGCGACGTCGATGAGATCATTAAGCCTGAGATCCTCCGCGCGTTAAGGAATTGCAACATTCCGCCACGCGTTACTATTTATACCAGTAACTACTACTACTCGTTCCAATGGGCCGACCGCGACCCCTGGTGGCATCCGCAGGCCACCCTCTACCGAGGTTCTGACACCGTTCTGCCTGACAACCTCCGCAAAAATGTAACCGGCCATTCTTTCAACTACGGTGGCTGGCACTGCAGCTACTGTTTTAGTACGGTCGAGGAGACGACACGGAAGATCACCTCGTTCTCGCACACCGAGATGGATAAACCCGAATTTAAAGATCCGGACTGGGTGGTTGGTGTTGCCCGGCGTGGGCTAGATATGTGAGTGTGAAGGATTACATTGTGGATCTCACTAACAAGAAGCAGCTTCGGCAGAGAATCTGTTCACTTCGACCGCTTGGAACATAACCGCGACGTGCCGGATTATCTTAGGGATAATGCGGACAGGTTCAAGTTTCTGCTCGATCGCGATCCGCCCGATGCGAACTTTAGGGATTACACGCCCAAGCCAAAGCCGGTATAGCGGCGTTTACTAGGCTGGCCACCGGGCAATGTTAGGCATTGGTATTTAGGGGAACATAGAGGCATCGACTCATCTAGCAGGAGTTGCTATTTAACGCGAGTTCAGCTGTACATCATAGAAATAAGATACCAGAAAAGGGCAGAGACATCCCAGCTCAACACAACATTCAAGTGCGGTAGCCATCCTGTCTAGGATATATCGTTACCAGGGTCGAATGCATTTGCGCCGCCTACCGGTTATGATAAACCATACGGCATTCCAAGAATACAGAATCATGTTTCCTCAAAGGAGACCACCAGGTCGCTTTTGAGACGCCGCCCACGGTTGGGTTGTTTTCCAAAAGGCCAGTTGCTTCCCATTCCGCAGAGGCATACCCGTCCCGGTCGTGGGAAGCCATCTGTAGAAGTCCGCCACCCTCCTCCGTGGACGGGAAGGAGGGAAGTGCCAACGTATGTTATTGGACGGTTGCCAACCACATCACCATCCCCACCCGATCGCTGCGCCGATGCTCGCGGACATGAGATCTTTCCGAACTGGGTAGCTATAGGACCACGGCGATGACTCGCGCTAGGCGTTGCTATCCGAACCCCTACATATCTGGCTGTGTTCGCCGTACCTAGCCGCAGATGCGGAGCCCCCACGCTGGCCGCCAGGGGCCATGGCAGGGTTGCGGGGCTTTCGGGTGCATCAGCATTCGCTGTCGTTTCTGACAGGTGCGCCCGCCTTTGTTTCCGGCCGAGCCGCCGGCTCGGGCGTTTCTGCGGAGCTCCGACAGCACATGATGCTGCAACACAATACAGGAATGAACCGCTACTGCTGGACGAGTTTGACTGCTGACTTCCAGTTGTCATGGTTTAGCTCATGAAATAAATGCAACCATCGTCCTTGATCTGTTGCTACCTTGCCGACCAATATTTACACTACAACCGCCCCAATGCCATTGTAAGTCGACGTGGATACAAACCACTAGACTCCAGGAAATGTGCGACACCGTTTCCCCAAAGCCTACCCCATAAGGTATTGAACACCAACTCCCGAAACATCAAGCCAACGATAACAGAGAGTCAAAGAGAAGACCAAGCTGCATCTAGCGACTCCTACTTCGTCGACGGCTGCGGCTCCGGTCACGCCTGTCCCGTCTTGACGAGATGCTCCTATCTCTACGGCTGCGGCGGTCACGATCCCTATCTCGGTCTCGGTCTCTATCTCTGTCTCTGTCTCGGTCTCTGTCTCGGTCTCTGTCTCGGTCTCTGTCTCTGTCTCGGTCTCTGTCTCGGTCTCTGTCTCGGTCTCTGTCTCGGTCTCTGTCTCGGTCTCTGTCTCGGTCTCTGTCCCGGTCTCGCCGATTCCTAGATCGGTCCCTGGACCGGTTGCGATCCCTCCTATCTCTATCGCGATCCCTGTCACGGTCCCGTTCCCGGTCCTTGCCGCGGCTCCGACTGCGGGATCGACTACGGCGGCGGTCGTTGTCATCTCGGGCCAAGTCGTGGGGTCGCTCTCTGTCTCTACCGGGCGGCACATAGCGGTCGATTTCGTCCAGATCGCGTTTCCGTTTGGCTTCAGGAGATCTCTCTCCTGCACTTCTCTTATCGTCGATTCCAGGGACCGGCATTCCCTTCTCCCGGGCCTCCCGCTGCGCAGCGAGGTAGGCTTTGGCTTCCTTTTCTCGCTTGCGGACTTCCTCCATCTTGGCAGCCTCTTTGTCATCCTTATCCCTGTCCAGCCTGGATGACGACCGCATGGCTGATGAGGCGGGCCTTGATCTAGACCGGCTCCTACGGTCACGATCCCGCGTCCTTTCAGGAGACCGCTCCCGACGTGTGCGGGAGCGGCTGCGGTCGCGACGGATCGGGTCTCGGCGATCGAGCCGTGGAGACCTACTACAATCTCGCCTTTCAGCACGTGTCCGAGAACGGGATCGGGACCTGTCTCTTCGAACGCGCGAGCGGCTGCGATCTCTCCTGTCGGTGCGAGGGCGGGACCGACTCCTGTCGCGACGATCCGTCCGAGTCCGTGAGCGACTTCTATCGCGCCTGTCAACGCGTGCACGGTCCCGGCTGCGATCTCGGCGGTCGCGAGACTTGGAGCGGCTTCGTTCACGCCGGTCGTGACGTGCGTGAGACCTGCTGCGGTCGCGTCGAGGGCGTGTACGAGATGGCGTCCTCTCTCGTCGCTCAGGCCGAGTCCGGGATCGACTCCGCTCACGTCTTCTTGAACGCGACCTGTCACGCCGTTCGCGGGATCCATCACGCGGACGGGCTGACCTTGACCGACGATCGCGTCTGCGACGGTCGTCATCGTCCCTGCGGCGTCTGTCGTCGTCGCCGTCTTTTTCTCGTTCTGCTTTGCCAGCGGCGCGCGAGCGGCTCCGACTTCTAGCCATCTCCGCCGGCGCATCGGCCTTGGGTGTCGCGGCGACGCTAGCGCACCGTGCCTCCGTCTTGGACTCGGATTTCTTCAGCTCCGGGACCTTCGGCGAGTCACGCGAGGACACCTTCTTGAAGGGCATGATGGCAGAAGCGGGAGCCAGCTTTCTAGGCGGCGGTGCCAGCGCTTCATCAATCTCCAGCTCGGGCTGCTTCGCCGTGACACGTTTGCTCTCGCGGAGGAGATCTGCGAGAGCTTCTTGTTCGAGTCTTTCAAGCTGCTCCTTCGAAAGCTTCTGCTGGGCCTCTTCCGACTCTTCGTGTCGCTGCTTGCGCTTTCGGTCGCGTTCTTCACGGCGCTCCCGATCCCTCTTATCGCGGTCACGATCCCGGTCTCTGTCTCTCCGGCGACTGCGGCTCCTGCTCCTGCTCCTGCTCCTGTCGCGTTCTCTGTCCCGGCTCCGCTCCTTATCTCTTTGCCGACGGCGCTCTTCCCGCTCAGCTTCCCGTTCGGCCTGAAGCTTCTCCCTAGCGGCTCTTCTGGCATCCCGTTCTGCTTTGCGTTGGGTCTCGGCCTTTTCACGCTCCTTTTCAATCTTCTTGCGCTCTTCCCTTGCGATTTTGCGTTTCTCCTCCTCAATAGCCAGCTCCTTCTGTCGCAGTTCCTCGCGGACCCTCTCGCGTTCAGCTCGCTTGGCAATTGTTTCTGCGTGATACTCTTCGTCCGTCTTGGCTCCCCGGTTTTGCTCGGCGATTGCTTCCTCCTCGCCAATGTCATTGCGCCGCAGCTGGCGCATGCGCTCTTCAATTGCGGCCCTATCAATGAGTTGTGTAATGACCTGTTCCGCCTTTTGATACACGCCAGATCGCTCAAGCGCACCATCGATAAGAGCGGCCGCTTTGCCTCGCTCAAGTGTTAGAAGCTGTGCCGGGTTGCGTTCGACTTCTTGTTCGGCGACCTCGAGAATTGCTTTTGTGACTTGAGCCTCATAGTCCTAAACTTGTTAGTTGTGAAAATTCCGGCAGAGCTACCAACCTACGCTTGCTGCAAATCTGTCCCAGACCTCCTTGCGGATGGCATCATAGCCTCCTTTCTTCTTGAAGCTATGCGCCAGCGACTCGATTGCTGCTCGGGTCGCAGATGGCAGGGGGAGATCGGAGGCCTTGTACTTTTTAGGCCCAGGAGGTGTTTCAGTCGATGCCATCGCGGGGTTGGCGGATGAGGCACTCGCCATCGCGGCAGGGAGGGCGGAAGTCGCCATGCTTTGGTGGCTTCAATCGACAGGGTCTTGCTGGCACGATAGTCGTTACCGCATGCATTTGCCGGTGAGCCAGCGCGGTAAGCGGCAGCAATCAAGCACAAACGACTGTGGGCGCGGTGGCCATGGGCTGATTGTTCAAAGTTGAGCGACTCTGTGGGCGTTGGTGAGATGATGGATGCACCTGGAAGGAAAAGATTCCAGAATCCTTACTTCGGGAGACGCGTTAGGAAGTCGCCAAATGCACTGGTTTCTCCAGGAGCCGGCAGGGGGCTGGAAAGTTTAGTGTGCATGTATCCCTGAGCAGAAGGTGGTCTTAGCGTCGATTTGCCGTGGGCATTTGAGGTGTCACAAACCACATTCGTCCAAACAGGTTTACAGTCCAGAGAAAGTCACCAGGAAGGCGGGGTCGCTTGCATTGGAGGGCCAGATGGCTCAGACATAGGCCTGGCTTTTGGTCTCGTATATACTGCTCTTTGTGTGGAAGCGCTTTCTTCTCTCATTTGATAACAATAAGGAAATATCAGTTGTGCGCTGGTTTCCGAACCACACACAGAGATCTTTTGTCCCGAGCAAGACTGGAGAGCCGAAACGAACGGCTTAGGATTTTCTTCCCGAGTTTGCATTTCGAACCGAGTGTACTCTTTCCTACTGGGTTCAGTCGAGGCGAGAGGCCAACCATCAATACAGGTACGATGTGTTGCTGCGTCGCTGTCCCGCACCATGTAGCCATCTCCCAGAACCTAATAACCGCCCCTCGTCACGAATTTTGTGTTCGGTCATGCAGCAGAATAAATGGCCATCGAGAAGCGCCGTATTGATATTAGTTAGTGATGCCAAAGCATCGCTCCAACCCATTTCCCTTACTCCTTGATCAAGAACTCCTCAATATCCTTGTCCTCGTCATCCTCCTGCAGTTCTGCCAAGCGCTTCTCCTCGACGTCAATCAACTTCTTGAGCACATCGCGCTGCCTTCTGCGCGCCTTCTTGCCCCACTCAGTGGCCGTTGTCGAGCCGGCGGCCTCGACCCCCTCGTCGTCGCTGTCCTCGGGAATCTCTACCTGCCCGCGCAGAGTGTTGGGCTGGACCTTCGGTTTAGGGCCCAGCCACTCATCCTCAGGCCTAGTCTCGTGCTGCTTCATTTGTGAACTGCCTGCCAACTTCATCAGGTACGGGCGGATGAGGCAGTAGGCGCCAACAATGATAACAAGACGAATCCACTTCTCATAGCTCATGCCATCGAGCGTGCCGCGCAGGTTGGTGGTGAAGCGCGTCCAGGCAATGTTGAGGAGGTCCAAGACGGCAGCCATTTTTGCTGGTTGGTGGGGTGGTTATGGTGGTTGGTAGTGATTTAGAATTGCATGTGGCCGGCTATAGAGATATAATCGCGAGGCGTCCGTAGGCACACAGGAGATGAAATTCGCCCGAGATGTGGCTGTTTAAGGGGTAACAAGGAAAAACGGAGATGCAGGATGGCAAGCCGAGGCCGAAGAAAATGTCGCGACGTTGAAGGTTTGCACTCAGAAGCCCCACGTGAAGAGCCCGCTAAGTAGCTCTAGCCAATTGGCGGCACAGCATTGGAGAGACGCTGGAGGTTCGGCGTCGTTCAAGGGTCTTCCAGGGGTATTGCTAGTGATGTCACAACGCGCTGCTGATATAGAGGTTTAGTTACGAGATTGCATGGCATGATGTTTCTATCCGTAGGTACAGAAAGATAACTTTATCATAGGTAGGTACCGAGTATCTAACAGTGTACGGGCATATCGTGTACTTGTGCGACCCTACAGGGGACCGTATTGTACTCGTACCTTGGTTACAACGTGCTGCTGTCGGCGCGCCGGTGTCTGAGGAAGTGCAGCTCTTGAATTGTCCCAGGATACGCAGGAGAAATGACCCAAAGGCTATTCGACCTATAGTTGGTCGATCTAAAGGGAGCCGTGTACAAAGTCTGATGACTTCTACCATCGTGTTAAATGCCCAAGAGCGAGGCTGCGCTCAGTGCTTAGTCACCTGTTCCATGAACTTGTCGCGACATCATGTGATATGTATCCCACCATTCACGACTTATCAAGATTCCCGAGAGTACCAGATGGTGTTTCGTGATTCCGACTAACAAGCTAATTCGCCTCTTCAATCACTTACATGTGCATTCGATGATAAAACTGCAGAGAAGATAAAATTCGCTCTGCAGCGTTGCGACGCTTCCAACCAACTCAACATCAGCAAAACTCACCACGACGCGTCTGTTGCGTGAAGTGGGAAACGCACAACAACCCTAGCACCTCTGTCTCAACCCTGTACATCATGGCAGACATGGCCAGTGAAGACGAGCGCGAGGTATAACAATAAACATACACCTTTGAGCCTCTCTAACACAATTCCCAGCGTCTCAAGGCTGCGCTCTGGTTCGCGGTCGGCAAGATCGTCGACGAGGAGTCTATCAGACAAGGCTGCAACGCCACGCCGCAATTCATCGGCGCGCTCACCGAGATGGTGTGGGCCCAGATTGGTGAGATGGTTTTGCTTGGGCATCGAGGATTCCAGACGCTAACGAGCCCTAGAATCTGTTGCTGGCGACCTGGAGAGCTTCAGCCGCCATGCACGGAGAGCCACGGTGACCACGGATGATGTGGTCCTCCTGGCGCGGAAGAATCCTGATTTGCTGGACATTGTTCGCAATTTCATCGATCAGAAGAAGGCAGACAAGCAGAAGAAGGGCAAGAGCAAGGAGAAGCGGTGACATCCGCTGGAAACAGGGGGCGTCGACGTATAAAACTATTTGATACCCTAGAGTTATTCAGCCAATCAATTCAAGTCAAGTGCCGGACGAGGAACTATTTCGCGATTAACTTATGCGGGGGACTTTTGAGGTATCTCAGGATAGTAAACTCCGAACGCCGACCTCATCATAAGCCTTCATGATGATCTGTGAGCCTCAACGCCTCCTACTCGTACAAGTTTATACTTGTTCCTGTCGTCTTCGTTCATCTGCCGCCTCTGCCACCTCGGCCTCCTCGATTTCATTAAAAAGCTTCCACTCCTCCTCCGTCAGATGGAACCACTGAGCAAGCCCGGTAATAAGCGCCCACAGCTCGCCCGCAATCACCAAATGCACGAATTCCAGCCCTAGGAAGTTCGTGACACCCCTCATCGTCATGCCACTGAAGATGTTGGTGTCATGGATATCGAAGGTGGGCAGGCCCATCCGCTCGCGGTAGGACCTGGCAACTAGCCGCAGCGCGACAGCCTCGTAGGGCGAGACCAAGACATATCCCGAAATAACGGTAAAGATGTCGGAAGCCAGACATGCTGGGAGCCTTGTCAGCATAGTGTCCATGTACTGCACCGAAGCGCCGGGGCCGGAGCCTTCGGGACCTGTGCTTGGGCGCAGCTCAGCGGACCACAGTCCTGGAGGAGCATCGGTCGAGTCTGTGGCTTCAACGTCGAAGCTGATTAGAGTCGCACTAACGCCTCCGTCATCTTCGTCGTCACTGCCGTATTCGTCTCCGCGAGCGGAAAACGCACTTGGCCTGCGGACCGCCTGGATTGGGGGTTCGCTGGGTGGGTCCACTTCAGGAGAAATGTCTTCAGTGGCGTCCTCGTGTCCGATCTCAGAAAGGGGCTCGGGATGCGATCGATTTACATCAGGCACCGGCTCTGGAGTCTCCAGGATCGGTGCTGACGGTGAGGGTAGCAGGGGCGGCGGGGGCTTGCGGTGGTGCACCGTGTTCGGCAGTCGTCCATAAAACTCCTGCCACAAATGGCCTGTAACCTCAGTCCAGATCTGGCCCCAGATGACATACGACACGAACGGGATGGCATTCACGCACCATGCACTGGCGTACTGTGCCAGCGATGATGCGCTGAAGTCCTTGGGCGGTGCTGGAGCCGCGATGGGAGATGAGGGCGAGCCGGGAATGAAAAAGCTCAACGAGGGGAACAGTTTACTGGAGGGGATGATGTCTAGCCTTTGTAGGAAGACGTAGAGTTGCAGATGCACGCGGATGTACGACAGGGCGGTGTTGATATAGCGGTTCTTCCGCGGGAAGGGGTAAACCCAGTATGTGGCCATCTTGAAGACGTGACCGCCAAGGAATGTGGGTAAACCGGTCAGGAGGGCGCTTGATAATGAACGCTGTTTCCTCTCTTGTTGAAGAAGCTCAAAAAAAGAGATGTCTGCGTAGCGCTTGTAAAGGAGGATACGTAGTCGCATACCGTTGATGCCCCAGACGCCGGCGATCTCAAGAGCTCGTCCAAACCGCAATAGTCGCGTGCCGACAGCGTCTTCGTAATTGAAGTACCGCCGTACGGAGTCGACCTCCGCGGAGGGCGGCGCATTGTCTGGCTCAGCGACGCCAATGACCTGCATCACCTCATTGTGGGAGCGCACCATGTCGCGATTCATTCGTTTCGTTTCGGGATTGATGGGGCGTCCGCGGCTATCGTATTGCTGTGTGGGCGCACGGGGGTCAGTCTCGCCTTCGCCGTCCACCACATCGTCGAATGGTGAGCGGCCCTGCAGTCAGTCAGCATAGTTCGATACGCATGCACAAGATTTCTACCTACCAGTGCCTGCGCGGTCAAGGGACCAAGTCGTGTCATCTTGAGCGGGTGTGAGTTAACTGCATGTAGGCAACGGGGGGGGGCTCCTCTTGTTGCTTTGGTGGTGTGCCGAAGGGGGGGATCGAGACCCTGGAAGTAAGTCGACTCTAAACCAAGCCCAAAAGGTCCAATGCCAAAAGTGCCATTGATACAAGCAATCGATCTTCAAGCTAAGGTGGAGTTGGAGCTCGCGCCTGTGAGTGGGACTGATTAGATAAGGTGCTATCGATAAGAAAGTCCAGAAATTTTCTTTGGCGGGATGGAAACCGCGGCTTGCCGCTCATTGTGATTTGTTTGATCGCGCGCATGGCTTCTACAACCGCAAAATGGCAAACAAACAACCTTTCAAGACGACGTTTGAGCCGGAGCGGGTCATTCGACCGATTTTTACAGGAGGCTCCGTTGCCTTAGATAATGGTGCCAAAATTCTGGCCACGCCGCTCGGCGAGGATGCCATCCTGACGAACCCCTCCAACGGCAAGCACCTGGCAAATATTGATGGAGTATGCGCCCCGAGATCTCGCAATTGACATATGCTGACGATTGCAGGACGGTGAACAAATCTCGACTCTGAGTCGTATGTCTAATCTCTGTAAGATCGAGACTTGCTCTAACACCTACAGTGACACCTTCCGGCTCTCACCTCATCATCTGCTCGCGATCCCTCTCGATGAAGATCTACGCCCTCAAAATAACCGAAGACGGAACGATAGAGGCCAAGCTGACCCGCTCTCTGAAACCCCATGGCACTCCTGTCGTCGTTCTCGCAGTCGACCGAACGAGCACCCTCCTCGCGACTGGTGGAACGGACGGGGCAATCAAGGTCTGGGACATTGCTGGTGGTTACGTTACACATACCTTCCGCGGACCTAGTGTTTTGGTATCAGCGCTTCACTTTTTCGAAGTTGCGGCGAGGTCGAGCGAGGGCGAGGTTGAAAAGGCCGGAAAGAAGGACAAGAAGTCGAAGCAGGCGGAGGCGGAGGTCACCGCGACGACCAACTGGCGGCTTGTATCTGGTAGCCAGGACGGCAAGGTACGGGTATGGGATCTCCACAAGCGCACGGTCATCGCGAATCTCGACTCGCACGTTTCCAACGTCCAAGGCCTGGACTACTCCCCCGAACAGCACGCGATTGTGTCGGCAGGCAGAGACAAAACGATCATTTGGTGGGATGCAAAATCGTGGAAGATCCGCAAGGTCGTGCCCTGTCTGGAGCTTGTCGAAGCTGTTGGGTTCACTGATGGTGGCCGGTTGACCTACTCGGCTGGTGCCAAGGGCTGTCTTCGTATCTGGGACACCGATACCGGCCGCGAGTTGACGAAGGATCAGCCTGCAAAGCCAGAAGCTGAGAGCATTGTCAGTGCTGTGTCGCACCCCGAGCTCCCTTTCATCCTGTGCGTGCAGGTTGATCACACTCTGGCGTTGTACAACGTGCCGCAGAAGAAGTCCGTCGATGGATCAAAGCCAGAGCCTTTTAGGCGGATATCTGGAACCCACGACTCAATCATCGACCTCAACTACCTCCTACCTGATCGCTCGCTTCTTGCCCTGGCAACCAACGCCGAGGATATCCGCATCGTGTCTGTTAAAGATTCCGAGTCTACGTACTTCGGCCAGGACTTGGCCTTGCTCAAGGGCCACGACGATATTATCGTCTCGTTGGACGTCGACTGGTCCGGCTACTGGATTGCCACCGGCGCAAAGGACAACAACGCACGCCTGTGGTGTGTCGACCCCGCGAACAACTCCTTCACATGCTACGCTACGTTCACCGGCCACACGGAATCGATTGGTGCCGTGGCACTCCCGAAGCAAACCCCCCAAGAATCATCGGCACAGTTCAAGGACCCGCTGAACCACCCCCCGCCCTTTCTTTTTACTGGCTCCCAGGACCAGACGGTCAAGAAATGGGAGATCCCCAGAGAGGCGCAGAGTCGTAAGGGGGGATCTCGCGCTGTCTTCACCAGAAAAGCGCACGACAAGGACATCAATGCAATGGACGTTCACCCTGCCAGCCATCTCTTTGCGTCCTCGTCGCAGGACAAGATGGTCAAGATTTGGTCGGTAGCGGAGGGTGAAGTCCAGGGTATTCTGCGCGGTCACCGCAGAGGTGTGTGGTCGGTCAAATTCGCACCCTCCGGCTGCCCCGCAATCCAAGGTGATGAAGGCCAGGTCGCCGGCAAGGGCGTCGTCCTCACCGGCAGCGCCGACAAGACTGTTAAGATCTGGAGCCTGAACGACTACACATGCATTCGTACATTCGAGGGCCACTCCAATAGTGTCCTCAAGGTCGTCTGGCTCAACATGCCCAAGCCCGAGGGCAAGGGAAAGAAGCAGGTGCAGTTCGCCAGCGCGGGTAGCGATGGCCTCGTCAAGGTCTGGGACGCCAACTCGGGTGAGACGGAAACGACGCTCGACAATCATGAGGACCGCATTTGGGCTCTTGCCGTAAACTCAGCCGACAACACCATTGTGTCAGGTGACGGCGACTCCATCGTGACCTTCTGGAAGGACACCACATCCGAGTCGCAGGCTGCGGCCACTGAGGCGGCGCAGAAGCTGATCGAGCAGGAACAAGAACTTGAGAACCATATTCACCACGGGTCCTACCGCGACGCCATCGTGCTTGCTCTCCAGCTCAACCACCCCGGGCGTCTGCTGAGCCTGTTTACATCCGTCGTGACTTCCGCACCCGAACCCGGCAGCCTGTGCGGTCTGAAGGCGGTCGACCAGGTCCTGGCGACGCTTTCTGACGAGCAAATCTTCATGCTCCTACTGCGCTTGCGCGACTGGAACACCAACGCGCGGACGGCCGCGGTAGCTCAGCGCATCCTCTGGACCCTCGTGCGCAGCTACCCTGCATCCAAGTTCTCCAACCTGTCGGTTAAGGGCGCGCGGGGGCAGAGGAGCCTCAAGGAGGTTCTCAACGCGCTCAAGGTGTACACAGAGAGGCACTACAGGCGGACAGACGAACTCGTGGACGAGAGCTACCTGGTGGAATATACCCTGCGGGAAATGGACAGTCTCGCGCCGGCAATAGAGGATGTGGCGATGGGGAACGATATCGGGACTGAGGAGGATGTCGTCATGGCGTGATGTTGTAGATGAGTGAAAATGTCAAATCAATGTTATAGAGTTGCGATCCTTGGGTTTGTTGAGGGAACCCCCTTTACGCTTGCCTACCTAGGCCGTGCTTGATGCTGTGAATTGTTGCACGCTTATACGTTGAGTTCGTCCCTCACTTTCGGTTGTAAGGAGATGGAATGACCTAGCCCAAGCCCAAGCCTTCCTGCGAAGCTCGAAGGGCTTTGCATCAACGTTTGGCAGGAGTCTTGTGTCTGCTCCTGCTGGTGCTCTTGCGACCTACACATTCCCTCCCGAGTTCGTTTTAACGGTCATCTCTTCACCCGCATCGTCCTTTGAAATTCCATTGGCATCGCTCTCTACCCCTTCCTTGCCATCTACTGTCAAGTCATCCCAATGTCCCCATAGACCTTTCTCGAAACTGTCACACACACCTTCCTCAACAACACACACATCATCTTTGTCATCCTCTAGACTTGCATCACATCCGCCGGTGCATCTAGGCCTTCCAAAATATCGGAGTGAAGACTGGCTGTCGCGCTCGCCGTGTTGGCCTTTCCCATACCTAACAGGAGAACCAGAAAGATGCGGTATTTGCCGATGCGGCCCAGTATGTAGATATCTGGATATTGAGCAGCCTTTCTAAGATCGTCCTCAAGGCCAGCCAAAATCTCATCGAAGGCCAACACAGCAGCGTCGTATTCGAGAGGCAGAGCGTAAATCATTTAAGCCGATGCCTGGATACCCACCTGGGCCAGGCGTCGTCTTGGGTCGAAGGCCAGTTGTCAATGGTACTGCGCCACTCAAACGCATATCCTATGTTCGCTCTGGGATAATGTCGGCCGCTGCTTCTCGGTGCCTGTCCGATCACGTTATGAGATCTCATACAAAAAGCCATGCCCTGTGAGTCGTCTCTGTATGCATGTTGAGCCGCGATGTTGTTTTCGTGACGCGATGTTGTAGCACCCAACCGTAGGTATTTGGGTAGGTAAGGTACTTCACGGAAGCAGAAGAAAGTCGCCTTAAACAAGCTCTGGGCGTGGCAGTACGAAGTGACGGGGGTTGGGAGTGGGGGTGCACCTATCACCCCGGATGGGCGACTTTTTTTCAACCTTACAACCAGCGGCCAGGAGACACCGATCCACCTACGCCTTCAACCTCGGCCTTCTGCCTGCGAAAACCGTTATCGACATCCAATTTCTTCGTACGTCCTACACACACAATGGCTTACCGGAAACGCCACGCAGAAGATACCCTCGATGAGGTTGCCGGTATAGACTCTCCCGCCTCGAAGCGCTCCAGAACCGTCGACTCCCTCGTCTCGAATGGATCCCTTGAGAATGGACACGATGATGATGCAACGCCCACAAACGAGCCGAAGCCTGTCGAAGAAAGCGACGTCGATGACGAGACACCCATACAGGCGCCGGCTCGTCAATCGGCGCCGACAGATGGCTACGACGACCTTTACCTCGACACGATAGACCGCAACGTCCTTGATTTTGACTTCGAGAAACTGTGCTCCGTCAGCCTGTCCAACATCAACGTTTACGCATGTCTGGTATGTGGGCGCTACTACCAGGGCCGCGGGCCGAAATCGCATGCCTACTTCCACGCGCTCGACGAGAACCATCACGTGTTCATCAACATGCAGACGCAAAAAGTCTATGTACTCCCCGAGGGCTACGAGGTCAAGTCCAAGTCGCTTGACGACATCAAGTTCGTGTCGGATCCGCGGTACACGAAACAGGAGGTCGCCGTTCTGGACAAGCCACCACTGCGTGCCTCGTTCACGTTGGCCGGCAAGGAGTACGCGCCGGGATTTGTGGGCATGAACAACCTCAAGGAAAACGATTACCTGAATGTTGTGGTACAAGCTCTTGCGCACGTCGCGCCGCTGAGAAACTTTTGCCTATTGGAGGATCTGTCATCGCGGTCGGAATTGGCGAAGCGTTTTGGCATCTTGGTGCGCAAAATCTGGAACCCACGCGCCTTCAAGGCGCATGTGTCCCCGCATGAACTGCTCCAGGAGATCTCGCTGCTGTCGAATAAGCGGTACACCCTGACGGCACAGTCCGATCCGGTCGAATTCTTATCGTGGTTCCTCAACAACCTACATTTGGGGCTGGGTGGGTCAAAGACGAAGCCTGGGAGCTCCGTCGTTCAACGAATCTTCCAAGGCAAGCTCAAGGTCGAGTCACAGGCAATTACAGCGCGTGCCGATGCTGGCGATCGTCTGCGGTTTGAAGATGCCGCCGTCTCAACGACAATGTCGCGGTTCATGTTTTTGACCCTCGACCTCCCCGCAGCGCCCCTCTTCCAAGACGAGTTGGAGAAAAACATTATCCCGCAGGTGCCCCTGACGACAATCCTATCGAAATACGACGGCGTCCATGCGCAGGAGCATCTTGCGCAACGCAAGCGGTATCGCCTGCTCCACCCCTTACCTCCATACCTCGTCCTCCACGTCAAGCGTTTCAGCCAGAACAAATTCGTCTCGGAGCGCAACCCGACGATTGTTACGTTCGATCCGCGGGGACTCGACGTAAGCCCGTATGTTGAACCGAACCCAGGCGAATGGCCGCCGGGCGAGCCTATATGGTACGACTTAGTCGCCAACGTCGTGCATGAGGCCGTCCGGGCCAAGGAGGATGTCGCGGATAGCGGGGAGGAGCGCAAGACATGGAAAGTGCAGCTCAAGGATAAGGGGCGGGACGAGTGGGTGTCGTGTCAAGATTTGTTCGTGGAGAGGGTGCAGAGCGAGCTGCTCTACCTTGGCGAGACATATCTACAGGTTTGGGAGAGACGGAGGACGCCGAAGAAGGCGTGACATGATGTGCAAATGGAGCAGTGAGAGGCATCACCATGATAGCGAGACAGACATCACTGGCTCATTCGTCGTCATTGTGACCATCGTACGGTCAGATCGCGCAGCTGACATATGCCGTGCGCCTAGATCGCAGTAGTGTACACCTCGAGGGTTAAACCAATCCAGTACCGCCTGTCGCAATCCATAAAACAACGTGACCGCTAAACGTTGACCGCTGCCCATCCCGCCGCCCCCCATCACTTTCAACCCCGTCTCCGAGATCGATAATCCAGAAAAGGGAGCCTTTCGGCACTCCATATGTCCAAACCCATATTCCTCAACCCAACAAGGTGTATTTTTGTCGAGGTTTCAACCCGAATGCTATGAAGATCCGCCGCAGGGGACCTGATAGTGTACAAATAAACATCAAAGATGGCTTGGAAAAAATGCAAGAGGGTGGCGTTCCGTGGGAGATGGTGTTCAGGACGCGGCGGGCTTCTGCTCGTCCGTGGCCTGCTTGCCGCGCTTGTCCTGCTGCTTCTCGCGGCGCGACTCCTCGATGGCGGCGCGGTGCTGGATGCTCTCGTCGTGCGACTTGAACTCGAACTGCGTGTTGGGGGGGCATTTGAGGTACGACTTCCACGTTTCGCTGTGGCGGTTAGTTACGTTTTGTGCAGAGATTGGGACGACCTACCGAATCCTCAACACGCGGCCGCCGGTCGAGCGCGTCCAGATGCTGATGATGTCCTCACCATTTCGGACGCTCACAACACCACCGCAGACCTCCTCGCTTGCGTCAATGAAGGCCTCACCGAGAAGCGCAAACACGGTGTCTTCCCAGTACCGGTCGACAATGCCCTTCTTGAGACGCAGCACCCACTTGCCGCCGCTCCTGTTTTCTTCGTCCTCCCAGATAGGGCGGATGCCCCGTTTGAAAAAATGGTATTCCCAGCCGACCGACAGCTCGGACGGACGCTTGAGGTGGGGGTAGCCGACCCAGAACTCCTCGACGGTGTTGCAGTGGATCATGGGCGTCAACGACTTGGCGTACTCCTGATACGGCTGGCCCTTGGGTTGAGGCGGCCGACACCACGTCACCCACTCGTACTTGAGGGGGTGGACGCGCAACGTCTCGGAGGATGTCCGGGCCGATACAGGCTGGGAGCCCAGTGCCTTCTTCTCGGGGATGGAGGCAACGGATGGGGCTTTGGCGGCCGGGTCGTGCAACGACGTCGGGCCACCGGGCTTCGCGCCGATCTTGCTCATGGCGAGGTCGAACGGATTACCTGGAGACTTGGGCGTCTTGGCGGAGCCGAAGGAAGCGAAGGCGCCGGAACCCAGACCAAAGGCGTTGGCAGCACCCGCCGTAGGCGAAGCCATGCCGCCGGCACCGGGAGTCGTTACGTTGTTGAAGGGATTTGACTTGCCGCCGTGTGAGGACGTATCGCCGCCGAATCGTTTGGCGAAGGAGCCGTTACGGCCAGCATCACCGCCCGGCGCGGGGCTGCCATTCGTCGAGAGTGAAAGCTTGCCAGAGCTGGAAGGTCAGCGGTGAAGGTGTGGGGGAGACGCAGGAGACTCACTTTGTGCGGCGGGTCCACAGGTTGTTATCCATGGGGACTGCTTTCGACGACTTCCGGGCTGAAAAAATGTGATTTCCTTCAATCCCCCGATTCTGCAAGGGCGGCGGCACCTTGGTTTGGGTTTTTGGTCGCAGTTGTGGCGGCTGGGACGGGTTGGTGAGTGGTACGCGATGAGGTCGGGATGATGGCGGCGGCGGCGGGCGGTGCAGGCGGGCAGGCAGTCGATGAGGGCCTGCTGCAGGGGCTTTGTAGATGCGCGGTTGGAGAAGACGGGCGAGGTTCGGTACGAGGGGAGTTTGGGGTTCGGTGTAGAGGATGCGTCGGTGGTATCTCGAGGAATGTGTTGTTAAGGGTATTACAGATGTCGGTGTTGGAAGCGTTGTGGTGAGGCGGGAGACGAAAGGCGAATTATCGACTGATGGGGAACAATGAACAGCTTGAAGAGAAAAAAAATAATACGAGTACTTGATGCCCCATCCTTCTTGACCTTAGTCGTCACCTTGTTATCGATGGCGGATACAACGATAGCGCCTCGCTTAGCCCACGTTAGCCTTACCCCTGGCGGCTGGCCAATAAGGTACAACCATGGGAGGCGGGCGCGCTGGAACGGTGCACCACAGTGAGGTCACAGCGAGTAGCCTAGGGGCTGGGGCCCGTCATCCACTGCATGGGCGCGAGGGGGACAGCCCGACGCTTTCACCACCTGCATTTTTTTCCCCTTTTCGGATTGATGGGTGCGTAGATGCATAAAATAAAGTACACTAGAACCAACAGTAGTGGCCTTAATCATCAATCTTTGCACTAGCACATGAGACGATGTGTTGCTGTCGAAAGACGCCTTGGCCGTTGGATGAGGAAGTCCAGGGCGTGCATGGCCTGAAACCATTGCCGGCTACCTTGTGTTGAAGCAACGGAGCTGAATGAAGCTGTCGAAACGCGCTGTTCGTCAAAGCCGCGCCACAGCGACTACGCTACATTAGGTAGTACAGCAGCACCTTCTTGGACCTCCTGATAGCATCACCAGTGTAAAGAAGGCGGGCACCACGTGGTGTGCCCGATAGACGTTGTCTGGTTGGCCTACCCCGCCATTTACTCGGCCCACACCCCTGACAGCGCCGGAGCACACACAGTGCATCCACGTCCCCCCAATTCCTGCTGTCATCCAAAGAAAAGAAAGTCCATTCACGACGCGACGCGCTTACCTCTCTACCTCACCCCCAAGATCGGCATCAACTCGAGAACCCACCAACGTCGACGGCAAACTCGCCCATTTAGTCTTCGGCATGCCCCCAAACTAGTTCGTTGCCTCGCCATGGAAAGGTTCCTGCGGGAATGGAGGCAGGATGCCCTGAACAAGGCCCAGTACGATTCCGCTATCTTTATCGGCGACAAGCTGCTGGCCCTGACGAGTGAGTCTTGACGGCAATCGACAGACGTGAGACGTTTCTAACGTGCTTCGCAGACGACGATAAGGATGCCTTCTGGCTGGCCCAAGTACACTTCGCCACCGGAAACTACACCCGCGCCCAGACGTTCCTCGCCAAACAGGACCTCGTCGCCCGCAATGTCTCCTGTCGATATCTCGCTGCGCACTGCCTCGTTAAGCAATCGAGATTTGACGAAGCACTGGCTGTCCTCGGGGAACGAAACCCGACCCATCTCATCAACAATGCGAGCAACAAGCGGAAGACGAACACAGCACCCCTAGGACGAGCGGTGGGCCACAGGGGGAGGATGGCTCGCGACGATGCCGCCGAGGAGGAGGCTACAAATAGAAAATACGAAGCCGCCATGTGCTACCTGCGGGGTATATGCTACGCCAAGCAGAACGCTTTCGACCGGGCTAAGGAGTGCTACAAAGACGCTGTCCGGATCGACGTTCAGTGTTTTGAGGCCTTTCAGCAGCTCATGACGAACGCCCTGCTGTCGCCCGACGAGGAGTGGGCGTTTCTTGAGTCTCTCGACTTTGATTCAATCACGGTATCGGGGGACGTTTCGTCCTCACAGGAGGCGGCCGAGTTCACCAAAATGCTGTACACGACACGGTTGTCCAAGTACAGGGAGCCTTCGGCCTTTACAGCAGCGTGCGACTCGTTGTCAACGCATTATCGTCTGGCAGATAACCCCGATCTGCTGCTCGCCAAAGCCGATCTGTTGTACACGCAGTGTCGTTATCGGGACGCCTTGGCCATCACAGAGTCAATACTAGAGGACGACAAGTACAACTTTAGTGTGCACCCGCTGCATCTAGCCTGTCTGTATCAATTGAAGATGAAGAACGCACTGTTTCTAGTGTCTCATGACCTGGCGGACAATCACCCGGAAGAGCCGTGCTCATGGTTGGCTGTCGGCATTTACTACTTTGCGATTGATAAGATTGCAGAGGCGCGGCGGTATTTCAGTAAGGCCAGTATGATGGATGCACACTTTGGCCCCGCTTGGATCGGCTTCGCGCACACCTTTGCTGCGGAGGGCGAACATGACCAAGCCATATCTGCGTACTCAACAGCGGCGAGGCTGTTCATGGGGACACATTTGCCACAGGTGTTTTTGGGCATGCAGAATCACGCACTCAACAACATGACGCTGGCGGAGGAGTTTCTCAAGACGGCGTACGGTCTTTGCAAGACGGATCCACTGCTATTGAACGAAATGGGCGTTGTCAAATACCACCAGGATAAGCCGCAGGAGGCTGTCCAATTCTTTCGGGCGGCATTGAGAATCGCTGCCGAGATCGACTCAGACCCGCAGGCTTGGCTGTCCCCGAGGACGAACCTCGCACACGCGTACCGTCGCCTGCGTCTCTGGAAGGATGCGCATATAGAGTTTGACGAGGTTCTGCGCCAGGGCGGCAAGGATGCTGCTATTTTTTGCGCCAAGGCGCTCATCTACCTGGAGGAGGGACTTCCTGAGAAGGCGATTGTACCGTTGCATGAGGCACTCGCCATCAATCCTCAGGACGGCACTGCCACAGAGTTGTTGAACAAGGCACTCGAGGAGACATCGACGATTGACTTTGCAGATGGCGAAGAGCTGGAGGCCTTTGAGCAGGAGCTTGAGCTGGACAAGGCCGCCGCAAGTGATCAAGTATCGAACAAGCTGCCGAAGCTGCGGCGAGACGTCAAAGGCAAGGCCAAAGTCAGCAGGCCGCGGGTACTTGTGGATGAAGACGAGAAGGGAGAGAGCATGATGGAGATGACTGACGACGATTAGTCCGCGGAAACAACATTAGACACGGCGTCACGGTGGGAGAGGTATCCCGTCTATCGGTTCAAACTAATGACATAGATAGTAATCAAGAGTATGATCTTGGTGTGTGGTGTTTGGGCGAGTGGTAGCAACTCTATGTCCCTTGTGGTTAGTCTGTTTCTGTTCCGCCTCCCTTAGGTACCTAGGTGGTGAAGAATGCCGACTCGTTGGGTCAGCTCGTTGGTGGATCTTCGTTGCTGGCGGAGTCGGAGGAGTTGGTGGGTTCAAGGGCCGATCGGCAAATTCGTGATTACAGATTGACGGCAGGCAATAAAGGTGAACTTCCCATTATCGGAGTCACTGGGGTATTGTTGAAGTTATAAAGGTTACACTCTTATCGGCTCTCTTCGCCTGTATTGTACACATTGCCATCACTGGAAACCACATGCCAAGAGCGCACCATCTTAATCGCTATAAGCTCGCCAATCCTCACAGCGCCGAAATCCCGCTAAAACGCACCTCGCCATGTCCCGCTACTTCCCACATGCGGCATACGCAGAGGACCAGCCGCTCGCCCGCACGATCCTGACCGTCCACGTGTTGGCCCGGGGCTACACCACCGGCGCCATAGTGGGTCTCGGGGTATCCGCCGTCGGCGGTCTCTACACCCGGGTACGCGGCGCCAAAGCGTCCGCTCAGGCCCCGATCACCACAGCCCTGCGATCTGTTCGGCTCCTCCGCTCGATGGGTACGGCCAGCGCCGTTGGCTTGGGCCTCATGGCCATCGCGCTCGCGGGGAGGATGCGGGGGCGCGACGACATTGAGTGGCGCGATCGTGCGTGGCGGCTGATGGCGAACCAGGGGCAGCTAGACACGGACGACTGGACGTACGGTGGTGCTGCGGCTGGACTTTTCGCCGCCGCTGCGACGCCACAGATGAGGGCTGCTGGCGGGTGGCGGGCTGTTGCCGGAGCCGCTGGATTGGGCAGCGTCGCAGGTACGGTGGGTTATCTTGGTTGGAGGTATGGTGTTCATGGTAGGAAGCATGCCGAATATGCCGTTGTTGATAAAGGTGCGCTGTCAGATCTGCGATGTGCACCGATACGATTCAAAAACTCTTTTCAATGTGTTCTGTTTCTGGTCTAAATATACCCAAATCCTGACCTACATACATGCCCTTATAGTTTCTCCTTGCCGGTGGTAAGCTCCTCAATCTTGGCAAACTGGTAGTAGAAGTCTAGGCTCTGTGGGTTGAGCAGCGTGCCACTCGGCTTGATAGTGTGGCCCGATACAATTTGCTTCACCGGCAGCTCCACCTTCTTCAGGTTCACGGTTGTCTATTTCGTCAGCTGCTGATATTACCCACGACGAGCGTCACTCACCGGTATTTCGGGTGTCTGGAAGATATATTTCGGCACGTGTCTCTTCGTCAGCTCCCTCTTGATGGCATCCTTGACTTCGGCCACCAGCTTTCGGTCAAAAGTTTCGCCCTCTCGCATCATAAGAAACAGCATAACGCTCTCGTCATCGTCGCTAGGCCTTCGCTGTCCGACGCACAGGCTATCAATGACCTTGCTGGAAAAGTTCCGCTCAATGACGGCGTAGATCTCTGCGCTGCCGAATCGGATACCGCTTGGGTTCAGCACGCCGTCGGCACGTCCCAAAAACGAGATGTTGCCCGTTTTGGGATGTATGCAGCAGAAGTCGCCATGAGCCCAGACATGATAGAAGCGGGCGAAATACGCCGAGTGGTACTTTGTCCCCGGCTCCGCGGAGGCAAAGCTTATTGAGGAGGACGGCCTCGCAGTGGTATCGCCCCAGAGATAGCACGGGATGTTGGGAAAGGCGGCTGTCGCAACGAGCTCCCCGGGCGTTCCGTGGGGCACCGGCTTGCCTTTTCCGTCCGGGAGCTGCGCATCGTATATGGCAATGGG
Organism: Colletotrichum eleusines; assembly: GCA_016807845.1. Lineage (NCBI taxonomy): Eukaryota > Fungi > Ascomycota > Sordariomycetes > Glomerellales > Glomerellaceae > Colletotrichum > Colletotrichum eleusines. Next base: position 4,915,102 of record JADEZO010000001.1, on the reverse strand, counting down.
CACGCCAAGGGAGGGGCCCTGTGTGCCGCCAACGTATACTGGGTCGAGGGGGTTCTCCATACCAAAACAGCCGGCCTGTCATGTTAGCGAGGAAAAGCCGTTGACGGAAAACTTACAATGTCCGTACCGCCTGACAGGTTAGCCAGATGGACGTGCTTCGGGAAACCAGCATCATAGAACCACTCAAATAACTGATTCGATAACACCATGCCAGTGCTGGTCACGACCTGCAACGAGCTGAGGTCAGTCACCTCCCGCGGGCTGATATTGTTTTTGGACACCTCGAACATCCACCTTGGGCTGATGCCCAGCTTCGTCACGCGCTGTTCTCCGAGAATCCGGATGAATGATGTCAAGTCAGGAATAAAGGGCGAGCCGTCGTACATGACGATGCGGGCCCCAGCCAGCAACACCGCGACGTTGCTGAGGTACATGATCCAGCCAGTGGTTGTGTACTGTAGACACACAGACTCCGGCGATATGCCCTCGTGCAGACGCCCCTCTTTGAAGCAGTTAAGCATGACACCGCCGACGGTGTGGACGATGGCTTTGGGGATACCTGTTGTGCCAGAGGAGTAATAGATAAGGAATGGGGCGTGAAACGGAACCCGTGTGAAGGGTGGTGGTGCAGACGGAGAGCCGAGGAAGCTGGACCACGTCTCGGTCTTGGGCGAGGTCACTTCGTACGGCTTGGAGAAGCGAGGGATAGAGATGACGCCGGAGAATGAGGGACAGGAACCCATACCGGAGACGACTTCGGCCATCTTGCCTCTCAGGTCGACCGTCTTGCCGTTGTACACCGTGGCGTCGTCGAAGAAGATGAACTGGCTAGTCAGCAGCGTCTTTGGACTAAGGAAGTATCTTACCTTGGGGTCCACCTGGGTGGTTCTCTGCAAGATGCCCTTGACGCCCATGTCCGTCGATGAGCTGCTGAAGATGGCACCGAGCCAGGTGGCTGCCGTAAAGACGAGGAGCGTCTCTATGGAATTGGCACCAACAAGAACGATGCGGTCTCCTTCTGTGACACCCCGCGCTTTCATGGCGGCCGCTAGACTCCCCGCATACCGGCGAAGCTGCCCCCAGGTGAGGTGCCGCACATCGCCTCGGTTGCCCTCCCGGACCTCGGTGACGGCGACCTTGTCATCTTCCTTGCCTGCGGTGCCGTGGTGGTCAATTGGGTCGGATGCGTTTCGAGAAAAGAGGAGGTTCTCAGCCCAATTAAGATGCACGCCGGGGAACCACTTAGGGACGGCGTCTATCGGGAGCGATTCGTCCACGACCAATGACGGACGCCCCTCGTGAATGAAGTTGGCGTAGGTGAAAAGGTAGCCGTAGAAACTGGCGCGATTGGCCACAGCCCAGTTATGAAGGTCATCGAAGGTCTGTATTTATGTGAGTGGAGGAGCCCCCAAAATTCGGCAGGGAAGCGAACCTTGAGCTGGAGGTTGAATGCAGAGTTGACTGACTGTAGGAATTGGTACATTTGCGTGCTCCGGGGGTCCGGATGCTCCCAGAGCTTGCGTGGTATCTCCGTTGTGTCCATGGTTGAAGCCCCTGTACTGGATGAAGCTAATTGCAATTACCAAGATGGTGGAAAAATGGGGTGGACGAGACGAAAACCAGGTGAGATGAGTCTGTGAGGAGTGAGGAAGGGGCTTTTGGGCCTGTCGGGGTTTGACGGTGCTTCCCCAACGCTGCCTCGGGCTGCACCACCGGGCGTGCGGGGTCAGCGGCCCGAGCTAACAAGCCGAGGGGAACATGTCCGGGCGGTGGACGGCCCATCGAGAGTCCGGACGAGGACAATAGATATATATTCAAGACCAATTTCTTGAATGGAATGCAAATGAGAACAAGTGGTTTTAACATAATAAAATTCTGGGTTTTGCACACAATGCAAACCCGTTGTTCTCCTGAAGTTACTAAGCAGGGGCTCATCGGACACGTCTGCATTCAGTGTGCTCATGTGGTGAGACCTTTTATCTTTCTAATTCAAGGTCCTCTTTTTTCCGCATAATTCTACCCTTGGGATACGTATAACACATCTTGACGATCGGCATGCTGTAACCGTTTTCTATCTGTGATGGTTCAAATCGTTGCCAGCATGGGAGATGGGAGCTGACCTGGGCCGAGACATATGAGTGTGTCCCATCAGGATACCGGACCAACAGTGTTCAGCTCCAAGCCTTGAAACACCACAAGGTGCCCAATATGTCGTCCTGCTAGTTTCCGCAGTTGTACGACCTAGGGTGACTGCGACGGATGAATTGAGTAGTGATGTTGGGCAATGGAGGTCGGGTAGGTTCGGTAGAAACGCATCAGAGTTTTAAATCGTATAATTCTAGAACAACTGAGCGTATGTTGGGAAGAGGGAGGCGGTGCGGAGCTTTCATTCGGTTTCAAGCTTTTTGGACGTGTCATAATTACTCTTTAGATGCAGAAGTTTAGCTACGCAAAGGAGGCGAGGCTTACTTGCAGGGGTTCTCAATAGCGTACTGTTGGCGCCACTTGAGTCCGAATGGGGCAATAAAAGATGAAAGGGAAACCATCCGACTGGGCATCGTCGTTTGGAATTGCCGGTGGCGATCCACCCATTCAAAGTCGTACCCTTGCTGATGGACAGCTCATGTCTTTATCAAGTCTCTCCAGCCGCCAACTCTTGAATCGAGAATGCTGATGGTTTCGGTCGATTGGGTTTGACGCAAGTCACAGGGATCGCAATTGTAGTCGTCCCCATCGTCTCTTGTACGGGGAACCGCCTTCGATTAGTACCTTAGTCCAAAGACACAGAAAGCTTCCGCTCCAACTATCCAATGCCCTCTTAGTTGCAGAGGACATCGCTGGTTGTTCTCGGCAATATCACTGGGGAGCAAGTCCAGCAGAGTCCGCAATGAAAGGATATTGTCTGAACTTGGGAGGAGGAAGGCCCCGGAGCAACACCACGACGGAAGAAAGACGACATCTCCGTCTCCCGCCAGCTGTTATCTCAACCCACTCGCGACTTGGTTTACGAAGCCCCGTGTTCGTCCTACCGGGTTGCCTTGTCTTGTTGCGATGGCGCATATGTTTTCTGGACCCGAGGCCACATGGTCTTCTATCTAGATAAAGGTGCCAACCATCGACGACACGCAGGCCAGCACCACGAAGCAGCACTGCACCGGCAGGAACCTGTAGTGCCTGAATATGTCTCGAGAGAACATCGTCGCAGGCCTCTCTCCAGAACCTGATGTGCCGGTGCGTAGGGAGGTCCTTGAGATGAGGCAGAGCCCCAGTCCGCCGCGCCTGACACACACCCCCTGTAGCAACCTCACCGTCAGGCGCTCTATCGAGCTCCACCAGACCGAGTAGACAACCTTCCACGCAGACAGCACAACTTCGACGAGCGATGCTCCTACCAGGTCCCTCGTTTACATGTCCGCGCTGAAAGCCTTTGGCTGCCCGCTTGTCCCACTCGACAATCTTGCGGCCCTCGTCTCGCGTGCCGGCTTTGCTCATGCTCGGGACCGCCGCTTCGTCTGGCCCCCTCAACAGCTGGTCCAGGGACCCGCAATAGCCTTGACTGCAACGCCGCAGGCATGGTACGCGCGAGTACGGCTGTTGCGGGCAACTCTACCTTAGGCAATTCACATCGGACCCGTTGTTTGCCAACTCGTGTTCTCATTCAAAATCATTGCAACTAGTTGAACAAGCCGGGCGCCGCATAAGGGTATACCAAAGACACCCTACCCCAGTGACCTCAGCCGCAAACGCCGTATCATCGCAGCCCAAGCCTCCCATCTTTTGCTTTATCCTGACTCCGTGTACCATGCTTCCCCAACCAGACAATTGTTTGTAAACGTCTAACTCTCAAAGGAGTCTATCAAAGCAAATGCGAACATCAGGCGAGGGTGGCAACCTCTGTCGTGCCATCACCCTCTTTTGTATTAATGCTAGTTGCCGCCCAATTCATGGCATCGTTCATGCTCTCCTCGCCGAACACGTTCGACATGAACCCCTCGTCCGAGTTGTTGACTCCTTCAGGCGGAAACTGCAACCACTGGTCGACGTCAAACTCCGTCCCCGTCATGGCATTCCAGTCAATTTCTTCCTGCGTCTGCAGAAACTCGAGGTCGAGCGGCCCGGGCTCCTCAGAGCTGCCACTCGCACTCGGTGTCATGACACCCAGCGCCGACTCATGGTCTTTCTCAGTCTGCGGCGGGCTCGTAGCCGACAGGTCAAGCGCCGCAGCGTTGATGGTCTGTGGGAGGAAGTCGCGCTGCAAATTCGGGTTGGCCGCGAAGAGGGTCTCGCCGGTCGTCATGTACGGGAGGTTGTCGGGTGGGGGTGTCTGGGCGCCGAAAGTCGGCTCGGCGAGCTTGAGGTTCTGCTGCGTCATGGGCGCAGCGGTCTGCTGAAGGTTAATGTCGATGGCGGCTTTGCGCAGGGCCGCATCCAGAAAGCCCGTGGCGTAGTCGGCGGCAGCATAGATCTCGCGCAGCTTCTCCATTACGCGCATGCACTGGCGGAAGCCACGGGTGGCGCGGTCTCTCGACTGCGACACGGGGTTCTTCATTTCCAGAAGATGAATAATCATCGCAGGCAGGATGACCGTGACGCCGGTGGTGGGGAGGTACCGCTCCAGGCGCAGCTGGTGGAGCTCAGCCGCCATCCGGGTGACGTGCATCGCGGCGTCGCGGACCCTCAGCCGAGACATCTCCTGCACCTGCCGGGAGGTCGTCGGCGCGTGGATAGGGGACGAGGGCAGGAATTGCGGCCGATGCAGCGCCGAGATTGTGGTGTAGTAGACCATGTGTAGCAGCGTACGCTGGACGGCGACTGTCGACCGTCCGTTCTTGACATCAAGAGGCGTTAGGGGGCGGTACTGGCAGATGGCAGGTAGTGTGTCCGCCCAGGCCATGAGCTCCAGGTCGACCGAGGTTACGCTCTCGACATTGTCGAGCTTCTTGTTGGGGAACAGCATCATTGTGCTGTTGACGGTGTTCTCGGGGCGCATCTTGTCGCGGATGAGGACGGAGTACTGCGCCTTGAGCATGTGGCTGATGCAGATGCAGAGCCTGGCCTTGGAGATACACAAGGCGGCCAGCTCCCGCTGCATCGAGACATCGCGGAGCAGCATGCACTCGGCGGGAACGATCTTGTTCTCTTCGGGAAGGACCTCCAACTCGAAGTCGGACTCCTGCAGCATTGGCACGTCAAAGTCCTCGTCTTTGATGCGGGTGGGCCGGCGCATGCCCAGAGCAATCAAGCGGTCGCGCATGAAACACGACCACCATATGCGCTTCCACAGCTTCTGCTTCTGCACCGGCATGCTCGTCGCGGCCGGGTCGCGGTGCAGGCCAATGGTGTGGGCCAGGGAGATGGCGACACCCATCCAATGCCATGTGTCTTTCTGGTCGTCGGGGGTCTCGTACCAGTACGTCATCAACAAGAGGGCCTGGACGAGTACCAGGCGGTCCGACTCGTAGTCGAAGTCGTAGAGCAGCTGCAACGTTTAGCATGTGATGTGGGCCCCTGTTTTGAGTTTACTCACCCTCGTCTTCTGGAAGAAGGCCTTCCTGGCGGCCTTACGCGTGGGGTAGCCGGCCTCACGGAGGACCTTCATGTCGACAAATGCGGTAGCGGCGAACATGACAGCCTGGTAGAGAAACAGGCTGATCTGACCACAGAGGCCATCCTGGGCATTGATGACGGCCAGAAAGTCGTACAGCTCAAGCAGAGGCATGTACGGATGAACATATTCGATGTATGCCTGCAAGAGGGCATTCTGCAGTGGCAGGGCGGGCAGGGTAAGGGCACCCTTTGCATGCAAGTAGGTAACATCCTCCTGGGCGATCTTGGCAGGCAGCGGTTTCACGAAAGCCGGGAGCTGTGAGTGGAGGTCGGGCTCCTCCAGGGAGGCAAGGAATTGACTGGTCCGTCCGTCGCCGTTGGTCATCCCGCCAAAGAGGGAGGCCTGGGCGAGGAGGTTCGACAGCAGGCGGCGAGAGTTGCTATCGGCTGACGCTGCGGCCGCGGCCGATTGCAGCTTGGTGAACAGCGCTGCGTTGTCATGATGGTACCCCGAACGCTGGTCTGTCCCGTGGTCAGTCGAGTCGTTGTGGTCGTGGCGGTTGGTTGGCATGTGAATGTGGATTGCGAGCTAACATGGAGGGACGGAGCTGGGGCCGCGGACGGAAAAGGGGGGGGGGTGGGGGCTTAGGGGGGGAAGCCAGGAGAAGGCAGACAAGTCCTGACGTGGAGATGGAGATGGTCCAGGTCACGGGGTAGGAAAAGTCCCTCCATACTTTACCCCGTTGCGCCCCCTCCCCCACCAGTCCGAGCCCCGGACTTGGAGGACTGGACGTGGACCAGCACCCGGAAAAGCAAAGAAGCGAGGAGCGGTGATTCGGATGGGCGGTGCGGAACTGTCACGCCCCACGCTAAGAGAGGGTTCTATGACAAAAAGCAAAAAAAAGAGAGGACGAGGAGACAAAGCCAAAAAAATTCAAACACTGAAAAGAAGGAGGAAAAAAAAAGAAACAAAAAACTCACAAATCATGTGAGGGACGTGACCCTCGAGACCGTTTGAAGAGCCGCTGGGAACCGAGAGTCCCCCAAGAAGTCCTCGCCCCATTCCAGTCACAGCTGCAGCCCCAGCGCCAATGGTTGGAGTCGCGCTCAGGGACACACCGGGCGCCGGGGCGGGATTCGCTGCAACTGATCCGTTGACCGAAGCCACCGAGGCATTGCTGGGTCGGCGCAGCTCGGCGCTACTGTGAATGTTGATTGGATTCGTGCCCTTGGAGCGCAATTGTGCCTCGGCACCCAAGTGCCCCGCCGTGCTGGCAGTCAAGAGCGTTTTCCTGGGGCATGTTAGTCTTGTTCGTTTTGTCCATTGTTGCGATTGGCCGGCCTGCATCACGTCTCGGCCGAAAAACCGAGTTTACGATGCGCGCAGACTCCACACACGAGAGCAAGGCATTTTCGAGGGCAGGCAAAAGCTGTACTCACTTTCGTCGGCGGCTTTCCTGAACAACGCACTCGACATTATCCCATCTGCAGTTGCCGCAGGGAGCGCCTTCAACGACGTCGCAGCGTACTTTGCGTGCGCGACAGCTCACGCAGGCGCGGGCGGCTCTGCGCTTGGTAACCTTGGCCGGGGGCGCGCCATCCATTAGGTCTGCGGTCTCCGAGGAGCGCTTCTTGCTCTGCTCATGGTCCGACGAGGTGTCGTTGGAGTCGTCGTGCTGGTCGAGGTGGTCCATCGACGCCGGATCCTCTGCGATGGCAGTCGTCAGTTCCGATAGATCGGGGGCCGGGTCGGCAGCGGGGGTTGCCTCGAGGGCTGGCGTGGTAGTCGTTTCGGCCGCCATAGTCGCGTGTTGGAACAGTCTCTCCTGTTTGGAGACTGCTTGCAATGCCAATTGGCGTGTCGGCTGGTTGTGGGCGCGAAGAAGGCTTGTCAATGGCGATGTTTGCTCCTTTGACAGCGATGTCGGCTAGGGGGTCTCCGGAGTGGCCGAGGTCAGACGACAGGGTTCGTAGTCTCAACCGCTGGACTCGCTCAGTAGCTATGGTTTCGATCAGATGGCAGGGGCTCGTGTATACGGGCTTTGGGCGACAAAGGCTTGGTCGTCAAAGCAAAGACTCGTCGAGGCGTGGGACAATAACGTAAACAACAGAACGGAGCGGAACGAGGGTGCGTTGAGATGAGCATTGAATGTTTCCTAGCCGGCACTAAAAAAAAGGGAAAAGAAAAGAAAAGAAAAGAAAAGCCGTGTGGTGTCAATCCGCGAAGAATGTTGAGGCGGATGAGCAGTAGACTTTAGAGTGTCTTTGGATTGGGTGTCTCTTGACGAGCGCACTGTGTCTTGGAAGGTTTGTTTTTGGGTAGGTAAGCCCAGGTCCAGGAGAGGAGGCAACTTAACCTCGAAGTGTATTGAAAAAGCCGGAGCTACGGGCAGGTGAAAGGGGAAGCGGGAATGTGGGGGTCCAAGGGTGCGAAAGGGAAAGGGGAGCAGGTATTATACTTGTATGATTCAAGATGGAATCAATCTTTTCGTACCAGCGCTGAGCTTGACACAAGGAGCTTGGAACGTACAGCACACACACACACACACACCTTGTCTCTTTCTCTCTATTCCGTCTTGAATTCCCACGAGGCACACGCCCCCCCTGCCCCGGTCAGCGGCCCCATCCCACCCTCCTCCTCCTTGATGTCCGTCCCTCCACTTCTTCTTCCTGGGTTCTTTCACTCCTCTCCGATCCATCAGCGAGACTAGTCCAGGCAAGGAAACGAGGGAGGCCAGGCCAGGCCAGGCCAGCACCTTGCTGTACCTGGCAAGGCAAGTAGGCAGGCAGGCAGGCACAGGACAGGACAGGGAAATAATTAAAGCAGGATCCCCAGCAGCAGCGACCATGACTACCTACCTACGAATGCAGTACACAATATCCGCACTCCGTACCTCGCTACGTACCCGAATTATGGGGAAACGAAGCTAACCGTAAACAGAGGTGAGGAATGGAGACGGAGTGGATATGTTAGTCAGGTAGGGGACAAGGGTACTGGACGATACGGAAGATCGAGATACGTACACTGAAGACTTGCTTGCCTCCCTACCCACCTACCTACATCGTACCTAGGTATCTAAGCAATCCAAGGTAGTAAGTACCACTACTGTCCGGGATACCTACCGCCGAGTGTCACTTCACGATGCAAAACAATGACGGCCGGTTGTTTTGCCCCCCTTCCTCTCCCCTTGGGACCTTCTGCTTGCTGCGCGCTCGTCCGCTTTAGCGGCCGTTGACGAGTACAGTACCTACTTTACGTGAGCTTCAAGTGTTTCGACTGTCGGCCGCCGCCTTAGCTTGCTGTCATCCTTTTCCTGTCCGATGACCCGTGACCTGCACACATAGGCCACGGGACGTCTCGTCTGCCACGGCCAAGCGAGCATTGGCCAGAAGCGAGCGTATCCGGGCACTGGGCAATCACTGCGCGGCGCAATGCGCAGTGCACCTTTCTTTACCTTTTCTTCCATGGCCAGAACGTCGCATCCGTGCATGAAATTCCGACTAGGTATATAGGTAATAGTAGGTAGGTAGGTAGGTGGGTAGGTAGGTAGGTAGGTAGACAGAATGAATACAATAGTAGATGTACGGATACTTTCCCTGTGGATTATATTAGTTTGCCCACGCGAGCATTCTTCACGTCGGCTCGCCTGTGCTGGTAAAATACGTAAGCAGCTATGTGGCTATATACAGTATGCATGTAGTGCATGTACACAGGACAAATTGCTTCCCCACCTAGGTAGGTAGGTAGATACCTACCTACTCACTCTGTATATTAGACACCCTACGAGTGTACTGTACATACAGATCCTCTACCCATCTTACCGCGAGTTTGCGCCTCCCCCGTCCGCCACCACGGGCTCGCTCGCGTGTGCGCCGTGCAACATGTTGTTCTTGTTCCATCCCATATACAGTATCCATCTTACCCCCTTCCATCCATCCGGTCGAGCCAATCCGGACAACGGCATCTCGCAACCCCCAACTCTATCACATTCAAGACGCAACCTGACCTCATGTCGTCCCGCATCTCACACCTCACGCATCAGCAGACGGCCAGCGACAGTCCCCCACACCTGCCAGCCGTCACGGCCGCCGTGTTTGCATGTGAAGCCAACAATGAGCAGACGTGCAGGTGTTGCAGATGTCGTAATCAAACGTCCACGAACCCCTGCCCCCTTCCGGCCAAGCTTGCATCTCGAGTCTTTGGAGGGGGTGGAGATGAGGGGGGCCTTCCCTCCGTGTGGGAATGGACGTTGGTCTGTCTTGTGGTTGATGCATTGGTAGGCTTACAATACGTACATATACAGGTAAACACTACCTGATATGTAGGTAGGTAGGTAAGTAATGTAGCCGTGGCAAAACAGGAAGGCTAGGCAGGTCGTGGAGGAGCGGTGATTGTTCCGCCGCATCTCGACGACTTGGGGTATGCCTATCTAACTATCTATCTATTTGTACGCTAGCCGTAGTTGTGCAAGTCTGCCCTTATTGTCGATTGGCGTCAAGCAGACAATCAATGATAAACTACCAGCCAACCTACCTACCCTTGGGGTTCCCGCACGCCCGCCGCCTGCACCTGCACCTGCACCTGCACCTGCACAGCGAACCCTGGCCGATCCTACTATTGTTCTGATGCCGGCAAGACCACTCACTCACTGCGCCTGCTTTCACTCACTCAACAGATGTCATTCCGCAAGAGGCGCCCTCTTTGTTACCTACCTCTCACCAGGCCATTCTCAAAAACTCGGCTTGCCGTATCTGACTTGGCGTGACGTGTTTTTAGCAAGCTGCGCCAAGTCGACTTTGCCGTATCGACGCTAACACGTAGCTTGTGCCAGTACCAGTGCTAACTAAGGTACCTAGTCCGCCGCCCCAGCATCCTTTTTACTTCTTCACCAGCCCGGCTTCGCCAGGACCAACCTCACGACAACGCGCCCAAACCTAAACCGGCAGACCGTCTTCTTCACCGCAAAAAGGGGAAGAAGAAAAAGAGGAAGCAACACACACACTTTGCCGTCCCCGACGTCCATTGTCGAAACAACAACCAGAAGCCACCAACACCCGCCGACTCCCTCTCCACACCTTCCACCATGCCTAGAAACCCAGGCCCTGGCCTAACCGACCCCTCCCCGTTTCTCCCCAGCATTACTCCCACCTTGCGGAGACAGCCAATCACGACTTTTTGGGCGTGCCGTTAGCTAACCCACCGCCGGGGGTGGGGCTGCTGGCTGGGCGGGCTTTGCCTTTCGCTCTTCTTGCCTGGTTCATCATTGACCAGAATCTACTTGTAGTTTACGTAGTGGAAGTACACCATCGCTAGCCTCGCGAGTCAGGAGCCATCGAGACAGCCCCGGTGTGGGCGTCAAGGGATCATGCTCAGGCTGCAATCCGCCCAGCCCTCACCGTGGCATCCAACCACAAACGCCAACATAATCCTTAGCCCATCGTAACCATCAGCCCACCCTGTGGCCCTCCCCCCCCCCAACTTTAAAGCATCACGAGCCGCTGTGCAATTTTTACACCTCATCTCAAACACCACCCGTGCTGCTGGCTCAGTTCAATTGCTTCTGCCCTTAGTCACCGTGCTTATGTGCAGCGACGGACCATGTCCGAAGGCAGTCAAGCGTCTCGACCAGCCCCATCAAGTCTGGAGCCTGGAGTGCCCGGTGTCTTGTGTGTTTGAGGACACCCTCCCTCACGCCCCCATACACTAGTTGTGCAGTCCCGCAGTGTCATGAACTGCCCATCACATTACTCATTACTGTCCAGTCAAAATTCGGCATCAAGATTTGAATAAAGTCTGCTGTTACTTCATAGGTAGCTCGGCTTCTCGAACACCCCTCCTTTGCTCTAGCGATCCATCAGGGTTTCGTCTCGTCATCGTTAATGTTGTCGTTGTTGTTGTTGCCGTCGTCGTCGTCGTCGTCGTCCACTGTAATGTGCATTACGTACACTACCTATGCTACCTTATGCCCTTTGGTCCGGAGGACACAATGCGCAATTCCCAATTCATCCGCTGCCGCAACCAAATCCATGCGCCGCCCCCCTCCAATCACGTCCCATTCCAGACCTGGAAATATCTCCATTCGCCCAGCTGGATTCGGCAATAGTCGAGGCTGGGCGGCGGGTAAACCCCCCGTGTTTGGCCACCTCGAGTCTCGGGTGTTGATCACGATCCCGTCTTCAGGGTTTGACAACAAAGAGCAGGTAAAGAATAAAAAGAAGTAGGGAAAAAAAGAGAGAGTTTGGATGAAAGGAAAACACTGGTGAAATATACAGGTACATCCAAACGCCGCCCCCTTGAGGCGTCATTGTGCTTCGCTCAGTGTCAATCACCACCCCTGCGTCCCGTCGAAACTTTCGCGAAGGTCCTTGGCGAACGCGGTGCGTGGTACGTACAGCCGTGCAATTCCCGTCATTATATCCCGGCTCATATCCTGACTCTGTCCAAACCTTGAAGAGAGAGAGAGAGAGAGAGAGAATGTGCAACAGATCGAACCAAAGGTCTCGTCTTTAAGCCCTCGGGTCCGCATCTCCGTGCGTGTGCACCGCCTCGTTCTGTTGTTGCCTTGGGCTTTTTTTCTTTTCTTTCCTTCTTACTGGCATTCGCAGCCAACCAACCGTTGTCACACTTGCCTGTCGCAGGTCGCCCAAGATCTTAGAGCCCCCAACCAGCCCACTTCCTTTTCTCCGATACAACTTTCCGTGCGTGCGAGCCTGTCTGCCGCCGTCACACGGGGGCAGTCCATCCCGGCCTCAACATCCGGGGGCTCTTCAAACATCAGGATCCGCTCCGAAAGCGTGTACCACTCACGCCTCCTACCAGCAGGAATGCCATGCTGACTTTCCGGACCCGACGCCGTCAAAGCCAAGTGTCGCGAAAGTCGAAACGGGTGCCCATGGCCATCGCAACGTACAGCTGGCATACCCCAATACAAACCATCATTAAGACGCCGGGTCAAAATCTGGTTTCCGTTCAACACATGCCGCCTCCGCTGAGCCGCGTGGTAAGCGGGGGGGTGTATCATGGCCGCTGGTGTAAACACACGAGCCCCCCCCGGGCCCCACCACCACCACACACCGGGTGGAGGAAGGGAACGCATGGGAATAAGCCCTCTCGCCCAATCACCGCGCACAGAGGTGTGGGTCGGACCCGGCCGGTCCTGGGTGGGCCGCCGACTTGCTCCGATTCACATATCCGAATCTGTTCTTACTTGCAGCTCCATTGGCCCCCTTCCTTCCAGTCATGCTCTCCCAATGACCCCGGTACTGTCTCCACGGCTCCTTTGCAAATCAAGGCACGGCGGGAAGAGGAGCAGAGGGGCAGCTGGCGACGACAAGTCAAACTGACGGACGCCCCCCGCCCGTTCTCCGCTTCCTGTCTACAATGCCTGCCTCACCAATGGTTGAGCGGGCTGGTGGTCGAGGCAGCACTCTTGTAAGTGGGTGGTCCAAGACTTCAGGCGGGCGGGGAGTTGTCCGTGGGTGGCCTCCGTCTGGGCTGTGACTGCTGCTGCCGCGGCCATTACCGGTTGTGCGTGCCTTCTCCATGGGGTAAGCCTTCTCAACCCCATGCTTGGCTTTTCCGATGATACGTTGCCCGGGTGCTCATTACGATCCATTTTTATTCTGTCTTCTTTTAATCTTCAGGCAGCTGTCTCATCGGCACTGTGGGCCAACTCATCGCGTAGTTTTACATTATGACCGCCCTAACATCTCCCGTTCCTTATCCATACATAAAAAAAAAAAGAAAGAAAGAAAGAAAGAAAGAAAAAATCACATGAACGATATGTCGATGCCCTTTTACTGGCCAACCGCCGGCGCTGCCTCGTTAGCCTTATCCAACCGCGCGAGCGACTTCGCGTCCAGCCCGGTGTACCACTGCTTCAACAGAGCCGCATACGACGTCTCCCCCTCCGTCAGCTCCACCGGCGGCCCGCGAATCTGCGGTAGGTCATCCTGGCCCTCGCGCTCGAAGACGGCCCAGCTGGAGCCATCGTTGGCCCGGAGCCCAAAACCGCGGCCCGTCAGCACCATGACACTGAAGCTGCGCAGCAGGATCGCGTCGCCTGGGTGCACCACCGGCAGCGCCGCCTTGTGCGGCCGGAAGATCTGCACCGCGACCGTCTGCGAGGGCGCGATCGAGTGATCTGTGACGTTGAATGCCAGCATGATTCCGCGGGGGCCACCCTTGGCGCGCTTGGCCTCGGGCGGCTCTGTCGTCGTAACCGCCAACACGTCCACGGCCTTGCCCGGATGATTCCGGAGCACCTTGAGCGAAATGCAGTCTGGCACATCGGCGCGCAACGATCTCGTCAGCTGCGCCTTGAGCGCAGCGGGCGTCAACTCCGCGGCCTCTTTCGATGTTGCCTCTCCTTTGCTCTGCTTCGACTTGGCCGTGTCCTTGTCCTTGGGCTCTTTCATCCTAGAAGCCCGCGATGGCGACTTGATGGCGCTCCTCGCGAGCTGCACGCTATTGTCCTCAGCATCGGGCGAATCGCTCTTCAAGACCAGACTCTGCGATCTGGCCCGGGTAACTCGCGTGCTATCAGGGGTCGTGCGGTCTGATAGGCGCGTCGACCGTCGCGAAGCGATGGACGCACGGGCCAACGCGATGCTAGGATCCTGATCCTTGCTGGTAGTATCCGACCTGTCTCTTCGATGTCCGCGCCCTCGTCTCGGAGATGGCTGCGCAGCGTGGACTTCCTCCGAGGCATCCTCGGCGATAAGAGACGACTGCGCCTCGGACGGTTGTGCCGAGGAGTCCCGGATTTGTGACAACTCATCGTTAAAAGGTGAAGTCGCATCAGCTTCATATGACACCTCCAGCGGAGACTCGATGGTTTGTCGGAATTGGACCGGGGCTGTGGGTGCTGCTGCTTGATGCTCCCGTTTCTTCTCAGCCTGCAACTGCCTCTCATCTTCTGGCATAGAGACCGAAATCTGCGATGGAGCATCCTCATCAATCTCTGCCATAGTGACCTCAGTATTGGCCTCTGGAGCCTCTGTAGCCTCTGTGACCTGCGTCTCGACGAAAGACTGCGAGACGCTTTCAGCTTGTTGCGTTCCACCCAGTGTGAGCTGCTGCGCATCGTCCTCCATGTCGAACTGCTCGCTGCCTTGCGGGCTTCGCGTCTCGACAAGCCCGGCCTCCTCATGTTCCATTGCAGGAGGCGGCACCATCTCGTTTGATGTAGTGTCATCCGGCCGGTCCATATCCATTGCATCTTCGGATGCTACTTCAAGCAAGCGCTCATCGGTAGCGGCCAGGGGTTCAGTGACGGACGTCTCAATCGTCACGCGTGATATTCCAATGACCTCTGTCTCTGGGGCAGCATTCACGTCGCCAGCCGTCTCGCTGTCTTGCGACACTGGCCGCTCCTTGTCCGTCTGCGTTGTCATGATTGTCGTGACTGTTTGATCCTCAAATATCATTGACTCCTCTTGCAGCTGGGTTTGGATGAGCTGCTCCTCGGTCATCTCATCCATATCCACATCGGAGTCATCATCTCTGATCTCGTCAACGGACATCGCTTCAGTGTCAGCCATGTCTACATCAGTAGGGCTAAGGGAGTCCCCGCTGGTAGACTCCATATCTACCTCGACAGGAGTGTCGGGGGAGTTCGTGGCTACCATTTCGATCTCAGACTCCATGGTGAGTTTTTGTTCCATGGCAATGCCTTGGTCGTCGTCAAAGGATTGGCTATCTTTCAGTTGAACCTTGGAGGCCTCGACCTTGCTCTCAGTTACCCGGGTTTCGAGCATTACCGATGTTTGTTCTTCAACCGACTCTTGGCCAACGACTTTGTCGACTTGAGTCTGCTCCGTTTGCATTTCGGCGGCCTCGGCCACCTCGATCTCGACCTCCGGCGTCGGTCGACCATCGGCAACGACAGGGACCCCAATATCAGAGTCGATGTCTGTCTTCTCGGTTTGGATGCCACGAGCCTCCTCGATATTGATAACCTCCTCTAATTCTTCCGGCGTTTTTTGACCATCGATTTCGTCTACAGCGCAGTTGGAAGGGAGGGTGTCTTCAACATGGGCTTCGGAGTGTCTGCTCGTCTCGGATGCTGGCAAGGCCAGTATCTGTTCACTTTCGGTCTCCACTGTAGCTGGGTGGGACGGAAGAGTCTGGTTGCCGTCCGTTGAGACTTCGGAGTGTTCGTTAGCTGGAATACTGGATTCTTCATTTACCGAGACTTCGGCCCCCTCGTCCGTCCTGACCGGAGGCGTGTGTCTGTTCTCGATGGCAGGTTCGTCTGGTTGAGTCTGTGGTTCTTTGTCTTGTCCCTCGGACTCCTCGTTAATGATGAAATCTTCGCGCGACGATGCCTGCTTTTTCGCATTATGGTCGGCTGGGACTTTTGCAGAAGGCACAGCTTGCGTCTCCGTTACTTCTTCGTTTAACCCCATGTTTACTTCGGCGTCTGTCCGCTCGGGAGTTTTCCGGCCACCCTGGAAGTCGGCTGCGGCTAGTTCCACCTCTAAATCCTCCTCCAACTTCTTCTCCAGGTCTGCCGCAAGTATCTCCGAGTCACATCTTGAGCTAGACCGGGAAGAGCTTCTGCGGATGCTCGTGGCCTGTGGCAGCTTGATGGGACTCATCGTTTCGAGATCGTCACCAAGCGTCGCTGATGTCAAGTCCGGTGCATCAAAAGCAGATCTCGAAGGTATTGACCGAGGCATTGGCGTTGGCGTGCCGACACGGGATGCCCCTTCCTCGCTCTCTTCGCCCGACGAGCTAGACGAGCTTTGTTGGTCATCTTCATTGCTGGCGGACTTTGCTTCGCTCTCCTCCATATCGCTCGGATCGTCCTCTTCCAGTCCATCAGTGGACCCATCGTACTGCGGCATCTGTCGCTGTTGGGCGGGAGTGGGTTGAGAAGGCGGAGCCTCGTCCTCGTCCTCGGAGTCCGAAAGCAGACTGATTACCTCCGGGGCTCCCCCTCGTGGTGCAGTGGGCGGTAGCTGCTTCTCCTCGTTCTCGTCCTCATCCTCGTCCTCGTAGTCCTCCTCCTCGTCGTACTCGTCATATTCTTCTCCATAGTTCTCGGCATTCTCTTCAAGCTCGTCTTCATCATTGTCCTGAAGTTCAGGCTCAAGAATATCCTCATCTTCCTCTTGACCATAGTCCGACTCTAAATCTGTACCGTCGTCGTCGTCCTGGTTGTTGCTGAGATTGCGGTAATTGGTAATGTCGTAGTCTCCACCAGCATCATCGGCATCGTGGTCGGCTTCATCCTCACTGTTTTCGCTGCTGCTGCTACTGCCGCTGCCTTCTTGTTCGCCTGCCATGGCTTCGTTCTCTACATCCTCAGAGGGTCTTTTGGCGTACGTCCTCGGGGGAAGTTTCTCTTCGGGGCCATCTTCGTCCCCCGAAGCATGGTCTTCCTCTACTTTCAAAGTCGCTTGTTCGCCTTCCGGTTCCTCGGGGTTTTGTTTGATCCGGGCCTCGCGCTCTTCGGCCCAGCTGTCGCTGGACATGACTTGGGTCTCAGATTGCTGCCCTGCCTGCTGTTCCTCGGCTGCTGCATCTCCGGCTCTTGCTGGCGGCTTAGAAAAGTGTGTGGATGATGTAAGCCCCCAGGGAACTTTCTGAGGCCCGACAATACCGTCCACAATGACTGTGTGGTGCTCTCCTTCAAGGCTATGCTGTTGCGGATGGTCTTGATACGCGGCTATTGGCTCAGGTACAGGCTGCGACGAGAGTGCGACACGAGGCCCGAAGTGGGGGCCATCAAGAAAAGATGCCGGGTAAGGGCCATGTGTATCAAGACCGTGTTCGAGCCCAGCCTCAGGGTATGCATTCGGATGCTCATGGAATGGCCCTTCAGTGCCGTAATGCGGCTCCATGCCTCCCTGAAGATCGTGGCCAAACACCGGGCCGAGGGGTGGCTGCTGAAAAGCTGGCGTATGTTCTTCGTGAGCCGAGGTAAACATGGGCATGGGCATATGCTGTCCATATGAGAGGCCTGGCGTTAGTTCGACATCTGGGCTGGGGTGTAGATCAGACTGGACCCCCGAGTCAACCATTGTGGATTTTGAAGGTGTCTGCCAATACGATGCGTTCTCGCGAGCCTCTGCAGCAACCTGAACCTCCATGAGGGGGCTCACATCCCGCTCGATTGTCTGGCAGCCATCGTCAACCATCTTCGGCCGTAAAGGCGTGGCTACCGCCGGTTGTACCTCCACCATTGGCGTATCCTCGCTCTTCTCCTCTTCAGGGTTCTCCGGCTCTGGGCTTGGCGACTGACTGGCATATCTCCAGACTTCACTATATCGGCTAGTCTTTGGTCGCTTCTTGGCACGCACTTTTGCTGCGATGTCTTCGTCGAAAATATCCATGCCGCCATCAAACAAAGACCCATACGACATCCGAGCGCGCTTGAGAAACGCAGGCGAAGCATACTCGTCCGCCCCAATGTTTTGATCGATGGGCCTTTTGCTAGAAGACGCAACAGGTGTTGTTGTTCTCTCGTGTGTCTTCTCTTTGTCAGTAAACGGGTCGAGGGTCGACTGTGGCAGCTCAAGTTCGGGCTCTGGCTCGGGTTGGGCAGGGTGGTCGACATCGATGACCCTCACGTCATTAGAGTCGCTGATTTTCGCCTTTGAAACTTAGCAACGAACAAGCAAATCTGTACCCGGCATACCTGAAGGAGCACCCTCTCTGTGAATCTCAACTGCCAATCGAGACTTGTCCCCGGAACACGCGTCTTGGAGTCATCCACAACGAACTCAACTCCATCCAACGACAGTGTAATCTCATCACCACTGCCAAGAGCTGCCTCGGCAATCGCTTTCGCACTTGATCCCTCAAACTCGACGCGCACTTGGCCTTTGGCGCGACGGAGTCGATAATCAGGCTCGGCAAGGAGGAAAGCAATCGTTTTCTTGACGATACTATACGGCCATGTGATCGTAACCACACCCCGAGCGACTCTATTCTTTGGATCCTGGATATCGGGGCTCAATTGCGCAATCGGAATGCCTTCGGCAGCTTCGAGCTGCGCAGGTAGCTGAACCCGAGACATCGCGTCATGGGTCTCGGGACGCGGCGTAGCTGGTTATGCTGAAAGGCGGAGCGTTGTGGAATATCGAGCATCAGCGGAGGATTTCACAGTGTCAGTGTTTCGGTTACTTGTTATCAGAAAGGGATGAAGCGTGGCCGGCCGCAAAGGTTAATTCTGTGGTACAGCATCGTCGTGAACAATTTAGTAGTGGAAACTGCAACGGAGCTTAAGCTGCACCTGCCGCGATTGCCTGTGGGTCCATATCGCAAATAGAAATAGCAGGCGGTGTGCAGCGCAGGATGGCGTGAGTCGGTACTTCTTATCGATAAGTAGGCGCCTCCAGCTGCCTTCCGGGCCCCCATTGAGTCACATGATGAGAAGCTCGGGTTAACTTTGCATAGGTACCTAGGTAGGTATCCAGATACCTTAGATAGGCGCGTAGCTCAACTTCTACCTTTCCGGACCAAAATAGGCAAGTCTTGCAATGTTGGGTGTGTTTTATCCAATTAAACTAAACCATCCACCTAGTTTGAAGAGACATTGCGTCGTTGATGTGCTAAGGTTGTGTCCGAAAGGGCACGATTAGACCCGTAAGGCATGGCCCGTTGTCGCGTTGCTTTACTTTTTTAAAAGAGCACCGGTTCATTCTTGCAAACAAAACGAAATGCACGCACCTTGCTTTTGTCTCATATCGACATGACTGCCCCGTTCGATGTTAAGAAGATCGCCGTCATTGGTGCTGGGCCGACTGGCTTGGCGGTCACAAGATACCTTTCGGCGCAGTGAACTTTTGAGACCGTGGTTGTCTTCGAGCAGCAGGCCGAACTAGGCGGTATCTGGAACTACAGCGAGCATCCGGCTACGCCTCTTCATGTGCCTCAGACCGATCCATTCTGTCCGCAAGACCCTCCCATCCGGCCCGAGCCCGGTGCGCCTCCCGTGTTCCCCACTCCGATGTACGCGTCACTCCACGCCAACACCGTCAAGACGACAATGAACTACAGAGATGCGCCCTACCCGGATGACACGTGGGTGTTTCCGTCTCGCCAGTCCATCCACAATTACCTGGTGGAGTACGCCAAAGATGTTCGCCATCTAATCAAGTTCTCCCATCAAGTCAAGGCGCTCGCCTGCGACAGGAGAACGGCAGAGATCAATGGGACCTCGGCGCAGCCGGGTTATTCGTCAGGACGGTGCCTTGTCCATTGGCTGAGAACCAGGCTGCAGTCCTTGGGGCGGTTTGGTCGAACGGGCTGAACTTACCACCTGTCGAAGACCAGGAGAAGTGGGAGCTCGACCTTTCCAAAGATGTGATAATTACATGCATGTGTCGCTCGATACTGGAGAGGATGGTCGCGAAATCAACATGCTGCATGATTGGGTGGCGCAGTCGTCGAAGAAAGGCAAGGAAACAACGTACTGGCACGACAAGCAGTTTTGGGAGCAGGGGGTCTACATGTCGAGCAAACAAGAGTTCGAGAAGCAAGGGGGGACTGCGAAGACGCTTCGAGAGCTTGGTTTCGTGTAACCAGGAGTGGTGGAGAATTGGACGCAGTTGGCGCCGAAGCTGCAGGATCACATTGTCGATAGAAAACGACAAGGTTTAGATCATCGAGCGAGTCTATAATCATACCTTGTTGCTTCGATATGCGATCAGCTACGCGCGAAGTGAGGCCTCGCCTTGTCTACGGTCCGTACTGACCCCAGACAACCTAGCTCCACGACCCCTCCGGTTCAATCTAAGAGCTCCAGTGGAGGTGGCCGAATCCGAAGTAGCGTGACAGGGGAGTTGTCAGGCGAAATGGTACCGAGCGCGTTTCCCGGCCAGCCAGAGGTGGTTTAATGACGGCAGGGGAAACATTTTTTTATTTCCTCTTCTTGGGCAATCAGAGGAAATGAGCTGAGCCATGTCTCGGAGTCCATCGCCTCCCCTTGGCTGTGACGCGGCCGTTTGGAATTTTGACTCTGACATGTGTCGAAAGACGATGTCCCAGAACACCGTCGAGCTGCATCGGCGACCAATCGCAATGGCCTGCGACGTGTCAACATTCTGCTCCTTGGTTCTTGGGTTGTTGGGTGCGTAGCTACTAGCTACCTAGTTACCTAGGTAGTTTACTAACGGCAAGGTAAGGTCGCCGCAGTGGGGGTGGATGATCGCCGGAAGCGATAGAAGAAGCGGCTAGTGTGGGCTGGCGCCGTGCTCTGATGAGTGCCACTATATGTACGTCGTCTCCCCTGTTCGACTACAACTACCACTACTGGGGGGAGGGGGGAAAAAAAAAGAATACTTTTGACAGTTTGCAGAGCTTTCTTTGATACCTGTCCGTGGGCGTACCTGGGCCGTGTCACCGTGTCCAAACATGCAGGTCTGGCAGGGAAACTCCATGTATCCGAGCATCGATGAAAATGTTGTGCAGCCTGTCATCTCATATTGCTTGCATACAAAATAACGTAAGAAGAACGTGCGGGGGCACTCCGTAGGGAACAACAAGCAGGCGGATGTTCGCCATGCAGATTCCTCTGCGAATAAATTAGTGTAGTAGCGTAGCCAGACATACCAGAGCATCAAGACGAACATCCCCTTTGAACCAGTCCGAGCCGCGTTCAGAAATTGGCGCCCCCCTGCTGGTCTCAAGCTGCAGAGGCGAGCTAGTAGTGGCCGCATTAACACCAGACAGGGACCACCCATCACAGAACCAGCATGACGATTGCGGAAGACGTCAATATGCGGCGGTGGCATCATCTCTCACATGGGTGTGTCCCAGAGGTCTTCAGCACTAACTATGCAGGACGCGGCATATCAAGGCGCCAGGAGGAGCAAGCGAGCAAGCAAGCAGAGCCCACCACAGTCCGGTCGGCTCAAATTGCCAACGACGCGAACCCATCTCGCGACACGTCAGGGTGCCACGAAAAGGATCGGCGGGGACACGACGTGGACAGATTCCGGTGGCCGATTCGATATTCGTGGTATAATTAAACCTGGCTTTGGCGCGTGTGTTAGGTTCCAAAGACAGACTGGGCTGGGCTGGCACAGGGATGATGGATGTTTAGAGGCAGGCCTGTTTTCCTAGAACAGCTGCATCTCCAGCACACACACCCATCGGTACCTGGCTCTCCCACCCCCATCCCCGTACCAACTGCAACCAATATCCGTCAGATCTCATTAATAAATCTCCTCTCTTTCGACCATACCGGACAGCCAATCTCTTTTTTACCAGCCCTTTACTCTTCCCTTCTCTTCCCTTCCCTTCCCGCTGTCATTGTGCCTGCTTGAACCTCGCGAAACATCCCCAGTCACTTTGTTCTTTCTTCATTCACTATCGCTCGCTACTTACCACCGTAACCTTACCTACTACTCCCTTTCTTTCCTTGAATACGCATCTGCGGCATCCAGGTACTCACTCTAGCATTTCTACACATTTTACCTTGTTAACCAGCACTTTCCCCCGGATCGCTGTACGCCCCTGCATCTTTCATCTTCAGGAACCCGTACCACGCCGCGCCCTCGTCTCTTTTCCGCCATCATCGGCACTCTCCTGCGACCACTCGAACGAATAACGGTGTCGCTTTCCGACAGAGCCACTTCGCGTACGACCGACCAGCTTCTTTCCCATCTCTCGATAGTCAAAAACACTAGGCAAGAGTGAAACACGACCCAAGAAGGGACCCCTATGCCCTCTTTATGACGAAAGTCAATAAGCACCACCGATGATTCGCGACATGGCCATCCTCATTGAAGACGTCTTCTTCCCAGGCTCATAGAAGCAAGCCATGCCTGCTTGCTCAACAACCCAACTGATCGTTCGACACCTGAATTCACAACCAACATCATGACCGACCCGCTACCGCCGCCCATTACGCCTGGGCTGGGCCAGCACCTGCGGCCACCCAGGCGCCAGTACCGTCTCTCCGATGAGCACTCGCCCAGCCGTACCCGAAATACCGACGACCTGTTGAGCCGCCTTACGCCCATGACCGCGGTTCAGATGCTTCAAATGCCCAACGCCGACCTGAAGCATTGTCTCGACAACTCTACCGTTAGCGAACAGGAATTCGCTTTGCGCGCCGCGGTGGCCAGCCGCAAGATTTACGAGTGGCTCGAGGAGCTCTCCGACTGGCCCTGGCCGACCACCAGCGGCTCTGCCGGCTTCGAAATGCCAGATGCACCAAGGACGGAACTTGGCGATGCTGCTGCCTCTGATACAGAGTACTTGGGATGCCTTCCGGCTAAGGATGTGGCTCGGTATGAGCAACGCGTGGACAGCATCTCTCATGATATGGACCAGCTGCGTATTGAGGATATCAAGACTCATGTCATGCACACACACATCCTTCCGCTTTCGAGACCCGGGACACCCAATTTGGATTCGCGGTCTATCGCGGCGGCGCTCTCTTACAACCGGATGGACGATTTGACGGCCCTTCTAACCGCAATCATCATCCAAGCACTGCCGAATCTGTCCAAGCTGTGTCGGCTGCTCAAAGTCTGGTACATTCGGCTTTCTGTGCTCCGCCGCATACCTGCGCTGTTGACTGGAATTGCAGAGGCGGAAGCCGCCCTGGAGTCTGCGTGGAATGTGCTGTCATCTCCGGCAGGAACGCCGATCGACAACAACCTCGAACAACAAGCGCAAGACGACTTCTCGCGGTTTAAGCACGTCTTTACCGTGGTCAAGGGAGTGCTGGAAAATCAAATAACCAAATCCGGCCGTAGCCTTGACTTTATGCTTGACAACCTCGAGGGGTTGCAGGACACGCTGCCGGAAATCTGGCTTGACCGCATGGAGGCCGTTGAGCATAACTACGCCGACTGGGTGGCCTCTGGCGAGCAAAAGATGAGGGAAGGGGAGTGGCGGCAAACGACCATTCCCAAAGTCAAAATCGAACCCCTCTTGGCTCTGTCAGTTGTCGACAACAATTCAGATACTGTCACCTCACCGGTGCCCATCACCATTGATCCGCCAGAAGAGGAGATGGGGGGGACGAGCCACTCTGATACCTCCAGGGAGGTCACGCCAGAACAACCCAATGACAAAGATGAAGACGGCTCAATCAAGCTATTCCTTTCACAGTTGCAAGCAAGCAGAACAACACTGCCGCCTGCCGGTGGCTTCGATGGCTCCAGCGAGGTGTCGAAGCCCAAACGAACCCCTTTGGCTGAGGTTCTAAATGAAAGCACCCGAAAGGCCGCCTCGCCCGAAGACAACAAGCAATCTGTCGTATCGAAGCTTAGAGCAGTTTTTGAGAGCAAAACGAGATCAGAGTCGTCGTTTCTCGACGACGTGGAGATTTTGTCCGACACAGCAGATGACGAAGACGAGGTCCAACTGCCCCCTTTGATCCGTCCAGGCCGACGCGGCAGTGACGCATCGGAGTTGTCGACAATCATTCATGGCCACACCAGCCTGCTAGCGGACGGGTCCAGCGACATGCCCGAAGCCTCTGCCTCACCGCTTCTGCCCCGTCAGAATCGTCTTGATACCCTGAATCAGCAGTCCGCTGCCGACCGTTTCATGAGCATTAGTCCTCCAAGCTCGCCCCCATTCCAAGCTAGCATGCGAAATGACAGTGTCAGTCCAATGATGAGGCCTCAGGACGAGGGGCTGCTGCCAGCGCTGCCTCTCGAGTCGTCTTTTATCGAAGAGGACTACGACCACTCCTTCACCAGCGTGGTGACACCAAGAGAGTCCAACGCATCCGACGACCACCTTCGCCAGCAAATCAGCGACATCTTGGAGTCTATTCCTGCCAACATCAAGCTGGCCAAGGCCACGCCCAGAGTCGATCTGAACCCACCACCGCCGGACCTGCCCGCGAAGAAGCTTAGAAAGCCCTCGCGGGAGACTATCCGACGCACAGGCTCCAGCATGTCGATGGCGTCAAGAGCGTCCTCGCGTGCGCCCACGCCGTGGCTGACCCTCGCTCCGGCATACGCCAAGAACCCCAGACCCAAGCGTTCCCAGAGCAGAAACGATATCCGAGTCTACCACCTATCACGCTCCACCGGCGAGGCCCCAATCAAGCTCTTCATCCGCTGCGTTGGCGAGCACGGCGAACGAGTCATGGTGCGTGTCGGCGGCGGATGGGCCGACCTTGGCGAGTATCTCAAGGAGTACGCCACCCACCACGGCCGTCGTTCTACCGGTCCTGTCGAGACAGCCAAGGTCGAGGTTCAAGACGTGCCGCGCGCTGGCTGCCGCCCTGCTAACTCGAGCCCTCCGAGCCGACCGGCATCGGCGCTGGAGATGTCCCCCATGACGCCACTTCACGTACGAAAGTCTAGGAAATCTTTCGGCTCTGGGGACACCTCGGGCCCATCTGTTCCAAGACTTCTGCCCAACACGCCGGCGGTCCCACCAATCCCGGACAAGTATACCCCATCCTCGGAGGACTCCAACCGGTCGCGGTCCAGCTCTCACATCAGCTGGGAGGAGGAAAGTTCGTTCCTCGGTCTTGCGGGGCCCACAGGCCGCAAGGTCGAGATGAGCGAGGAGAGCCGGGCTTGGGTGGAGAGCGTCAAGGAGAAGGTACGTCTTGCTAGCGGCGAGGCGCGAAGTACTCCTGAGTTTGGTGACATGGGTAAGGTTGGAGGCACGAAACGGCTTTTCCGGAAGGGTTGAAAAACAACGGGCCTGCGCAAAACGACGCATGAGGCGCAATCGGCAAGGCGTAATTTATTTTTGTTTCCGTAGGGAGTTAGACTGTCTGCTCGGATGAGACGAGGCCATTCCACATGGTGGACGGAGACACTTAGGCAAGCTGCCTTCAGGTGATACATGGAGTTGGGGACGAGGCTTTTGGCTCTCACAAGGCGTAAATCACCATGGAGGATCATTTCGTTATATCACCGGGGCTTGGGGGGGCGCTCTACCATAACGTCATAGGTGGTCTGTTTTCACATTTCCTTTCCTCGGCACTTCCATTAGCAGCAGTCATTTCCTTGCTGTCCTCTTCGCACGAATACCCCCTTTATCCCTCGATACATTGCTCGAGTTAGTCCCAGATACTTGAAATCGAAGAAATTCGCACTCATCGTGCTAGTAACATGCAGCATTGACATTGGCAGCCTTCGACTGACGTGTAAATCCGAAGTCACTTCCGGCAGCCGCGTTGGTGGGGAGGGGGGCCACCCTGGCCCAAGCATGGACGACATCCCATCCTCGCTCCTCATTCCCGGCCTGGATCCAAATCATTCGAACCCCAGACGGACACATCCGCCGAGGACAACCAGCAGCTTGCATGCACCCCGCACGACCCCCTTCCCCAACCGCGCAGTATCATCGGAACCTCGCTGTGGACGGGACGTAGGATCGTCGGCGATGACACAACCCGCAACATACAATCTCAACGCCATGCCAAGGCCTAGCCGGCACGGGGAAAGCAGGAGGATGGTATGGTGTACCTATGTGCATGAATCCCGAGAACGCTTCGGACGAGGGAGCTTTCTACACTTCTGACCATCCGATGTCCTGCTAGAAGAAGAGGGGGGAGGGGTCGTGAGCGGTCCGCCGCTCTCAGTTGGAGGTGATGGACTTGTAGACGCTACTTGTCAACGTCTCCAGAGAGCCCAGGACGATAGGTAGAGGTAGGTTAAGACGCCGTTGCACCTCCGCCAGGCCCTCGGGGAACTTTAGCTCATCCTTTTCGTGGTAGAGAGAGGGGGTGTGTAACTAGGCCAGACCGAAACCCGCACCCCCCAAACTCACTCAAACCATAAACATCATCATGTTACGTCCAACTGCATTTACTTACGCAGCATGGCAACGCCCCCAACCCTGTGACTTACTGCGCTCTCTTGATTTACGATTCCCTAGCGCCGCTCCCGGTCCGGGTTTTGTTCGTCGTTTGTCTCACTCACGGCGGAACAGTCAGCCAGTCTCCCGCAAGTCGGGAAACGATCCTTACGGTGACAACTCTGCGCATGCACCCACCTGTCCAATCCGGCCTAGCCTGGGAGACGACGGCTGGAAGCCTCCCCCCTCCCTTACCCCCCCTCCCAACAGGTTCCGAGCTTTCCCCCAACACACTTCGGACAGTTCACCAGTTGGAGACGGAATTCTTGGGGCAGCCCTATTTTGGGGGGGGGGAGCTACGGCGCTGCCTGGTGGGGTTCATCTGGTGCGGAGAGAATTTGGGGGATCTGCGAAGGTTCCAGTGCCGGAATTGGGGATGACCCAAAAACATCACTTGCTTGACGAAGCATGCCGAGGAGGGCCTTTACGTGCACGAATGCACAGTGAAGCAAGTATGGAGGCATAAATGTTTCTATGTCGCGTTTCCATGACTATTAAATTACGCGTCCTCCTCCCATGTCTAAAGTTGTAACAATATGACGGGAATCAAAGACCGACGCGACCATGCGCTCGATAACTGTGGCCATGCGGGCGTCCTTGTGTAAAAAATTGTTGTCATCTTTTTAGTGATGATGAAACTGATCCCTTCGCTCATATCTCGGGATGATGAGGAAAGCAAGGCCCTACACCTATAGTGCCTACCCAAACGCCAAAACCCTATCCGTTGAGACCATCTTAGATATCCCTGTCCAGGCCTTTTGGATCGTAAATGCAACTCAATCTGTTCATCGCGCAATTCTAGATACGGCTCTTCTCGGAGAAGCTGACAGGGTCGTAGACGCGTTCCTTGATCCAGGCATCGAGAGCGACGTCACCCCACTCCTCCCACTCGATCCACTGGGACTCGGGCAACGTGGAGACGCCGTCACGGCGGGCCGACTTCATGACCTCGCGGGCGACGAGCACGCTGGCGTCGCGGACACGCTCGATGCGGGGGTAGATGAGACCCTTGTGGATCTCGTCGACGTTGAGACCGGCGGCGAGGGCGGCAGCAGAGGTGTAAACCATGTCGTCGGTGACCTTGGAGGCCTTGGCCAGGATGGCGCCCAGACCCAGCCCGGGGAAGACGTAGACGTTGTTGCCCTGGTTGGGATGGTAGGTGACAGCGTGGCCGTCGGGGGTCTTCATGGTGAAAGGGGAGAAGGGCGAGCCGGAGGCGAAGATGACGGTGCCGTCGGTCCACTGCACGGCCTGCTCGAAGGTGCACTCGGCCTTGGTGAGGGGGTTGCTGAGGGGGAAGAGGACGGGGCGGCGACCGAGACCACCAGAGTCGACGGAAGCCTTGAGGGCGCGGACGACGGACTCAGTGAAGACGCCAAAGGTGGCAGTGAGACCGATGAGCGCGGTCGGCTTGACGTACTCAATGACCTCCTCGAGCGTGCGGAATTGGTGACCGTTGTTGTCGCCGCGGGCAAAGTACTTCTTGTGCTCGGCAAGCTTGTCACCGCGGTCCTTGGTGACAAGACCCTTGGTGTCGACAAGCCAGAACTTGTCCTTGGCGGCCTGCTCGGTGAGACCGCGCTTAGTGTAGTACTCGACGAGCTGCTTAGCGACACCGACACCAGCGGAGCCGGCACCCATGAAGACGAGGCGCTGCTCGTCAATGGGGACGCCCGAAAGCTCGACGGCGTTGATGTAACCAGCAAGGACGACGGCGCCCGTGCCCTGGATGTCGTCGTTGAAGCAGCGGTACTTGTTGCGGTAGCGGTCGAGGTAGTTGAAGGCCTTCTCGGACTCGAAGTCCTCGAACTGAACGGTCATGTTGGGGTACACTTCGGTGACGGCCTCCATGAACTCGTCCATGAACGCTTGTTGATCGGCCACGGACACGCGCTTGGAGCGGATGCCCAGGTAGAAGGGGTCCTTCAGGTTGGTCTCGTTGTTTGTGCCGGTGTCGAGAACAATGGGAAGGGTGTTCTCAGGGTGGATGCCGGCGGCGCCAGTGTACAGAGCAAGCTTGCCGATCTGGGCTTGTTAGTCGTGCACCGTGACAGAAGGAGCAAGACGCTTACAGAAATACCAACACCGTTGACGCCGAGGTCACCGAGACCCAGAATGCGGGAACCGTCTGTGACGACGCAGATCTGGGGGTTGGGGTAGGGCCAGTTACGGAGCATGGTGCGGATGGACTTGCGCTGCTTAATGGAGATGTACAGGGCCTCGGGGCGGGTGTAGAGGGTCGAGTACTGCAGGCAGACGTCACCGATGGTGGGGGTGTAGACAAGAGGCATGAGCTCGCGGATGTTGTCGATGAGCAGGCGGTAGAAGAGATCAAAGTTCTGGGCCTTGATCGACGACAGGTAGAGGTACTTGTCGACGTCGGTCTGGCGGGTGTTGATCATCTTCATGGCCCGCTGACATTGCGTGTGAAGGCTCTCCATGGTATGGGGGATGAGGCCCGTGAGGTTCTTGTTGACACGCTCTTCAGGGGTGAAGGACAGGCCTGATTCGACCATGGCGGTTAGCTTGGAGGAGGTATGGATAGGGGAGCGATGGACAAGTTGGAAAGTGAGACGACTCGCGCGTCTTGAGAGTAGGGAAGCCATGGCAGTTTTAAGTGCTCGAGATGATGTTGGGAAGAAAGAAGGGAGGCTAGATGTGAACGGACGGATGCAAAAGAAGGGATACGGCGTGTTTGGGTTGGGGAAGCCAGTGCGTGCAGGAGATTTTGTGCGGTGTAAGTGGAGTTGGCTGCGATCAACTCACCTTTGTTCCAGAGGGGCTCGTTCAGAACCTGGTAGGCGGTGGCCTGGGTCTTGGGCACGTACTCAGTGGGACGGTATTGCTGGACTTCGCCGAAGGTGTTCTGGGCGTATCCGCGGTGCTGATCAAGGGCAGCCATTCTCATCTTCTCCTCAATGGCAGAGATGTCGACAGCAGACATGGGATTGAAGTCAGTCATCCTGCGACTGGAGATGGACATGCGCTTGTTAGATATAGACGAGCGCGAGGAGCGGGCGGAAATAACGGACGATGGCGACGGCGAATGGGACCGGGGCGTAGAGATGTCTGAGGAGCTGGCTGAGCTGAAGGGATACGACGCCATTGACATTACCGGCGCATGTATCGGTGGGAGAGACGCTGAGAAGAAAGAGGAGGCGGAAATGGGCGACGGGGCGAGGCAATTAGTAGTCGTGGGAGCTCGGAGGCGCAGCAGACGAGTGTGATGAGGAGGAGTACGAATAGTGGTGTAATGGGACCGGCCGGTACGTGTTATTAGTCGTTGAAGAGGAGGAGGGCTAGAAGGGGCAGATTTCGGAAAGGGTGTAGAAGAGTAATTTAGAGAGTGGTTAGGGCGTGGGGCAGCAATTGTGGCATTGGAAGGACCATTAGAGAAGAAAGGCGATGTGTTCCCTGCAAACGAACCGCGGACGAGGAAAAGTCGGTTTAAAACCTTGTGAACTGGTCCGGTTCGCGATGGAGGCGCCCGCCAGGTACCTCGACTTATCCCCATGTGGGCGGGGAATCTGAGAATGATAGGGAGAAGGAGGGTTTCAAGGCGGTTTCAAGAAGAAGGGATGGCAGCAAGGCCAGGCACAGAGGTACCGGGTACTTGGAGCGGAAGACAGGCGGAAGAGGAACAAGAATCGGGGTTGGGATGGCGCACTCTCAAGATGGGATGGCGGGAGCAAGGGATGTGGGAGAGGGAAAGCGAGAGAGAGCGTGCGCGAGGAGCTCCAAGCTTCGAATCGAATCGCCGCTGTCTGATGTGCGTCCGCGGTGGTCCAGGAGAAGGGAGTGTAGGCCGTACGTAGTATCGTAGCCGAGTTGGGGGGGAGGGGGGTCGGACAGGGCGTGTGTAGTCTATGTGTGCGCGTGTGTGTAGGGTGTTCAGCGTGGGGCCGGGAGACTAGGGGGGCCGACGGGGTCGACGGGGGGGTCGAAGTTGAACCGGGGGCGTTGGCGTGTAGAAGATGGGAAAAGACGGAAGCCAGACCCGATCCTAGGAATTGGCAATTTCTTTTTCTTCTGGTTGATTGTTGTTTTCCTGCTTTCCGTGCCCGGTATTGGGCTGAATTGGGGAAGGCCGACTGGAAAATTTCAACTTGGAGTAAGGAACTGAGACTGAGGTCCACGACCAGCTTCAGGCGGTAAGACAGGGCGTGTTCGAACGTGAACCAGGGGCTAGAGGGGCGTCGGTGAGACGACGGGAAGCACGGCAAGGTAGGCGAGTGAGTACGTGATACCGCCGGGACGGTGTACCCGGATAGGTGTCTACACTAGGTCAGGAGACGAGTTACACTAGCAAAAAGGGTAATTCTGCTAGCTCATAACAGCATAGGTAGGTAAGTAGGTAGGTAGGTAGGTAGGCAATGCGATGTTAATTAGCATCGGCGATGCAAGCAGGGACGGGAGGTGACAAACGACGAGGGATGCAACGTAACGACCGTCCGCAATGGGGAGATGGTAATTACCTACCTGAGAGACTCGACTCGCAGTGGAGGAGGCGAAAAGCCGGTTCGTCGACAGGTACGACGGATGAGGTGAGCTGACGGAAGCCGAAGATGATGGCCTGAGAAGAGCGTGGGATGTCAGCCCAAAGCACCTAGCGGGCAGGCCCAGTCCGGTGTGTCCGGGGACGAGTGGAGTCGTGCTACCCGTGTAAATCATCAGATGGATGCCCGTGGGCGGTCGAAATGAATCAGCTGTGTCGGTTCCAATGTTTCTTACCTTGTCTGTGTTGCCTGTCTGTCTGGAGGCGGCAAGACAAAGTTAAGTTGGGTGATTTTCGGCGACGGGTGCGTGACTGGTACATACCTACTTACCTACCTGCCTCCTCAACCTGCCTTTGTATTTCTAGGCGTTCCTGCCGTACTAGTGATTTAGCTAATTACCGGATGCCTCCTCCGACCACCGGACCGATCTTGCCTTGGACAAGATCGGGTCGGTCGCTGTTGCCCTACATACTCAGTACCTAGCTACCTACGTAGGTACATACGATTACACTAGGTACCCATGTACATATCTGCAAACTGTGAGGTAGGTGACTCAAGGGAAAAGGGAAAAAACAAACTCTCAAAAGCAACATTCTGCGAGCGAGTATCCGTACACTACCTAGCTGCCTAGGTAGGTAGGTAGGGCGGCAGGTAGGCATTGTCGTTGCCAATCGGTCCTCCTGACTGACCGTTGTTGTGTTTGCTTTAGTCGCCCCACATTCTCCGTTTCGCCCTCCTCCACCCAGCGGCAACTTCACAAGTTGCACCAAGCAAGACACGCGCAAGACGTCGCAACATATGGCCTCGGACCCGTGTACGGACTCTTTTGCGTATTGTCGTCATCTACCTAATTACCTAATTACCTAACTACCTACCTACCTACTTAGGTACTCGTACCTGCACCTCACACTGGCTAGCACTGGCACACCCTTTTGTTGAGAGACCCGCGCCTCCAAACCGGTGAGGATGCGCGACGTCGGCCGACTACAAACACTGAGAAGTTCCCGCCCGACAAGTACAGCTCAATGAGTGAGTTGAGCCTGTCGGCACTTGACGATTGAAAAGTAGTCAGCCAGCCAGCCACGCATGCATCGGTATACGTACAATGTACATTGCTTGTCCTTGCACTTGCGCGTCACTCGGCCCTGTCGCGCCTTGCAGCCGCATCCCGCCCCATCATAGCCAAGGGCAAAGGCACCATCACAACGATCCTTGCTTGAGCTACCTGCTCCACCAGCAAATGTCCATCCACTCTTGCCTTTCTTTCTTGTGGGTGGAACGCCTCATTCATACCGCCCCCATCGCCCGTCGGACATCTCGCCGATACTAACTAACGCTTTCAAGATATGATCCATCCGGGACTCCTTCGACATGCAACCCCGCCGTCCGGTCATGGTCTCTCGGGACCGTCGCGGCGCTGAGTCTGCCAGCCCCCCCCCCTTTCCCCCCCCAATCCCCGTCTCAGTGCGCACGCGACTTGATGCCTGGCCAATACCTTTCGCGTCGCACTTTCTACCCGCAGACAGGGGACAATTTGACGGAGACTAATGCGTTAAATCACTTGACGCTGATTGATGTCGTTGGGGAAAGGCAAAGCGTCGTAATGCTAAATATTGAAACGCGGAGAGTAGAGCAAGAAAAATAAAATCTTGTCTTCAGCACCCAGCCAATGATGGCCATGATAATCCGTTGGTCACTGCCCTCTTCAGGCTAGTCTGTGTCCCTACGTCCCGAACCGTTGTTCTTGAGAGCTCGGCGTCCGTGGGCAGTGTCTGAGTGTGTTGCACTGCTGGGCTGGGCTAGGCTGGGCTGGGGCCTCCGGCCGACAGCCTGTTGGGCCCGGGTCGGCCGTCGGAAATCTGACCCCCTGTTGTCTTGCAATGCGACGGTGGGCCTGCAGGTGTGTGGGTACCCATGCCCCTTGGCATTCTCCGGACCCCTTCTGGAATCTGACTGAACAATTTGCAAGCCGAGGCTGAATCGACGACACGCCCGCCAGTCCGATTCCTCAATGGATACACGGATTCAGCACCACGAACGCTCGGCCGGATATCGTGGCAACAGTCTGTTGGGCGATTTACAGTTGTTTGTTATTCGCCTCCATGATACCTAATACCATGTACGATGCGTACGTCAGAGCGTCCGGTATCCCGTATCCCGTATCCCGCAGGCTGACTGACTGACCACTGGGCATCTCGTATTAGACACGCAAGTCGGCGCCAGTTGCTACTGCCCGCCACCCATCTTCACACCATGCCGTGTAAAAGGTGGACCAGGGCGCCCCGAATCTTTTATCCAAGTCATCAAAGATGGCAAAAAGGGGGGAACAAGTTGAGAAGGAAGCACGCACGAGACATCTGTAGGCTAGCATGACTCTCCCTCGGGGCTGCAAAATCTACGAGCTTCCCGACTTTGCCCGATCACTCCACATGGGATCCACTATAGCGGCACGCCACAGGTATCCGCACGTTAGGTAGCCCACGTCGACGACGAACCCACCGGTACCGAAAGCCAGGCCCTGGCTCCAGAATTTTCATGCCTGCCCTCCCCCCCTTGACACTGGCCTCCCTCTCACCTCTTTCCCCGACTGGGCTGCCTCTCTCCCGTCCCCCCCACTCTTGTGGTCGCAATACTACTAAGGATCTTTCCCGGATTTAAACGAGGACTTACACGCGTCCAAGCCCCCCTTCCATCTCAAACACCAAGCCGCTTGCGAATCACAGTTTCGGTCGGTCTGAAGCACGCACGCATAGGAAGTCATGCCCGAGTGCCACTCTCAACCTCCACTGGTCAAGACAAGCCTATTGGTGACAGCGCACTCTAGATCGAAACTTCAGACGAAACCACGTTAAATGGACGACCGTGTTGTTATATCAACTGCTGTCGCTCGATTATGGAAGTCCACGCTACTTGACCCAGCCCGTGGCGTTCGCCTCGGCGCCATGCCAACTTACGCCGCTGCATGCATGTCTAAGCGAGAGAATTCGGCGGCGGTTCCCGTGTGCTTCTGCACCGTCGAGGTCCGTCAGAGACAGGTGCTTGCTTGGTGTGACCCGAAACTCGGAGCTCAACCTTGTTCGCAATAATCCCATCGGCTGCGAGTACATACGCCCGCCTGTGGATTCATGAAATATAAACAAGCCCCCGTCGCTCATCTTTGGTGGACAGCCCGACTTTGCGCCGTCATACCATCGATACTGCTACTACACCGTCCGAGACATTATCGTCTAGCCAACTAGCCTATCGTGATTCACCCCAGACTACCACACGTGCTGAGACAACCTTCTTCACCCGCAATCATTGCCTGGTCTTGGCGGTCTTGGCGTCCCGATAATGCCGCCAAGCTTCTTGTCAACAACGATCAGACGTGTCAACCTTAACCCAACACTTTGTCGTCCATCTCACCGCCTTAGCAACCTACCCAAGTCACGCCGCCGTCCACCTGACTAAGCACCTGATGAAAACTACGATATATTATTACCTAATGACATTTTCTTTCCTCCACAGTTCCAGCAACGCACTGCTACCTGGTAATATCACTCTGTTGGGTGTTGCGTAAATGCCAGCCATCCCGTACATGGCACAACCCAACCCGGCCGGCCTCTCTAGACGGCTCCACTGGCGGCTCTTCCAAGCTGGAGACTAGAGATCAGACCGGCTCCAGCCCCGCATGGAGCTACCTGTACATACGGGGATCGTCACACCCCGCACGATGCAGTTTCGAGCTGTCGTGCTTCCGACAAGCTCCGTTAGTCTCCGTAACTCGGAACTGATTTGACTCGTCCCCGTCGGCCAACAATTTTTATTCGAAATTTTTCAATAAACAGAAGGAAAAATCTAACTTTTGAATCACCCATCTTGACCCAGTCTCCACATCTTGGGCACCAACGAGGCGCTGCCAAATCCATGATCAATTGAGATTGCCGCTCTTGATTGGGTCTCTCTTCTTCTGCTGCTGCTGCAACCCGTTCTTTGGAAAAGGTTTCGGACATTGCCCGACTCCACGATGGTATGGCCGGATGACCATCATGACGGTTAAAGTTTTGTGCGTCCACATCCACCCCCTCACCACCGCAACACCAGCCTCGTGATCAAGCAAAGTCTCACGGAAGAGCTGCCCGACGGGCTCTCCGAGTCCTTCCGACACGGCAGAGCTAGTCATAGAGCTCCTCACGGAAGACGCCGGCAGGTTGGCAAGCGTCGTGAGTCGTGGGCCTACGAGGGGCATCAGGTCCCACAAGCCATTGACGTGGTAACTGACCGTGGTGTTTGCAATGGCCAGCTGGCAAAAGTCCCTTCGTCGATCCGCCGGAAGATCTTGGGGTGCGGGGAGAAAGCTATGTTTGTCTACGTGCGACATCGGCCATGCAAAGAAACCAATGGACTTACACGGTCCTCCCTGCCCCCCCCCCCCCCCAAAAAAAATAGAACTGCGCCGCTTGGCTTCTCCAACATTGCAGCCACATAGATGTACCGCTTGAGACGGTTGTCCTTGGCTTTTGTTTTTATTTTTTGTAGTTGGGGGGGGGGTTCTCCCCCAACGCCTGCACATAGGGTTCTGTTCGGATCGCATGGAGGTGGTTGCGGGATACCAATAGGCTGATCAGGATTCGGAACAAGTGCTGCCGGCATGGTCCCGAGGCGCTCTCTGGCCCAGCTGAAGTGATTGCAAGTCTCCGTCGTCATCTTGACTCGGCCCCGAAAAGGAGTCACTTCGATTGAGCCACTCCATCGTCTCGTTCTTGGGCCGGCGTATCGGAACGACAGAGGGGGGGATGTCGGGTCCGTGGTGGGGGGGGCGCCCCGCCAGACAAAGCCGCAGACGGGGGATAAGAGCCGGGCTCGGTATCGGTGGTGCGGGCGAATGGCGTAAACGCGCCAGTGTTGGCTCGTGGGTCTACGAGTTCAAACTATCGACACAAAAGCTTTGTTGCTGCGCTACTGAGAAAGACGCTTAGAGGATATCACACCCGCAAGAGTTTTTTATGTGGTGGTTCAAGCGGGATCCAAAGGGGCCGAGTCTTTCGGTGGGCGTCCAACTGTGCTGCTGCCTGCGATGCGGTGACTGTCGGCCACTCGAGCCGCTGCCAAGCTCCCCAAACATTGATTGCCGTTGTTCGTGTTACTCAATGGGTCTGTGTCGTTGGCTCAAAGGCTCTTCCAGACGAATTCGTTACTGCAAACGATGGCCAGGACAAGTTCACAAACACTAGCCAAAAGAGCCTGCAGCAAGCAGGAGCATGATATAGCCGATGGTCTGGGGTCGCAGACATGAAACTTTTTCGACCGTAAATCATTGATTAGAAGTAATCTAAGTATGCTATATGCCAGTATATGTCCGAGTCGAAGTCGCATAGCCGCGTGGGTTGTATTACATTTCTGTCTGCATGACTCGTCAAGCAGCTGTTCGTTGGGCGCAGCCGCGAGATCCTCTCGTTGTAAAGGTTGGCCGCCCGCTGTCAATTCAGGTTAATTTCTGGTCGCGCGCGCGCGCGTGTGTGTGTATCAAATAACAGCCCTGCGCTGATCCCTTCGCGGCCGTGCAAGACCCCTTATCGTAGGAAAGGGGGAAAGTGGTGCTGTCGGCAAAGCGCGTCTTTGGCGTGTTGAAAATAATCATGGGCTGGCGAATGAGATCTTGTGATGCAGACAAAATACAGGGTCAGCCGGGACGAAGTGTGTCCCGACGTATATAAATGTGCTGTGAGGGGGGCAAAGGGAGGCGGGCCTTCGCGTGGGTATCATTAGGTTCGTCAGCTCCTCCGCCTAGGGCCGTGTCGATTTTCGTGTACTGTTTTTGATCATTCAGACGTTGAATGTTGTCAACGCCCATCCGCAGTGTTACCGTGGCCCGATCGACTGCATCTCATACGTCTGGCGTCCTGGGGCGTCCGAGGAACCGGGTTGCCGACCACTCCGTCCGTTCGGCGCCATGTCCATCACTTCGTGTAAGCTCCCCAGCACCTTGTCTTCCCGTCCGCGTTGAAATTTCTCCGCGCCCGGAGGACAGCCACCAAGCATTTTGTCCTCATGTCCGTCCGCAAAAGTATCGGGGCCGTGGTGGTACGAACCGAGCTCCGCCTTGGGCAACCCGAGCATTTTGGCCTCGTGGCTTTGTGCAAATGTGTCGGGCCCGTGCTGGAAGGCGCCCAGCTCGGCGTGAGGAGCCGGAGCCCGGGCCGGCTGCGCCTCACAGCCGATATCGAACGTCCCCGGCCCGTGATGGAAATCACCGAGTTCGTGCTGGCGCCGAGGTATATCTCGCACGGCCACTTCCAGCTCGTGTGCGCTTGGGAGCGGGTCAGGGTCGTTTAGGTTTGTTGTAGAGTTGGCCTGTGACGAAGCGGCTGTTGAGAAGCCAAAGTGTGATGTTGATTCAAAAGAAGGGTTGGAGGGAGCCGGCGCAAACTCGTTGTGTATAGCGGGATGGTCGAACTGGTGACGGGGCACCGCCGCGGGTACCGCGAGCCCACTCGCAGATGCATGCTGTGACCAAGAGCCCAGGCTGCGGGATTCGGACGGAGATGTTGCGGTGGCGGGTGCTGGGTAGTCCATCGTCGCTGGTGATACTCCACCTCTGACCGGTACCGGGTAACTTAAGGTCGCAGGAGACCCTCCCGAGTATCCCGGATAGCTTGCGTCGGCCCGTTGCACGCCATCCGGCAGCGCGTAGCTTCCATCCTCCAGAGACCCCGCTGCCGAGGAAGATCCCGCGCCGGGAATACCGCGGTTCTTTGCGTCAACCTCGCTGTAATAAGTGGTGGCAGCTTGCTGGCGCCGCCACCAAAAGAAGGCGATGGCCCCGATCAAGCCCACTACGCCGATCGCGACCCCGACGCCTATTCCCGCTCCGGCACCGGGAGAGATGCCCCCCGATGCAGATACCGCCGCCGCGGGTGATATACTCGCTCCGCCGGCGGTCGATGTCGCTGTGCCTGTTCGCGATGCGGCTGTGGTTGTCGGCACAGATGGGGTGGCCGCGGCCGAGGCCGTCTTCGAAGCCATAGAGAGTGTCGCCGATTCCGTGCTCACTGCGACGTTGGCCGAGTAGATGGTCGAATACGCTCCATCGTTGACGGCACTGACGCTCGAAATGACCCAGTGTTGCGCAGGCTGCGTCTCGGCAACGCCCGCCAAACCCTCCACGTCTTTGTTCATGAACAGATTGGCCTTGGGATGGACGTCGAGCACGTAGCCGGTGCCGTTGGCGACGTTGACGAACTTGTATTCCCCCGATCTCCCGCTCCATGGTGATATCTCCCAAACCTGAGAGTCGTTGATGGATGACTCCTGCAGGCACGCAACAGTGGCCCCGACGGCGGGCTCTTTCGCATCGTAACATACTCCCAGCTGCTGCTTCACGCCGGCCTGATCTAGGCGCATGAGGTAACGGCCTTTGACGTCGCCAAACGGTTGGAACTGCCAGGCGGCGGTGCCGTCGGTAATGGGATGGACTCGCAGGCCGACATCGCGGAGGATTAAGTTCAGGGCGAATGGGCCGGTGCTGTTGTCGACGCGCGTTTCCGAAAGGCGGTACCACGCATTCGGGTCCAGTTCCGCCATCGTGGATGCGGGCGCAGCCTCGTGGTCGCCGTGTTTGTCGTCGTCGTCGTCGTCGAGTCTGAGTCGTTCGTTGTTGGCTGGCGGGCGACAGGGCTAAGGAGGGGGGAGGCAACGGACAGATAGGAGGCCGGGTTCCGCTGCAGAGAAGATGGGGAATGTTTTTTTTGGTCCCGCGACCGCATGGTTGGTCTGCCCTCGGATCCCAAGAAATGACATCGCAGGGGTACGAGTGGGCGTTGCGGGCCCAGAAGCCGCGCAGCGTGGGGACCTCCTGAGCAGAAAAGGACTGGAAATGCCTAAAGAGACCGCCAAGAGAATCCAGGTGGCAGAAGATGCAACGTCGCGGCCGCTAGGCTGGAGGAAGGAAGTGTGCAATGGCAAACGAGAAAGACCGTACACGACAGGGGCGGGGCTGGGCTCACAGCTCATTCGATGGCGTTGACCATCGCTTCGACGGGGTGGATGACGATTCGCTGTCGAGCAACCAGATGCGCGCGCGAGAACTCAGCCGCGCGCAGCTCTACACTCACTCACACACACACATGCGGGTGGCATTCATTGGGCCCTCTAGTGTACCGCCGGGCTGACTTGACGCTTACATCGAGGGCATTCGGGGCTTCTGGTGCCGCGCTTGTGGGAGTGCTAGGCCAAGAGGGCGTCTGTCCGAATGTTGAATGCCGAAGCAATGGCCTTCCTATGTTGGACCGTGGAAAGCCCAACTCAAGTACGCACTATTGGGAGAAAGACGATTAGATGCCGTACTATGTACATGGTATGTATGTAGTCGCCGGTGCTGTCTCCGCTGCCCTTGGAAGCAAGCATACATGGAGCTGCCGATCGCCCTAGAGAGTGGAGAGAGCGGGATGTCGAATGGCAAGTCAAGAACTCTATTTCTTCCGTACGGGTACGCTCCGAGAGACCGGTCCTCGGTCCCGATAGGTAGCTAGGTAACGGAGTCGGACGGGGTGGCGGGTAAGGCGCAATCCCATCCGCTGGCATTCCAGCTGGACGACAAGGAGCTCTCGTCGACCGCCCCGTACTTTAACCGCCCCGAATCCTCCTAAACGGGTGCCTGCCTGCTGACGGCGGGCCCCTGGAATTTGTGCAATTAAACAGTCATGCAGCTGCAGGTCATGTTCGGCGGGCCGTATTTAGCAATTCAGTGCAGCGTCTCGCCTTTTTCAGCCTAGAACCTCGACGGTGAGTTCGGTTGTTTGTGGGCGATTCTAGCAGAAAATGCAAAGGGAAATGTGGTCATCCGAGTCCTCTTTGGGCGCAAAGATCAACGTTGTGCAGTTCGTCCGGGCGATTACTTTTTCGTATTGTGTGTGCTACATGCTTCGAGGCTTCGGGTTACGAACCAGAATGAAGCCATCAACGGCACAACCCAACCTCCCCCCAGCACTTGCCCATCAGCAAGGCCTAGTAGTTCCTCTCCCCAGCCTATCACTCAGGAGACGAGCCCGGCTCCTCATCCGTAATCCTCCACGATCCACACTTGCCGTTGCTGGCCCAAAGTATGCCGTTTGTGCTGACGTTCGTCGTAGAACGCAGCTTAAGCGGGGCCCGACACTGCCACCAATCGTGCCTGGTCTTGTAGATGTAGCAAGTCCCGGAGAAGAGGTGGTACAGGCTGCCGCCACAGTCATGCGTCGTCTGGCATGCTACGCAGCAGTTCTCGGGAGTGTCCGTGTGGCGCTCCTGGAGGGTGACGGGCCAGTGGTAGAGAGCCTCCACAAAGTACGACCGTGGCTCGCCGTGGTACGCCTGCACGTTGTTGGCCTGACAGGCCTCGTACACGGTGTGCGTGGGGTTGGCGGCGACATCGGTGATTGCATAAGTCGTCGTTGTCGTCGTTGTCACGGTAGTCTGCGGGGTCGGGACCGGAAGAGTTGTCGTCGTAGTGGCGGCCCAAGTTGCCGTAATTGTGGAAGTAGTAGTCGTGAAGATACGGATGACCTTTTCACAAACCACTGCCTGTGGCCAGAGGAATGGCCTGACTGTGCGTCTGCCTTGCTCGTCCGCGCTGAGGCTCATACCGAAGCTGCGATCCGTATCTGCCTGTGAAGTGGGAGCTTCGTCCGAAGACTCCAATAGACCGTAGTCACTACCATCTTCGGCGACGGCGGCGGCGATGGGCGTGAAACGCGCCGGTGCCTTGACAGTGACGGCAGTGAACGAGGTTACGTGCGTCGTGGCGGTGACGGTCGATGTGATTGTACCCCCGGCGGATATGGTGGGTGTGATGGTGACGGTGCTTGTCGTCGGCGTAGTGTAGGTGTACTCGGTGACGGGGAAGGTATACGAGTACAGGCGAGAGTACGTCGGGACGCTATCGCGCTCCCACTGTGCGAAGTCGGTGTAGCAACCCTGCTCTGCGGTGACGGTCCTGGGAGGACTCTGGGGAAGCTGGACCTCCAGGGCAGCTTCTTCGGCGTTGACGATATGGGCTGCCAGGATGACGGCCGTCAGAAGAGACTTGGTGAACACCATGATGGATTGACGGGAACTTGGGCACAGCAATGGGAAAGATGGCGATCTGATTTCGAAGTCAATGTATTCTTTGCTGGTCTCCGAGAGGCCATGTTATGTCTTATACTTGACTGCAAAGACACAATGAACCTTGATAAACATGGAAGTTTAACACGTGTATGACAGCAACAAGACGCCATGAGATGACCTTGAAGGATCTATCAGCGTCATGGAATGAAGACTATGGCATGTTGCAGCAGTCCTCTTACCCTATGGTATCTTCGGTCAGGGTCTCTCATGATTCAAGTAAGGTGCCCTGATGTGTCCATGGCGGTGGACATAAGCGAAGGCTTTCCTTGACTGCCGGATACGGTTTCCAGGCGCCCATGTGGCGTATACAAGGTCGATATGCAACTCAGAGTTTTGATAAATGTGGAAACAGGCCGGGCCAAAAGGCTACCGTACCGCTTGCAGTACCCCCTCTCGTGACAAAATGGGTCGACCACGAAGAGAACCAGTAGTTCAGCACCGAGATTGGTGAGAAGATGACTCGTAAAGGATGGTATGGTCATTCCTCTCGCCAGGTACAGGATGATCCAAGAGGCTGATCCAAGCAGCAGCAATGCCGTATCTATCTGGACCCGATTCATGACGGAACCTGTGGCTGATATGGCTACCATTATCTAGTTCGGGATCCGGTCTCTTCAGATTTCGTTCAGTTTAGCGTCTGCCCGTACTTTCGGTCCCGTCATTTCTAGGAACGCTGTCATCCCATTATTGGAAACCACCGCCTGTTTCTGTTCACTCGGAATTGTGGTGGTGGAAGAAGACTGTGCGGGCGTATACTCCGGTGTACCAACACTATCCCGATGTCCAAAATTGTGATCAATGTAGCATAATTCGAGACGCTCTCAGGGAGGTGGACCTCGTTTTCTTCTCCTTTGACTTTGAGACCTTGTATCTAGCGAAGGTCTTTGACAGTTATCGCGCCCAGGAAGTCACCGCCTTTGGTGTTTCCGTCCTCGACATACGCACTATGGCAACGTGCGGCAAGAACCACAGCTCGAAGGCAGCAAAGAACTCCCTCGGATGTTTCCTAGGGACATGTGCTGGTGTTGACATCCCCTGCCGCCTTAAACGTAATAAATCAAGAATAGTGATGGTAGACACCGGAGAACACTTCGCCCACCAACAACAGCTCCCTTAGGTGCCGGTGTCTGGCGAAGAAGCCAGGGTCGATTGACCTTTGCGCGTTTGCAGTCGACCCAGGACTAGTCAAGCATGAGGAGGCTGCGAGGGCGCCCGTCTAGCGTCCATTTGACGGTATCCTTCTGGGTGTCTGACATGGTCTCAAGGGCCAGCATCATCTGCATAGTAAATACAATCATTCCCACAATAGTAAAGGCTTTTCACCCCATGTTGATTCGTAAAGGATCCTCAACAATTAACAGGCGTAATTTCCCCTCTTCCTGTTTCGCCCATCTCTCCTAAGGGCACAGCACCAAGTCACATGCAGCTACAAGTCCCAGACACTATATGCCTTATAGAAGCAGACAAGTTGGAGACCTCTGGAAACATTTTCCTCCGGGCACGAGTCCCAAGTCAAGATGACGACGCGGCAGTGTGACTCATCCTTGTCTGTAGCCAGGTTCCTCGTACGGACATTCTCTTATTGCCTCCATGTAAGATTACCACTCTGGTGATCGTGGATGCCCTTTGGCACCAGCATATCCGATCTCATCGTTGCATCATTGACTAGTATACCAACCACGACGCCGGGAATAGCCCAGAGCCGGACGTGTTTTCAATGCTGCGGGTCTAGCCTCACATAGTCTCTGCAGACCGAAAAGGTACTTGCGGCCGACTAGTTCTAAAGCAGGTCTACAAAACATCCACACCTGGAGTTTAATGAACTTGACGGTGTGTGTCTTCTGACCGATCCGTTCCTGATGTGATTTAGTCTAGACGTAGCCGGCATTCCACAATCAATCAGTCTCGGTATATATAGAGGCGGTCGAATCTTTGGATGATTAGAGACTGCTATGACAATGGGAACAGCAAGTACGATCACACATATGTATATTGACCAGGGGAAGAAGGGTTGGGAAAAGGGAATGACCTACACGATTCAAGTCTCTTAGATGCTGGGATGTATTGCCGTGCCTAGCCATATTCCAAGGCCGTTTAACTTTTGAGTACGAGTACCTAGTAAATAGCAGCACACAGATGGTCAAGAGATCCTGTATCGATTAGGGTAGAATCTGCTGATAGTGTGACAGCAGGACTGTTATCTCTTAGGCTACCTACCTTGTGTTCATGAACAGGGCCTACCCAAATAAGTATTCGTCTACCTAGTAAAAAGGCATGATCGTCTAGATCCATATCCCTATGCAGCAAACTACCTACACACTATCATTGAATAATACAGAGTAAAAAAAAAGAGCATAGACAGGAGTGATCAATCAATCAATCACCTTTGGCCCACTCAGCAGCCTCCGAGGTGCAAAAAGAGATTGTTGGACGCTGTGAGAATTGAACTCACGACCTTTCACAGTAAGATCGCGTTCCGGAAGGAAGTGCGAAGCGAAAATCATACCCCTAGACCAAGCGCCCAGTGATGCAAGCTGGCTTCTAGTCTTTGTCTTATTCGACAGACTCAACCCCCCGATGGGCCACATCGTCTGTAACTGTGGACCGAGGACCACCCGACGGGGCCGCAAGCACCATGACGGCGGGCCCATCATGCCGTGTCCATGACGGAACGCAGTTGACAACACGAAGCCCCGGCACGTCCCCTCCGTCACATTGATGCCGTGGTCCAGTGTCGGATTCCACTCTCGACGACATTCGACCCCATTTACAGGCTTCCGGGTTCGCCCGTACCCTCAAAGAGCGATGAAAACCCCGAGATTTGCGCCAAGGTTCCAAAATATGTGTGGTGCGAGGCAAGCAGTCGTCGAAGCTGGACCCCTGACACCCAAACCCGACAGAACGCCGAAGCATCGCCGGAGGGG
This sequence comes from Colletotrichum eleusines, assembly GCA_016807845.1. Taxonomy (NCBI): domain Eukaryota; kingdom Fungi; phylum Ascomycota; class Sordariomycetes; order Glomerellales; family Glomerellaceae; genus Colletotrichum; species Colletotrichum eleusines. The sequence continues at coordinate 4,871,210 of JADEZO010000001.1, read as the reverse complement.
CACCGAGGGGCTCTCAGCATCGAGCTTGACGACAAATCTCCGTCCAAGCTAGGTACTGTAGGACCAACGCACGCGGGGCTGATTTGCGCATCGTACTAGCGCGCAGCCGGAAGCGCTTAGGCATGTGTTCTCCGCAGCTTGAACCAAGGGAGCTGCAAGTAACAGTCGTCGACGACGGACGGACGGTGCTGGTGTGTTAACCGAAAAGACAACGGGGCGGACAACAGCGGATAACGATTGGATGAGCCTCAAAACGATGAGGTGATGGGACCAAAGTGTATTGGATGGAACATTGCATGTATGTTACAAGCTTGGAAGGTCGTTACCCCTCATTCTTTCAGATGCCGATGTTGATAGGGTCCGGGTAGACGGGCGAGCGCAGCCCTGCTCTGCCTGGCATTGAGTGGTCTGACAGACTTAACCAAGTCGGCCACCCGACTTGAGGCGCAGGACAGTTCAGATAGTCGCGTAGTAAGCTGCAGGCAGCGTTGGAGATGGATGAAGATTTGCCGGGGGTCGCGGTATTTCGCTGTCATGCGGTACCCAGTAGTGAACGCTCGCTGCCAACGGAAGCGGGCAGCCTTCTGGTCGTGGTGAATGGGGACGAACAACAGACACGATGCAGAGAAGAGGGTAAGGGGGGGGGGACCCTGCCAGCCAATGATGGGGCACGCGAGAGCTTTCCCCCCACCGCTATCGAGTACCCTTTTGGAGATCCCGAGTCGTTACATCGATGCGCCAACTTGTGTGGCTGATTGGGAACATACCACGTTCTCCGTCTGTCTCGTAGCTCACGCTGTCGCTCTTTTCTCAAAGCTTCCGATGCTTTTCCGATGGCTGACTGGTCCAGGAGATAGTCTGGAAAGGAGGGGCATGGGCACCTGGTATCTCGGGGAGGTGGAGATAGAGGGTGAAGGCAAACGGCCGCGGGGACGAGGCACGAGCGGAGGGGGGGAAAGAGAGAGAGAAAGAGAGAGAGAGAGAGAGGGAGGCAGCTGTCCCAGTCAATCCATTGAGCCAGCCCGGCCCAGACCGGACCAAGCCGTATCATGCACCGATGAGACTTTGTCGGATTCTCTTGCCTGTTTCTTGGTGTCCACCACTTACTTGACCTGGGTTTCGTTCTCCGCCTCTATGTCCCGGTCTTCCGGCCATGCTTGCAAACATAAATACATTGCGCCCCGGCCGGTTTCTCATTATCCTGTCCTCATTCTGATCTCATACAATCATCTAGTGGTCCCACAGATCCAAAGAAGCCCATCTCTCGACTCCCCCAGATCCCTACTATATAACAATCTCTCCCTCCGCTCCAGCTCGACAGCGCTCCTCTTCTCTCGATAACTTTCGTCCTTATATATACAAAACGTCACAATGGTATTGCTCTCCCGTAACATCCGTTTTGTTGGCTCTTCAGTCTCTCGAGGACTTCATACGTCCTCGAAGGCATCGTTGCTCTCAAGACCTGCATTTAGCCGACCTGCTGCATCTTCGACTCTTCCTCGCAAGATGCCTGGCCAGCTCGATTCAATCCGCACACTAACAACTACTCGCCAAAACCAGGTCAAGGTCCTTGCAGTACTCTACGACGGCGGCCAGCACGCCAAAGACGTGAGTGTCCTCCATTCCCTACCCATTCTCAACCACCACAGACGTCGCGCCCCCCCCCCGGGCACCCCACCTGGGAACGTCACTATGACAGCTCCCGCGAAGCTATGCCCCGCCGCGACTCAATTATGGAGAGCTGGTGCGGGGGTGACGGGAAGGTGCGGGGCTCGGGGGTCGATCGCTGATACATCGGCATCTTACCTCCCCCCCAAAAACCCTTGGCGATACGCCTCCAAAATAGTCAAATGCGGGGTGCATGGCATCCCGTCCTTGGAGGCTGGCCTGGGCTGACCTGGGCTGACCATCGAATTCAAAATAGGTTCCCGGCCTCTTGGGCACCACCGAGAACGAGCTTGGTATCCGAAAGTGGCTCGAGGACCAGGGCCACACACTGGTGACTACTTCCGACAAGGAAGGCGAGAACTCAAAGTTCGACCAGGAGCTCGTCGACGCCGAGATCATCATTACGACTCCGTAAGTTGCCTACCCCGAGCTTTCGAGGCGACGAGCACAGACTTACCCGCCCCAAGTTTCCACCCCGGCTACCTCACCGCCGAGCGTCTCGCCAAGGCCAAGAACCTGAAGCTTGCCGTCACTGCTGGTATCGGCTCCGACCATGTCGATCTGAACGCCGCCAACAAGACCAACGGCGGCATCACTGTCGCCGAAGTCACCGGCTCCAACGTCGTCTCCGTCGCCGAGCACGTTGTCATGACCATCCTCGTCCTCATCCGCAACTTCGTTCCCGCACATGAACAGATTGAGCGCGGTGACTGGAACGTCGCCGCCGTTGCCAAGCAGGAGTACGACCTCGAGGGCAAGACTGTCGGCACCGTCGCCATTGGCCGCATTGGCGAGCGTGTTCTGCGTCGCCTCAAGGCCTTTGACTGCAAGGAGCTCCTCTACTACGACTACCAGCCCCTGTCCCCCGAGAAGGAGAAAGAGATTGGTTGCCGCCGTGTCGAGAATCTCGAGGAGATGCTCGCTCAGTGCGACATCGTCACCATCAACGCTCCCCTGCACGAGAAGACGCGCGGCCTCTTCAACAAGGAGCTCATCTCCAAGATGAAGAAGGGCTCTTACCTCGTCAACACCGCCCGCGGCGCCATTGTCGTCAAGGAGGATGTCGCAGAAGCCCTCAAGTCCGGCCACCTCGCCGGCTACGGTGGTGACGTCTGGTTCCCCCAGCCCGCCCCTGCCGACCACCCTCTGCGCACCGCCAAGAACCCCTTCGGCGGCGGCAACGCCATGGTCCCCCACATGTCGGGCACTTCCCTTGACGCCCAGAAGCGCTACGCCGACGGCACCAAGGCCATCATCGACAGCTACCTGAGTGGTCGCGAGGACTACAAGCCCGAGGACCTCATCGTCCACAAGGGTGACTACGCCACCAAGGCCTATGGCCAGCGCGAGAAGAAATAAACTACGGATGCTATAATACCCCCGAGAAAGGGCGATATCTGGAATGTTTATTGCATATGACGATTTAGCGTTGCCTTTTTTTGTTGTTGTTGTTGGTTTTGAGCATCGGCATCTGTATTTGCACTTCGGCGATATCCGAAGTCAAGTCTGGGTTACTGTACATAGAAATGTTACCTGATGCGATGCATACATAATCACACTTGCTACCTCGATGGACTGTGTTTGTATCACGCTCGTGACAGCTTCGCTGCATGCCGATCCGGGAAACGTGCAACCCTGTTCCGTGCTTTTGTTTTCTTCATGCCCTCCCCTCCCGGAAGTGTTCGTCCCGGCCTCGCCAATGCCTCGAGTTAACACTACTTCGGAGAGCAACGTTGTGAGCTGCCAAGAGATGTAGGCCACCCCCGTAAACGTATGTATTTCCTTCTATTACAAGGGGGCGAAATGGTACGAGCTGTTCTATTCTGAGTACACGCTATCGTTGTTGTCTGTCGTTCACGGGGCCATCCGGCTTATTCGACCTCTTCGTAACCCCCGTCCTTTTGAGTCCTACGTGAGTCTCTCATCAACGCTTTGCTTCTCCTTCTTATTCTCTTTCTTGGACGCAGTGTCAACCGTGCGTTTCATTTTGCCTGCCCGTCCGTGTCTTGCTCTGACGCCGGTCAACCAGGCCGGGTGCCATCATCAAGCATCCCCCGGGTCTGCTCCCAATTTTTACAAAAATAAAAACAAAAATAGGTTTACCTCAAACTCCCAATGCTGGAACCCTAATGCTCCTGAAAGGTGATGCGCAACGAGGCAATGCCGCTGAATGATACCCAAAAGCCGCTAGAAGCAAGGCCCCGTGGCCGAAAGCAAGCATTATGCAACCGCTTCCCTTCATCATGACCTCTTCCAAAACTGCCACCAAGAACGCTCGTCATTCTCCGAACGATGCCTCGTTTCACGCTTGATGACCTGCTGGTCCCGCCCGCGGATGCGCCAAAAGTAGACGGGCACGCCAGCAACGACAAACAGCACCACCGTTACTGTCTGCAGCGGCTGCGCAAAAACGGCGCGGCTCAGCAGGAACAGGGAGACGCAGCAGAAGATGATGGGCGTGGTGATCCACGTCTTGTATGGGCGGTCTAGCTGCGGCTCGCGCACGCGAAGGACGATTAGCCCCAGGACTGTGATAAAATAAAACGTGTACCCCGCGACTCCGTAAAAGGTCAGCAGAGTTCCAAATTCGCCCACAATAATGTAGGCGGCCGTCAGTAGGCCGTTGAGCACAAGAGCCCAGACGGGGGTGTAGAATAGGCCCAAATCTTCGTCGCCAAGTACGCGGATGAGAAAATTTGCGACGCGCCCGCGCGAGGTGCGGGAGGCCGTCACTGAGCGGCCTTCTGACCGATACAGGCCGATGCTACCGAAGACGGAAGGGATGTACCCTTCTTTACCCGAAACGTAGACGAGACGCGAGGACGTAAACGTTGATGAGTTCAGAGCGCCGAAGCAGGACGCCGAAACAATCAGCGCGAGCACGAGGGAGCCGGCAGGACCAAAGACCTTTGCTCCGAACTGCACCGCTACCGTGTTGGTGGCGTTGATGGCGGCGAGGGGGAGGACGAGGAAGTAGGCGACGTTGGCCAGAACGTAAGAGAGAATCACGAGGGGCATGGCCGTGTGAATGACGCGGGGGAGGTCGCGGCTCGGGTTGCGGAACTCGCCGACGACGTAGTTTGTCTGCCGAAGGTCAGTACATGTTTATGTCGAGCAGCGAGAGGCCCTTACGTTGTCCCAGCCGTCGTAAGCCCATAGGCCCGCATAGAGTGCCACTGCCCAAGCAGAGAGGTCCGACGACGTGCCGGCGAACCACTCGTGGGTCTTCCACTCCAAGCTCGCCTTGCCCGTCAGGGTCTCGCCCGTGATTGCGACCACGATGCCCGTTACAGTTACGCCCAGTAGCGCGACGAACTTGAGGAACATGAGCCAGTCATTCACCTTGGTGCCCAGCTTCGTCGACACGCAGTTGAGCAGCGTCACTGCGATCAGCGCCACCATGGCCACCGCCTTGTTCACCCACGGACTGAGGCTCTCCGCCTCGGCGCCGATGACCGCCCTGACGAGGTACTCCCCCATGATGATGGCGACGATGGCGGCGCTACCAGGTTTCAGGACCAAGACTGCCACCCACGTGAACAAAAAGCCGGCCATCTCGCCCATGATCTTTGCGAGGTAGACCTGCGCACCGCCGTTCAACGGTATCGCTCCGCCTAGCTCCGCGTAGCTCGCCGCGCCCGTCCATGCAAGCACGCCCGCAATCACCCACACCACCAGCGCCGCGCCAGGCGAGCCGACTTTAGAGCTCACCTGGCTGGGACTGGAGAAGATACCGCTCCCGATGATGAGCCCCACAATCAGACTTAAGCCATTGAGATACGTCAGCGTCTTGTGTTTCTCCAAGCTGCCGCCACCCAGACCACCGTTTTGTATCGCCGTCGAGGTGGGCGCGCCGATGGGAGCATAGCCGCCGCCGCCCGCGCCCGCGGTGGAGCTGAGGGGGAAAAGGTTTGCAGCGAAGTCGAAGCCCGAGGAGACGGAGTACGAGCGGTCATGGCGGTTCGGCCTACCGGCGTTGGAGGCCGGGTTGGCGGCGTCTAGGGGGTCTTCGGCGTCGAAGGAGAGTTTTTGGGAGGAGGATATGGAGGGCCGCGAGGACGGGATGTCCGAGGCAACGGAGTCAGCTCGTGAAGAGGAGGCGAGAGAGGCGAGCTCGAGGGAGTCGCGGTGGGAATGGACATTGGCGTAAGGCGGCATGGCGGATGCGCTTGGATGTCGAGATGACGAGAATCGCGGTGAGGGAGCGATTCTCGACCCAATCGGATTAGTTTAGTTTGCGGGTGAGGGGGTGCTGGGACTATCGCATGTTGCGCCGACAACGTGTGATGTGATGGTGTGCCTGTGGGGGGTTCGACAACGTTGTTGAGTGCGTGTGCGCGCAATTGGGTATTAGAGTAGCAGTGTCTCTGAAGATAATCGTGACGTCGTTTGCATATACGTTTCGTCCAAAGGAGTCGTGATAAAAAGTTGCGCCGAAACCCGTCTCTCCTCTCTCTAGGTAGGTAGCTATGTCCACTAGAAGACTTCTTTTCGAACGCGAAAACCAAAACAGCTCAATGTTCGCAACAGGGGGGGCACAAGGGGTGATGTTTTTGTTGCGCAATCAGGCCCTGGTGTTGCTCGTTGTTGGAATAAGATTGGCGAACGAACACTGTGTGTAGTACGGAAAGGGAGACAATTAATGTTTGAGGGATGGTAATTTGCCGTTTAAGGTTGGCTGTTCTGAATAAAGGGGGCTCAGGACGAACAAAGCACAGAAGGTAAGGTGCAGAGGAGGTAAAACTCAGCAGGCACCTTAGGTAAGGTAAGGTGGCTCTCAATGGTACCTAACCCCTCTATTACATAGGTGGTACAGGTATGTTTCCCCCCTCCAAATGAATAAATTTAGCTGCAGCGATGAACGGGACCGCTGGGAGCACTAAATTGGGCACTCTTGCTGTTTTTGCTGCCAAGGCAAAAGACCCCCAACTTGGCCAAATTGCACTTGCAGCTTCCGTGTTTCGTGCCCGCTCGGACCTTCAAGAAGTCGATCGGATCAACCGATGATTGGCCTTGCTGTTTTGCCGGCACGGGAACCGTAAGTTGGAGCTTGGCGCCTGCCACCGGCTTAAAAGTATGGGGCGAAGTGACAATCGAGACAGGGGAGGTAGGTGAGGAAAGAGCGACAACTAGCCACTGACGCCGCCACCACAAGAGGCGCTAAAGGCACGGGGACGCGGGGCCTGACGAGCTGAATCTCGGCGCTGCAAACAAATAACTTTGGCCCCCAACGCCCGCGCGCAACTTGACCGAAAGAGAGACGGCCGCATAGCAACCTCGGATCCGTCTCCACGCCAATACGCGGAAAACGCTACCGACCACCACCACACCCACAATGCCGTTGGACGAGTACGCATCGGCCGTCGGCGGCGGTCTCAAACTGAAGGGTGCCAAGATCGGCAAGCCCAAGAAGAAGAAGAGAAGGGAAAAGAGCGACCTGGAGAAGAACCTCGAGACGGGCGACCAAGGCGGTACCAGCGACACGTTAGTGAAGCACCGCGACGAGACCGCCGGTGGGGACGACAACGACGGCAAGAAGAAGTCTAAGAAGAGCGGAGTGAGTCAGGACCCGGGAGCCGAGGCTGACGTCAATGCCGACGAGCATCGAGACGACGACGACGACGACAACGGCCGGGTCGTGCGGAAGACGGAGGCGGAGCGGCGGTACGAGGAGAGGAAACGCAAGAGGGTACGTCTCCTAGCTTTTAGCTTTTTATTTTCTTTTTTATTTTACTCTTTTTGCCCTGTTCTCTATTTTTCTTCCCCTTTTCTGCCCACCTCGCCCGCTGGTCGGTGTCCAGAACTTTCGCTTACTTGCTCGCACAGCTCCTCGAACTCGCCGAGTCGTCCAGCTCTAGGCCCGAACTGCTCAAGACGCACAAGGAGCGGGTTGAGGAACTCAACACGTACCTGTCCAAGTTGAGCGAGCACCACGACATGCCCAAGATTGGACCCGGCTAGGAACGGGGAGTGGGGTTGGGAGGGGAAGGCGTCGTCGGGGCGTCATGTGTGCATCTTGGGAATGGCGTTATTTGGGCCCTGGCGTTTCGTGTTGTATACCCTCCAGAAATCCTCTGGGAAAGAAAATGGTTGTTTGTGGCAACCGTGTCCGGACAGCCTCTTCGCGCAACGGCAGACGGAATCCGTCGCCCATGGAAAGTGAAACAGCAACACTCACCGCCGAGATCGCCTGGAATGCGGCAATCCCGGGGACTCGATCATAGATGCCGGCATTCATCTTCAATGGCACGCGCTGTCTCGGATCTTTCAAGTGTAGTCCATGATTATTTCACGATTTGTTTATTTATTTTTGCTTCGTCTGCCAACGATTGCTTCAGGTGCTATCTTGGTACCTGTTTATCCCACCCCTTCACCGCTCTGAGGACATGCTGGTATTTCTTTTGTGATGCCTCCAATGTCTATTATTCGCAAAGTCTATGTGTTGTGTCATGTGTGCTGTGCCGTCCACCAGTTGATGCAAGGAGTGAAAAAGACCGTGAATGTCGTGAGTAAGTGATGCTGATGTATGGATATGTATGTGCCGCCGACCGCTACCATGTGCCGAGAATACCAGAGCAAAGGGAATGATTAAACTATATAAAACAGAGATGGCAGTGCCAAAAAAAAAGATAAAAAATGACGCTCGACTGCTTTACAGTAGGAGCATGACGCCGGCGACGAAACCGGCAAGGGAGAAGGGCAGGGCGAACGAAACACCGCTGACGAGGGAGGCGGCGTTCTGCAAGCCGCCGCCACCGCTGCTGCCGGACTCGGCAGGCTCGGTGCCGGCGGTCCCTTCCGGGTCCACCGCGACATAGGACGTGGCCGTCACGAGCACAAGGTCGCCGTTGGAAGCGGTCGACGTGAAAGTGGACAGGACCTCACTGAAGGAGGTTGTTCGGGGAGAGGCGCGAGTGGAGGTGGATGGCTGACGGGTGTCTGTTGTGAACCAGTTAGTAATCTGCGTTGAGAAGCTGGTGACGGATTGAGTGATCAGGTTCAGGTCTTTTTTCTTTCCCCTTCAGGATCCACGTATCAATCACAAACAACCCCCACAACGGCCATCCGGAGTCCGCGAAACATGAGTTGAATGGGCTACAAAACCGCGGATACAACATACCAGATACAGACACAGACACAGACACAGTCGACAAGACGGTCGATACAGGCGAAGAGGAGATCGTTGGGGACGAGGTCGTCACAACCGCAGTAGTCTCGACAGAAAGGGGAGTAGACGTACCCTGCGTGGACGCACTCGAGGACCCCGGAGAGGCCGTAGTGGGAGCGGACGAGAGGGCAGAAGAAGGGGGAGGGGGAGAAGAAGAGGAAGGAGACCCACTGGTCGTCAGAGGGGACTCAGTAGAGGCAGGAGATGGCCCAACAGTAGAAGAGGGAGCCTCGGCCTGCTCCGTTTGAGACGTACCAGAAGTAGGAGGTGCTGCTGCTGACGTTGCCGGAGTCGTAGGGGTGATGGGTGCGGGATCGGGTGACTGAGCAGTGGTCGGTTGCTGAGTGTTGGACTGCACCGGGGGAGGGGATGTAGTAGTGTCCGGGACAGGGGTGGGGCTGGTTGCTGGAGTGGACGGCGACGGCGCAGAAGTCGGGGTAGGAGTCGGGGTCGGGGCTGGGGTCTCACTCGTGAGCGGCGCCGACGAGACAGACGGCGATGCAGCAACAGTATCCGAAGGAGGGGTCGAGGTGGCAGACGGAGCAGTGGTTGTGCCATTCTCCTGACGCTTCCCCAGCTGGCCCAGAGCAGAGGCTAGCTCGGCATCATCCGCTTCGAAAGCAGCGATGGCATCCTGGTCGGAGGGATAGACACCATCCTGATAGCGGTCAGGGAAGTAGGCATGAAGCAACCTGTGAAGGAGGTCCACCTTGGCGGGACCCTGGACCTCACCCTCATCTAGGAGGACCTGCTCCCGGTGATCTCTCGTGCAAGGCTTCACTCGGTGACCGATGGCGGAGGCGAGGCCGAGGGTCATGAGGCCGCACACCAGGACAGTGAGCAGGACACGCCGGGTGGCAGTCATCTTGTTGTTGGTGTTGTTGCTGTTTGGGCTCCCGGTTGGTCTCGAGGTCGAAATCCCCTTTTCGTAGGCAGCGGCAGGCAGCAATCCCTCTTCTAGGTGTTGGTCGAACTTGGTATCGGAGGCCATGGTGGCGAACGGGACCCAAGGCCGGGATGCGTAAGGTTGTTATAGTCGGGGCAAAGAGGAGGTCAAGACCCAAGACGGCAGGAGGGGACGTTCCGATTGCGTGAGAGAGAGGCCCAATTGCGTCCACGGTACCCAGGTATGCAGGGAAAAGGGCCAGTGACAAGATGCAGGCCTCAACTTAGCGTCTTAGCTGCAGCAAAGGCGGCGAAAAACCCGCAAGAGCGAGTGTAATGAAAGAGGGGGGCGAGGAAACCCGAGCGGCAGACACTGGAGGGGGTAGAGAGGTTTGGTCGTTTGTATGTATAGGTCGCCAGCAACGGCCGCGTCTACCGTGACGGGGATGGGGCAAATGGACGATCCGAGAGAATGATACGGCGTGGGACCTGGCCGGCCGAAACTCTTTGTCGGTGGCTGGTGTTGAGTTGAGACCCGGCGGGCTAGCGTAAGTAGGCGGGTAGGTAGCTCAGGGTTCCGCTGTCAGAAGAAGGCAAAAAACAAAAATAAAAAACCCAGAAAACCTTGCAGGTGGCTGTTTGTCGTTTTGAGGAAGAACAAAAATAGTCCTAGACAGGTCAGGTTGCTCGATGAATGTTTGAGGCTTTCGACGGGTATGGGCGCAGATTTGGTGCAAGGCCCGCCAATCTTACAGAGCGCACGCCGAGGAATGTGAGTCGCAACAAACAAAACAGGTAGGTGGGTTAGGTAGGCGATGGTTAGAATCTGGTGCGGAGTGGCGATGGGGCTGTGAGCGAGCGTCGTGGATTTTTTTCTTCTTCTTCTTCTTTTCTTTCGTTTAGTCCAACGAGAGGATGGGTGGCGACAGACAAGATAGAATGATCAGACGAGAGAAACGAAGAGACGTCTCTCTGGGCGAAGGGGGGGAGGTATTGGCGTTTAAACCTGTTGAAGATGATCCCAGGCCAGGCAGACAGACTTGCACACACCGGCGACGCCCAGCCGGCTGGGGGTGGGAGAAAGTCTGGGACACACATCTTTGTGCATATACGCTAGGTACATAGAAGATTCCCTGTTTCGCCGCTCCGGCGACGCATCCACGCATAAACCCCTGTCTTATCGGCCCAACTCAGGTCGAGCTATCCGTCCCATCATACCCATCACGCTATGTACAATAGCTCTATTTCTTTTCTTTTCTTTCGGTGACGACTTTTACGGAGCCACACCCTGGTCGATCCGGATGGTGTCCCCCCTTTATAAAGACAAAAAAACAAAACACACAGTTGCCAATTGCCCCTTTGGCCAAGTGTACGTAAAGAGCTGACCTACCGATTTCCATCAACCCATTCACTTCTTCCATGGCAGTCTCTCGTCACTACATAGTAAGCTCTCTCTCTCTCTCTCTTTCTCTCTCATACGACTTGCAGGGGACAGGCCGCTAGTGTTGGCAGGCTGCCGCACAGGGATCGACAGGCGCAGGTTCCCACCAGCTACCGTTGCCGTTAATCCTCGGTTCCAGCTGATATTGAACTGATCCCCCCCCCCGCCTTCTCCCGTCATCTCCCAGTATGGGCCGAGATTGATGTCGAATGCCCGTTTACACCTTCAGGCGTGCCCTCTACGAAAGGCATGTCTCTCCGTCCGTGATACCCCCGTTCGGACCACTGTCCAAAGCTGCTTGCTTGGCTATCTGCTTGTCTGGGTTCTCTGTCATCAAGTGGGTGGTGACATCACAATAAGCCTCCAGGCATCCATGCCTCGGATCGTCTCCGGAGGTAGGGCATGGAGAAGCATCGTCAGTCTGATTCAATGTCCTACACATTTGCACAACCTGGTTGGGTAGAGTGTGCTTCAGATACGATACGAGCCCACCTACACACATAGTTTGTGCCAACTTTGGATGGCTTAAGACGACGCAGTCGGAGACTCTGCCTGCCTTCCCACCCCGCCAATGCCCATATGCGGACAGATGCTGATCAGTCGGATCACAGAGGTTTGCCGTCCGATTGGGTTTAGCCTTCGCATCGTTGTCACTTCTGGTTGCACGAATAGCTACTCTGCGCAGTGGCTGACTTCCGGGGCCTGCACCCAGCCGCCCTAGCGAGCGAGTGCCCAGGGGGGTATTGGTTGGGTCTTGTGCTGCAGCTTTTGCGACATCCACCATGCTGACGCTGCAGGTAGGTCGATTACGAACCCACCGCCGGGTCAGCTTTGCTTGCGGGTGTCGCTCGCCCGCGGATCCCAAAGGGAGGTCGCTGATAACGCCCGTTTTTTTTTTCCTTTGTCTTTCTTTTTTCTTGCCTCGGTTTCCCTAGGTGCCACCCCGATCGATAGAGCCTCAATATCGCTCCCTCGAGTTCGCTCTCGCAGACATGTGTCCTGTTTGGGCTGCGACGGCTGTCCACCCACTTGGCTAAGCTACTAGGTAGGTATACGAAGCGAACGCTCCCTGCCCGTGTACCTGAATCCGATGTGCAGCACCAAACGGTGAGTGCAACTACACTTCGGATACATGTACAACGTGCAGTCATCTTCTCCGTGGAGGTGGCTGTGATGGTTGCCCGTTTGAAGCGTCGTGCACCTGAAGCCGCCGTACGATATCTCTCAGCCCCGTTTGACCTCCTGTTTACGTGCTGGTGAAACAGCGACCCGGCCCATCAGAGGGTGTGTCGTCACCCTACCAGACCGATTGCCAAGAGGCGGCCACTCACGCAGAACCGTCATGATGGGGCTGACAGAGCCTCTCGTATTTTGACTTTCCTTTGCCCATTCTCTTTGTTTTGTTTGGGGGAGGAGCGGCCCTGTACTGTCTGTCGTCTCTCCAACATGCCCCCACTACCAGCCAATCCCTGGACCGCTGCAGGGACCAGGTGATACGAGACGCGGCCCCCTCCCACGAGACAGCCGAATGCCGGGCTCCGACCATTTTGGTAATCGCGGATTTCGATGCAGGCTTCGTGGCCTGCTAGAGCTTCCGGGCGCTAGCCTAGCGGACGGGGCTACTATGTACACTACTAGTAGATCGTGGTCACCATTCGAGGATGGAAAACGGTCAGCGTCCGACACGGCCGACCTACGATCTTAGTGGCTGTATTGTCTGATTGACGGGTATCCTTGGCAGGCCTTTTTGATGGCGGCGCCGTTTGACGAATTCGAGAAGCATTCCCTTACCTCAGTGCGGGTTTGGGCCATGCTCCATTACACAATGGACGCGTCGTCTCCCGCTCCAATTTATCCCCAGAAGCGATCCACGCCGGGTCTCCACCGCCCTTGGATATTTCGTCAGCAGGCCACTTTTTCGCAACATGGCAACACAAGTACGAGGACAAGCCGACAGTGTAAACATTTTTGTCGGTTCTAGATCGTCGTGAGGTGACGTGAAGGTTGAATGAGAGTACACGTACCCCGTTTAGATGGTGCAGTCCGAGTACTTGGTCACTGCGGGATCGGGTCAACGTGTCGGGTCCAACAAAACAATGCCAAGCAATACGGTACACTACAGGGTGACAGGGTAGGTCGGATACCTGGCTGGCCGCTCAATTGAGTTTTGCGTCTCAGAGGACTGGGAAGGCTGATTGTGCTCTGTCCTGGCCTGCGCGGAGTCGAGAGGAGGTAGTTTAAAAGAAAAAGGGTTGAAAGTGACACTGCAAAGTTAACATCGCTGCCGTCCCTGCGAAGAGTGGCAGCAGCCGGGAAATGCTTGCGGGAATGGGCAGCATACCGCACAACTAAGTAATCAATCAACATCGAGTCGCCGGATGCCGGGAATGAGGTCACCGGCGTCTGGGCGCTCATCGATGAATCAATCAATCAACCTTTCGCATTATGAGCATGTTGTTTGAGCGCTTGACCGCGGTGTTTCTCGCCGTCTTCGTCTAGCAGTCAGTCTCGCGAGCGAAAGACCCGTCCTCGGTCCCGGAGGAAGGATGTTGACCTCATTCATCCTCACCCTCAGCTCGAGCGCCCCACACAGTCTGTCTGTCTGTCTTGTCTGGCATTCCCCCGCCAAGAGCAGCATGGCAGGCGCAAGCTTGACTAAGCCACTGGCTGTGCTATTTGGTCTTGTGGCTCGTGCACATCGAAAAATCCGGTGGGGATGCCGCCTCGGCCGTTGCCCGCTGTCGCTGTCACTGTCACTGTGCCCGTCGAGGCGCATTCCTTCCTGGCGCGTTTATTAGGTATACTAGCTACCTAGGTAGGTACGTGTATGTGTTAGCCCAGCCCAGATGACAGCACATCTCTAATTAGCCATTTCTGTTTTTGTTTGCATCTTTCATGTGATGGGAGCTCCCCACTTCTACTTCCTTTCCCGTCGTCAACCCCCCCTCCATCTCCCAACCATCAATGGTCTGACTTGACCAAACAACGTCAACAAAACAACACTCGTGTTCCGACGTCCTGATTCACCTTCACACCTGTGGCATCACTCTTATCCAACCCCATGCTGCTCAGCAGCGCCAATACCCGCCCCCAATACCTTTGACGACTTGTGGATGAACGAACGTTGGCGCAATCCTCTCCAATGCCATAGCTTCGTCATGCCCGAGCACCTCGACCCAGCCGCTCTCTTCGCCCACGACACGGAAGAAAACGATGACATCCGAACCCTCAGTCGATCTCCCCATCCCTACCACCACCTCAACACAGAGCTCCCCCACCCCGCCCATCGCCTGGCTTACCACTCGTCCAATGCGACAACGACGCCGCCGAGGACCTCGTCTGTAGACTCGAGCCGAACACCCTCTCCTTTCCCCTCCTTCACCAAGGACTCGTCGCAGGGGAGCGATAGCGGTACCGAAGCTGATGATGAGCATTTTCTAAAGGGGCTCCCCGCACCCAAGGTGCGTTTGCACAAGGGGTTGAGGGGCCGTAATGAACTCTTTTCGGGCGCATCCACCCCCTTATTCTCCCCAGACCAAGAAGAATATGCTCTCCAGCGACAGAAAGAAAACGAGGACCGGAAAGAGGCTCTCAGGTTTCTGAATGACCGCAACTACCGGCGCACCAAGGAGCTCATTCGCCGGGTGTCCGAATTCATCATTGTTGGCTCCCTTTTTGCCGTGGTTCGGTCGAATCCAACGGTGAAGCCTATTTTCTCCGCCTGGACTCAAGGTACGCGATATTCTGTTGGCCAGTTTATTCTAAGCTCACAACATGTAGAACTGCGTTTCCTAGCCATGCTGATTACGTTGCTCATGGCCCTCTACCCTCTCCGACTGATTGCATGGTCGGTTCGGCAAAGGACCACATCCAAAAAGTCGCCAGTTGCCGTGCCCACCGTTTTCGATCCCGCGCCTATTTTGTACCCGTCTTCCGTGACGCTGCTCGTGTCACTGTTAATATCTCCCGACAACCAGGCGGTCGTCCCGTTAAACATCGTTCTAAGCATTTCTTCGATACCAAAATATCTAATTCCCACGGCACGAGCTCACGAAGCAATCAACCCCTTTCAATGGGTTCTCTCCTGCGTACCAATCTGGATGTCACACCAGAGGGCACTCACGTCGTACGCAAGGCCAGCCATCTCCCCAGAGACAGCTGTGCTTCTCTACCCGCTGCACCAAACACTCCTCGCGGTGCTGCATTACCTTACAACGACGAGCCTGCTTACAGCCGAGCTACAGCTACTGTCGATCGCCTTGATCAATGTGTTGCTTCTCGCACACTCACCCCAAGCCACCATCCTTCAGGCACTCTTGTGGGGGGGCGGCGTGGGTATCCTTATCATCTGCGGGCCGGTGGTTTCATGGGGGATCGCCTTGGCTAGGGTTCCAAGGCTTCGCTTTAGCCGGGCTGCGACGCCTTTGAAGAAGACGTCCATCTTTGGGTTCCTCTCCGAAGGCTTGTCCATACGACGTTTCAAGCATGAGCTGTTGGGGTCGTCGCTGGGGGAATCGGTCTCGGTGCTAGGTGACTCCGAGGATGAAGCAATCAACGGGCCGTTCGGAAAATATAGGAGAGTGAGAACTTTCGCCTTGGCCGACACGTCGTCTCAAGCAGACCGCAAGATGAACGGCTTCTCAGACAGCAAGTTTCCAGACTCACCAGATGGCACCACCGTTGGACGGCGCAATACCTTCCCTTACGCTGTGCAACGGCCGCGGCCTCGAAGGTCCCTGACCCACACATCGACAGGCCGTAGAAAGCGCACCGCTTCGACAACCGTTCGCTCGTTCTTCAAACTGACCGAGGCACAAGCTACGATGAGAAAGTGGAGCTACGCCGCTTATGTTTACGCTTGCATCGTCGCCATCATCCTGGTGCCCGTGAGAGAGTACATCGGCAGGTATGCCCTGGAAGGCAGCGAACCCGTCGGTTGGGCCCTGGGGTACCTCTTCGGCGAGCTGCCCTGGTTCCGATTCAAAGTCGTTGAAGCCAACCTCGAGAGATGGATCTGCTTGCCTGCGCGCCGAGACGAAGGCGCAAATGTGGCCTGTCACCTAGGCTGGGTGCAGCGCATCCGGCTTTCCGATTTTGGCGAGGCAAACACGCGACTACTGATGAGCGCCTACTGGCTTGCCATTGTTATTGTCGGCTTGGCTGTCGTCATCCGCTTAGACCCGAAGTACGAAGTAGACACGAGGCGGAAAGTATTCCACTTCATGATGGTCGGCATGTTCCTACCGGCAACGTATGTCGACCCCGTTTTCGCGGCTCTGGCACTATCCCTGGTCCTCGCGATATTCCTCATTCTTGACCTGCTGCGAGCGAGCCAGCTACCGCCTCTTTCGAGGCCCATCGCCTCTTTCCTCACCCCTTACGTCGACGGGAGAGACCACAAAGGCCCTGTCGTCATTTCCCATATATTCCTGTTGATTGGCTGCGCCATCCCGCTATGGCTGTCACTGGCGACCCTCCCACGCACCGGCAGCGGCCACCTTATCGGCTGGGAGGTGCCAACGCGCGAAGTGAGCATGGTGGCGGGCGTGGTCTGTGTTGGCTTGGGTGACGCAGCCGCCTCCCTCATCGGCCGTCGTTATGGACACAGGAAGTGGGTATGGGGCGGTGGCAAGAGTCTGGAGGGCAGCTTGGCCTTTGCCGCTGCAGTATTTTTCGGTCTCATGGTGGCGACAACATGGTTGAGGATCGGAGGCTGGCCCGTCGCCAAGGAGCAGCAGGTCGCTTGGCCGGCGGCTGCCCGCAACGCCGGCTTCTGCGCGAGCATGGCGAGCTTGACAGAGGCCGTCTTGACCGGCGGAAACGATAACGTTATTGTGCCGGTGGTGCTTTGGACGTGTGTCAAAAGTGTCGGGTTGTAGAGAGGCTACGGGCGGCGTTTCACGGTTTCACGGGATCGGTTGGGCTTGAAAACACTCCTAGAATATCCCCAAGGGGATCATGACCATTACGAATGCAATGTCTATGTTCGTGTATGTTTTGCTATGACGTTGCGATGTGATTGGGGCGGGCTATATGCATGGCCCATGCTGATTTCATCTCCTCCCCCCGTCCGTCCGTACTTCACGAAATATCGCGCTGTGCCCCCCTTGGAATATGTTTCGTTGAATGGCCAAGATGAAACATGTCCCCCAGCTTTCGTGCCGTCCTGGATCATGACATCAACTCCTCAAGAATGGCCTCGAGTTCCTCCCGCCGGAACGGGATGCTCAGCAGTTCCGTACCGAGCGCGTCCTTCCTACTGGTGATGATCTGGTGATCGTGGAATCTGTAGCTTGTCAATCAAGGTCACGCGGATCGGATGAGGCATGTCTACGTACTCCTTCAACAAGGTGCGGAAGGCCATCTCGGAACTGCAGATGAAGTCCTCGACGGCTTTGTTGTACACCATACGGTACTCCACGCCCGGGTTCTCCACCCCGGGCTGCTGGTCGTTGTCGTCCATGGCGGACAGGACCTCGATGACGAGCAGCTGGAACAATTTCTTGCCGTTCTCGGGCAGCGAGCGCAGGACGAAGACGACGCCGTCCTTGCCGTTGACGCGACGAGCCTTGCGGCCGAGCAGCTCGTGCACGTCGTCGACTGGGTCTAGCTCGACGTCCAGCGGCTGGAGGGTGGTGCAGTCGTGGAAGAGGAAGTTGAACGACGTGCGCTGGGCGGCGTCCCAGAGCAGCGGGAAGGAGGGCGTGTCGGCCGTCGCGACGAGGCGGACGCGCGGGTGGGCGGCGAGTTGGGAGAGGAGCTGTTGCGTCGCAGACTTGCGCAGGGGTACGGCGTCGATAGAGTTTAGGATGACCGTCAGGTGGGTGGGCGATGCGGTAAGGGCAGACGAGAGGGTCTGGACCATTGCTGTCGCCTGGGCGGGCAGTTTGGGGGGCGGGCTGAGTGCCGAGGCCAACGTGGTGAAGACGTCGCGCGCCGTGACGGTACGGACGTAGCCGTTGACAATCACGATGGGCGCCTTTGGGTCCATGGCGTGCAGGTGCTCCGCCAGCTTTCCTGCAAGGTCGCGCTTCGAGCCCTGGCCGTAGAGACACAGGCTGAACCCCTGGGCAAGCTCGAAGCGCCACTGCTCGAACGAGGCCTCATGAAGGGACTGCAGGTAGGCAAGGTCCTCGGTGTGGGGCTCATCGCGAGCGCGGAGAAGGTCAAAGTACTCGTCGTGTGTGAGGAATTTCAGGGACGCGAGGGTATTGTGCGACGTCTTTGGGCGGCCGGGCTTGTTGTGCTCGAAGTAGATCTCGTGAGGAGGAAGGTCGCGTGGCGGGGTCGGGGATTTCGGCGGCGGTTGCTTGCGCGGGCGGCCTCGGCGGCGTGAGGGCGTTGCGGAAGGTGTGTCTGGTTCAGAGGGTTGCGTTGTAGCCTCTGCGGGCGCCGTGTCTCGGTCATCTGGCTCCTCGTCTTCGTCTTCGCTGGATTCGTAGATCTCCCGGGCCAGGCCCTCGTCGTCGTCTTCGCTGTCGTCGGCGATGACGCTCTGAATGAGGGACCGGGCGCTCTTCCGCCGTGCAGAACGGTCTGCCGCCTGTCTCCTCCTCGGTGTTATGGCCGTTGATGGTGTCACCAGGGAGTTCACCTGCCGCCGTTTCGAGGGTGTGACGGCACCGTTGGCTAAAGGGGTCGCGGACTTGGGCGGGCGGCCCCGTCGTTTCTTTGGGGTTTGGTTCTCGGGTTCTGATTCGGGGTATTTCTCCTTCTCCTCCTCCGCCTCCTCCTCTTCACTGTCGTTGTTCGAGGGTACCTCGTACGGGTCGACCGGTGCAGCTTGACGTCTCCGCTTCGAGGGGGTGCTGTTCACGGGCTCCTCGTTGGTTTCGTCCAGCAATTGCTGGCGGGAGCGTTTCTGGCTCAGCCTCCCGCTTGGAGAGTCGCTCACACCGGACTCGGTCGCTTTGTTGCGCGCCATGATCGAAGTCGGGCTGTTGCCTATCCGTGTTCGGTGACGTGAGGAGCCAATGGCAGGTTGTTGTAAATGTTGCGGCTTTTGACGGCACGGCAACGGAAGACGCGCAGACGCGAAAATGTGAAGTCGGACAGGGAGGTCTCTACCTATGTGGGCCTATGGCTTTAATTGAGTTGAGGACGCTAGCGTGCCTGAAGCTCTTAACCTGCCAACTCACAGCCGCAAGTACCTACGTCACAAACCAACCATTAAACGACCTAAGATACCTACCTACCTACCTACCTTGGTACCTAAGGTAATCGGTAAAGTCCTTTTCCTCCCCCCCAAATGCTGTACGACGCTTTGCATCTTCCGAATCTAGCCAAGAACCAATTTTAAATATTGAGTTCCATGTCACCAATTGTTGTGGGATGTTTTCGGAGTGTCCCTTAAAGAGATATACTTGGGCGAAGCAGTCATCCGTTGCAAGGCTTCTTCCTATCTGAGTGGATGCCTTCTGCCGAGTTGCCTACGGCATCCGTTAAAGTTTTGCAGAATGTGTCATTGGTCAACTGCTTCTTTCTAAACAAACTACTGGCAGTCTCACGATGAGATCATCGCTCAAGCTTGTTTAAGGCGCATTGTGGTTACCCTCGCTGCAATCCTTTCGAGTCCGCTATAAGGTTTCAAATGGAATGCATGAGCTGAGAGAATGAATGCTGGTAAAGTCATCACAGACAACTACTGCTTTCCAGTTCACCAACTCTTAACCCGTGCTGTAGTTCTAGGATAGTATTTATGCTAGCCTCAACTCGATGTTTCTTTTCCACTACCAAGGTAGTTCGCGCATGATGCTCAATAAGACCAGCCTGGATCAAACAGGTCAAATCAATGGCAGGATCATTCACTACTAAATCCTCTTCGAAAGTTCGAGACCCCGTCCTTAGCATGACAATGACAGGGCTGCCTCTAAGCTTATCTTATCCATCGCCAGGGGTAGCTGTCACTAATTCATTTGGGAGGGGGTCCAAGCTCCTTTCCGCAAGCCAAATTTCTACTGTCTCTCGAGTCCAACCACACAGACGTCACCTCTCCATAATCTTACCTCAAGGCCGTCGGTCAAGATGAATCTCAACCTCTCTGGCTCGGTGAATATTTTCAAGTTACTTACTAGACCGGCTTTATGTCTACCGCAACACACTGTCGCCACATTCAATGACTTGCCTATACCCTTGCAGAAAGCCTTCGAGGGACAGGATCGAAAATGTGACATCCGGGCGGTAGTGCTCGACAAGGACGACTGCTTCGCGATTCCCCACACGAATGAAGTCCACAAACCGTACAAGGTACGTCGCATTGAATCCATCTTCTACCTTTCTCACTCTTGACAATCACCAGGAGCGCTTCGAGCAGCTCAAGGCCGCGTATCCCGGCCGCCGGCTGGTCATCGTGTCTAACACTGCTGGAGCTACATCCTACGACACCTCGCTGAGGCTGGCGAAGGAGCTGGAAGAAGAAACTGGCATCACTGTTCTCCCTCACAGAACCAAGAAGCCTGGGTGCGGTTCTGAGATCATGGAGTACTTTCGAAATCATCCCGAGACGGGTGTCTCCCATCCATCACAGGTCGCCGTCGTGGGCGACCGCCTGACCACTGACATGATGCTAGCCAATATGATGGGTGGTTGGGGCTTCTGGATTAGAAATGGGGTAGTTGCCCCTGAAAATAAGAGTGTTGTAAGTGGCCTTGCCTTCACTTCGAGGGCTTTCTGCTGATGATACTAGTTCTCGAGACTTGAATGGCGTTTGGCTGCAGCATTGGTAGCTAGGGGCTACCAAGCCCCAGAGCCGCATAGTCCCTTCGAGTAGCACTTGTAAACACTAGTCTATATGTATGTATATTTCCTGTGCAAGTTGGCTCAAGGAACCCTAGTAAGAGCTTTACATTGTTTGATTTTTCTTTCTGATTTGTTAAGCCTTGCATTCCGACTGTTTTTCGGGGGTCTCCGGTCCTACATCAAAGGCGAAACTTCTGCCTTTACTGTACTTTTACTGTACATGTTTTCCTGTCACTTGGCTTCACTCATTTGGCTGGATGATCTTTACCACTGTTACCTTACCTGCTGAACCATCCCCTCACCTTTCAAACTACCTTTTAGCTCTCACTGCCTCCTCGGGCTTTCCGTCTCGCCCTTTTGTAGCATCCTTAGCTACTTCCATATGTCTCTTTTGTGGGTTGTATTGCTACGCTTGTATTGCTCCGATGCTCTATAACACCATCATCCCGCTCAGACCCAGACTACTCACTCATACCTACAAACCTAGCATATAGTAATGCATCCTCTCGAATGCGGCGAACATGAATCCATATATACAATAGGTATGTCTCATGGATGCCCCTTCGTTGCACTTGTGGTTAAAAAATGCGCCATCGCCTGCATACATGTTCCTCCATACGAAACAACGTGCTAACGGTCTGCAATAGTCGGGAGGAGGTCGCCACCCTCGGTCGTCACTCAAAGCAGCCACTTCATTCTCACCTTCCTTGGTCCCCTTGAATGCCCGGTGCCTTCAATCTTTCACAGTCACAGGAAACAGCTCTTTCTCAAACATATTCAGATTAAAAACACCTGGACTTGGAATCCCAGACCCTCATCTGGAAGCACTTTCTCATTTGCGCCTTTTATCCCGTTTCCTTTCCCAAGAATAATGACAATCTGGTGACCCGGTTATTCACTTACTCCTACCTCTCCGATTCACTGAACCAATCCTACCCCCTCCAGAAACCTCCAATCACTATATAGGTGCTGCGAGGAATAAAACCTCAAACCGACGGCAGTGGTTTTCCCTCAAACGAACAAAGTCGCACCCAATCCTAGGCCACACGTCCTCCTTCTCACCTCCGTCCATAAGTTCGCCGCACAGCATCAGCTCTTAAGAGTTTGGTCACTCTTATATCTTTGACTACTCACTCTCTCTTTCCTTGAGCATCAACTCAATCTGTATTGGGCTCGCTGCCAACTCTTCTTCATCCGCAATCTTTCGCGAGAAACCTTCCCTTCGGACTTGATTCACTTCATCCGTAGCATCAACGCCCTGCAACTCAGCTTTCCCCTTTTTTATCATCAAGGTCACATTCAATTCGTGACGTCGAACCATCGTCACCTTGGCTTTTTGGTATCATTACGTAAATACCTACTCACGAAACAACCAACAGCCAGGATGGGCGGAAGGGTTTGGTCTGTCAACGAGGAACGCGTCTTCTGGCGCATCATTGTGCCACAGTCCCAGAAGCGTATCGCTACTGGCCCCGCGCATACCAAGACTTGGGAGGAACTCGCCCCACTGATGCAGTCCTTGATGGGTGTTGATGCCAAACGCACCTACACTCATCTCGGTTTATGTAAGTCGTCCATAACTTGATCACTTCACTGTGCTAACATACCCCAAGTCGAGCATTTTTTCCAGAACATCGAAAAGGCCCGCGTCTCGCCCAACGCTGGCGTTTTCGTGCACGAGTACCAACTGGCTGTTAATAAAACCCTCACGGCCACGGAAGAAGAGAGAGCCAGGGAGGCTGAGCTCAATAGCCAAGGCGATGACACGGCTTCCATGGTCCACGTTTACCAGGACAACGGCAGCCAAGATGGAGCCGACCTTGTTTATCGCCCTAGCGAGGTGACTGATGGCAAACACCAGTCCGCAGACCACTTTGAGGATGAGGACGGCGCCGCTGAGCGTGACAAGGAGAACCAACCTCTCGATCAATTCCCAGACGAGCGTGTTCGTTGCCGAATTCCCATTTCCTCCCTCTGCGTTCTTGCCCCCAAGGCTGACATGGGTCTTGACACTGAGTATGCTCACGGCATACCGGTACAGCCATCTCCGTCCGCTGAGCGTTTGATTCTCCAGGACATCCGACAGCCTCGTGGTACGGGTTCCGTTGACAATAAGGACTTGTACAATGAGGTCTCTGAAATGCAGATTCGGTCGCCCATCGAGTACTCGCCTTGCGAGAGTGTTCCCTCAAGGGCTCTCAAGCGCCGAAATGACCACCGGGTCCACCCGTACGGAGACGTCAGAACCCAGCGAGCTGGCCAAACCTCAAAGGAAGGTCATAATCGTGTTCATTCTCGGACTCCTCAGGGTAACATTGCCTACTGCGTAGCCCCGAGCTCTTACCATTCCTCTCATGGTCACTATACTCCAACTGGGTTTGGCCATCATGTACCTCCAATGAAGTACTATGACTACGGGTATCATGGCGAAAACTTGCATCCGTACCCCGAGTATCACAACCATCCGCAGCGCGCTCCAAGCCATCCGATGGTCTTCTACGACCAAACTCCTGGCGATTTTCACGGCTCGTATGGCTATGAGCCTCATCATCCAACGCTTTGTGGATCCAGCGACTCCCGGGGCTGGCAGTTTCCTGACTGCAACTCTTCTGCTATGACCACCAACTGTGACAGCCCTGAGAGTTGTGATTCCACGCGGACCAACTACAGCGGTCACAGTTATGGCATGATGAAAAGAGACTATGTAAGCCCTGAGAGTCGCTCTTCCGCTGTCCGTAATTGTGACTATGTCACCCCGGGGAACATTCAGCGCCCTGCGTCTTCTCCTTCAAACAGTCAGCAGCTGGTACCCCAAGCCCGTCGCCGGGGCAAACACAGAGGCAGCCACACAAAGAGCCCCCAAGTATCAGCGGGGGATCTCGAGAGACAATGGGTGGCTTCGCACGACCAAGAGCTTGAGCCTCTCCAGACCCTCGATCGGCGCCAGGCGTAGTCTTCTGGTAAAGGCACTGTTTGGTGCTTGTCGATGTTTGCCTGAGCCAGCACAGGTACTTTGCAACTCGTTTCTCAGTGACATCGTCATTCCGCGATGACCCGCTGAGGAAGAGTAGTCCACACGAGGGGCGGAACGAAAACACACTCTCGGGGGAATCGGTTGAGTATTTGAATCTATGGCTTGAGGCCGATCAGCCAAGCTAAATTCGGATGGGATTTGACCGTTGGACGAGGTTATTAATTGGCTTTAGGCCTGGAGAGATTCTCATCATTATCATTTTTCTTGGGCGAGAAGTGTGCATACCTATGGAGACTCTGATCACCCAGGGCCCAATAGATTTCACGCATATAGAAATAGTGCATCATTGACAGAAGAGGCTGTGCCATTCCCCCTTGCTTCACCATTCCTGACGTGATTGTATATGCACGATGACTACAGTAAGCTTGTCGATAAGCTTGAACAATCACGAATTCCCATGTCCTTCGGTGGATACTGAAACGAGTCGAGGCAAGTGGGAATGACATGATC